>CM056701.1:6003125-7203750 GCA_029849275.1 Papilio elwesi | reverse complement strand
ATTTGAAGAATCGTTTAAATGTGTCTAATACTTTAAGGGGATGTCTCTCGTCCTTACAAAGTTGTGATGCTGAAAATGCTGTGTACTTGCATTTAGTGCATCGCACGGCTTTGCATGCTAATTTAAATGTGTTCAACATCTTTTCTTCCATAGCTTCTTTCTTTTCAAGTTTATTGAAGTATTTTTCCTGCTCATCACCTTCATGCTGTTGTATCAGATTCTGATGGGCTGACGTCGCTTCAAGTATCTTTTTAAACCTCTCAGACATTGTTGGTTTAATGTTCTTATTTTCAGCATTTGGTTTTACTTTTTTACAAGCATTTTCATCACTACCTGAGCCATTTAATTTTTCCAATGCTCGCTTTTTCCCTGCTTCAGTCCCCTTAATATTGTTGGGATCATTTTTTATTATTCCACCACTCCTCTGGATTAGTTTTATGGCATTTAACTTTATCTGTTCTGCTGTTTTCTGTCTATATGAAACACTCAGATCAACAGTACCATTGCCTTTCAAACCAAATCCTTTGCTTAGTTTTGGAGAATTTGCTACTTTTTCAGCTAAGCTCAGTTCAGATGAAGAGTTACAATTTGAAACAGATTGTGTTAATTTGTTCAGCCTTACAGAATCTGAAATTCTTTGTGTTGTTGGACTATGTAGTACTGCAGAATTTCCTTTCAAAGAACCTGCCCCATATGGTGCTTTATTGCTCATTAAGTTGCTGTCACTTTCAGATTTGTAGTAGTCACTCAGAGACATCAACCTATTTTGATCTTTCTCTATTATCTTTTTATTATTGGCTTTTGGTAAAGCTGAATATGCTTTGCCTCCATATATTACAGTACTTTTACCTAAGACTTTATTTTGTAAATTAACAAGCCCTTTCCCCATAGTTGATGACTGCAATTCCTGTCGTTTGGAGAATTTCTGATATTCTTGCTTGACGTGATATACACAATGTTCACACTTGCTTAAATTCACAATAGCTGTGCAGGGCTCCCCATTTTTCTTTTTACTTTTACATGTTCCAACATCTTTGGATTCTCCAAGAATCATCACCTGGTTAGGACTTGTTACACTGAGGCAAGCTTGGTCATTGCTATTTTGAGACCTATCTAGAACATTGGGGTTTAAAACAGCTATAACAGTTCCCTCATTTGTTTTCCACAATTCATGATAGGCTTTTTGGAATAAAAACATTGAAATTGTTTTTATGTCGTCCTTAAGATCGCTGAGGGTCCAAATTAAAAATTGGCTACCTTTTTGTGACTTTTTAGGCAAACTTTTCCTAACTATAACTCCAGCGATCACCCAATCTTTTGACAAATCTTCATTTTCTACATATCTTTTAACTCTAAGCATATTTACAGCTTCTCGGCCTTGCATTCTATCTAGAAGAGCAGCACTTGACACTAGTGGTCTAGTGATACGAATACCGAAAACAGGATCTGTAAAAACATCTGGTTTATATTTACTATTAGTTTCCGGAGCTCCGAAAATGTATTTTGTTTTTTGTTCGTTATGGTCTACGGGTTTCTTTGAGAATGAACTATTAGCAGCTAGTTTTAAATCTATATTAGCTTGACGTAATCTTACTTCAAAGTTTAACTTCTTCTCTATTTGTTCTTTTTCCTTATTATCTAGCATTTTTTTTACTTCTGCTCCATAGTCGTTATATTTTCTCTCTGTGTAATTTCTTTTTTCGTCATCATCCGAAGAATCAGTGTCACCATTATGAATAACCGATGGTTTTAAAGTTTCGATTTCATTTTCTGAGATATTTTCTAAGCAATTAGCGTCTTCAAAAATGTTCACTTCTTTAAGGAACGTCGGTTTTTTCTCGGTTTCATCATGTTTGTTGTCCAAGTCAGCGCATAGTAATTCTTCCAGTTGTGACAAATCGTCATTGTCTTCCATTTCCTATTTCTATTATATAAATAAAGGATATGGCTATTATTTGTTTCTCTGAACCCTTCTATTGCCGCCAAAAACTTTGACATAACCAAGCCGAGTGATCGAGAAACGAGACAACTCGTCACGTCAGTTATTAAATTGTCAAGCATTGTCACCTTTCATTAGGGATGGGAGGTATTTTCGATAACAAACTAAGTTTTATTACCAGGGCAGTTTTAAAGTTCGGCACCGACAGATATTTGTGTGCAGTGTGGACGAAACTAGACGAAGCAGAAATCCAACAAAAAACAGTAATCGTGAGTTTACAATGCCAAATACATATTGTCATTTTCTGCAGAGAGAAAGATAGAGAGAGAGAGAAAGCTCGTTTCGATGCATGATTTTACACCAATGGGTTTCCACGGTAGCGTTAAAGATGTCTTTTAAAAAACGACTCACGACGTTATAGCACGGGAGACGACAATGCTAAACGTATGCATCCTCGAGCGTCATAGGGATCTATTGGATTTTAAAGATTAGATGGTAAAACGTTATCCTTGCAGTAAAATTAAAAAATTGACAGCGATCGAGGACCTTCAGATGACAGTTTTGCTTAACAAGTTTGCACTCAAATTGTCCGATTGTTGAAATGCACACCGATTACATGTCAACAACCTTAAAATATTTTAATCTGACGCGCTCGAGTATGTCCGAAGCTGTTTTTTTTTACAAATTTAATGGGTACACTAAGCGCGTGGCTTTAAATGAACAACTGATTTAACAGGGTCCAATATCCCCCGTGATGTGAAATACTGACGCGCTCGAGGATGTAAGAAATCCCTTCTTCGTCTCCTGTGCCACTAGTTTTCTTTAAGCAGCTAGTTTGTTCTCTATTGCCATCGCAAAGTAATGATTGGCTCTGTAGTCAACGCTCGTCGCTGATTGGCTAAGTAACACATAAGTATAATAACGGCATTATTTACCCGCGAATTGAGTACGTGCGACAATCTGAAGGAGCAAGAGTCCTCAAAGTGTACAAAAAAGTTAGCAATAAAATACTTGTATAATTTTTAGTATTTATATTACTGGTGTATTTATTTCTGTTAGAATTCGCCTGCATTTTTTCTAACTTAAATCATAGAAAGAACATCTTTGTATTATAAGAGCGTTTGTAGACACGGGAATAATAGGCGGCTGTGCATTTGGCGTAATTGGTTGCTGGACCGGTATCCGGTGCATACACACACATTTATTGAAAACAATATACCATGGCGAATCTGGCTGACGTCCGGTGAAAAACACATACAGCGCAAGCGCTTCATGGGGGGAAAATAGGGCTTAATGTTTCGGTCAATTTTTCGTGTTCAACTTATACAATATCATCTGATTTAAATTCAGATACAGAAGACATGAAGCATTTTATAATGAAGTGAAATAAATTGTATCATGTTAAATTATATTGAATCAAATGACTTAGATAAGCCATCAAATAAGTAGGGAGAAGTATTCGGCCATAAAGTAATAAAAAAAATTTCAACTGTTTCTAAAACTATATTTGAAAAAAACTACACAGTACAATGAAAATTATATATTGTACTACTTTCAGATTTTAGATACAGCTATAAATATAAATAAAGGTATGTAAATTATATGTAAATACATTGTTTCAAAATTATATTTACTTACTACACTGGCGTCTTTGTGGGAAATAAAGGTCTAAATAAGCCTCTTTCCTGAGTTTTTTCTGTATTTCTTGTACTTTCATAATTTTTAATGCAGCCTTGCAACTGTTGTGCGCGTGCGCGAAAAAGCAATCCCGGATTGGCTGTAACGAAATAAATGAACTATCAAAGTGTACTGAATAATCGGAAAATTAATATCATAGGTTAAGATACGAATGAACTTGTTGTACTGCGAAGTATCCTCATCATGCACTACTCCACGCAAAATATTTTACTCTTTTCTTTCGAACATGTTTTCACCAGTAATAGGGTTTTGTTTTGTCTAAATATACAATTATTGATAAAATATTATCGAAAAACACATTTTCAACCCCCGTATCTTTTACACCCCTGCAGCATACACATGCAACCACCATATGTCACTACACATGAGGTCGTTAAAATTACAACTACCCATATTCAGAATCGCTCTGCGATGTGTAGTTTTAGCTATAAAGTTATGTATATATAGCGTTGAAAGATTTGATTTTTGTTTGCTGTTAAGTCAATGTGCAATGGAACTGTACCTTAAATTCGGCGAGCTTAACGCCTTGAAACTTTGACAAGCAATGTGTGAACAATCTGGAATAATGTTTTCTGCAAAGGAACATTCTATTTTCGTATTGCCAGTAGTCACCCTGAGCGGAACATGACCGTCCACACGCCGCGCAAACGTCCAAATTGTAAGGAACACATTTAATCTGAAAATGGAGTACATTAGTGTAATTGGAATTCTTTGAACAGTTAGGCTTTGGTGGATACGGATGATGATCCTTTTGCCTTGTAACCTCAGGAGGGTCGAGCCCGTAAAATGGTAAGTCCAGCCCAAGAGGGGCGGAGGAGCTCCAAAACTTAGTCCTGGATCCACCACTGTAGGTAGGTATCACCTTGAAATTATATAGAAGCCAGCCTCGCAGAAATGACGAATGTATCTTGAACCATATTTATGCTTGTTTCACACTTAAAACGCATTTATTTTTTTATTATTCCATACCTCAACTGCGCATTTTAACGCTTTTTTGCCAGAGAAACTGTACGCGAAATTTAATTTCTTCTTCTTGCACTCCGGATAGTAGTCGCAGGGTCTACGAACAAAGAAAATTGATAATTTACTTAATAATTAAATGTGGTGTATTAATATTAATAATAATAGGAAAAGGATATTTTGATACAACTATCTGATCATACTTCACGGCATATAACGGCATACTTCGTTCCCCCTGAGATTAGAATTAGCTGTATTAATTGATGGATGGGTTTCCGACTGTCTGTTCTTTTATTTTAATGCGGTTTTAATTAATCGACAGAGTGATTCAAGAGGAAAACTGATATGTATAATATATGAATAAATGCAGAGTATTTCAAAGAACCCTCGAATCGGAATGCCTAACCAGTAATCAGTGACAGCCCAAACCGGTGCTTGAGTAATAACGCAAGCTCCGAAGCCGGCCTCGGCTCGGGAGCCTTCCCGAGGGACCCCCGAGCCCTCGAGCAAGATACTAATTTTAAAGAGGTTCAGGCTCTCCTTGACAATATTTATATATTATACTAACAACCACTATTTATATATAAAGACCTTCAGCTGGTGTGTAAATAAGAGATATCTTTACCGTCTTTATTTACTTTAGTAAGCAAAAAAAGAGTGAAGGACAACATGGGAACGCAAAAGTATCTTTTGCATGTGTATAATGTATTTAAAGTAGTTCTCTTCTGTTCTTCGTTTTGCTTCACATAGGTACACTCCTTTTTTTGTCTAATAATTAAATATTTCAGTTTACTTACGCTGGATAGTCCTTAGGTTTGAATAATGGTTGCCTTTTGGACAGGGAATTGAATGGGGCGCAGTTTCGTGGGATAGGCTTTTCAGGTGGGATTTCCCTCGGTGGAGGTTGATATTCGTGTTTTGCCTTCCAACGTGGTGTTTTGGGTCCGTAATATAGCTTGCTGTATATCTATAAATAATTTGATAAATGATAAAAATAAAATATCATAAAATTTCAATACTTGTTACTGTCGTTTCGACGTGTTACGGGGTGGTCCTCACAGTTAGCTAAGAGCTTGCATCAAATTAAAGAGCGATTAATTCGAATTAAAAGGAAGCAACTCAATGTGCAAAACTAGAATGCTAACGCTTTATCTATATAAATAAAAGGCGATTTGTGTTGTATGTATTTATGTTCGCTATAGACTTCAAAACGGCTTGACCGATTTCGATGAATGTGTCAGGAGGTGGCCGTGAAGTTTGGTAGCGATCGAATTAACATAGTTCGTGCTACACGTGCAAAGCCGGCGGGTCCACTAGTGTTGTGTTGTGTGACAAAAATACTGCCTTACAGCAAAGCTGAAAGTAAAATTAGCGTTTCCCTTTGACAGTATTAATCCGAAAAGTAAGCGATTAAGCTATTAGACAATACATTTAATAAACAAAATGTTTACTCTATGCGTTACATCATAAAAGGCGTCTCGAGTTTGGTCATAAGTGCCCGGGCCCAAGTTAGGTTTGATCTCTTTAACGATACGTCTCATAAAAGGGCTTAAGCAAGGCCCAGTTTGGGGCAGCACGTCTCGCTGTAGCCCCGTCCCAAAGCATATGCGAGGTGGCTCCTTCTTTGTGATCACGTATTCGAAATCTGGCAAGAAATAGAACAGCCTCAAAAATGACCTCCAAAAGATAGGTAAATAAAGTGTCTAAGTTCGCTCTTGCACATTTTGGGATGATGATGTCCTTCAGGAGATGAGCAGTGGTGCCCTCTTGTGTCGCTGCCATTTAATGCTGTGATTTTTATCTTTATATTGGCTTTATGTGAAGTCATAGGGTAATACAAGCAAGCAAAAGGCTCCGAAACTATTGAACCGATTTGAAATTTCCTTTCACTGTTGGGAAGCTACACTATTTTCGGGTGACATATATTATATTTTCAAAAATATAGGGATTCTTACTAAAACTCCAATAAATAAGGTGTAAAAAAATATCTAAAATATTATTTACTTTGGAATTTGGTCACTATGTGTAATTTTGTCCAATTTAAAAGAGTGCTACCTGTGCGAAGTCTTAAATAATCTTAAATAATTACAAGATCTATCAAAAGTAAAATAGTCACGGAATAATCAGAGGTCATCGCCATCTGCCTCTGTCAACTCCGTAAGTACTTAGGTCATCTGAAATTGTTATACACCACAGCTTACTCGCATTAATGTGACAAACGGTAAAAAGCAAGATATTGTAATAACACTAAAGATAACAATGCATACGAAAAATAAGCGCGTTGAGAATTTGTAGGATTGGAAACAACCAATGAACTTGCGTGACCGACGCGCTACAACGGATCTTTCGCATATCGATTTATGTTTAGGTTTTTAAAATAAGGTGAGCAGTGGTGGCTCAGCGGTGTAGGCCCCCACTTACGTACTGTAGGTCGCGGGTTCGAACCGAGGCAGGCGCTTTACTTTGTGTAATTTATTTCATCACCACTGCTCCAAAACGGTGAAGGAAAACATCGTGAGGAAACCGGCATGTTCTTAGAACCATCAAATTCGAAGACATGTGACATCCACCAACCCGCACTGGGCCAGCGTGGTGTATTACGGCTCATTCCCTCTCTCGGAGAGGAGGCCTGTGTCCCTGCAGTGGGAAACATTCTAGAAAGGGCCGATTTATTATTATTATATTATATTTTAAAATAAAAATACTTCACGCTCAGATACACAAATACAGATGTCTATAAGTAGCACCGTACTTATTTGGCGCTAACATGTCAGAGAGTGGAAAAATAATATGTAAATTGAACATGTATTTATAGAACTTATATCGATCAGATTCGTTACATACTAAAGAAGGACGGTATTAGGAGTACGCGTAACCGACGATCATGTATGCGTAGATGTATGGATTTAGAGAAGCGACAGAGGTGTGCCAGGATCGCGCCAAATGGAAAGTCATAATCTCTGCCTACCCCTCTAGATAGGGCGTGAGCGCATTTTGTTATATATTTATGAGCTGTAAACTTAGTTTAAGCACATTAAATTTAAAGAAAAAATATCGCGGTTACCGCCATGAAACGCCTCATGCATATTATTAGGGGGAAGGTATCGGCGTACGTACGGCCGCTGCATGTTGGCTTTTTACGCGGACTGATCATTCTGGGGTTCGTGATGTAAGGATAATAAAAAATATGACAAATTATCCTGCTACTGTTTATTGGGTCGCACGCTCAATGAGGTTGTATACATTTTTTTTATTTTGATAAACATTCCTCGATTAATATTTCCTACGAAAAGTATTGAAGTGATGATGGGCAATTGAAAGCCATGTAAAACACATATGCATGTCGTGACTTAGCATTCAAGTTGTACATCTGTTACATCGCTTTTTTAAGTTTAAAAAAAAACTTTAAATTTAGTTGTTTTTGTGAGTATAAAGTAATATATAGCAATTAGTTGTAGTGATATGGGTAGGTACCCCAACTACCCATATCTTGCAATCTGAGTATCGGTAGGCGTAATCACAATTCACAATTACGTATAAAATCGAATGGAAAAATTTCTTCTCACTCTGAGGTGATAGGCCCTCTCTCTGTCGCATGAAAGTCCTAATAAATTCGATGAAAAGCGGATAGTGATCGCTATTTCTCTTTTTATTACAATCGGGAATTGGGTCAAAACACGGTGGAATTATTTTTTACTATTGCCCCAAATATTAACTTATATCGGTATTTATTTTCATGAACCTTCATTCTTGTCACCAGACTGGACAAGTTCTGAATTCATACTGCCAAAAATAAGCAGGGTATATCATGAAATTCTATATTTTCAGTTGGCCCAAGATTACCAGCGCTTTTCAAAAATTATTGCCACCCTAATAACAAATCGTGAAAGGCAGGCATGGACGCTTTTGTTCGTGTTGTAAGAAATGGGTGACAGGAAAATTGAGGCGCACCAATCACGAAAAACGATTTACCTCAGTCTAACTTACCTTCTGTTATATCCCATGCCATTTTTTGGACTTACACACGCCTAACATAAAAAACACTTAATTTTCACATCTTTGTGATGATACTATGAGTAACAGGATTCAAAATACATAGGGCTTAGATAAAGTTTATTCCATTTTATTTGTTTGTATTGGTTTAAATATAAATCTGTAATAGGTATTTAATAAAGTTTATAAATAATGTCAAAATCTAAACAAAATGAAATTAAAAATTCGATAAACTAAAAGAATATATATTAATCCAATGTTGACATTGATTTATCATGTCAAAATTATTTCATGCAATAACATGTAACACTCAACATGAAGGGCTCTTAAAAAGCTAAGAAATGCATTTACAGTGTCAGCGGCAGACAGGACCTAATTGGTCCTATCTTTATAATAAATTACTAAAATTTAGTCGGATGTAGCCACGAAAATTTGTCGTGTCTCCAAACAAGATAAATGGGACAACCGGTAAACTTATAATGTAATGTATGTATGTAATGTCATATAAAAAAAATATAATGTGAATGAGAGTTTTTTTGTTACACTTAAACTCCTTAAGGATACCAAATATCGTCATGAAATGCACACAGATTTTCAGGGGTACAGAAAATGATGATGACGGATAATGACGTACTTATCTTTTATCATAATATTATAAGGATAAAGATTAACCAAGAAACCTTGATCAAAAAAGACAATTCAAAGGCTCTAAGGTCAATCATCACTCGGAAAGTATGAATTTAATTTGAGTTTTGTTTAAAATAAAACGACGTTTGTGTTAAATATCCGTGTTATTGTAATCTTTTTAATTACAAGAAATTAATTTATATCAACAGTCTTCACGAATGTGGTTGTCTATTTATTAAATGTCAAAGTCACTGTCAACGAAATAAATATCCTATTCTGTCGTATTTATTCGGTTTCTGTACGAGGTTCGTGGTTTTTGAATACGAACTATTCGATACGACACACGAGTTATTTGTTTTGATACGATAGCCAAAAATATTAAAGTCGTCGCATTGTGGATCACTTAGTTCAGAATTACTATAACAGTTAGCTATAACTTTTATGTGAAAAATAAAGGTAATTTTAAGTTTTTCTTGCCCTACTTGCTGAAGGTGTCATATTACTTTTCGATGTTACTTTTCTCTCATTATGTCATAGCTGCTAATAGATCACACTTTGTATGTACAATAAGAGTTTTTTGACTCAATAAATGATACCGGTTTTTTAATTCTCGTGATCGTATAATATTGATGTTTTATGACTATTACTAACAAGTGAGTCCATACAACTTAGTTTGTCTTGTGTCTTGTATATGACTACCTACTTATTTATTATACTTCTATTACGAAACGATATTTCAGTTATGTGTGTGTGCATAAATTTGATATGTAAAATAATAAACAAGAATATTTATCATCTCATTCCTGATTATTTATAATTGTTAACAAGTAATAGTTAATTAATAAAACCGAAACTATGGTTATCATCATTCATCTCATCAGCGGTCATAGGTATATGACACTCTGGGTAGGATGATGAATATGAGTTGAACTATAACAGTCACTCTTCAAAAATAGTCCAGAAATTTATGCTGCAGGTCACAATGAACAGATATACATATGTGTGAAGAACATTATGCTCCTTCTGGGTCATTTGGGTAAAAATTAAAACATATTGCTGTTTCAGTAAAATGCCTCTCAATACAAAACTGCTATTACCTGTTGCATTAGGACTGTCTGTAGTCACAGTGACTGCTTTTGTGGCTTATTACATATTCAAAAAGGATGAGGAGGAACAAAATGAAAGGACTATAACAACATCTAAAATGAACATAATCGAGGTGTCTGTACCAAAGAGTATTATCGCTGCTTTAATTGGTGAGTAATTTTAATAAAATCCATTTGCAGTTGTTAGGTAAAGTGCAAAATGATAGAAATATTAGGTTGTAATTATGCATATTATTTTTTTATTATGTGAGAAGGTGGCAAACAAGCAAGCGGGTCACCTGATGTAAAGTGAGCACAATCAGCAAATGTGTTGCAGATGCCTTTCCTACCTTTAATGGACAGGATAAAGGATATTTCCTTTTCCCCATTAAACCCCTCCCCATCCAATCCTCTTCCCTTTCCCACCCTATCCCCCTTATGAGGACCGGGTGGGAAGAGGACTGAAATCAGACTCCTCGACTAATCAGACCGAACACTTCACGCCTGTCTTCTGTGAGGTTGTGGTATTTCACCGGTTGAGCCGGCCAATTTGTGCAACAGATGTTGTTGCGGGTTCTGCCACTGTTAATGTTATTTAACTTATATCACCTTTTTTATCTAATAAAATCATCTTTTACTTATAATAATTTATATAATATTGCTAATACTAATACTTATATGATATTATAAATCAAAACATTGTGTTCAAATCAATGATATTTTATACTGTAGGTTATACTTATACAAGTTATACTTATACAAAATCACCGGTCAAGTGTTCCCCAAAGTCAGTAACACCAGTGACAGCAACATTCATACATATCAAATACTATAAAAATTAAAATAATATAATAAACCGCTAATTTAGACAGCTAATGGCATATCTGCTCCTTTTTGTATCATTGATTCAAACACAGAAAAATTATAATCCTATCCACTGAAATGATATTTAATCTTGAAAGTGTAGATTGTAGAACAAAGTTAACAAGATAACCAATGCATAAACCTGTCATGTGCAAAATAAACATTTACTTCTTATGGTGTATATTTATTAGTGTCTATGAGTAAATCTAAAATTTTTAGACACGTTAATAAACTTATCCAAGGTTGCTGGATGACATAATTCCTTTATTTATTTCTTAGACAATATTTTATTGAGGATTTTTTATAGTATAAGGGGGCAAATGTCCAACTGGACTACTAAAACTAAGTGATCACTGTCACCCGCCATGAACATCCACAACTCCAGAGGAACTGCAGATGCCAGCCTATAAAGAAGGAGTATGCTCACTTCTTGAAGGACCCTACGTTGTATTGGTTTGAAAATACCTGTGGCGGCAGATAATTTCACAACGCGACTGTGTGAGACAGGAAAGTACGCGAAAACCGCATGGTAGTGGAATGTCAACCATCAAGATGGTGAGGATGATAATTGGACCTCTGGCGAGTTGAGTGATGACGAAACTCAGCAGCAGGAATTGTTCCAAACAAAAGATCAGCAGCTGAGCGTTGCTGACCGAAACCGTACGTACGTACGGTGATCGTCTAGGTCCCGCATGAGCTGGAAATTAATGGTTGATTTTATTATCTTGGACAACAAAGAGGTTATGGCAATAGGCCTATATTTGGACGGATCTGAGCCGTCGTCTTTCTTTGGGATCGGATGGATTAAGGCAGTTCCAGGATTTCGGGACAACGCCTAAGTAGTAGGAGTACCGAAAGACGCGTTAACACCGGTGCCAACTCAGGAGCACATGTCCTAAGCACAATAGGAGGAATTCCGTCAGGCCCACTCCACTTTTGATTATCCAGAGACTGAAGCGCTTTAGGCACTAATCTGGATAATCTGGATTTCCGACATAGAGGTTTCACCGCGCGGGAATTTCGGCGGTGAGTTACCTTTTCATCTAGTGTCCAGTTGGATGCAAAGAGAAAGACCAGAATCGGCCTTCTCTCTTTTAGTATGGGCCAACGAGTCCTCCTCCCTGCGCAAAAATGGTAACAACAGGCTACAGAAATTTCCTTGGACAGCCTTGGCGAGCGACCAGATCGAGCGAGTTCCAGAAGGAATATGCGCTATCCTCTCCCCAATGCGGGCAACATGTTAAAACTTTTCCCTGGAAAAAAACTCTTTTAAGGACCTGGTAGAGATAACTTTCTTTGGAGTCGTGGAAAGGCTATTGTAGGGTTCAACTGCAACGTAAACACGTCTACGCGTACAAACTTACTCAAATAACCAAAAAACATGAACCAACTCCTTTTACCGCAACAACGCAGAGCATATTGTGTCCATACAGTTCGTGTGCGTGAAACACGAATTATTGCGTAGACACAGCGACTTCTCTTTGCGTATACAAGTATACTATTCCATTCATTATTCAATTCCCATTCCTTGAGGTTGATAACATTTCTACAAAAAACTATTGAAATATAAAACCTGTAAAGTATCAATTTCAATCAAAAATCAGCGAAATTTGAAGCTGTTTCTGTATGTATGTGTGTCTGGAGTGGAGGTCAGTCGTGAGTAGCCAACTGTACTCATTCACATCTGTACAAATACAAATTAAACAAAACATAGATGGTGCAAGCTTGTGAAATGCAACAACTATACTTGAATTTGAAGTGAGTAATCTTAGCAATCACTCGTACCCACTACAAGGCTTATTATAAATATTTTTTTTAATGCTTCATCGTTGAGATAACTTTTTTGTTTCTTATTTTCCTCTTATATTATCAACAATGCTGGCTTAGATCGGAATTAGACTAAATGTTCCCAAATATGGCTGGTTAGGTTAGGTTAGGCTCTGAGGCTTTACTTAAAGCTTATGCTTTAAAAGCAAAAGTGGCAGCGTTTAAACATGCTTCGATAACACTGATTTGTAAATTGCAGTGTATAAAATTTCCCTGAACACATATCCAAGTTTATACCATTTATAAAAACACCATAAAATACCTCTTCCCTTGGTAGGTTACATAATGATTTGGTTTACTTTAAGTACGGAAATAAATCGGCCTTGAATGTCATAATATTTCATATTCTTCTTTGTGTGCTTCATTACTGAAGGTTGCGCTTGTCTTGAAGTGCCTTCACTGATTTTTCAACAGGCTGTGACAATCAATAGAAAGAGGTGCTTAAACTGTTTAGTAATATCGAGCTTTATTGTGCTTTTAGGTCGAAAAGGCTCCAATATAAAAGAAATAGAGAGTAAATCAGGTGCAATGATAAATTTTAAGAAGTTTAGTGACAAGGAGTATGATGTGTGCATCATCAGGGGTCGGACTGAGGCCACACATATAGCGGAGACCATAATCCAAGAGTTCATAAAGCAACAGCCAGTTATAGAGACAGACACAATGCTGGTACCAGGATGGACTTGCGGCAGGATCATAGGTACTGGCCAGGTTTAAATATTATATCTTAAAGTTATAGAAAAGTGGCAGTGCAATGG
This sequence comes from Papilio elwesi, assembly GCA_029849275.1. NCBI lineage: Eukaryota > Metazoa > Arthropoda > Insecta > Lepidoptera > Papilionidae > Papilio > Papilio elwesi. The sequence continues at coordinate 7,189,999 of CM056701.1, read as the reverse complement.
TTGTACAAATATCTGTCTGTCCACAACTCTTTCTTATGGAGATCTATTTCTCATGCATAGAAGTTTAAGAGGCTAAAAATGACGAGACCGGGTAATTACTCTCACTTAAAGAGTTTTCTTGCTTACCCAGTTTTCACTTATCCAGGATTGAGTGTATACTATACTTTGCCGATAGCCAGAGACATTTTAATTAAGTATTTTATGGATGAGTTGCAGCACGATTCTCAACTAACAAATATTAGTAATGAGGAGACCTAATTAATGTTTCTTTGTTCCGACAATTTTTTTTGTGTTAAATCTAATTAGGAAGGATGAGGTAACTTTTTAGACTATATGATGATGTATTGCCAATTTATTTAGTTTAATTTCTATCAAAATGTATGGTTTAACAGATTTATATGGTATTCAGGCACTGGAGGTGAAAATATACACGACATCAGTCACAGAAGCGGCGCTCGGGTCAAGATCGACTCGCCCTCTGCAGAGAGCAGCACCAGCAGACAGATTTCCTTCCGCGGCACCAAAGAACAGATCCAGGTCGCTAAAGACCTGATAGAGTCATGTGTAAGTAAGATACTGCGAGTATTGTCTAGTTGATGTGAAACGTCTATTTGGTTTCTATTGTGAAACTGTATTCTGTTCTATTATTTTACTCCATTTTTTTGTTTTAGTAATTTGAATGTACAGTATATTGTTTCACGTCTGCCGGGCGTCCCGTAACCAACTTTTTTTTAAATAATGAAATATGAGCTGTTAGTATTCCCAGACCAAGAAAATAAAAGGCAGAATTGTATGAAAATAAAAATATTTGAAAAGTTATTTATGGTTAATATTTATCCGTCTGTGTCATAATTTTTGTATTAAATTATATACTAATATAGTACTGTGTTGAGAGTCAATACTAATTGCGAATTGGAAAGGGCAATTGAATTTTTCGTTCTTAAGTATTTACTGTTACAATTAAAATCGATTAAACACAAGAACACAAAATTGAACATGTCCTTCGCAGGTCGCACAGGAGAAATGCCGTCGAGAGATAGAACAGTCGAAGAGGACACCTCGAGTGACTATACCGCCGCCCAGTGCGCCTCAGCCACAGGAGTCCCCAGGTAGACCAGCCCTCAACCATGCCAAGTGTAAGCCTGGTAAGACTAACTGCATGCCCGTTTGTTCCTATGTTGTTGCAGCTTGTCTATGGTTGAAAGATATTAAAAAAAAACTTTAGTGTTGCCATATCATATTTTTTCATGTTTTTAGTCAAAATAGTTGAGATTTTTTTTAATGAAATATCTTTCAGCTATGGATATAATATGCCTGTATTCAGTGATTGAAGCTTTTAATTTATGTGTTTCTAGTGCACGATTCGTCTTTGAGACGATATTATAATAAAGTGTTTCAATCTCAGATCCAAATAAATTGGAAAGTCAAGAAGCTGTATATAGCAACATTTTTGCCCAGTGCTGACATCAATCTAGTTTATTTCAAGGTAGTACTTTAGTAACTACAGGGTGTTCGTTTTATAAGGGAAAAGAGAGGAGTTGGTTTATGTAGTTTGCTTAAATTTGTTTTTGGTGTGTACCAGTGGCATGTTTTACGTTGTTTTTTTTATTGTAGTACAAGATACGGCATAAGATATGTATACCCTTATCTGTTATTTGATCAGGTCCTAGATTATATGTTAGATATGTCCATTGATAAATGACAAGTGAGTTGCCGAGCTAAATCTGGAACCAAATTAGCTAACGATTCTTGGGGTTAAGTTTATGTGGACGTCATATCGAATTCGAGTCTAACATTCCATTATACGTAAAGTCTAATTTAAATAAATAAATAAATATTGAAAGGAGAGGAGGAATTGGTCAGAGAAGTCATGGATTTCCATTTGGCGTGATCCTGGTACACTTATATCACTTTTTCTACATTCAACAATCTACGCATACATGCTCGTCGGTTATGGGTGCTTCTTATATCGCCTTTTTTAGTAAGCCACTACACTGATTGAAATAAGTTCTTCTAAGGCGTACCCTACCAGCACTGCTGCTCACTCTAATATAAAATCTGATCAAATAACATGATGAGGGTATAAATTTCTTATGCCATATCTTACTTTGACCATTGCACTTTTTGAATGTTTGTATGCCAAACACCCGATTAGAAATCATATATGAACATTTTGGACAGCATTGTAATAGTGATTGAACACATATTGCTTAAGGTGCTAAATTACATCTCAAATTTGTAAATAGGTGGAGTACACACATCTCAAATTTGTAAATAAGTGTACTACACGCCTCAAATTTGTAAATAGATGGAGTACACACATCACAAATTTGTAAATAAGTGTACTACACCCCTCAAATTTGTAAATAGGCGGAGTACACACATCTCAAATTTGTAAATAAGTGTACTACACGCCTCAAATTTGTAAATAGATGGAGTACACACATCACAAATTTGTAAATAAGTGTACTACACCCCTCAAATTTGTATATAGGCGGAGTACACACATCTCAAATTTGTAAATAAGTGTACTACACGCCTCAAATTTGTAAATAGATGGAGTACACACATCACAAATTTGTAAATAAGTGTACTACACCCCTCAAATTTGTAAATAGGCGGAGTACACACATCTCAAATTTGTAAATAAGTGTACTACACGCCTCAAATTTGTAAATAGATGGAGTACACACATCACAAATTTGTAAATAAGTGTACTACACCCCTCAAATTTGTAAATAGATGGAGTACACACATCACAAATTTGTAAATAAGTGTACTACACCCCTCAAATTTGTAAATAGGCGGAGTACACACATCTCAAATTTGTAAATAAGTGTACTACACGCCTCAAATTTGTAAATAGATGGAGTACACACATCACAAATTTGTAAATAAGTGTACTACACCCCTCAAATTTGTAAATAGGCGGAGTACACACATCTCAAATTTGTAAATAAGTGTACTACACGCCTCAAATTTGTAAATAGATGGAGTACACACATCACAAATTTGTAAATAAGTGTACTACACCCCTCAAATTTGTAAATAGATGGAGTACACACATCACAAATTTGTAAATAAGTGTACTACACCCCTCAAATTTGTAAATAGATGGAGTACACACATCACAAATTTTTAAATAAGTGTACTACACGCCTCAAATTTGTAAATAGGCGGAGTACACACATCTTAAATTTGTAAGCAGGTGTACTACACACCCTTCAAATTTGTAAATAGTCGCGAACTACATTTTGCCCGACTACCCAGAAGGAAAGGTTTTTCGCGGGTATGTATATATGTATGTGTTTGTATGTCCCTATGTCCGTTCCATTGTGACATCCTGTATTGTAGTGAGGTGTCATTAGATGCATATTTTCTTATTGTCTAAGGGGTATAGTACCATTTGGGGTATATTGGTTTTTTAATTGAACTTTTTGAGCTTGTTTCATTTTTTTTGCACACTAGGTAATATGAGCTAAATATGTATCTTGTATATTTGTATCCAATTTTTCTGAACCTGGTGGAGTGGTATGTAAATTTTTTCAATTAATATTTTGCAAGAATACATATCATAAAATTTTGGTGAGGTGTGTGATATTAAGCTATATTGAAAGGATTTAAGTATTACCATAAGTTAATTCTTGTTTACGATGCGAACTTGATGGCGGGTTAGTTAAGATACCCCTTACACGCCGGTTTGGTCAAGTGGATATAATTTGACAGAAAATCGTTGCATGTACGGATGCAACACACACCGAGCCTAGCACCCGTAAGGAAATTGCGAGTGAAGGAAAAGGCGCGGAGGAGTAAACTCCAAAGTTGAAATCCCGCTGATATCTAAAAATGTGTATTGCGGAGCGACTCGTGCGTTGTTCCGAACCCCCATTAAGTTTGGTTATAGTTAGTTAAATTATTTTTTATTTCCTTAGCTTGTCACAATTGTCAAACGGTCAGATTGGTGATACTATTGAAAGTCGATTTTAAAAGTACCGGTAATTGGTGGTATGCACGTGTAGAAGAAGCGAGAGAGTTGCTCTGCCTGTCTCTCTCTAGATTACGATCGTACGTGGTTATTTATTTGATTTTCTCACTCGATCCTCGCAGAAGCGACGAGTTCGTCGATAGAGGTGTACGTGTCAGCCGTGTCGTCTCCGTCGCGCTTCTGGGTGCAGTTCGTGGGGCCGCAGGTCGCCCAGCTCGACAACCTGGTCGCGCACATGACTGAGTATTACTCGAACAAAGAGAATAGGGCTGCACACGCGGTAAGTACCAGTAACGCTGTAAATTACAAGCCCGCCCCATGTGTCTTCGCTTGGGTAGCTGAGGTTTTTTTGACATTCTCTTTCTGTGGTAAAGCATTCTTTGATATACATTGCAGTCGATTATACGAACTCAATGATATGAATAGACTTTCGTTGCTAATCACTTAACCTATTGATGAACACCCTATAGATTATTGCAGTTTATTGCGTTCACAAAGACACGGCGAGAAATATATAAGTCTTGGAAGATTTTTTGTTGGAATAAAATTCAAAGAGAAAGAAATGACAAAGCACTGGTAACGTCATTCGTAACTCCGTCAATAAGTAACTCTTGTAATTGTTGTGAATATTAGATGAGATTAAGTGATGATTGGTTTTATTGCAGCTGAAGCAGGTGTGCGTGGGGCAGGTGGTGGCGGCGGTGTTCCGGCACGACGGACGCTGGTACCGAGCGCGCGTGCACGACATACGACCCAACGAGTTTGACGCCACGCAGCAGGTTACCATCACGTTTTACAGTGGAAGAGCCCGCAACAACAACATCTGTTGCACGAATTGGCCGGCTCGATCGGTGAAATACCACGACCTCACAGAAAACAGGTGTGAAGTAGAAGTATGCTTCTGCATTTCGTCCGATGAATCAGGTGCCGGAGTCCCGGTGTTAGTCTTCTTACCCTTCCTATCGATTCTTACAAAGGATAGGATGGGAAGGGGAATGCTCTCCGTATTGGGGGGAGGGGATGAATAGCAGAAAGTAATTCCTAAAATCCTTTTTCCTGCCTATCCTCTCCTCTGTTCATTAAAGGTAGGCAATACATCTGCAACTCATTTTCTTGTTGCAGGATGGCTATGGGTAGTGGTCACAACGTCAGGTGAACCGCTTGCTCGTTTGCCACCTTACATTAAAAATACATTTGTAACGGAAAAAATCACGTACTTGTACTGATGTGTTGTGAATATAGTAGATGTAAGCTTAAGTCTGTGACAAGAGAACTGACAATTACATTAGTCTAATTAACATTGTTACATTTCCCTCTGATCTACATCTCTGTATGGTATGGTCCTTTGCGTCACCCTCCTGATGGTAGATATTAAAGCAAAAAGAATAAATATGTGATTTTCGATGATTTTTGGAAGGGCTTCAGACCCTTTAGTACCACTTGGATTGACCAATGGTCCCCTAACCATTGTGTGAATGATGTAGGTAATTAAATCTCAAATTCTTGAAAGATATTGTCTGTCTCTTAAGGGGGAATACGTATTGGTGTTTACTGCAGGTGGCGGACGTGTTCTTCTTGGACTACGGCGACAGCGAGTACGTGGCGACGCACGAGCTGTGCGAGCTGCGCGCTGATCTGTTGCGGCTCAGATTCCAGGTTTTTATTAGCTTTACTAGTTATCTCCTTCATAATGTAAAAAAGTGCGTTCTGTACTTCTTTAAATATCTTTTTAAAAAAAAGCAATACCATAAAAGCAATGAAATAATTAATTTAAACTATGGCTAGGGTCTTATATTGTGTGGATACGTTTTATTCTACAGACAGAACTAGAACTTGAGATAAACAAGACGATTTGATGATTGGTGGAGAATTGAGACAAAATTTTAAGGACGCGTCTCGTTTAAACTCATTTTGTTACATGGGATACGTGATATGTCGCGCCTAGGCAGTAAAATCGAGTATGCCGTGACGGAAAACGGCATGACGTTCGCGTTTTTTCTATTTACAAATAATTATATGGATATAAGAGAATAAATAATGAGGCTCGTCATTTTAATAACAAACATCTATTTTGTTTTATTACTTCCCTCCATATTTTTTTTATTTATTAATATATTCACTGTAATGTGTCACGTGTGACGGCAATATTTTTAATGCTAATATTAATTTGTCCGTTCAGGCCATGGAGTGTTTCTTGGCAGGTGTGAAACCGGCCGAGGGCGCCAAGCGCTGGCACTCACAAGCTATCGAACGATTCGAAGAACTGACACAGGTAAATTCATTAAATTACTAATTTGGTGCTTAAAATATGCTGCAATTGCCTACATGGAAGCCTTTATAATGATGTTGTAGACCGTAATTCAGAGGGGTAGGCAGATATCAGGTATTTCCATTCGACGCGATCCTGGCACACCTCTCTCGCTTCTTCTACATCCATACATCTAAGCTTACAAGCTTATTGGTTACGGGTAGTCCTTATATCGCCCTGTTTTATTAAGTCGATAAAAGTTCCCCTGAGATGAATGTTAGTGAATAATTTATTAAAAAAGCCTGATAAACTAAAACCCGCTGTGAGGTTTCATGATTTTATTTACAGACTACTATAATTGTGTATTTTCTCCCCCAGGTGGCGCGCTGGAAGCCATTGCTATCTAAAACGTGTACATACAAGAAGTCCGTCGCAATGGTTGGAGAGAAAGAGAAAGAGATACCCGGAATCAAACTGTTTGATGTAACCGAAGGTGCGACATATATCATTTATATTACAAATATAGCTACAATTATATTAGAAATGTTCTCTTTATAATGTTAGTATAGATAACGACTATATCTGTGTAATAAATTGTCTTTCTAGAAGGTTCTGTGGACGTAGGCGAAGCACTAATAGCGGAGGGTTGGGCGGAGCAGAGCGTCTCCCCGCGACCCTCGCCGCCGCCCTCGCAAAACCCCAACACGCCGTTCGGCGACCTCGGGAGCTCCAGGTAATGACGAATAAGTCGCTAATTCAAATCGTCAATCATTACAATCATGTCATATGAAGAACGAGCAAATGTATGTTGGTGTGGAACATCCTGGCCGAACTTATACCAGATTGATGGACATACTGAAGAAATACGGTATAAGGAATGTACGCGTCGATGTATGAATGTAGAAGAAGCGAGAGGTGTGCCAGGACTGTGCCAAAAGAAAATAGGTAATATTCCGCCACTCCTACGCCACGCCATCCCTACTATATATATCCCTACTAATATTATAAATGTGAATGTAAGTTTGTTTGTTACGCTTTCACACGAAAACTACTCAACCGATCATCATGAAACTTTGTACACATATTCTTGGAGGTATTAGAAGTAACAAAGGACTTTTTATGATAAAAAAATAGTATATAAAAAGCGAAGTATGTTTGTTCCCTTTAGACCTATAGACTCGGAAACGGCTGGACCGATTTAAATGAAATATACAGGGATAGTCCAGATTTGTACATTCCTGTGTTTGGTAGCGATAGGATCAACATAATTAGTGGTACCCGGGCGAAGCCGGGGCGGGTCACTAGTTATTATATATTTTGTTTAATAACAATATTTTTTATATTATGAATATATTTTTGTACGATGTGATTGACGACTTACGTTTCTGTTTCGCATAAGATGTGATACTGTTTCCTACTATACCAGAGTGCTGGGGATGCTGCCGAGTAGCCGCTCGTCTTCCTTGCCCAAGGACCACAAGGACGATCGCAGCGAGCAGGGCCCGAGGCCTGAACCAGTCAAAGGTTAACTTTATGCATTTTGTAATTGTTTATGATTCGACATACATTCGAAACTTCCTTTTAATAATATTTTAGTACATTACATATCTATAGATAATGCCTAATATAAGATTAATTGTATTTTTTCTTAAATTTTTATGATTTAACGAATTTATGTATATTTTAATAGATGAAGATGGTACGAGTAAGCTGTTTTAAATAACATCTCATTCCAGCATTTTTTTTATTTGTGGCACATGGGACACAAACTTTTGCGGCCGTCCTCGAAGCACCTTACCAAAAATTCATTACAATCTGAATAATGGTTTAAGAACATTTAGAGGATAAAAAATAAAGAAACATAAAAACATCGACGTCTGTCAGTCTGTCTGTCCGTCTATCGCCCGGCTCTATCTCATGAACCGTGCTAGTTAGACAGTTGAAATTTTCACAGATGATGTATTTCTGTTGCCGTTTAACAACAAATACTAATAAACAAAATAAAATTAATATTTAATTTACAAGCGTGATTTTAATAGATAATGGTACGGAACCCTTCGTGCGCGAGTCCGACTCGAACTTGGCCGGTTTATCTATATAGATTGATTAATTGTTCGTATTTATTTCTAGATCTGACACCGCTATCACCATCGAAATCTCTATCGTCTGGTTTAGAGTCGTCCGACAAGTTGAAATCAGTATCCAACTTCGATCTGTCGTACTCTGAATTTGGAAAAGTGTTGCAATTGAACGGCTCAAACGAGGACTTTATAAGCAAGGAACGGAGTAACCTTGACAAGGAATCGCAGGTCATCGCATCAGTTCCCAGTACACCGTCCGTTAACTCTCGAGATGAGTTGAAAGCCAATATGAACCGGATTGATTCTCACCATAGCAATTTAGAGGCTTTGGGTCGCTCCCAACATTAATTATTTTGTGTAATATATATATTGAAGAATTTGGAATATAGAAAAAAACTTAAAGTTTGTGATCTACTTAGGACGAAAGTTACTTATTTTATACAGATATATTATTCGGTTACGTCGATTGTAAGATACAGGATGTGTTTGTGGGACCCAGGGCTAATTGTGAAAAACAAATTATATCATTTGCACCGGACTTGAATATAATCGGACGACGGAAACAGATGCAAATTATCATGTCAACTTTAGCACTCTATGTTTCGTTGTCGAGTAACTGTTGGGGATAATAATCATGGCGAACTCTTGGGATCTCTTTATATCTACGGAGCTCTAAAAAACCCATAGCGTAAATTCGCCCCTGGTTAGATATATGTTTCATAATGCAGATGGTAGAAGTAATATCTTAGGCTTAACGCAAATTATCAGTCTATATTTGTGCCTCAACTTGTATATACGGTACATTTTCTGGTTAAAAGTTCATCCAAACAAAAGATTGTTAAATTTATGATTTAAACACATACATAGATATTTCGGCGAAAAAACGATAGCGGGCTTTCAATAAAATTGATAAGACGAAAACGTTACTCAACTAACAGTACTGCCAAGTTGACTCATTCAAATCAATTTCAGGTTCTAAAAGAATAGAAAAAAGTTGTTGACCGTGCTACCAGTAAAATGACGTTTGATCGGACATTTGACAGCTTCTAGCTAATTTTTCCGTTGATCAGCCTTTCAGAAACCGAGCGTCATGAAGTCATTTGGACTTCTTTAACCATTTCAGTATAAATATTTCAAAGTCTTCAACGTTAATGTTGTAATGGTTTTAATTATTTAGTAAGTAAATTACTTTGTTGATTTTTTATATTTTATTACTGTCAGTAAAAATGCAGCTTTATCATAAGCACAGATATCTTAAACGATTTCTTGACCATCCATAAAAGTAATTTTTTTTTGACTGCAAGTACATTGTCTGTGGATTTTTATTTCTTGAAAAAAAATTTTCGTATTTCGATACATTTATTAATTTCACTTGGCAACACTAATTGGCTACTGGCATTATTATATAAGTGTCAATCTTTTAGTCTGTGATTGTAAATAACTTGTTACTTTGTAAGTAGAAAGCTTTAACTTTGGCGCTTTGTAGATTTTATAAAACTGTGTTTAATGAGAGATTGCAAGTTTGCAAGGAAGTAAATTGACTGTGGATTTATCTATGCTTAAAAATGGTCAAAAAGAAATATTTTAAGTTATTGGAAAAAAAGGTTTTCACACGGAGCTAACAGATAACGCAGTCTCACTTGGAAAACTCCGGACTCTGAATCCGCCGAATCCGAATCATGCTATGATAGCAATAAAAAATTAAAGATCCACAATCTACTCCTTAATGTATTACTTTATATTAAAAATACAAAAGTCTAATAAAAGTGGAGGTAAACTTTATGTCTCGGGAGCGCGCTGCGCTCTGCTATCGCTTTTATTATAAAGTTGGTTTATAGCTATCATTCTTGTTAAATGCATATCTAAAATACAGTACAGGTTTATAGTAATAAATGTGTGTAAAAAACAGCAGTTTTCTAATAAACACGTCCGCTGCATAAATGGTGCTAAAATAGAAAGAACAATTTCATATTAAAAGTGCATAATAACTTTATTTAAAATGCTTCGTCTGGGGTACAAGCAGTGCCATAACGATAAGTACAAATATTTATTTTGTTATAGTTGGTATGATTGTTTTATTTATAAAGCGGGCGAACGAGTTAACAAACCATAGAGCAGTTTATTTTCTCAATTTTTCTATAATAAAAAAAAACAAAAAATGACATTCACTTGACATTTACATGAAAGTAAACAGATAATTAATTATATAATAAAACTATCTATAAAGAAAAATACGTAACATTACGTATACCAAACAAACTTTGTATATTTTTGATCTTTAGAGACAATTATTTTAAAACATTATTACGAATTTAGTTTGCACTTTGCATGGATAGAAATATGTTGTTTCGCCCGCTTTACGTGTAATGCATAATGAATATGGCTGGTTATTTATTGCTACCTCCAAAGTCGAAATCATTAGCTAAGTTTTCATTTGCCAGAACCCAGTAATACATTTTTTTCTTTGAGGTATAGGATAATTAAATAAATAAATAAAAGGTTACCATATGTACAAAATTCAAGCTATTTTTTCCTTTGCTTAGTAGTTTTTACTACACATGGAGGTAGCCTATTATAAGGTTTAGTTACATTTGTCGTATCTCTAACAACCTCTGAATGTAATAGTTAAGGTTGATTTTTGTAATAATTGTTAAATTAAGAACAATATACGAGTGCCTTTACTTGAGTTTTATTTTTATATTCATGCCAGTTAACCAACTTGGCTTTATTTCAATGTAGACTATATAATTTTATTTATGTTTTATCACAGTTCGTTAGCTTTCACCCAAAATTGCAAAATATCAATATTACTGTATCTGTAGCCCTGATTTCGTACCAAATCCAGAATTTATCTATACTATTCTAATAAAATTAAAAAGTATATTCGAACGTAAAATCCTAATTGTACTTAACCCAATTATTAAGGAAGGATATTTAAAGTCACGCTCCGAACCTTATGAGCCGATCAGAAAGAAAAATAACGGTAAGCTAAAATAAGGCATAGCATATTCCAAATATACACAAAATTAAATGTCAAACATCTATTTTTTTTTGTTTAACTAGGTTCATTTAAGACAGTAACTGTTTGCTTAGTCCCGTTTCCGAAGACGGCTTTGCCTTATCCGTATCCTAAAAGAAATGGATCAATTAAAAAAAAAACTACTTATAATTAGCGACATCTATTTTTGAATTATTACGCAAGTGACTATTAGTGATGTGTAAGATTTTCCTCTCGCTTTCCTGCAATCTGTGGGAGTGATTTCGTGAAAAGGAACGGAAGTGTGTAACAGGAAGACCAGACGTGCGTTGCCAGAGTTGACCGGAAGATGATACCAACGCATTTTTAATCATATTTGATCATTGGTTTATATCAGTAATGACGTCATAATTGCACCGCAGTTGTTGTGATTGCGTAAATTATGCTATTAACGTTTTTTATTGACGGAGAGATTGTTTTGCTAACGACGCTATTATGCAAACGGTGCTGCGATTGAATAATAATTGCTTTTACCGACATTATTTTACAATATGGCCGCTATCGAAAAAAATCAATTAAGTATATGTCATCGACCGCTTGTGAATTTGTTAGTTTCTAATCGGACTAGGACTAACGGAGGATGGTGAACTGAAATAATCATTCACAATTGTTGATTTCACTTAACGAGATTACACGTCAAATTGTGAACGGTTTGTTCAGTTCACTATTCACTGACAAATTTATTTTTGTTTGCTTATGAAATCGTATCAGTATTCTCTTTTTCCATTTTTACAATATGAGTGACATTTTTTTTTATGTAAGAAGGTGGCAAACTGATGTTAAGTGACTGGCCGACCCATAGGCATCTGCAACAAGAAAATGAGTAGCAGATGTGTTTAATGGACATAAGAGGGGATAAACCGGCGAAAGGATATTTCCTACTCCTATTGCTCCCTTCTCCCGTCCAATTCTTTCCCCTTCCCAACCTATCCTTTGTAGGAAACGTTGGGAAAAGGAAGAAGACTGACACCGGGCCTCCGGCACCTCACTCATCTGACGAAACGCAGACTACTTCTACTTCACGGGTGTTTTCTGTGAAGTGGTATTTCACCGGTCAAGCCGGCCTATTCGTGCAACAGATTTTGCCTTTGCGGGCTCTACCACTGTTACAAAAATACTGATAGACTGCAAATTCTATAGTAACAAGCCCAGTGCCAGTTTGTGCAGTGTTAGTAAATAAGTAGCGAACCCAAAAAGCGAACATTTTTTATTAAATATGAGTAACTCTTAAAGGTAAGGAATTAAGATGACTGAAATGCCTTAAATCCTAATCAAAGATTTAAAACTAATTATAAATAATTATTCACTTTTCACCACAACAGGTTTTAAACATCTTTGGTTGATTATATATATATAACTTTAAAAGTTTATTTTAACTAAATAATGTAAAACTCTACGGTGTGCATTTAAACATTATCGCTAACGTTATTTTGCAAGAAATTTACAAACAATTCAAGAAGACGTGTAACTTTATGACCGTGGAATAGTACAAAATGTATATTGTTTCTTCATCTCTTTCGCAATAAATTGTACTAACAGCTTTGGTTCTAATTAATTTCGTGTGAACATTTCATACGCGAGACGCAATCAAATAACGTAAAAGCTACGCTAAAACGTGGAGCTAGTTATTAATGACCAAAAATCCGTTTTATTATTGATTCATCCTTTGACCAGAATGAACTAATAAAATATCAAAGTGACACAGTAGGACCCTAACTAATAAAAGTCTAGATCTGCAATGTGTCAGTGTACAATATAAGGTCAACGAAAAAACCGTCTTTCATTTGTACCCAGTCTTAAATAAATCCGGAACGAAAAAAAATACTTATTTGTTGTCGAGTAACTCTTGGGACCTTCGCCTGGGTACTTTTATATCCACGGGGCCCTGTGCTGCAGCCCGAAGACCCCTTGTAGAACCCACGATTATTTATTCTTTGCTGAAAATACATTCGAAAAGAATGTGGTATGGGTCCTCATGCGACAGTATATTTGGAACTAATTCGTCTTAGTGATGCGGATTAAGATAGTGGTTTCGTAGTTTACCTCTTAATCTAGAGACCATAAGATCGAATCCTGCTCGGTACATAACAATGTATTTTTATATTGTGTACAAATTTGTTTACCTTGACCCGGTGTTCAAGTAAAATTGTAGCTTGTAATATTTTCACATGTTGATATATAAAAGTTACTTTAGTTCTTTATCTGTGGACATTTATCTATTATTCGAATGTTTATATATACCATAAAATATAAGCGTCTGGTCTGGTCTGATTGCAAGTTGCGCTCGAAAGCTTATTCTTAATTCAAAGATATTACAACTTCACAATTAGATACAAAGCTATCTTAAACAATGCCTTACAGTCTGAACGAGACAATATAATGGAAAGCATCGTTTTTCGTTGATCAAAACGATAATTTACTTCACCGCGGAAATGTTTCTCGTTGCAATAGGAACGGGCGAGGGCGCCACCTACTGAAGAGAAAGCTGTGGCCTATCCAACTCCCGGCATTGTACGTAGCTAAGCTTTCGAAAGTGAACCTTTACAGAACACCCTCTTACTAGAAAGGCTTTAGTGCAAGATTGCATTGTAGTGTGTAATTTTTTTTTAAATAGTTTCAGTCGCGGTTATGTTGAAAATATTGCCAATTTATAATCTCACTTTGCTTATAAACTGACCAAATTGTGAACTGAACGAATCATTGACAAATAGACGTGTCATTTCTTGACAGTTTACAGACAGTTACTAACGTAAGTAGCAATTTGAACAAAATTTTAAAGTTTATGAAAATGCCAACAAGAAAAGTTACGCTTTAACAATTTTGAACTTAACATGAATGAAGTCATAGACACTACATAGAATGAAGTCAAAGTCATAGACATGGGACATGATAAAACAAGTGTATTGTATATTATGATATTGTTATTTATATTTTTTTAATTTTCGGATATCTGATAGCGACGGTCACGGTTACGGATCTAGATAACATCGATGTTGCACGCAATTGTTATTGTTTTGTCATGAACTCGTTAAATGTGAAAACGAAAGTGTTATGCAAATGATCGTGCCGATGTGAATTGGCCTCTTCCCCCGAGAATCGCGTCGTATTAAAATGTATTATTCTGGCAGTTGTGATTTTTTAAGTCTATACAATATAACAGGTTCTTTTCTAGATCTTTCAGTGTTTTTCTAAACTCTCTCTACTAAATTCTCATTAAGATTATTTATTACTAACTTGCTCCGGAAAACTTCATTCTGTAAATTAATAGATGGTTCACTATTTTGGAGATAATGGCTTTCACATAAAAGATAGATATATATTTTTTACACCGTTTTAGGATCAGTGGTGATGAAATACACAAAGTAAAGCATCTGTCTGGGTTTGAACCCGCAACCTACAATACGTAAGTCGAGGCCTAAACCGCTGAGCCACCACTAGTCCGGATACAGAATAGTATACGTACACAAATATTTCTAATTCGACTCATGGCATAAGCTTGATCCTCAAAGCAAAGCTATGCAGTACTTTTAGTTTATAAAAGTCAAGTAATTCACACTACAGTGTAATACCTTATAAACTTTCAACAGCATAGATTTGTCTACGTCACCTTCACTCGTCTACAGTCATCAACCGAATTTCTGCTTACAGAAATAATAATTATCATCTATCATGGCTACACGATGTGTAGTGTCGAGAAATATACCTACAGACATTTTATTATGATTGTGCTTGACATTTAAGATTAATCCAATAAATATCACGTCAGCAAGCGATCTTTCCGTAATGAACTCCACCTTTCCTATTTATTTAATTTCATTATTATAAAGACGTAAAGTTTGGATGTTCGAGGTGATCTCTGGTAATACGTATCCGATTTTGAAAATAATTTCACTGAGTGAGTGCTATAAATTTTGATGATATCGATAATTAAAGCTGAAGGAGTTGTTTGTTTGCACTAATCTCAGAAATTACTAATTGGATTCGAAAAATCATTTTAACATTTAATAGCATAATGATTATCTGATTTAACATCTCGCTTCGACCGGGCCGGCTGGACCGGTGAAATACCATGACTCACGACAGGCGTGAAGTAGAAGTATTCTGCGTTTCGCCTCATGAGTGAAGTTTCGGAGGCCTAATTCTACTTCTCTTTGCAATTCAGTACGGAACGGATGGGAAGGGGACAGGGGAAAGGAACGGAGAGAAGAAAATACTTTTTTCTCTTTATTCCCATTTCCATACATTTTAGGTAGGCAACGCATTCGCAACTCATTAGATTTTTGCAGATGTCAATGGGTTACGGGTATTGAATATCAGGTGAACCGCTCGTTCGTTTGCTACGATTTTGTTAAAAAATTTAAGCAATGCTTCCTCAAGTGAAACTATTCCAAACGTTTTCCTTACCATACCATGATTTAGGGAACTACGGGTACTTAAGGTGATTTGGAGAAATTGCATTGGTACGCCGCTTCTTTCTAACAAAAATATGAAAGTCAGTTTTAATTTAAGTAAAAGAAACAATTTTTATAACGACGACGTCGATATAGAACTAAATCCATTGTTACAGAGATTAAAGCGGAGGCGTTATGCAACGGCTCGGTCGGCGGAGCGCGGACAATCGCAAATTGATGGAACGCAAGAAAATAATGAATTATAAAAGAAACTTACGGATGCAGCCGAATTAATCACTTTATAAGTCTCGTGTATAATTTTAATAACTGTTTTAACCAAACATAAGAACACGTACAAAATAACATTGTACCAGATTCCATGTTCAAGAATACTGCTATGACGTATCAAATAAAATCGGAATTAAAAAAATACGAATTTTAATCAAAATTAAATTAAATTACATAACATATTTTAACAACACATTTCTAATCTATCGCATTTTATGTTTCGTTGTATTTTTAAGGTTAATATAATTTTGTATTCGCGTGGCGGGAAACGAATGACTGATTTTACGAAGTTTAAGGTTTACTTCACTATTGGGACATCTTTGGTTTAAAGGTTATGAGGTCTCTAGTACAGCCAAGTAGCATAGCTATTGTTTATGATAAAAAGTACAAATTGGCCGTTTCGTGATCGTCGCATAAATTATCCCTTATGTTGTTATTATACTCATTTCATGTTACTTTGTTATTTAAGATGATTAGGGATGAATTATTATTATTATTATATCTCAGGATTCATCAGAGCTTATTTGAAAGTAATAAATATGCCTGCCTTAGTGTCACAGGCCTTAATAAATCAAAACACACTTTTCTCGACTATAATCACCGCATTATTTTTTTGAGTTTCAAGTCGTCCTTATCAACCCTATAAAATAATAAAGTGATAGGTAATTACATTAATCAAATTGAAATTAAAATAATGCCGTTGAGATGCGACCCTTAAGAAGTATGTTAGGTGTGACATTGAATGACAGGGTTAAAATACTGTTATAAGAGAAAAGTGTGGATTGAAAGTGGATGTTGTGACTAGAATTGAGAAAGGTATGCTTCGGTGCTTCGGGCATGTTGAAATGATGAATGAAGAGAGAGTAACGAAACAAATTTATGTAGCGAAATGAGTGGCAGTGTTGGTAGGGCACGCCCTAGAATTTATATCGATCAGATTAGTTGTTTACAAAAAAAAGCGCGATGTAAGGAGCACCCATAACCGACGAGTATGTATGCGTAGATGTATGAATGTAGAAGAAGCGAGAGAGGTGTGCCAGGATCGTGCCAATTGGAAATCCATGATCTCTGGGTTACGGGCGTGAGCGCATATTTATTTATTTACAAATTGAAATTAATAACACATGCTATTTTAACATGGCTAGCAATCCACGAGAAGTCAAACACAAATATAAC
Source organism: Papilio elwesi (assembly GCA_029849275.1). Taxonomy (NCBI): domain Eukaryota; kingdom Metazoa; phylum Arthropoda; class Insecta; order Lepidoptera; family Papilionidae; genus Papilio; species Papilio elwesi. Next base: position 7,172,793 of record CM056701.1, on the reverse strand, counting down.
GTAACGGGACGCAAATTCAGTTAGCGTTCGTGGGCTATTCATGTACATACTAATTTGCAGATAAATAAAGGCAAACAGTTTCTCTCGAAGTGCACACGGATACGGATGCCGGACATTTGTTACTCGCAGTTAAATAGATATTATATTAAAACAGCTTACTGACTTGAAGCATGGTTCAACAGTGTAGTTCATAAATTAATAATTTTATAGGTGTAATCATTTAGAGGTTAGTTTATAGATCATTAATCATGATCTAATTTCCGAAATAAATTGTGGTTTTTATTTCGAAAATTAGTACTTGATTTCATTTCATACAATGCTTGCAAAGAAAATATCCTTTTGAAATCGTTCCTAGTTTTTGTGCTTATTCGGTACAAACATACAAATTTTCACTCTTTATAATATTAGTGTAGACGTCATTACGTTTTTAATAATGTTTAGTAGAAATATTCAAACTAATTAATTCTATTATTTTGTAACTTATAAAGAATTGAGCATTTTTGTTTACAGAATAAAGTGGCAAAAAGCAAAGTGGCCCTTACAAAAAGTACCCGCTACACATAGGCATCTGCAACAATCTAATGAGTTGCCGATTTTCCCCTTCCCATCCTTTTCCATTTTTAAGGTAATATATTAATAATTATGTAAATTATTTAAATACACATATTTTAGGAAATACAGATTAAAATTAAGTCAATGTAAAATTTTATATATTTTTTCAAATTACTAATTCAAAAAAATTCAAAAGACTTATTATATTTTACTCTTTAAAATTATGACCATAGGGTTTTAAATTGCGTTGTAAGTTATAAGTGCTCTAAATGTTCGCGTCTGTCGTAAGTCGTAAGTAATGCATGTCGGTGCATATTCAATGTAAAGTTACGCAACGCGTTACTGCAACTACGCCACATTTATTTATAAGGAGAGTGGACTTAATATTACTAAAAAACATTTTTAAACAAAACTTTCGATTAAGCGTTGCTAGGATATAAAAAGACTATATAATTTTCGTTCATCGTGCTCTCGGCAAAGGATTGGAATAATTGGATAAAAAGAAAGTAGTGCATCTTTCGACCACATGAACCACAACAAGCGAAAAACATTTAATTGTGAACAAAAGAAAGTGAACTTACTTGATGTTCATTTTATGACAAAATTATTGTTTGCGTGGAAGAGATACAAGTAACAATTGGTCAATAACTAGTGTAGCTCTAAGCTTAACTAATTTCAAGAGTAACTTAACTGGAGGGCTGTTTCGGAAGTTACTTAATTTACTTTATTTATTAATCGTCGTTAGCGTCGCGAATTCGTCTACTCGTTAGCTTGTTGCCAACATGGAAAAAAATTAACAAAAATCGATAAATCCACATTATTTTTAAACTATCGTATCTGATTTATTAAACATTTACTGTTTTATAATTGTATATCTTAAGTTGGAAACTGTTTTGTATCATTTGTTACAGTTAGCTGTGTGGGCATTAAGAGGCGTGGGTTTGACATTAAAGTATCGTTAGTTTATTCTGTAAATAATCACAAAGCAATACCAGTAATTACCCTTTTATACGATACTGGCTTAGTCTCCAGTCTGGCCCACGCAAAACTTGTTATACATATACGTACAAATAACTATGTGCTTGGTATACATCGAATTATCCTCGACGCCTCTGTCTGTCTGAGCGAAACAAACTTAATAAAAACTATTACTATAGGATTTATGTACGGTTTTTACTAAAATACTGAAATATATATACTATAAATAGGAAAGATTTGCATTTATTACGTCTTTGTAACGAATAAACTCAAAAACTTTTGAACCAAATTCAAAAATTCCTTCACCATTAGTAAGCTACATTATCTTAACATTAACTTAATAACTTGAACAGAATAAGCTCAGTGAATAAGCGTCTGACCTTCAAAGTGTTGTTTTTAAGAATTATTACAAGTATTAAAATCATTTGGTATGCGTTGCGTTCAGATTGCTTTGTCCGGTGATAGGTTCACCGCATTATCTTTTTTACATTATCCCTTAATAACTTGAACAGAATAAGCTCAGTGAATAAGCGTCTGACCTTCACAGTGTTGTTTTTAAGAATTATTACAAGTATTAAAATCATTTGGTATGCGTTGCGTTCAGATTGCTTTGTCCGGTGATAGGTTCACCGCATTATCTTTTTTACATTATCCCTTAATAACTTGAACAGAATAAGCTCAGTGAATAAGCGTCTGACCTTCACAGTGTTGTTTTTAAGAATTATTACAAGTATTAAAATCATTTGGTATGCGTTGCGTTCAGATTGCTTTGTCCGGTGATAGGTTCACCGCATTATCTTTTTTACATTTTTATTTTCACCGAACCCCGAAAGGCCGATATATTTGCCTTTTTAACTGATATAACCTAACAAACATATTTAGAGAATAACGAGGAAGTATTTTTCGATTGTCTGAATGTTGCCAACATTGCGCGATAACAATAATTTCCCCCGCTCACCAATCTCATACTCTAGCATTCACTAGAGCCCCAGAATGGGATATGAAGGGTCTGGTTACCGCCTGCCACATTTAATACCTATTAAAAACGTGAAAAGACAATACCAATAACAGATATTGGCTTAAATATGTATTATTGACCTGTAGAAGACAATCTATAATAACAATAGTACTTTTTTTGTATTGAAAAATTTATAAATTCTAGTTTAAAGCTATGAACTTGAATTATAAGCAACTAAGTAGGTACTGACATATTGCCTGGGAACGCAAAAACAGCTTTTTGCGAGCGAAGTTATACCTCAGCCATAATGTCAACTACTCTATTACCGGGTCCGGTTTCTTATAAGCGTTACGACCAGCACTTGCTGTAAATTGTTTGTAGCGCATTCAATTGTAGTGCGAAAAATAATTCATTATCATTTGAATAATACCGAACTTTAAAAATATGGAAAGTTCAAGTTGTATCCGAAAGAAATACGTTTCCACTAATGTAAAATAGTGTCGCGATACGAGCTTTCTTTCTATCTCTGAAAAAAAAACTAAGATGACAATATGTTATGTGTGAATGTTTTCGGCAGCATAAACCCAGGGTGAGTTGTTCGCGCCTCGCACGTCCTCAGCGGGGACGCGTCGTATCTATGCTGATGCGCTCTAATTAATTGTTATACTAATAAATATTTAAATTACGTGGAATAAGGTTTGGTCCTTCGAGCCGGATACTTGCAACAATATACTTAAATAAAGAACAATAAGAAGGTCCTCCTAAATTAACAAGGAAATGTTGCTAGGCTTATTTTCGATTTCTTACTTCTCCCAGAGACACCATAGCAAACTATTGGCAATTGAAACGTTTAAAAGTAAACAGTATCATTACGAATGGAAAGTGAAAACAGTTCGTCTTGTCGTTAGTTAATTCCGCTCCGCTTCCGTCTTATTAGGCCAGCGCTCGGTCCCCTGTGCAGATTTAACGATAGCAACCGTAACCCATACCTTACTTTCCGTTTGCCTAAAACGCAAAACAAGATTGTAAAAATTTATAAGGCATCATGAATCTACTTTCATTTCAAGCACCCAATATTTAAACTCGATGTAATGCAATGACTTTATTTGTACGATTTTCGGTATTTTTCTCTTTTTATTCGCATGATTGATGAGAGCAGTGGTGGCTCAGCGGTTTAGGCCCCGACTTACGTACTGTAGATCGCGGGTTTGAACCCAGGCAGGCGCTTCGTGTAATTTATTTCATCACCACTGCTCCAAAAACGGTGAAGGAAAACATCGTGAGGAAGCCGGCATGTTCTTAAAACAATCAAATTCGAAGACATGTGACATCCACCAACCCGCACTGGGCCAGCGTGGTGGATTACGGCTCATTCCCTCTCTCGGAGGTGAGGCCTTGTGTCCCTGCAGTGGGAAACATTCTAGAAAAGGCCGATTTATTATTATTATTCGCATGATCCTGCGGTCACGTGTTAAATTTCGCATCTGTAAGTTGCAAACGGCAAGTTGTTATATTCTTGTAACCGTCATACACTGATTGTGTCCTTGCACAGATATTTTTTTGGTACTTTCGCAACCTTGACTGACCTAACTAGATCAACAGGTAACAAAAGTTGTGATAACCAATTCAATTTAAGAGTTAGTGTCACTTAAGGCACAACATTCGTGTAACAACTGCTACTGAAGTATGGCTTTACAACTTTGCTGTAGCTTGAGCCTTTACTTAGTTAGACTCCCAGATAGAAGATTATAGACTAAAGGAACTAAGTCTGACTAATATTGAGTAATTTCTCGAAACGAATTTTACAGGAAGCAAGAGGATGATTAACTAAAAAGAGAGGGAAAGTGAGAGAGACTTGAGATGAGTGCTTGACAAACCTAATACTATAGTAGAAGACTCGAACCAGACAACCAAAGATCTTCATATTTCATCTTAGTTATTCATTCATTTACATGTAACGTGTTTTATTTCGTGTCAAATATGCCTTAACTGCTCGAGTTAAAGTAAGGAAACCGAAGCTAGTATTATCAGGAATGAGGCTGTGAATATAATGACGTCGCGTGCTGTTAAATAAACGGATTTGCAACACGTCTTTCTTAACTCACATTAACTGGAGCATTGGGAATATGATCACGATGACCTGATCGATTTAGACTTTGACAACTAGTTCTGGATTGTTTTTTCCCAATAACATGTTATGGCGATCTATTATTACCTAACTAACATGGCATTGTATTAATACAAATATATATCGAGTAGGCAATCGTAACAAAATGAATGGTGGAGAGATCCGGTACCTAGATCCAGATTAACTAGAATCGAATAATATATTAGAAAATAAATATAGCTCTTGATTGGACTCTGGGTTAGAAACTGCATCTGAAATCAGGACTTTTCTAGTAGTAGGGGACACTAGAGCAGCCTGTTGTTCAGTGATCACAAGATTAGTGTAGGTAATAAAATTATATGAGTTTCATGACCTTAGGCATAAGTATTAAAATGTAAGTAAAACACAAGTAAATTTATGTAGCAAAAAGCCATATTGTTTTTTGAAGCCCGGTTGCCACCTGTCGGAACGCTTTTTGCCTTTGCCTCACGGAACCTCCCAGGTGAGGGTTGATCCTTTTGTTTACCATTAAAGGCTGACCAGGCGTAAAAAAGTGCTCCACGTCCGACCGGGGGCCTCCGTGTAGAAAGTGAAACCGCTTTGTCGAAAGGTTGCTATAAAAATTGTAGTGTCAGCTATTGCGAGTTCAGTCGAAGCGTGCCGCGCGCGCCCGTTGTACAGTTTTGCCTGTTTCCCGCCATTTGGACGTCATGGTCAGTTTTTTTTTTAAATATTTAGTGTTGCAATAACATTTTGTTTTAAGTGGGTATATAAAGAAATAAATATAGAGTAATTTTTGTAGAGCGTAAATATCCTTTTTATCTTTTTAATATAAATAAAAAGGTAAAAATAATAATCTTATAAATTGACTTCTTATATAAATAATTCTTATGACATAACAAACTACGGGAATAAGTAAAGATTTATTAAAAACTATTTTTAAGCCATTATGTCAACAAGCAAATGGTATTTAGCAATTTTAATGCGATTACAAGACAATAAACAGACCGTAAAAGTGAGGTATTGCTTGTATTCAAGGCCGTAGGTAATTAAACGATTTTATGATTAAGACAATGAACTAGTTGCGTTTTATGAATATTCCTATTTGAATTTGATGTGTACATTTTTTTCATAACAAGACGGTGTAATAGGAGATATGTCTTCTAAGAACATGTTCGATATCGATATATTTCGCTCGAACTGTACATCCCATTTTCGTAACATATTTAAATGTTCATGCAGTGTTGACGCTTACAAATCAGAAGACTATTGTTCAAACCTGGGAAGCCACATTGCAATGTATTTTAGGGGAATTAAATGAGGCAATAAATCGTTGGACTGACCACAAACATAAAATTAATTACATTAAAATATAGGTAATTAAAAAAGTCTAAAACTGATATACGATACACTGCCAAATTTTCGAATTCATATCATAAATGAGTTAGAGTCCTTTCCAAATGAATACAAAAAGGGCCTTAATTTAACACTTTATGTCCGTATAAAAATAGCTGAATTATATTTATGACCAGTGTAAATAAATAAGCTTAAGTTTAAAAAATAATTTTGCAAATGCCTACCTATCATACGTCATAAATCAAGTTTCCGAATTAAGCATCTCACTTTAAAACTAAAAGTGGTAATGACCCACGTAACTCTTGTTAGATAATCTGTAGAACTATCAAGACAATCGATAGTGAGAAGAAACTTTCGAAACTTCGGCTTCGTAAGACGAGCAATTTTATAGTGTCGATAACAGAGCAAGGAGAAAAAAAAACTTTCAATTGGCTGTATGACAATTACTTTTGTCTAAAGTTATACTTTTTTATTTGTATAGCAAAGGCTAATAGAATAGTCCAACGACAATTTTAACTGTTACCCATTTTTGAAATAGGCTGTACACTTGCAGGGAATATTGATAATACATATGGTGTATATTAAGCGTTTGTTTCTGGTATAAAAAAAATCGTTGTCCCCCTAAAGTTTAAACTGAGGAATATAATGTGTACTGTACGACTTTTATTAATTACAGAAACAAAAACAGCATAATTCGAACAGTCACCTAAGTTAGCGCGATCAAATTATTTCATGACTTTAAACGTGCACAAGTAAAAGTTATGCGGCAACGAGGCCTTGATTTTGTTACGGACACGGCCACCACGTGTCTTATAAAATTCCGGATATTATTTGAATTGAAATGACAAAGACATTAATGGAAAAAAGACTACTTAAAGTTTGAAAATGTAAAAATTTATTATTTATATTTAATATAATTTGAACATTTTCTTTCCCACATTTGAAAAAAATTAAGTTAATAATAGTTAGATTTCACATTTATACATAAAAATTATAGTATTGTTATTTATTCACATCATTACGAAATTAAAGTTTAAACTTCAATTTGTTTAGACGACTATGTAATTTTCGTCTTGTATTTTGTATGCATTATATTATAAATATACAAGCTGTTGTCGACGGCTTCGCGCGCATTCGTTTCTCATTTTCCTCGCTGATTTTTTTTTGTAATCATCCCTATTTTTTTCTAGTAATAAATAGAGTCTATGCTATGTTATTCAGGGATAATGTAGCATTCTAACTGTGAAAGAAATTTTGAAATCGGTACAGTACTTTCTGAGTTTATTCTTTACAAACATACAAAAATACAAATGTTTCCTGATTAATGTATTTAAATTTATAGTGCAAATAGGTACCTACTATTCATTCATTACCAATATAACAGTTGTTTCGAATAAATGTAAATTACAATAATTATTCAACCAGAAATAAGAATCTTGACTCGTGAAATCTTAAGACTTTCGACATCAACTAAAGTTTTTAAGGCGGTCCCTAGACTCAGCCGGATATATGGAGACCTGATCTCGAAGGAAATATTGTATAACGTCGCCGTGGTTTTACTTGTTATATTGTTGGTCGAAGTAAATGGCATTGAAACCTTTCACCTACATCCACGGCAACCGAAGGCGAACGGGAACGGGCGTTGGCTCGACTTCGTATCGAAATGCCCACAACTTCCTAACAATCGTAAAATGTCAACTTTATCTTTTAGTAATATGATTTCATTTTAAATGGACATCTGATAATGATTCGACCTTTTCGATTTAATTTAAAATTGTGGGTAAACAAGATAAATCAAATATACAGTTAATATATATTTTTTTGTAACTGAAATTGACTTTTGCCTTGAGGCATCTGCATCCATAGCATAGCTACTTGTGATGGCCGAGCGGTTTACCTATGAAAAACTCTTGAACATTTAAGCTCAAAAAGGTCTCAATCGGAATCCTCGTTTTACACGATAATTCAAATAGTATGTTTTGTGATCAGTCAAACTTAAAGCCACGCAAGTCATGATAAATTCTCGAAGCCTCCATCCATTCTGTATTTATTATATGTACTGAATTCTATTACTATCTATACATTACATACATTTGTGTATAGTAAGTTAACACAAACATACGTATTTCTAGATGCCATTGTCAAAGAAACTATTCCGTTTTCAACTACAAACCTATGTATATCAACGAATGCATTAGTACCGGCTCCTGTTATTTGTAAGGCGCTACAATCCGCCTCAAGGCAATCGTGGCATTACCTTTTACTTTCTAAATGTAATACGTAAGTTACTTCCGATCCGATTTCATGCGGCGACAATTGTACAACATTTCGGCCGTCAAACTGAGCCAGAGATAGCCAAGCTTACGTAAGAATAATTTACTACTCACTTTAAACGTATTTGAAAGTTTTTGGATGTTTTGTTAAATCTTTCGTAAGTTGACGTGATTAGTGTTCTTAAATACTTTAGTTTGAACATTATTGATACAATTATATTACTGTTGGTGTTTCCTTTATTTAAGAACGACAATCAATGTTTAAATAGTTCATTCATAGCTGTATTTCATTTTAAATGGCGTGCCTACTTTTATTCTATCTATATCAATTTTTTAAAAGACGTATATTTTTTTTAAAAAAACGAGCGAGTCTTACAGTTGTCGCATATGATATGTAATATCTGACATCTCACCGTGGTAAAACAAACAGTAACATTATACACCTCAACTCTCTCTCTCAACCATCTTACGGCCATATCTAGCACCGCGTTTCCCCGCCTTCCTGTTACACACTTCCGTACCTTTTCACGAAATAACTTCCACGTAATGCAAGAAAGCTAGAGAAAATATGTTACACTTAAAAAATATTTTATAGGAGCTTAAACCTTATTCAAATAATGGGTATTTATTAATCTTATTCTATCACGTGAAAACTATAGAATAAAAATTAATCTCCCATTTCAATCTCAAATCTATACGGCCATTTTTGTAAGATAGGAAGTGTAACGTCATCGGGTCTCGCATTATTGAAAGATAGGGCGCACGGGGGCGTGACATTTTAAAGGTTATACCCCGCGCAAACTCTCAGTACTTCCTGATACTGACTTCCCACTAATAAAAGAACATTGAGTTGTAGGTATGTTGAAGTATCTAGGAAATTGTATATGTCTTTATTCATAATCGTTCATTGCTGAACACTATTTATCACATTGTGATAGGCTTAACATACGTACGAAAATGACCACAATTTCAAAATGGTGCACCAACATTTGAAACTGAAGTATAAGTATATTGCAAGGTATGTGGAGAACTAGTACATATGTAGGCAAAGCATCCTAATGCTGTCTAATTTAAGGTGTAACTTGGGCAGCAAGTAAACCGTAAATCAAACATTTATGATATTTTAAAATCTCGAATCACTCTGTCAATTGTTGAAAACCGTATGAAAATCTATTCAGAAGTTTTTAAGTTTGCCGTCAGTCACATGAGACGCGGAGGGGACTTTGTTAAATAATATGCAGAAATCTATTTGATTGACACATTCAAAAATGCCGTCGTAGTTGTGTAATCGTTGGCCAGTGGTGCGTGCCCACCGGTCACTAGACACGGCTTACTAAATGACATACTTCGCGGGTTGCATTCTAATTAATATGATACTTAACTTACTTGCAATAACATATTAAGCCGTTACTTACTGGTCACAGAAGTATACTGTCTAAGTCCGGTCTCATTTTATTGTGATTCTAGCTGATTATAACCTATTACTAGATATTCGTGGCGGTTTGATTAATCGAATGTTAATACGAATCCATATATCGTTATTGTTAAAAAAAATGGCCAGTGCTTTTAATATCAGGATAGACTAAAGTGTTTGGTCGAAGCAACAGCAAGTTATCTGTTTACCGAGATTATTAAGTCGTCAATTTGGACGGAAGGACGATACTGTAGTCATCAATCGCTAAACATCAGAAATTATCTGCATCGAAATAGATATATTATTATTAATAATGCATAATTTGCTACACATAAAGATGACATTTTTGTAAGCCCTACCATTTATTAAAATTCGTAAAATTAAAAAAAAAACAACTTTTTCTCACATTACCTTATAACTTTAGCTATCCATTTTATATAATTTCACTTTACTATCTCACGGTTTCCACAATATTACAACATTTCCGATGAAAGTATAAAAAATGTAATGGTCGCCATGTATGTAAGTGACGTACTGTATCTTGATATGGACAAACTATAGTTGTATAAGTCGCCGGAATATATTTAAAATTTTCTGTCGATGCCACAGTAACAAACACCTCGACTTAATAATTTGTAAACAACTTCAGAAATAATCTGTTCCTTTTTTCAACAGCTGTTTATAATATTGGTCACGATTGCGGCGGTAGGCGCCATGCCTTCCTACATCGCGGTACCAGCCGATCAGATCGCATTCGTCGACCTGTCAGCGTTGCGGGCGCGCCGCGTGCCCCGACAGATCCTGGAGCCGCCGCTGCCCCAGGCGCTATACCAGGGGGACTATCAGCCCATACCAGTGCAGAGATACCAACAACAACGTTAGTCTCAGTTATTTTTTTATTAGTTTGAAACTCGTGCACAGGTTTAAGAGGGGAGTGTTGGAGGAGTGGAAGGAGGGACGGACAACAGGAAATGTCAATACATAGGTTAATAAATATCAAATCATTATCGGTGTCCATGATTATTCAAGTAAAAAAAACACCAAAGCTATTCTAGTCTCTTTTATGCATGCAATGGTTAGGTAAGAAAACCCTTAGTATGTCTATCCAATAGGTTGTTATCAATAAGCCACCAATTGCAATTCCACTTCATTGCTTAAATAATACGCAATATTCATTGATTTTTTAACTCAGGACCAAAGACGGATTTAAAACAGGTCGCATTATGAAAAGTGTTTAGAATGGAACAGGATTTGAACATTTATTCGTAAAACTTTCTAAAAAAATATATTTGATAAGTTATATAATGAATTTGAATAAATAAATGTTCCAATCAAGCGTTACCTTATCCAGAAAACAAAATGTAAAAAAACGCTTCGAAAGTAATTTCAATATTTTAAAGTATAAAGTAATTACTGTAATAAATTGGTTTCTTGCAATCATCAACTTTCGGGCAAGTCCGAACGACTTAACTGATAGTAACCTTGGTACACCAGCACATGACCGGTTTAAGTTTCATTATGTATCCAAGAAGACGATGCTGACTGCCGACCATCTCTATTCCACTCTTACTCTTTAAAGATATCACAGAGAAAGTGACAGTGAAATGTCTCTTTATCTATTCTAAATAACATAGGAATGTTATTTTTTGCTTTCTTAAAGAACGAAATAGATTTGGGCCAGCACCAATTGACTATCATTTCAATTATCACACAGTGCATTCGTCATTCCCATGTCCGCAATCATTCAAAGCTAAGAGAGCGAGATGAATCCATAACCGCGGACTGAACGGCTATCCATCATGGCCGCTCACTTTCACCGCGACAAAGGATCGCTACACTTTCTACAAAGTACTTTAAATTCAATACCCATTGTAAGATTAATGTTATGCATATGCTTTCCTCTATTGTTTGATCCAATCTTCCAACATTTGCACATGTTTTAAACATGTATACTGTAAATTCTAAATGGACAATTACCTAACGTGTTTCTGACTTGTTATCTAAATGTATAACTTAGAGCCTTACGTCAATATTGTTTTAGATACTTACTTAATATACCGAGTACTTAATTGCTTAGTTTGAGTTGATGTTAGTTAGTTTTAGTTCTTTTCAAACAAATTGTAGCAGATTAACATTCACTTTCCGGTTTTTATTCGTAATCTCTTCAGCTTTCATAAGAATGAATTTATGTTATTGATAAGGTTATATCTACAATCTAATATAATACAAGCTATTTATGTCGTCCTTTTACCTAGTAGCTCTGCGAATAAACAAAGCTTATTTAGCTTCAAAACCATCGACTTAAAAATTTTAATATGGCGTCCGAAGCAATAATTACATTACCATATTTATAAATAGAAGACGCCGTTAGTAAATCAAGTTAAAATACAAATACTAGAGATTAAGATTTAAATTATAACATAAAAACTAGTTCAAAATCAAAGTAATTTGATCGATTTAAAAAACAAGTTTCGCCTTATAAAATATTAAGCAAGATTGGCCTAGAATCCGCCATGTTGCAAGTTATAATGTCTGGCAAGAGTTCTTACGGTTACACCATAGGTTTCTTGACTTCGATACAGTTCGTTTATTATTAATTGTACTCAAAACTAACGGACAGATTAGAGATTTCGGCTTGTATACGAATTTGTTCAGCATATTGTAACTTTATTCGCAGATTTCGACTATCATGTCTAAAAAAACTTTCTAACGATTGCCATATTGCCCCCTCTATTGTATAAGAACTTATAGCTTTAATAGACTAATTATACTATAAATATATAAAGGGTTTTTTAAGATTAAATAAATCAATGTAAATAATTGTCGTAATCGGTAATAAGACGACAAGCAACTTAAGATTTCATTATTGACTTCTGTCGAAGGTTTAATGAATAAAATTGTCTTTACAGCAATAGGTCTTGCACCACCACCACTACCAGAGGCTCCGGCGAGGCTCATTCAAATCCAGCCACAAGAAAAAGACTCTGCCGCGGCTCCCATTGCACAACCATCTCAGTACGCAGAGAGGCCGCCGGATTTTGGCGAGTATGTTGATTTCGGCGCCCACACCGGCGACAATGGTGCCTTCGGTTGGTATGCTGACTACCCCGTCAATAATCAAGAGGATTCAGGATATGGAAAGTAGTACTATAACGCGAGGGTAGCTGCACTAACAAGACGGCGGATATGGGCCTTAGCCATGTAACGCAAGACGACGACTGTAACTTGGCCTAGCTACCCTCATTTTAGTTATCAAAGCACAAACTTGCCTAGGAGTTAGCCACTAGATAATAATAAAATAACGGTTGAATTATTAATTATGTTACCAAAGACAGTATAGTTTCAGTGATATTAGTAGAGTAGCATTAGCGAATTACCGCACATTTGTTTTAGACGGTGAATTACGCTGTTTTTGCACGTTTTATTTTTAAGTTAAAGGCCGACCAAAATGAGAATTCTCAGATTTTCATATCAGCTTGTAGTTGTTTTGGTGCGCCCATGATATGCCGGTCCTGTTAAAGTTCCTTTTTGTTATTTGTTAAGTTTTTAAGTACACTGTGATATGCACCATGGTAGTTTCTTTTTTCGTATTTTTTTACATTTTTTTAACTTTGTATTGATGCAGCCATTTCATTTATTATTGTTTCTGTTTTTCTGCATTTTCACTGCTTATAATATCGTTTCTTGTTTTCATTACCATCACTCTATTCTGTTAATTAAATCATACTTCTACTTCTTGCTACTTTCTTTGTTTTTCACCGCTTCTTAATCTTATCATCTGGCTTTACAAATGTATTTTTTTTTCAAAACTTCACTTTTTCAATTGTCAATATAATACACTATCTTTAATCTATTTTCGTTTCATTTCTTTTTGGTGACGGTATTTAACTCGTGAATAATTATTTTCTAATATTAGTCATTTTCTACTAATTTATACATATTCTTACTTATATCACTTCGATAACTTTGTCTTTTACTTCGATTTATTATATCTTTAATGTTTTCCTTTTCCTTTCGGAATTAACTAGTTATTAGCACATATTTTATTTAATTTTTACATTTTTGTATTATATTACTTACAGTACCTTAGTGAAACTATCTAATTGTTCCACCAGTCTTTAGTATCTATTTACTTATTATATATTTTTATTTAGTTCTTGCTTTTTCTCTCCACCGCTATTCTTAACACTAACTTCCTTTAAAAAAATGCAAAACTTCCTCTTCGCTTCTTCTCTTCCATAAAAGCACAATTTTTCACTATGCACTATTCTCATTAGTATTCAAACGATTGCTGTACACAATGTACTATTTTTACCACTAAAATTAATTCCTCATACTGATGGGGAAAAAAAATATTTATCCTTTTATCTCTAAAGTTTTCTCACTAAATTATTTATTTAAGCTTCTACACGTTTACTTCTAGTTCTGTATTGATCTTAAAATCTTCTTCTTTTAGTTCTTGTAGTTTAAGTTCATAATAAGAGCTCAATTCACTTTTTTCTTTTGTCTATACTTCAATATTCTTCTCATTCAATGCTTTGTTTTATTATATTCTATCATCTTAATTTACTTCTACAAAGTATTTCTTGTCCTTAACCTATGATTACTTCTTAAACTGCACTTCACAATCGTCTTTTTCAAGTTTTCTTTTCATACATCTTCACTTCATTTTATTCACACTGGTTTTTTCAACAATACTCTTCATATTTCATCGCTCCAATAATTAGTATAAACTTACACTCGTATTTTCCAATATTACTATTCTTTTTATATTTCTTCGCTTCATTATTCACACTCCAATTTTTAATAATACTCCTCTTTTCATATTTCATCGCTGCATTATACTCACACTCGTATTTTTCAATATTACTCTTCTTTTCATACTTGTTGGCTTTTCATTACATTCACACTCGTATATTTCAATAGTACTCTTCTTTTTATATTTCTTCGCTTTATTACATTCACACTCGTATTTTTCTATAGTACTCTTCTTATCATATTCCTTCGCTTTATTACATTCACACTCGTATTTTTCAATATTACTCTTCTTTTCATACTTGTTGGCTTCATTACATTCACACTCGTATATTTCAATAGTACTCTTCTTTTTATATTTCTTCGCTTTATTACATTCACACTCGTATTTTTCTATAGTACTCTTCTTATCATATTCCTTCGCTTTATTACATTCACACTCGTATTTTTCAATATTACTCTTCTTTTCATACTTGTTGGCTTCATTACATTCACACTCATATATTTCAATAGTACTCTTCTTTTTATATTTCTTCGCTTTATTACATTCACACTCTTATTTTTCTATAGTACTCTTCTTATCATATTCCTTCGCTTTATTACATTCACACTCGTATTTTTCAATATTACTCTTCTTTTCATACTTGTTGGCTTCATTACATTCACACTCGTATATTTCAATAGTACTCTTCTTTTTATATTTCTTCGCATCATTACATTCACACTCTTATTTTTCTATAGTACTCTTCTTATCATATTCCTTCGCTTTATTACATTCACACTCGTATTTTTCAATATTACTCTTCTTTTCATACTTGTTGGCTTCATTACATTCACACTCGTATATTTCAATAGTACTCTTATTTTTATATTTCTTCGCATCATTACATTCACACTCTTATTTTTCTATAGTACTCTTCTTATCATATTCCTTCGCTTTATTACATTCAAACTAGTATTTTTCAATATTACTCTTCTTTTTATGTTTCTTCGCTTTATTACATTCACACTCGTATTTTTCAATATTACTCTTCTTTTCATACTTGTTGGCTTCATTACATTCACACTCGTATATTTCAATAGTACTCTTCTTTTTATATTTCTTCGCTTTATTACATTCACACTCTTATTTTTCTATAGTACTCTTCTTATCATATTCCTTCGCTTTATTACATTCACACTCGTATTTTTCAATATTACTCTTCTTTTCATACTTGTTGGCTTCATTACATTCACACTCGTATATTTCAATAGTACTCTTCTTTTTATATTTCTTCGCTTTATTACATTCACACTCTTATTTTTCTATAGTACTCTTCTTATCATATTCCTTCGCTTTATTACATTCACACTCGTATTTTTCAATATTACTCTTCTTTTCATACTTGTTGGCTTCATTACATTCACACTCGTATATTTCAATAGTACTCTTCTTTTTATATTTCTTCGCTTTATTACATTCACACTCTTATTTTTCTATAGTACTCTTCTTATCATATTCCTTCGCTTTATTACATTCACACTCGTATTTTTCAATATTACTCTTCTTTTCATACTTGTTGGCTTCATTACATTCACACTCGTATATTTCAATAGTACTCTTCTTTTTATATTTCTTCGCATCATTACATTCACACTCTTATTTTTCTATAGTACTCTTCTTATCATATTCCTTCGCTTTATTACATTCAAACTAGTATTTTTCAATATTACTCTTCTTTTTATGTTTCTTCGCTTTATTACATTCACACTCGTATATTTCAATATTACTCTTTTTCTCAAACTACTTTGTTTCTTTACATTGAAACTCGTATTTTTCAATAGTACTCCTCTTTTTATATTTCTTCGCTTCATTATAGAATATCCTATCATCATAATTTACTTCGTAAACGTTTTTATTAATTACCATAAATTCTACACTTTCATCTTCCCGTTCTTTTGCGAAATGAAATTCAGCCTACATCCGTTACGTATTCATTTTCGTTCTTTCCATCTAATCTTCTTATTATGTTATTCTTTTCTATACATCTATTATTTCCGACCACTTCCACATAGAACGCATTTCTATTAATTAATATTAATCATGTACTTACATATACTACTTTCGCTCATTCCTAATTTAGTAAATATACATGTTCTTAAGCTACTCTTAGCTGTGTAACATAGTTTATCATTATTACTCTAGTTCTTATTCAATACCAGTCTTTCTAATAATAAACCTCTTGACATATTACACAATCCTCATCATTTTAATCTACCGAAATTTCTTTAAATTAATATAAATCAATCACATACACACCTATTAATAAACTTAGCATGCTTATTATTACACCACTTTTTCGTACACTCAGTACGTACTTGTTTTTCACTTTTTTTTCATATTCCCCTCAAAACACGTTTTATTCTATATTTATTGACACATTTGTATAATCTTTTATAATTATAATTTACTAAGAACGCATATTTAATTTTAACTACTTACTATAAATCATATAAACCCATCTTCTTTATTATTTTCTGCATAACTGCTATTCAGATTTTATATTTCTTCTGACTTTATTTTTATCTTCCAACACTTTTTTTATTCTATGTCACTGTTTATTACTACTTTATTTACATAATCTTTTATCATTTACTTAGGAGTTATATTTTATAACTTTGAATCATAACTACTTGAATCATTTTTACCGTGGGTCCGCACTTCCGAAACATTCACCTAAAACATATTCTGATTTCAGTTTTTCGGCTATCTATCGAACAACGTTCCCATTGTCAATTAACATATTGTGCAGCAAACATATCTCATAAACAGGTTGCAAGGCAATCTTTGAAACATGTTTTGTATTGACGTGTTTAAAGGTATATTTAATATCATCTTCATCACACGTCAAACACGCCAATGTTATCCACGCAGCTCCGTCATCAAACTTGAAGATTCGTACAAAAATGTTGACATTCATTTGCCCTCGGTGCGAACAGGAACTACACCACAACATGTTATAAGATATGTTCCATGCAGTGTGTTCAGAAACTTTTACTTTGAATGGTGTAGTGGGAACTCGAGGTTAAACATAGCTTTCATCGTATACTATTCTGTTCTCCCTATTCTTCTTCTTCAACATCATAACTGCTGTTTCTCATTTCATCATCATTAAGTTCATCATTGATCATTATTTTCACTTCAACAGTCATATGATTATGTATCTTTACTTTTTCCATTAAGTCTTTAATACTAGCTGACTGCAAACAGTCTTTCTTGTTCCTTACTTACTTACTTACTTTACTTATATTATACATTACATATAAACCTTCCTCTTGAATCACTCTATCTATTAAAAAGCCGCATCAAAATCCGTTGCGTAGTGTTTAAGATCTAAGCATACATACGGACAGACAGACAGCGGGAAGCGACTTTGTTTTATACTATGTTTAATGGATTGTTTAATTATTATTCTTTCACTTTCGTTTCTCCGCTTCAATATTCGCCTTATTCTTTGTTGTATTTTCTTTTAATACTTCTTGACTTATTTACGTGATCTTGTATTTATTTACTAAGAACGTATATTAACAATTACTATAAATCATACATTTCATCAAAGCCATCTTGTATTCTTTCTTGATTTCATAACATCGCCTTGTTTTACTTACACTTTGACCAACTCTTACAAGTCAATTATATTTCCTAGCCCGTCTTCCTTTCGTTGTAATTTTCTTCTTTCTCCTTTTGTTTATTTCCTTAACAGATTACCATTTGGTGTTTAGACTTTTATTTCTCTGCTTCAAGGATACTCTTCTCATTACTTCTTTCTTCATTCATTCAATTCATATAATCATTAAATAGACTTATAATTCTTTTTTCGAGGACACCCTTTTCATTATTAAATGAAAACATAACTTTTTTTTAACATGTTTTATTTATTCATAATTATCAACATTTATAGTGTATTCTCTTACATATTATTATTATTTATATAGTTACTTACATTCTACTTTTATATTTATTTACTCTTGCTTTATTCATTATTATAAACTCTTTCTACTGCTATAGAATTTTAAGTGTTATTTTTTCTTATTCTTTTTTGCACTATGTTCATGACTATTTATTTATGTTATTAAACAAAAGGGTTAGCCTTAACTTTCAGTTATAAGTAATTGCATGCTCTTCTGTTCTTTCTATGCTTTTTCTGTTTTTCCTACTATAACCTTCACTTCTTTTCTTTTATTCTTTTTCTATCTTTCCTCTTCTGTATCAGCTTATATTTATTACTATTTTCTTAATAGACACTTTTCAGTATTTTTTAATATATTGTAATGAAGATCGTTACGTTTGAAAGACGTGTTGCTATTCTTGAAGCTAATGTATGTATGTATTTCACTTACACCTTATATCCTTATTCTAAGTACATACATGTTATTGAGTTTCACTGTTACAATATTTGAATTTTGATCAAGATGTATTTTCACTTTTATATCGACACTGATCGCCATTCTTCTACAAACGTCGATTAAACAATTTAATCACATGGTATTTAACATCATATCACGCATATGGTACAGGTATATCTCGTATTTATTTCTGACTTAAAATATTTATTCATTTTCTTTCTTTACTCTCTTTTTTACACAAAAATTTCTTCTTCTTGTCTTCCATCTATTTCTTTTCCTTTTCATAAATAGTTCTCGTTATATTTATTTATTTAAGCTTCTTGAGTGTACTCTTTTGATACTTTACTTTATTGCATTATTATTTTATACTCTTTACGCTAATCTATCATTTCCTTAACTTTATTCTTTCTACACACAAAACTTCCTTCTTCTTCTTTCTTTCTGCTTTTTCTCAATCTGCCACCATTGCTATTTATTTAGTATCGCATATTAATTTCATTGCATAGCTAAAATGTAGCTTATATAATCCGTAATTTATTAAATTACAAGTTGACCTTCTAGTTAGGACGTTAATACAGAAGTTCCTAATTTATTACATGGATAAGCATTTTATATGTGAACAGTACTTAAAAGCTACATAAGGTGTTGTATCTCAAATTAAAGACGCTTTAAATTTGATTAATTTAGAAAACTAATGCAGTGGTGTAAAAATAATCTGGAGTTGTTCAAAGTTTTCATACATCATTATTACCTAATATCAACAGACATAATTATTGCCTTTTCAGTTTACATATCTTTCTTCATTACTAAGCAGACTATCGCCTATTCAAGTCTCATCTTTTTCACTTTTCATCGATCTTACTTGAAAGGGAAAAATTATCACTTCACGATTAGCATTTCAATTAACTTATTTGGTTTATTTTAAACGTCAACTATGTTTTTATTTTCTATCTTCACTGTGAACTATTTTTAATCCTAATTGGTGTTTAAATGTTGGACACCGAGTCGTATTAATTATATGGCGAATATTTTGATTACTTCTGTTTCAAACATCATTTCTTATTTCATTCTTATTCATGCATATTTAGTATTCATTAACTTCCTCTTCACTTCATTCTTCTTCTATAACCACTTTCTATATCTTTCATCGTTACGTTTGTTTTTAAAATAAGTAGAGTTAATATTATAATCTGTGTGGGGGAGAATCTTTGTTATCAGAATTCATAATACCTAATAAATGGTATTTGATTATTATTACTTACACACAATGCAATAATTGCTTTATTATTTTTATTTATGAAAAATATTTCTGTATTTTATATTACTCTATAAATATTTTTTTATACCCGAGGGTTGGCGTCCGGCCTGCGAGAACTGTAGCCAAAACTTATACAGTATGTTGTACAATCATACTGTGCCGACCCCACATGATGAAAAGGGCATGGCAATGTTGATGATTACTTTATACATCACTGTGTTTTATTTATTATTTAAATATTATCGCTTCCTTTTTCCTTCTCCATCTGTACCGCTTGCATGTCTCTATCTCTAATAAGCCTCTCACCTTCTTTCTTTTCTTTATTTGATTTACATTTTATACTGTTTACCTGTTATTATTATTATTATCACAATTATAGCTTTCATTTATAATAGGTGATATAAGAAACTCAGCTCTTTATTTATCAAAGATGAAACTACCTGGTGCTTGTAAAACGTAACTACGAATACAATTTTTTTGTTATTGTTATTAAAAAAATCTGTTACAAATTTTTGTTGTTATCATTTTCCACCACCTTATTATTTAGCATCGGACTCCATCAACGACATTATTGGTTAAATGTTTAGGATCCAATGCAACCCGACCACTATAATGGCACAAAGTCAACAATTCATCTTTGTATTCTGTGCGTCATGCTAAAGGAAAAGTGAAAACAATTTGATTTTTCGTTTTTATTATTACACAATTAACATATAGTTTCGTACAATGATATTTAAAATAGATTTCTTTCGACCTTAACAAGAGTGTTCCGGTGTATCATTGTAGAGATACAATCCTACATAATAGCATACAGTTGGTACACAATGTACACCGTACGACCAATTGAGGGAGTTACAAAGTTACAATATGAAGAACGTATAGCAACACTACATCCTTAGACCAAAAACGTTAGCAGCTACCACAGATAACAAAAGTTCTATCACGAATTATAAAAAGCGATACAATTGTGTGCTTTTGATCGACAAACTGCCAAGTCATTTGGCACATTACGATGAACACTAATTTTTAAACATATTATAGGCCATGTAGAAATTACATTAACCATAAATTACTAAATGACATTTAAAAAATTACACACCAACCGTACTAACTTCTTATTTAATCTTTAACCTACATATTTCAAAGTGAAAATATTTATTTCATAGCCATCTGTTATACCATGACCATAAACAATTTATAAAAGGTTATAGTGTTGTCATTTAATTATGGTTTATAGTTTGTCTGCTAAAAGTATTTAGATCCAAGTAAATTAACATATACAATTTCTACAAAATAAATAAAAATCTCACGCAGCGTAAATTAACCCTAAAAATAAATTATTTTGAGATCATACAAATCACATCGCAATTCCTAAAAAAATATACTCGTACAAAATAGAAGGCAAATGTAGAGTTAAAAATAATACTTTTAAAATATATATTTTTTTGGTAAAAAAGATTTCTGAGGTTAAAGTTATACATTAATACAATATCAAAAGCACAAAAATACGTGTTCATATAATGCTCGCTTTAAATTTCTTCAAAGCCGCGTTAAACTAATTTAAGTTTTAAAATATTAATTATTATTGAACAATACATACGCCTACAAAGTTAAAACCATACACATTCTGTACGTCCGTACCTTTACCACACCTTATTCAAGTACCTTGTTCTAAAACTCGATGAAATTCTATCGATTCCTCCAGCAACGGTGTCCCAAGTTAGGTTAGATCATTGTCACTAAACGAAAAGTCGCAGGCAATAACTAGTATATAATTTATATATATACACATATATACTAGCTGTATTTACATATAGCACACAAATTATACATAAAAAGAATCTGAATTGAGAAAAAAGACGGGTTATTAAAACAGAGTACTTCAATAAAAATGATCTACTCTACACACTTCACGCGTATCCTAATAAGACACTGACCCCACATCACGACGTTCTATTATTAAATTAAAATATCCGTTAATTGAATTAATAAAATAACTACAATTCAATAAAAATAATAATTATTATTATTAAATAATCATTAACATGTATTAAGGGCATAACGATATTATTACAGACCCGAGAACAATGGATGACATATAACAATAAATCAAATTAATTTAGACAGTAAATCTAACAATTCACGCCCAATTTTACACCACAATGCCCTAGAAGGAACGTAATGTTTGTCCCGCGTATACATGCGTTATCTACGTATGTCCATATGTCCGTTCCATTGTGAACCGTTCTTAAGCGGCTTGATCGATTTTGAAGAGTGAGGTACATGATTCGCTTTTATCCCCTCAGTGTCATGGGTCATGGATAATATGACGTTACCTTAAAACTCATAGTCATACAGACTTAAACTTGCTCTAAAATACACAGACATCTACTAAATACACCTTAAATCTAAATTACAATAAGCTATGTGATATGCTTTTATATGTCTGCACAAGATTCGTTACAAGGACAGAAATGAATGGGTATGGAGTATTGCATATGTCAAAGGGAGACAGAAAGTTCGGAATTAACGCATACAGTTTTTTGTACTTTACTTTTAGGAAAGTATTGGTTTATTTATGTATTCGAGTAACTGAATCAAACCTCTTATTACATACTAATCCCGACAATTTTTTTTTTAAATTTCATTGACTACAACGTAGTATGTAAACAATGGTCTATGTCTAAGAAAAACATCTACAAATTTTTGAACATTGAATAATAAATAAATACTCAGAAAAAAAAATTGACAAAATAAAAAAAATTGAAAAATATACGTCGAAAAATTTGAAAATTTTAAGAAAACTAAATTTACTAGAGCACCATATTTTAGAGGTCTGCGCAATATTCTGGAAAAAATACTACATTAATACTATTATATAAATACAGAATTAAGCACTAAGCCGCTATCTTATATTGAAGATGCAAACAGTGTTCACAAAAATACATCTATCTCTTTCAATCCCCATTAACCTTTATATTATAAGCGAATATGAAGGAAAGAGAAAGTTTTTAATTAGGTAATTCCACTGAGGCATACATTATACACACACCCTATGCATATAACTAGCACGTTATTAAAATTTTGTAACATTGAACACACATTTTATACCCTACATAAACATGTAAGGAAGAAAGGGACAAACAGCTTTAATATTCTTCCAACTTCTTTCTTCCTAATTTTTACGAAGGCATCTTAAGACAGCAATTTTATTTAATTG
This sequence comes from Papilio elwesi, assembly GCA_029849275.1. Classification (NCBI taxonomy): domain Eukaryota; kingdom Metazoa; phylum Arthropoda; class Insecta; order Lepidoptera; family Papilionidae; genus Papilio; species Papilio elwesi. The sequence goes on along the minus strand of CM056701.1, from coordinate 7,149,536 downwards.
AATAAACAAGTTCATACATATTATATTTATAAGTCATAGTTACGATATATGCCAGGGGTGGCCAACAAATGGATTGTTATCGACAGAAGGGTTTCGAAACCGATTTAATACAACTCTACCTGTGATTGTAAAATACATTCGCTAATAACAATATTCGGATAGCAACTAATTTTTCAGAAGTAACGTTTACTTGTAGAAAAATTGTTACAAACATACACATAAATGTTGACGACCCCTGGTATTTGCTTACAAGCCTACGTCATTTTATACTGATTATAAATGGAGGTAGCTATTCCTAACCTCAGTTACCTGAGCTCATAATATCCTAAATTTACACAGTTATTTAATTAGGCTACTATATCGCTTAGGGTATTTGAATGCCTCTATTATGTCTTATTAACAACCTATAATAGATTTTTAATTAACAGAGTTTATAAAGTACGAGTTCTAACAACAACGGGTATTTAACATTAAAACAGATCTTAGCTATGTCTAGGTTTGACATTAAATAATTATACTTAATATTATTTTATTTATGCTATCGGAGCCCTAATTCTAGTCCTCTTCCCACCTTCCACCCTTTTCTAATACGAAACGGAAGGAGAGGAAAAGGAAATATCCTTTTTTCTTTAATGCCTAATCTATCTATTAAGAGTAGGCAACGCATCTCAACTCATTAGATTGTTGCGAAACCTAGGGGTTGCAGTTACTTAATATCAGGCGAACCGCTTGCTCGTTTGCCGCCTTCTATAAAAAATCATAATATTTGACCAAGTTTTAATAATGGGTATTTATAACTAAAATTGCACCAAGTACTCCGATGACAACGTCTTTATGGCAAGTGTAAAAGTCTCAAAAATATGTCTTCAACACTGTTATGATTCACACATTACAATTGTTCCAGAGGTATTTTATTCAATTCTCTCAATTCATTAGGAAATACGTTGTAAGTAAACCACAAATAGACAAAATTAGGTTCCATCGTCCAAGATGGAATAGAACTATGGGATCTACGATAAGTTAAATATTTAACAGTAGAAAGTATAGTATAATGTATAAAAATAAAATCTCGACTATAAAGAATAAAGTTCTATATCAACTTGCCGTGTTTTCTAATCATAAATTAATCCTTGAACAACAAAGTTCACATTGGTAAAAGATATATTTTTAAAAACTAAAATTTTAACCTTATGGTCCTTCGAGCCCGATGATTTTAATGTTAATGTCGTTGAATTATACTTTTTCAAAAGATTTCTTTGATATAAGATATATAACATATACACAAGAATACATTTCATAGTATAGAAAAAGTCCTGGAATATAATACGACCACATTATTACATTGAGGCAGTTAGTATCCCGAGCCAAACATTCCCAACGGTTCACTAAAACTTCACTGTTTTTTTCTTTAACATTTCAGAGAAATTAAGCACATCCAACTATGTATGTCAAGAAACACATAAATATGTACACTTTCCTCATCACAACATGATTTATCTTGATTAAAGTCAATTAGCCCAGGCCATCACCACTTTAGAGAAGGGTACGAACATCGCGGTGTATTGAGGCGGAGCTAGGAAGTATCTCCGACCGCGGTAGGTGCCGTCATTACGCGGTAGCCCGGGGTATTGAGCTTGCGAAAACTCAGCGCCCACCACTACCCCACTGTTGGCCGCGCTGCCGCCAGCGATACCCACGTATCTGGGCAAAAGTTTAAACACTAAGATTCTTTACTTTTGACGATAAAATTTACCATCAAAAAATGATATAGCGGACTTTTAAGTGTCTTAACTACTAACTTCTTTTGGCGTGAATTGGATTTTGTGACACGAAAAAGTTTAAGGTTTTATGAAACGAAGAAGTAACTAATGCTGTTATATTGAATGAATCAAACAATATGTATGTATTACAATGTTATTAAAATGCTTCAATTTATCTTTGTCTCTATTTTTCTTTTTCTTTCCTACTTCAACCAATTGCTCTCTCTCTCTCTCTCTTTACCACCACCTTAGTGTATTATATTAATTTCATTCTCTTACAAATGAACCAGAATACAAAGTTTCATATCTACTGCGGGTGAACTCAGACTCGATAAGTCCATGTTACTCTGACTATAATAAAAATACGGCAGCCTGAGAAGAAATACGATTAATACATATCCCTAAATCCTTAACATCCATACATATGCGTAAAGTATTATTTTTTGATCACTCCACTTAACTACATTGTTCTATTTTTAGAACCAACTAATCGATATACCGGAAAGGGCGCCCTCTGCGTATCTTACTAGAAACTTGTTTATTAACTCGTTGCAAATGTAGTTACAGTAATATATGAGTTGTGCTGTGTTACCTGACCCTGCCGACTGCGAGGCGTCCCTGCGGCGTGATGAGCTTGACGGCGTGACCCAGGCGCAGCTGGCGCGCCTCGCCCGGCACGTACGGCTGCCCCGTGTGGATACATTCCGCTGTCAACGATATATTTTAAGAATCAATTCAAAATGTAGCTTGAAATATATTCAAATAGCATAGCAAATGGGGCGATTATCTTCAAACAAATCTTAATACTTGTACAGTTACGAACTGAAATATGTTTTATAGCAATTGATTTTTAAAATATTAATGTAAATGTTAGGTACAGATAGGTAATATAGGAACAGAAAACAAGGAGGCGTTTTATTTAGTGTTCCTAAAAAAATTAAAAGTATCATTATTTATGACAGCAGGATGCAAACGGAACGGTTAGGTTGATGTTAAACGATCCCAAACAATAACAGTTTGGAGATAAGAACATTTGAGAGGAAAAGGATTGGTGGGGTTTTTCTTTATAGTACTAGGTGGCAAACGAGCAAGCAGTTCACCCGAAGTCAAATGATCGCTACCCATAGACATCTGCAACTAACTAATGAGTTGCAGATGCGTTGCCCTTAATGGACAGAGGAGGGGAAAATGGTTATTTCCAATTCCTGTACATCCACCGTCAAGTTTTGTTCAAGGGAGAGAACCAGACTTAGGCCTCCGTCAACTCACTCGGATTACAAACTATAGAAATTGTAACTAATTAAGAATCGCTTAACCAGTTTTTCTTAAATCCGTTTGTTAACAAATATTAGGTAATAAGTGGAGTAATATGGAAGGCAATAGCTACGTTCGTCGGCAGCCGAGCTGATGTTGTCTATGGAGCGTCGCAGGAAGGTCTCGGCCTCTTGCAGCAGGTCGTCCGTGTCGTCGTGCCGCACGTCCGGCAGCGAGCCGCGCCACGGACGATAGTCGCCTGTATTAACAAAATGGTAATCGAAATGTAAGTGATTAGGTTGCTACACCTCTTAGATCTCTTAAAAAGTTTGAAATAGAATACAGGCAATGAAAAGCTCCGGGACTGTTCAAGAGGTGATGGGTGATCTTCAAAATACCACAATTATTTCCTAGGAGAGGGGTTTACGTCGCGTAGTCATTATCCCCTGGGGAAATCTCGCTTTTTCAACTTATGTTCGAATATGGCGTTACGCAATTAGCACTTTGTAAACTCACGCCTTATTAATAAAGGCAAGTACGAACTAAATATGGTCATTTTACCTTTATGTTTGCAAAAATTGATTTAAAACGATATATATGAATTATAACGTGAATAACCAGAGGGCGGAGGGTCTTGTCTTTACTATGAGTGATCACAAAGGGAGAGGAGGGAATTTTTACGTACGTTCCATTACAATGTATCGGTATTAAGTATAAGATATAATATAATATATACAAGGGAAGAGGGGGGGGGGGGAGAAGAGTACCCACCAAACTAAAACGATACAACAGTAATATCGTATTATCAGAATCGTCATTCTCTTTCTCTACTGTACATGACCGATTCTATTTTACCCTTACTCTCTTTTCTTTTACACAGAAAATACAGATAAAAAATAAAAGCAAGTTTGTAAAATAATCTATTAAAAGTTAACCTTTAGTAGTACTAGTGTATTTAGTGTTCGGGGTCCAGTCGTTGCTGCGGTCTATGCTGGGGCACGGCGAGCGATACGTTGACCCTCGAGTCACATGCCTGCTGATAGTAAATTACACTGTTAGACTCTACTTCCTGCAGTTTGCTTGAACAATTGTACCTTTAGGTACCAAAAAAATCATTTAACGCAGTTAAGTCTCGCTCTTCCGCTAGGTTGAAGGTACTCATTATCCTGATGGAAACATATACAACGGGTTTTCTTCTAATTATACAATTATTGATAACATATATTCTAAAAACACATTTTCAACCCCATATGTTTTATCTCCACATGCAACCACCATAGTGACATACGGGGATGTTGAGGGTACAACCATCCACAATCACAATCGCTCTGTGATGTGTAGTTTGGCTAAAAAGTTAAATATATGCACATTCTCATTTATTTGTATGTAATGTAATTTAATGTAATTTAATTAATTTTATGAATTATATTTAATTTTTAATATTTTCATATGTTTGAAAACTTCTTATATCTTCTTTGTTGGACCTGCAGTAGCCGAGCCTTGCGCTTGACCTCAATCTCACCTGATGTTAAGAGGTAGAAGGTGGTACGCACTAGTACTTCTTAAACTACTTGCTGATCCCTGGGTAGCTCTTTCTCAGGGTCTCAAAAACAATATAACAAATGATAGATGTCCACTCACCTCGGCTGTGGCGAGTCCGGGGCGGTGCGGCGCAGGTTCCACAGCGGCTCGGCAGAGCGCGACAGCTCGGGCACCATCGAAGTGAAGCCTGCCAATATCATAGATAATATTCTAAATAACTAGTCACATCTACAATATAATGTAAATCACATCAATAAAGGAGAGAGTGACTAAGAGACGAACAGACAAGGAAATGACGAATAACTCGAAGTCATGTGCAGTTGATTTCCAGACTGAACGCTCACCCGTGCCCCGGCCCGTATGCTCCGACTCTCAGGAAGCCATGAGTGGTGTTGGGATAGCTCCCTTTGATGCATTTTTAAAATAATAATTTATGTACTGCACTAATAATATTGGCAATTATTGAAATCCCCAACTCATACATCTTCGCCTTGCGTACTCTTTTCTAAATACATATCTTCTTCAATACTTCTCTCAAGGTGCGTTCTTCCACTATACTACAATCTTACAGGCCCAAAACAAATGGTACAATAGTTACCGATATCGCTGAGCAGCACGCGCCGCGCGTCGTCCGTGCGGTCGGTGCGGCGGGCGGGCGGCGGAGCGCGGGCGCCGGGCGCGGCTGGCCGGCGAGACGTCACACGCTGCGGCACCGTCGTTGGACAGCTCAGCACTCGAGACGAACTCTGTGAAATACACACACCAATATTATATCAATACCATAACTCTACTGTTGGAGATAGGCCTTTCTCAATGCCTTCCACTGTATACTGTCCTCTGCTTCTACTTTAAACTACTTTTTATGAATGAACTTGTACAGGGGGTAATATCGTTGATAAACCAGACCTGCACAAGATGGATCGACAATCTGCTCAAGATTGCGGGCATTCACTGGACGAGGGCGACAAGGGGCACCAACATTCAGTAGTTTAAGATAAGAGAAGCTTAAGCTTGTGATAGGATATATGTTTACGAAAAGTCGAATGCTGGATTCATCCCACAGTTTTGGTTTGTAGATTGTACCCTTAACGATTAATCTATTGGTGTCCCTCTCCACCTAGCATAAGCTATGAAATCCTCACCTTGTGAGCCAGATAACCATCTGAGGTCCACCTGGGCGGCAGCGCGGACATGTCGGTCTGTGCCGCGCTTTCGCGCCGTGGGCCGCAGCTCTCGCGCAACACCGGCCGCCGCGATGACGTCACCGACTTGCCGCCGCGAACTGTACCGCGGTATGGCAGCGGTCTGAGAAAGCAGATAAAAATTATCTACTTCTACACCCTGACCATCTTTAGTTCCTGTTAAGAGTCACGCAAGCTACATACAACCTACCTATTAACTATCACTATCACGACGTAGAGGCCTACATTAATACCTATGCTTTTTTTCCAAATAAGTGAGCTGCTATCCGTCTCCTTCATCCTTCGTCTACTTTTATCTAATCCTCTTCCCCTTCCATCCTATCCCCCTTATGAGGAGCAGGTGGGAAGGGGAACAGGACTGAAATTAGGCCTCCGGCACCTCACTCAACAGACGAAACGCAGAGTACTTCTACTTCACGCTCGTTTTCTCTGAAGTCGTGGTACTTCACCGGTGGAGCCAGCCAATTCGTGCAACAGATGTTGTTGCGGACTCTACCACTGTTATTCTGTCTGAATGAATATCTGGCCCGCCAATTCGCCACTTCGATAGAAAAATTAAAAGTCGCCGCCACAAACAAATTTAGCACGATTAGTAGAATAAAAAATACCTGTACTGAAAAGGATTAGGGCAGGTATTCCTCCTAATGTTAAAATTGTTAGCGAGATCGTCCTCTGATATGCCACATTTAGAAATGTCGGTTTCCGCGAATAGCGAGAAGCGATGCCCCAAGCGTCCCGTCTTGTGGAAGCTGTCCACACTCTCGTGTCCGTGCAGGATGTCCATACTGGACCCCAGCTCGAAGCTCGAAGACTTGGTATTGTCAAAGCTCAAGCCCCTGTTATATTCACAAGTGAGACTATCAACGCTATCCAATCTTCTAGTACTGGCATTAGGACTCCTCCTATACAGCATGTTGTCAGATTTATTGTCGCAACTCTTCAATATGCCTCTACCAGGCAGATCCAAGCTGCCTTTACCATTAAAGGCGACGTTCTTGATCTCTTTATCGTTTGGGAGCGAAACTCTTTTCTGTTTAAAATGTGAATCTCGAAAGTGCCCTTGCTCGATGCCGTCCCGCTTTTCGGCGTTGTGAGGTCTTTCGCCAGGTTGAAAGTCAGGGTCGAGGGTGTGGAATTTAATTAAGACAGGAGTGGAGTGGACTGTGGATGCAGTATTTGGTACCCATTGATCAGTTTCTTGTATCGAAACTAAATCTTCCTGTAAATTAAGATAAATAAAATATAGTTAATATGCATAAGATTTTATATGTGTAATTAATTATATGCCAAATTATAAACATTTTAATTCATAAGGGCTATGGTAATTAATATTTTTAAGGAAATGTTAAGAAGTCTTAATAGTTGGTTATAACTTAAATGTTAATTTAAATCAAATTCAAAATTACAGTTAAATACATACTAACCGTGACCAAAAACATAACACCTGTGTAAAATGCGACTTTAAAAAATGTTAAGACAATACATTGTCAGTACAATTTTCATAGTTCATTTCGTTATTAAACTATTAATTATTAATCGGCGGTTTTTGTAGGGGAAGTAAGGGGGAGTTTACCTGCAAATTACTGATATCCTTGGACTCGTCAGTAGTGAATATGAGTTCTATGTCGTCGACCTCCTCGGACTCATTGCCACTGGCGTCCTGCTCCCTGTCGTCGGGCGCTCGCGACTCCATCGGTGTGGTGCCACCTTCTGAGAACACTGAATTATCGCCCTCTGACAGTGACCTAGAAAAATTATTCTACAATGAAATCAAATATACATAATATTTTTCACAAATGTAACGTTAATTTGTATACAGAATACATAAACGAAATTATAAACACATTACATTATAAATGTAGTGACATCAAAGAACACGTAAAACAGACAAACAGACTTAGTTTGGATTATTAGATTGACTAATTTTTTAATGACATAACAAACGAACAAGCAGTACAACGGTATTAAGTGGCCGCTATCCTTAGGCATCTGCAACTAGCTAATGAGTTTCAGATATGTTGCCCACTTTTAATGGACAGGCAGACAGACAGGAAAAAGTATATTTCCTCTTACTGTCCATACCCTACCTTGTCAAATCCTCTTTCCCTTCCCATCCTTTCCTCATTAGAAAAGTATGGTAAGAGAGAAATTAGACTAACTGTCGGTTTCCAATGACTTAAAATCGTGGCACTTTACAAGCTTTCCCTCCATCTGTCTCTCTGAAATAACTACAATGACAATATTTTTTATGATAATGTTTTCTGCAGTGTAAAACCACATAAGAGATACACACCAAGGATAGAATAGAGTAGAGTAGTATAGAGAGTACTGTTAGGTATCAAATATTTCTTCATAGAAATAACCGAAAACATACAATAACATTTTATTAAGACATCAGATACTTCTTTTCACTCCTATAGTTAAATCCTATATTAAAATTCAGAGACAATAATATTGTAAGAAAAATATTACCTAAGACTTAAATCATCAACGTCCAAATTAAGGGTGTCTTTCCTCCTAAGACGTTCACTGGTTTCTTTAACTATTAAATTTTCTTCAGATGTAATTCTCACTTGTACATCGAATTTATCAACTTTAGATTTGACTTCAGCTTCATTAGGTACAGCCATTTTGATGTTTTCCGTAGACACAGTTTTAAAATTCATCTCATTCCCCTGTAAATCTATGAAATTGTCAAAATGTTCCTTTTTTTCTTCAAAGTGAAAACTACTTTCTGAATTTTGTGACTCTTTTCTAGGAAAGCATCCTTCTTTCTTATTATCAGCACTGGAATCAGTTTCTGAAGTAGCGCTTGAAACAATACTATCTTCTTTCAATGTTCTCACTTTTATTTTAACATCGAATTTGGATAGAAATTCTAGTTTAGTTTTATAACTTGGTAAATAACCAGCCTTTCCTTCGGTTACTGATATCTGACTCTTAGGATCAGCTTCAGAAATCTCTGATTGTGGCCTTGGAGATTCTAAATCAGATATATGACTTGACTTAGAGTTCTCCTCTTGAATATTTTCAAGCCTTTCTGCTGAAGAATATTTATCAAGAACATTCAATTCAACTGACTTTCCAGTAACAACTATACTGTTTGTGTCAGTGGTAGGAGTATCCGTTATTACTTTACTATTTTCAAAGTCCTGCACATTTATTGGGTTGCTTGTAGCTTTCAAATTTATTTTTTCCAAAGTGTCTCTATCAACTAAGCCAGAGTCAATAATTTTTCTTCTTAAAATATGATTTTCTACAGTCAAATTTTCTATGACATCAGCATATTCTAGGCAGCTAGAGTGTTGTTCATACTTTTCCTTTAACTCTTTCAATTCATTCTTTGATACTTCTAGAGCAGTCCTCAGGGAGACAACAGTCTGATGTAGAGCTCTCACTGTATCCAAATGCGCAGTCCCCGGTGGGACCGACTCCAGCCTGCCACTGTCCATTCCACCATATAATCCGTCCTTAGGCCAATGATATCCAAGATCCCATACATGACTATTGGTGTTTTAATTACACTTTAATTGACAATTACAGCGCTTTCCATCGCAGTGATAACATAACTTGAATAAACTGTCCAAATTTTCTAATTTCTAGTTTTTAGCGCTCGTAGCTATCGAAAAATCCAAAAACTTGCATTTTATTCTACTGACGGATAAATCCACAGAGACACGCTCACCACGCATTTTAGAATCCTTATCACGTCTTAGATGAAAAACTTAACAGCGTATCACACCTAGAAAGTGCGCAATCGATAAAACACCCGGCGTGAAGAGCGCCGTTAAATTTAAGGCCCCCAAAGTTTTACCTGGGAATGCTTTCAGGTGGTACGAACTACTGATAAATACCGACACGAAAGCCAACAATTAACTCAAACTATTATCTCCCGATCGTTTTGACAAGGCTGTTAGGCTTTAGGTATATAGATATATAACTTGTAGATATATGCTATCTGAAAATTTTCCCTATTTCTCCTTGTAAACAAATCAATACTTGAATTCGGTGTTCGCTTCGCGGGTGGTTGAAGGAAAAAGAGTACCGATATTGTGTTCTCCGTTTAATCTAGGCTTTTCATTCAAGAATGAAACATTGGGTTCTTGTGTTTATATTTTTTCGTTTTGGTTTTTAATCTTATTTCAGTATAGATTCAGATAATTTTAGCGGTTAGCTATAATGTAATATTATATTATGCAATGAGAAAAGTTTCATTGAAGAATTAAATTAAAGCTGCAACAATCAAAAGTATCAAAAGTCGCTACTTTTATTATTTTTCTCACTATTTATATATTTTGATTTCAAAGTTGATATTAATTAAACGGTAAGCGTAAGCCTAATCTTCCAAATGAATGAAAATTATTAAAAAATAAAGTTCTATGAAATTTAAAAATATAAAATCTGACTTTTAATATTTGAAATCTTGCAACATTTTTGTTTTCGTTGAGTTGTCAAAGTCCTATGTTTGATGTATTTTTCTAACCTAAAATACAATACCAACTACCAACCAATACCACAATACCTTCGAAAATGTCCTTATCTATATATAGGTCCTGAAGTCTTGTCCTAAACAAAAATAAATGTGTAAATTTGACCATGTTTAACGTCTTTAAAATACATACATCTTCGAAACTTTTCTTAGTTTCACAAGCCCGATTCAAAACTAAGATTCATTGGGTAATTTAAAGATCTTTTAATGTATTATTGACTGATTAAATTGCAGTGTCTTCAATGAAAAATGCTTATGTTTTTAGGCAAAATTAAAGAAGAAGACCGGGCCTAAATATAAGGCATTAAATCACTTCGATGATTTCTATGGTTCGGTTTTTGGTGAACAATGGCCACCAATGAAAAAAGCATTACTTCAACGGTCTAAGTACGTAGCCGTTATAAATAATTACGGAGACGCAGACGAGACTATGAAATATCTTACTAATAGAGGTAATGATCTAAAAAACTAAATAAATCTAACTGCCTATGGATAAATCCTTTTCCTAATGCAAGTGAAAAGTGTAAAATTTAAGAAATTGAACCAAAATTAAGCAGAGAAATAAACATTTCAAACGAATATTTATAGTATAAATAGGTAAACTTTTACATTTCGGGAGCTGGTAGGGGGGAGGTTATTCCTCCCAACATTGCTCCCATTGTAAGCTAATGCATTGTTCCTGAGAAAAGGAATGCTCGCTTCACACATTTATCTTCTGTATGGTCTATGTTCTTATCTAACTTGTGAGTACCTACCTTCAGTCACTCCTACCAGCATGCATACATTAAGTTAGCACCTTATGTATGCATGCTGGTAAGCAAATATGTAACCAGTATAAATCTAATGTTTAAAAGTTGATGTGATCTTATTACAGGTGCTCATTGTCTCAGAGATTTAATGAAAATACAAGAAGCCTTTTCCAATGAATACATGCCCTCCGAAACAGAGTCAGATGCACAACCCAAGTCACATACAAACATTATAGATAATTATATCTCAAGACTTCAAACTGAGGAGGTTTTACAAGTTTATCCTGGGAGTGATAATGTACCAGAAAAAATAGATTTAAGTGACAAATCTGATAATACTACAGAAAATAAAAAAGCTGAGGAAATGTAAGTGATATTCTTCTATACCTGATTTATTTATATCTAATTAAAAAGAAAGTTGTAATGTTGGAGAAGCTGGATTAACCATGGGCTTCCACTGGCCTAAAATTGTGTTGCGAAACAAGCTTTCTCTCTTTCTCTATGAAAAATATGGGATAACAATATGTATATTGTGAAGTTTTCAGCAATGTGAACCCATGTAAAAATAATCCTGGTTGATGAACCTAATCTGTTTAAACATCTGGAATACTGGATAGCTTAAAGTCTTAAAGTAATTACAAGAAACATAATGGTAAAATGATTCTACCATTATATAATGCTTTGCTTGTGCAATTAATATTACATTAATTTTAAGAAATTTATTTATGTTCATTTTTATATGTTTTTCACTCTGGTTTTTCCCTATCTAAGTGGGGTGGCGCTGTACAACAATTGTCAATACTTTAGGTTTCGGCTACAGGTTTTTATGGTCACCTATCTGGTGCCAACCCTTCTCCGGCTTATCCCCACTAATATTATAAATGTGAATGTAGGTTTGTTTGTTATACTTTCATGCGAAAACTACTCAACCGATCATCATGAAACTTTGTACACATATTCTTGGAGGTACTAGAAGTAACACAGGATACAAAAAACAGGTGAAAAAAAGTACATAAAAAGCGAAGTATGTACCCTATAGACTCCGAAACGGCTGGACCGATTTTGATGAAATTTACAGGGATTGTGTAAATTGGCACATTCCTGTGTTTGGTTGCCATCGGATCAACATAATTTGTGGTACACGGGCGAAGCCGGGGCAGGTCACTAGTAATATATAAATAATTAGTGTCAAAATATTTTCTTGTATTTCATTCAACCATTCTTACTAAGGTTGCATTAGTACGTGTTAGTTTTTATGTATAACATAATAAAAAATATGAATGTAACAATGTTTTTCTAACATCATTTTTTATATGAATTGTTTTGCATAAAAAAAATGTTGCTTTCAAAAACACTAAACAATTAACTATATTATTTCAGTGTAGCAGTAAATAGGACCCTTGATCAGGCACTAGATGAGGCGGAAATTGACCAGTCTAGAGTAATTGATCCATCTATGGGGTTAAATTCTGAAGCTCTTTATCAATACATACCGGCCACTAAACTGAAAGGATTAGATGAATGGGTGCCCGAGTCTCTTCATTATTCTTATTATAACAGTAGTAAGTATAATCTTAATAAGGTATTTTTTCATTTATTATTTATCCATTGCCTCACTCGACTGAAGGATTTGGTAATGACAATGTATACATATAATAAACTTGATCTTGTATGACTACCTCTAATGTTGTGATTATTATTCTGGAGTAAATAATAGTTTTACATCATTTAACTCTGATGATTGGCTTTTGCTTAATGCCTTTCACTGAGCTTAACAAGGCACAAATGTGACAAGTGGTTCATCCATCATCATATACTAGGAATGTTAAAGTAATCATTACTGATATTTAACAAACATTCAACAAAATGATTTTTACCACACATTGAAATTAACCCATTACGGATTTTATCGCAATCGTTTTAATTTTTTTGTGTACTTTACAGCACTCAAGGTTGCGGGGTCTGACTGTCATCATCCGTAAAATTAATTTAATTTCAGTCATTAATGTTTTCTTTTGGTTCAAACAAACTCTTGCTTGTCGTAATAACGTAGACATAGAAGGTCATATGCTATCTGTTTTTATTTTTTACAGAAGATAAGGACTTCCCTTTGATAGTACAACCAGAAACTGAATTCAGTTTTCCAGAACATTTAAAAGTGTACACATATGAAATGAACAGTGACTGGACCATGTTTCCAGAACCAAAAAGATCAAATACGGGTAATACTTTTGTTTTCTGATATCCTACTAATATTAATATTATAAGTGTGTGTGAATGGATGTTTGTTACTCTTTCACGCAAAGCTAATGAATGGATTTTTCAGAAACTTTACAATAATATCTTACATACCTTTTATATCAGAATAACACATAGGCATAATTTATAAAGATATTGTGTGAATTGTACAAACTATAAGTGTCAAGTAAAGAGTGCGCTGCACACGTATGTAATGTATAATGGAAATGTTTACCTTAAATAGTCCTACAAAAAAGCCCTTGACAGCATATATCATAATAGATGGTTCAATATTCTATCTATAGCCAAAATATTGAACCATCTATTAATTATAAGGCGGCATGAATTTTGCCGGGCCAGCTAGTTCTTAATATTATTGTTTTATTCGGAATTATACAGCCAAATATAATCAAATCCATACGAATGTCAGAAGGTCGGGCGAAAACCAAAGTGCTTGTTCAACATACTTAACATTTTGAGTGATCACAGCTAGTATTATTATTAAAGCCTTTTTCAGTAGATTTATTTTTTCATCTATGTAACAGAATATTATGAAGTAATTTTCACTATCTTGCCAACTACTTGAAAGTTTATTTGTGTTAGGACACACTAGAAGCTAATTGGCTGATGTGTGTGTATCAAATAGCTTGGAGATACCTTCCTTGTCCAATCTATTCTTAAAGAAGTTTATTGTTGGAGCCATAATACATTTTTCTGGAAGTTTGTTACATACTTTTACTATTGTAATTTATTTTTAGCTTCCCTGTTTGTAGTCATATAAATGACTACGGGTAATATATTTAGCTCCATTTTAGTCAATAGCACTACTATTAGAATAAGATCCTTTTAATCCTTTTATATTATAAAAGGATGGGAATAATAAGAGAATACTACACAGAATACTTCTACTTCACAAGCTGGCCCATTCTTGCAACAGATGGAACGGTAGTTTAAGAATTAGTATAACTTCCAGGAGTGTTTAACTATTACCCAATGGACTGTAGCAGTGTACTAGCAGTGCTAGCGCTCTGCCTGTCGCCTGGAGATAGGGTGCTGGACCTGTGCTCTGCGCCAGGAGGCAAAGCCCTGGTAGCCCTGCAAACCTTGCTGCCTGATATAGTTGTTTGTAATGATGTATCTATATCACGATCTAACAGGTGAGCTCATTTCATTTTATACTCCTACATAGACTAAAATAAAGCTGTCTTATAATACCAATATTAATAAAGGTGCCATCTAGTTTAATATGCATCACCTGGTTTAAAGCAGAGTGCCATCTATCGGAGATTAGTCAACAACGACAGAACATTTCCGATAGATCGGTTATCTTAGTAATCTCTGTTGCATTCTGGCACAGCGGAGTACGCGCGCAATAATAAAAAGTCTTTCCCGACCCGAAGTTAACACTGACTAAAATGGTTTTAATCACTCTCAGTAACCTATTTTTGTACCGCTTGTCCTATATTATACCACACACACAGTCAAATTCTTTTCAACATGTTTTTGCATTAGCGAACTCTACCTTTTGCACCAAATTGGTGTTTCATTTCTTTTATTCGTGTCAGTGCCCCTTTTTACAAAGTATAATCTGCTTAAATGTATTATTTTTATAAACGTGTACAACATTTAGTGAACTGTGGGAAAAGCGTCCGTAGTTGGTGATAGTGAAAAATAAATATTAATTTAATCCTTTAGTAATAATTAATAGTTCTTTTAATAATGTGTTCAATATTTAGGACGGAAAAAATATTCCGCGACTACTTGATAGACTTTGAGACGAGTAACAAATGGCGTGAACGAGTGCTCATTTCCCGCGTCGACGGCCGCACCTACACTGACGACCAGAGATTTGACAAGGTATTCTTTAACAGATGACTGTTGCCCCCCGCTAAATCATGACAATCCAGATACTAAAATATAAGAAAATTGAATCCCTAAAACTGCTACCAGAACTCTGGTACAGGCAGTATCAGTTGCGATGGTCTGACTCGACCATGCAACTCCCAAGACGTTATAGATAGCAGGTGTGAAGAAAAGGCCGCAATACTTGTACTTTTCGCCTAATGAATGAGATGCCTTAGGTCCTCTTTCTGTTTCCTATTCGCATCCCTTCCTTTGCCTCATTTACGCCCATTATTTGGCTACATTTCTAATGCATCCATAACTCTCTTTATTGTTGTACATGTTGACCTGAGATTGTACAACGTACTAGTGACCCGCCCTGGATTCGCACGGGCAGTACTAATCACGTTGATTCGATCGCTATCAAACTTCACATGACAACCTACTGAGCCAATCAGAACATTTTCAATTCCAATTTGCTTGTTTGCTTCTTTCAATTATAAGAAAATTAACAGTATTACATGTTGTATGGAAATTACGGTAATAATTGTAAGTAATAATGAATTGTGTTATTTATTTCCAGGTACTGGTGGACGTGCCGTGTACCACGGACAGGCACTCAGTAAACGTGGACGAAAACAACATATTCAGACCGGACAGGGTGAAGGAGCGACTCCAAATACCAGAGCTGCAGGCACAGCTTTTGGTGTGAGTTTGGTTTCTATAATTCGTAATTCACATATTTTTATGTATATAGAAATTAGTAAATTAAAGTAGTCGATATAGCTCTGTATAGCAGATGGGCTGAAGTGGTAATGAGCTGGCAACATCTAGGACTCAGTGACGGGAAAACATCTTACAGAATAAAGACTCTGTGGGAATGTAGAGTGCCCTATCTTCAGGTACACACTAACACTAAAAGTGGAATATACTTGAAAAAGTGAAATATATTTGACAGTGGTAGAGTCCGCAACAACATCGACAATGATAAGTGAGGCCTCATTTTGGTCCTCTTCTCCTTCCCATCCTATTTAAATAAGTAAAGGATGGGAACAGGAAGAGGATTTGGTGGATTTCAGAGGAGAAAGATAGGAAAAGAAGATATCTTTTCTTTAAGTTTATGTTTATGGAACAGGAGGGGTCATTTCGCGGCAGAAGTAGTCAATATCGGGTGAACTGCTTGCTCTTTTGCCACCTTCGTGTATTAAAAACAAGCGCCTTAATTTATACGTTCATGAAATTAATCACATAAAAAATGAGTTCAAAGTTAACTAACTTATTGCATTTTGTCATTCGTCAGGTTGTAATTGGACTAGGCATATTATATGCAAATTGTGAACCGGACGAATCATTGACATTGAACTTTATACATAGGAACGCGCTTCGGCAAGTGAAGGTGGGCGGCGCGGTGGTGTACTCCACGTGCTCGCTCAGCCCCGTGCAGAACGATGGGGTGCTACACACGGCGCTCAAGTACGCCTTCGAAACGCACCAGATAGTCGTCGTTGTTAGGTAATTTATTGCTTGTAAACAACAAGTATTAACTTACGCTAATCACACGTTAAGTACACATCTATACTAATATAATAAAGCTAAAAAGTTTGTTTGCTTAAACGCGTTAATCTGAGGAATTGTCAATCGGATTTTAGTAAGCTATCTTTTCAGTTGTATAATACAACAACACTGAAACAAAAATATCGTGCGAATGGGTGACCGGTGAAATACCACTACCTCACGGAAGCCTGATGTGAAGTAGAAATATTCTGGGTTTCGTCTGATGAGTGATGTGTTCGAGGCCTAGTTCAAGTCCTCTTCCCATCTTTTTCTAATAAGAAAAGGATGGGAATCAGAAGATGACTTGGCGTGAGGGGATGGATAGGAAAAGGAGATATCCTTGTTTTTGTTTACCCTTCCTCTGTCCATTAAAGATATGCAACGAAACTGCAATTCATTAGCTTGTTGTAAATGTCTTTGGGTAGTGAACCGCTTTGACCGCTCGTTTGACGTTCAGCATAACAGGCATAATAACCTATGTTCTATAATGTCAACATATAATTTTTTTCCATTACAACAGAGACCTGACATCATCACTAGGCTGCTTGAGCAGCACGTTGGAGCTGGGCAGTGGACCCACGAAGCCGCGGTACGGCCAGCTAGTTGTACCATCCTTGGCCGCTAACTTCGGACCGGCCTACATCGCTAGACTCGTCAGGATCAAATAATGTTAGTGTATTTGTAATTAGAATAAAACCAGCAAATAGATATTGTCTTGTGTTATTACCTTGACAAGAATGAATGACAATGAGTTTTCATTCTCTTTTTAATAACACTTATAGACGGAATTATTGATGAGGGACGCTTAAGTATAAAGTTGATTAAGGTTTCGTGTAACTTGACTGAATTGAGAAAGTTTTATTTTTAGTTTAACACCGTGTTCACACTACCGAAAACATTTAAGTTACCACAAACAAAAAATAATCACGTTTATGCCTGGTTACTGTCCGGGACAGAATTCTACAGAGACCTAATCATTTGAAAACGTGTGTCAAAAAGTCCCTTATTATACATGTGCTTTTAATAAAACTTACTAGTTATTTATTTTAATCGTTTTATTTAATTAAACTCAATGCATAAGTACTACATACACCATTAAGTACGCGTCTTTGGTGAGCAAAGTCTCAAAAATAGTATTTTTAGTACAAAAATATAAAAAAAAACACATTTAAAGCTATTGTAAGTCAGTAATGTTATTCCGATGCAATATAAGAAATACATTATAGAATTCAAACACGTTATATGTAACGATTTGATGGCAACACTGAATAGAAAATTTATTAATTTAGTATGTTTGTATATAATATATGGCAAGTTATATAAGTACAATATTCAATATACCTTTTAAAAATTTATGTATTCTAATTTAATTGCGCAGTTACCGTCACCGTGAAAAAAATTATCAACAACTTAAATTAGATAACGAAATTCTGCCATTACACCAACAGCTGTCCAAACTTGTATATTACTTAAATAATTCTATTATTAAATAATAAAATTCTGCTAAATTCTATACGTCCGGAATTTTCACACTCATTTATTATGTAAATGTATGATTTTTTTTCTTTAATATGAAAAACGGGCGACAGCTTTTGTGTTGATAACGTAAATAAGGTTATTTTACAATACAATTTATAGTGGATGTACTCGAAAGTTATAGTACATAGAATTTTATTAAAATATTAATTACAATAATTAATAATCATAGAAGAATTCCGATTGATAATAATTTTAGGGGAGCTTAAACTCCTTAACCTAAATCCGCTAGTGCTGTTAAATGTCAAATGTGCGTGATCCTATATCCTATCTTCATAGATCATCCACGAATTTAAGCCTGTAATTAGTATTTGAATTTAACTAGTTTAGTATTATTCAGTATTCGACGCTTACTTAAAATATATAATTAAACAATTTAAATTTGTAATAAAATATGTAATGTGATCTGACTAAGAACATGGCAGATACATTGCCAAAAAACTACATTAATACGTAGACAAAATAAAATAAAGACGATACTTCATTATACTAATTTACTTTTTTAACATAGTAAAAAAACTAATTGTAGTAGAAAAACCTAATAGTAGTAATATAAATAATTTAATATGCTATTAGTTTTCACATATCATTGCAGATCTAATAAAATTTAGGAACAAAACTACAGGTATTATTCATTATGCACTTTGAGTTCAAAGTTAATCAAAGAATTGCCTAAAGCATATACATATGCTGTTTTTATTCTGCAAAAAAAATGTAAATCAAAAACACTTAAATGCAGGTTATATAAGGTTATATAAGTACACAATATTATTAACTACGCCTATATATTAATATATTTTATTGCTACGTAAAATGCAATACAATAATTATTTATCTCAGTTCAGTCACACCCACGCCAGAGTGATTACGTATTGTTCGTCAAACGATTCGTAACAATACGTAGATTTTATTAAATCAGGCAACACTGCTTAACAAAATATAAAGAATAATAAGCCCATCACATATATAGGTGTAATATAGTAAGTACATATAGTAGTAAATTATTTCATATATGTCAGTATTCTCTGTGAGTTCCTTATACTTCTTCGGTCTAATGCCGCTGCGTGATTCCACTAGTATTAAAATAATTAACAACTTATTTAAGCAATTAATAACTTACGTTCAATGTAATGGAATAAATATTTCATCGATACAGTCAAGTCTAATAATGGTTCGCCCATATAATATAATATAATTGTTCTGACAGTTGCGGATGTTGACGGATAACATGCTCGTTTACAACCTTCCACTATAAAAAAACTTAAAATAAATCTGAACATTATTGTTATTAGTGAGCGGCTACATTTAAACATGAGTCTTCTCCGTTTGCTTATTGAGAGGTCTCTTCTCAGGACCGTCTTCCTCGTGGCTCTCTGGCGGGTTGTTCCAGGGCTGCTGCTCGCCGGAGCCGAACAACGTGTACACGATAATTTCGATGATGTACAACCCTATCGTTACGAAGAATATGATGCGCCACGCTGATATAGTTTGCTGGAAATAAAAATGTTTCCCATATAAAACATAGGCTTGTGTGAATATTGATAACATAGTAAGAGTGGCTGTTGGTCCATCTCTATTCATGGAGATCTCGTAAAAAAAGTACAATACATACCTTTACCATATATTACGTTAACCATTTAATATTAAAGAAATTTTCATTATTCGTTACTCATTCTTTCTCTGTTTCCTAACCCCCGAAGCATACCTTTATTTAATATTATTAATTGCATTCTCCTTTACGTTTATTATTTTAAATAATTAGTAAAATATTACTTACGTTTCCATGTGTCAATACTCCGACAAAAATGGGTACCACAATACCGGGAACTGTTGCCACAGTGTTCGTCAAAGCCATTAGGGTGCCTGAAAATATAATAATCGTAAACATCTTGCTGACGGACCAAGTATCAACGTCATTGAATTTTTACCATTTGATCTTGTGTGTTTTAGCTAATTTTTTTTATTAAAATTATGACTCTTAAGCAGTATGGATTAAGATCTACAAATTTCTAGAAGGCTTCTATCAGTAGGCTTATTTGTTCTATTCATTATAGTTATTTATTCACTCGCTGCACACTGGGTCATAAATTATAGTAAGGCGTTATCGATAAAAACGAGTGAGTCATAATGGCACCACACCGCATGTGCAGGGTGCGAAATACTCTGCACCGCTCCCGCGGTTGACGAACCAGCGCGCAGAGACTGAAAATCAGTACTATAGTAAAACTAGTGTGTTGTTTTGATTGGATTGGGGCCAAGCGCTAGCTTATACTTTGAAATTAACTATGGGTAGAAATCTGACCAGCGAAGTTTGGCGCGATGTCGATGTGGTTAGATAGGAAGCCGCAGAACATGCCGCCGATGCAGGTGACGCCGATCGCCATGAGCGCGACCGCAGCGCCGCGCGCGCACCCGATGTAGCACAGCGAGAGTAGGCACGCCGCCGGGATCGCGGATGCTGGGGAATATTGTTTGATTATTATTCAGGCAAAAATATATCACGGACTTAAGGTATACCACATCATTACTGTTAAACAACAGTCAGTAATTGAAGGAATGTCAGCCAGGAGCAACCATTACATTTCTTCGTCCAATTCATTACTATGATTTTATAACTAACTGAAGAAGTTGTAATTCCTCTAACCACTTACGAGTTTATGCAATCGATATAATTTATATGAATCATATAAACTCACCGAACAAAGTGCCAATCTTCCTAGCCGTGGTGGTGGTGATGTAGTTCTTAGCTCGCAGCCAGTCCAGGGTCCTGCTCAGCGCGATACTGAAGATCCACAGCGACAGGAACGGCAGGGAAGTTGTTACGGCGTTCTATGAGCAATCATTAGACATTAAAATACTTTAAATTAATGTCTCGAAATAGAAGGTATGCCTGTCTTTCTTTCTTCAAATATCTTCGTTTTATTATATGTATAGATAATAGCGTACTTTTCCTTTTTGTTTACAAAAATATTACTATAAATTCAAGTTACCTCTGTCATGTTGAACTTTAGGACTTGTTTCATGTAGAATGGCAGCTCGATGAGCAGCATGTACCAGCCCCAATTGGAGCAGGCGTGCGCCACCAGGATGGCGAGGAATGCGGGGGAGGTCAACACCGCACGCCACGGCACTGGTAATTTCTGAAATAATTATAAATGCAATTTATATTGTTTTCTATAGATATATTATAGCTTACATAGTATTAGTAAAAGTTATTAGTAGGCGCCTAACTAACCCATAGTTAGGCTCCAATAGCCGCGTCTTAGGTAATGTACTCCTAAGCATCACGTACTTTGCAAAACGACGAGACAGTACTCGGCTTTGTAGGTAGAACGAGGACCGAGCATGCTAATTTTGCATGTCAAGTGCTCGACTGAGGAATAGACGCAATTTTTATATGCACTGAGTATACTCGGCCGAGAGGCATACTCGATAAACCATCTACAAGCATAAGCTTAGTTGGCGTTGTTAAAAAGAATTTTAAAACCACAAAAAGCGAGCGGTTTTCTATAAATTATTTAGTTTTTACTTTCGGGGTCGTTTACCAAGTTTGTTTTATTCTCACGTTTCCCCCCCGTTGCGTTGATAAGTCGCGTACTATGCGACATATAAATTTATGATTCTGACAGACTTAGAACTGACATTGTTTGTTGTGTTGGTATGGATTATGGTCGGTGTATCTGATTTTCAGAGCGATTTTAGACGTCCGTTTTTTTTCACCGGACGACGGACTGTCAATAATAAGCGGTGGTGTATTCGGAGTAAAGTAGTGCCTGGACCGGCCATATACACACATTCATTTACAATCATACACCACACAAATCCTGCAAAAAAACACGGACGGACGTCCGTCCACAAGAACTCTGACGATAAACTTGTCAGTAACAAAGTCAGTAACAGTAGTAAAGAAATATATCGGTTACCTTGTGGGTGGAGTGATCATTGGCCTTCCCGCCGAGAGAAGTGATAATCATCTCCCTCTCTTCTGCGCTGATGAGCGGCTGCTGCTGCGGCGTGTCCTGCACCAGCGCCACCCACAGCACGCACCACATGCAGGACAACCCACCCATCACGTAGAACACGCTCTCCCAACCTAATATACCAGGTGAGTTTTATGCTGTTAAGTATAAGGGTCATTATGATCAATCCACAACTGGCATCTGCGCTAGCTATCTGGACGTAGAACGCAATAAAGATAGGGCACTTGCCCACATCCAGTGCACTCTAGGTAGTTAGTCCATCTTGTGGAAAGTTTACTTGTGCTGCGTCGTTTTGAAAGTGACCGTCAATCTTAAACCTTATGGCCACATGCCATCCAAGCCAGCTATGTTGTACGAAGAATGTGTTGGGCCCATTGCCACTTAAGCTTAGCAATTCTTCGGGCAATGTTAGTTACCTTAGTACCGGACTATGGTCATTTCTGATACGATCTCTTAGAGATTTCGAGAATTCCTTTTATATTTTCAAACGACCTTGAGCTCACGGTAACTACGTTTCAGACGGTATGTCATCACTTGCAATACACTGGGACATTTAAGAAGATCAGTCAAAGCGCAGATTCATTCATACCTCTTCTTCGAGTCAACGCTCTCCTATACCTGCTACTAGTGACTCCATCACATTATTGCACTTGTATTATACGAAATTACCATTCGAGAACAAAGAGTAAATAACTTACCTAAAGTAGCGGTGAGCATGCCAGCCATGAGCATAGATATAACAGTGCCGAGCGAGGTTCCCGCGTACACGAGCGCCGCCATCACGCTGCGCTCGGCCGGCGGCGCCCATTTCGATAGCAGCACGTGCATCGCCGGAAATGTTACACCCTGCCAGATACATAGACATGTTGATTACCAAAACTAGATACCCAAGTTGACACAACTTGATAAACGCAACAGCCTAGTTGCAATATATTTTTAGAAGATTCAATACCTAATTAGATTACGTATAAAAATATTCTTCCTTTGTCATGCATTCATAGTTTCTGTCACACTAAAACTATCAATGCATGTCAAAGGACAGAAAGTGCATTTTAAAAAGTTATTTTTTGCAGTAGTAGGAAGGAACAGGTCACAAGTTTGTACACATACCCCACCGATGCCTTCCCCTATTCTCATGACCACAACCGCAATGTAGTGTGCCTCCGCCATGACCGGAGTTAGCAATGTGCACACCACGTTTATGGTTACACTGAAGAACATCACCCATTTGGCTGAAAAGAGCTCAGCTACACGGGCACCTAAAAGTAATCAATGTTTTAAGGTTTGCGGTAAAGGGCCGATAAATCAACAAAAAGATTATTCTTATTATAAATTAGGTAAATTAGCTATCCATGACTACAAAGGGCTTTAAAACCCGTTTAATTTATTCATAACGAGCACCGCTAACTAACGGTAACGACCTATCGCCTACACTATGCAGGTTGACTTAATTTAAGTATGCATCCGTTAAAAACTTTAGACCACACCTACCGGGTATTTGAGAAACGAAATATCCCCAGAAATAGCAGCTGAGAATTATGCCTTGAATCTCTGATGACCACTCAAATGGTCCGTCCATCTCCTAGAACAATACAAATAAGTAATTTAATTGACATTTTCAATTTGGTAGTATTATACAGTCCATTCAAGTAGTAATCATCTGCACAAATTAAACTAACCGATATTATAGCTTCAAAAAAAGTATCTTATGTTACTTCTAATACCTCCAAGAATATGTGTACAAAGTTTCATGATGATCGGTCGAGTAGTTTTCGCTTGAAAGCGTAACAAACAAACTTACATTCACATTTATAATATTATAGATAGATAGATTAGTAGCGATGTATATCGTTTGTTTTAAAAAGATTCGAGAGCTTATATGTACATACATACTATATTTTACTATCGTAATCTAATTTAGTCAATAATTCAAGTCTAATTTGTCATCTGAAGTCTTAAAGCATTGCGTATTCGTATATAATTAGAAATGCAAACTATGACTCGGGCTTCAAAATCATTAGCATACGCGATATCGCAACGCCCTAACCGCGTGTGCGAAGTCACGTCGCATCTGTCAATTTATGAATTAATATACTAATACATAAGTATACTGTTGTGAATAATACGGAACATCAATTTTACAAATACTAATTATTTCCTCCTTTATTCTGCAGTTATTTGGCATAAGTCACTTGGCGGTGGACTGTCATCAAAACATTAATTACTTATGAAATGAAATGATGTTCGTACACTTATCTTTCCTTGAGTTATAACCTTTACTCGAATTAATAGCACAGCCATTTTTAAAATACAAACATGTTAGTTGAGTTTGTATTGAATAGTGACCTTATACAAGCATTAAAATCTGCTTATAACGATTCTACTGCATGTGTTGGGATTAACGGGAGCTCAGCATGTGTCTATGAAGGCTCGTCTGGCAATATACAATGCTGTACTAGTCCCCAGGCAGGCTGAAGCCCGCCATGACATAGGAGATCTAATGATCTCCTACAATAACACTATTTAAACGGAATGTTAACATCAACCCAAATAATCTCCGACTATAAATGAAACTTCTAGAAGGTACTGGCTGAAATCGAAAACAAACCAGTGCTATCGTTTAAATTTGTGTTACTGTTTACAGTGTCGCTCTGCCCGACCGCAAATTGTTTTTCATTGAAACTGATTGAAAAAAAATTCCCGCCACAAATATCAACTGAGGACAAAGAGATGATATCGAGGACACATTGGTACTTTCATAAATGTGTCGCGGTCATTACATTTTGCCCGATTCAGTTGTGCAGACCGTCGCGACTTGCGATAAAAATAATTACCGTCGACTTTTATCACCTTTTCTTCTTTAAACGTCCTTAAGTGACCTGAATACCCAACGTATGTAATAATAATATGCGCTCATGCCAGTAACCTAGAGGGGTAGGCAGATA
Source organism: Papilio elwesi (assembly GCA_029849275.1). Lineage (NCBI taxonomy): Eukaryota > Metazoa > Arthropoda > Insecta > Lepidoptera > Papilionidae > Papilio > Papilio elwesi. The sequence continues at coordinate 7,124,445 of CM056701.1, read as the reverse complement.
TCATGAATACCCTAACGTCTAGACGTACGTCTATATGTTATTCAAAAGAATAAGCCTCCTGTGTAAAATTTATAGTCCGATTTTTGTGACTTGATCAAAAACACCAAGGATTTTTGAACGGATAAAATATAATTAAGGTTATTCTCAATATTCCTAGGGATAAATTATACCAGATTATATAATATCTTCTGAATTTTATGTCACTCTACGTTGTTCTGTTATTACAATGGTTAAACGTCAATGGGTAAACACATAAAACCAAAAATAAAATTATAGAGTATGTAGGAAAAACATTCATCCACGTGATCAATCGCGAATCGTTTTTGGAATCAATCCAATATTTGCAATAATCATTTTGCTACATGATTTCTTCCGATGTATTAGAATCGTGCAATGTTACCAAAATAATTATATTTAAAATAATAATAAAAAACATTAAATATCCACACAAAAATAATAAAATCGCAAATCCTGATAATTCGACTATTTAAATTATTATTTTAAATGATTATGGCAACGTTACAAATTAACTCAACGTTTTGAAGGGGTTCAAAATCATGTTCAAAAATTGCATACAAAGAAACATATATTCGTACACACCAAGCTAATAAAAGCATATTAAAAATCCTTTCTTCTTCGAAAATCAGTATAGGCAGTACAAAGAAGTCGCTACAAGCCAGATAAGATTCGTACCAGTGAAAAGACCTTATTATTCGATACATAAATAATCCTTATTACTTCGAGTCTAGATATAACAATACTATGATACTTATGCTTTGAAATCTCGAAATATTTACGATAATGGAATATCAAGAGCCAACTTTGATACAAACGTAGTGAATTCTAGGTACTATACACCCATTAAACGAATATAACTGTCAATATAACCGTGACCTATTTTATTTTCAATATTAATCAAATTTAAACGCCACAAATACATTTTAACAGTTCACATCATTATCATATTTTAACTTTGCTACAATACTGTCGAACGATGTTGTAAAAGTAAATGTGTTATAAATCTCAAATTAACTTACAATTGCATCCTCTCAAGACAATTATTGTGGAGTTACTTTAGAGTTAAACAGAAGTATAATTGACAAGCTAGGCCGCGCGCTTTCTACGATTGTCCAGCCTAAGCTGATTCCTATTTAACATGATTGAAGATATAGATCTGGGGACAACTTACATTGGATAATTATTTCTAAATACCAACTTTCATCCCCTACTTTAACCATCAGGGGATGAATCTAGAAAAATCCTTTCTTAGTGCTCTCCTATACGTAGTAACAAAAATCTCTGCAAAATTTTCAAGTACCTAGTAGGCCCAGTAGTTTTTTTTATAAGAGTAGTGGGCAAACGAGCTGCTTGAGCAGCGAGGTGGACACCTTCAACACCGGAGGAACTGCAGATATGTTGCCGGCCTTCGAGGAATAGATAGGCTCGTTTCTTGAAGGACCCTAAGTCGTATCGGTTTGGAAATACCGCCGAGGACGGACCATTCCACTGTTTGGGAGTTTGGGCTTCGCGTTGATGTATCAGTCAGTTAGAAGCTTCTTTTATGTATACATATGTATAAATTGTCAGTTTTAATTTTAACGCCAAACATGACATACAAGATGGCGCTCGAGTTATAAATATTTCCTCTTTTAAACGATCGTTTAGATAAAACTGCAAGTCATCTCATTAGCAAACACGCACGGGTATTCTAATTAAATAATATAATTTGTTTTCTATATCGGTGCAAAGTATTCCTCTAAATTGAAACATAATACGTTCGTCGTGGCTTTAGTTTGGTTAACCAACTACAAATAGATAAATATAGTTAACCCGTCGCGTAACCAACGTTGAAGGTAAAAATTTCAGATTTCCCTTTGACCCGGCCCTACCATACATATTTTTATAGAAGAAGATGGCAAAAGAGCAAGCGCGTCACCGAATATTAAGTGAGCGCACCCCTAGGCAACTGGCTCAGATGTGTTGCCTACCTTCAATGGACAGAGGAAGAAGCAGAAAAAAGCATATTTCCTTTTCCTACCATCCCCTCCTCCGTAAACACCTCTTCTATCCCATCCTTAATGAAAAAGGGCGGAAAATGGAAAAGGACCATAATTAGGCCTACGGGACCGCACTCATCAGCTGAAACGCATTCTTCACACCTGTCTCCTGTGTGGTCATAGTATTTCACCGGTCAAACTGTCCTATTCGTGCAACAGATGTTGCAAACTTACAGCATATTCGAACCATCACACACAACTTGGTCAATTTCAATTACAAAGTAGTTAAAGTTCCGTCAGTACAATATTAAGAATTTTTTTAATTTATTGTTATATACCACATTATATAAATTACTAGCGACCCGCTCTGGCTTCGCACGGGTAGCACGAATTCTCTATTATACCCTGAAAATCACGTGTAACATGTTCGGAGCTTATACCAGAGTAACATCGTGACACGAGATTCTTATATCTGTACATATAAGATATGTATAGTTTATTATGTCAAGATGAAAAATTAGTGAACAAACACACATGCCGTACATAGCGGTCATTACTGTTTTTATACTTTCATCGAAATTATTATAATTTTGTAGAAATCGTGAGATGAAATGAAGAAATCTGAGTATTCTCCGTTAGAATAATTCAAGTCAAACAGACTTTGACATATTTTTAAAAATCTTACCGTTACATGACTGCCACCAGAAGTCGGTTCACACTCGAGCTCACCGGGCGCAGTGTAGTTGCCAAGTTCCAGCAATTCTCTGTCCGGATGCGAGGCCAGACGTATGGACGTGTGATTCAACATGCCCACCATAGCGACTGACAGATTCACCTTTAAGCCATACACTATCGCCATGGCTATTGAACCCAGAACAGCGAGCACATACCTCGCCGGCACCACCTCTGTTGACAAACGGTATTATTTATATCGTTAAATGTGGGCTGAAGGAGAATATTCTGGATAAAAATCTACGCTTAATGTTTGGCAAGAGTACCAGTTTGCTATCCAGGACCGCTAGTGCTCGGTTAGTCCGGTAGATGTTCCTGTTGTCACGAAGACTATAGTAATAAAAAGTACTCCCGCCGAATAAACAAAAATCCCTACTTGGTATTTCTTCATTTCGCAATCGCATAATAAAAAAAATTTCTTTTAATTTAGCACCAAGTAAAATATTGAAATCAATTCTGCCCCTAAATAATCATAAATGTTCACATTAGTTTGAGGAAAAGAATAAATCGAACGCCTGTACAAACATTACACAGATAAATATTAACAGCGTATAAAATTACGTTTACAATACAAGCGTTCGCCTTCATATAATAATAATCTGTAACACGACTGCCATAGGGTATAAAATCTGGCGTATTTAACGTTGTTACGTGTTATCCTGTGACCTTCCCGCTCTACAAGGTTAGAAGATCCAGAATAAGATGTATTCCATTCATATGGTATATGCACGTATTAGAGAAAGTTACCTTAACACTAAATACCTTGTGAAATATTGCCGGTATCGTTTGGTCAAAATGCCTATATTTAATACTAGTGATGCCCCCACGCTTCGCCTGGGTAACCGTTTCGGACCCTATAGTGAACATCGTCTTTTATATATGTAGATATGCACCTTTAAGTAACAAAAAATATATCCAACTGTAAATTTACGTACAACCATTTCGCCGTTTTAGCGGGAAAGAGTAACAAATATCCATACATGAAAACTTCCGCATTTATTCTATTAGTATAGATTAATAACTGCCGCCCTAGTGGTGAGAGTAGGTATTTTTATAACTTATTTAATTAATCTGCGGATGCCAAGTTGAACTTATACTCAATGCTGGATAATATTTTAATTATAACTAGACCCAATAAGTGTCCCCAATAAGGATAAGGAAAAAGAAAAGAAATACATGAATTAATAAGGGTTCAATATTTGAAATGCTTATCACATAACAAAAGTCCTGAACTAGGGCTGCGAAACCTCAATTAAGATTACAAAATTTGAAATATATATTTTTTTTAATTTGTAAAATAATAAAACCTTCACAATTTTATATACATATAGATAGATAGTTGGCTGAAAAATATTATTTTTAGATCACATGTTATTTTAACTGTCGGCAACCCTATTGTCAATAGACAATGTTATTTTAATTTTATCGTTATGCGTCTGAGTTCAATGCACTCTTCCATAATGCGTGCGATGACTTAAATTTGATGACGTATGATGATACGTTGACATCATAGGTTGAGACCAGTTGGGAATCAAAAAGCAATGTTTCGAACTTATTAATCCCATCATGTAAAAAACTGTAAACAACATCTCGAATTACAAATGTTGACTACCAATTACTAACAATGTTTCTAATATTAAATTGCTAGTCACTATAAAAATATATTTAGAAGATATTAATCTCAAAATAAGATATAATGCCACGATTTCTGGATCTAAACATAATAATTATAGACTTTACTAATTACCTCTTCGAAAATTATTAACACAACTGATTTTTAAATATTCCAGAAAAGAATCTTATCTCTTAAATAAATAATTTGTAAGCTTTTAAAAAAATATGTAAGAATTATATTTAGTTACCGACACCAATAATAAACAAACACAGAAAACCGGTAAAATAATATTTTCACTAAAACGTTATAAGTAAAATAAACTTACGTCCGAAAATATTCCCTTTTGCTGGTACATCAACGTCCATGGTGCTGATAATTTAAAGTAACGACGGACAGTTAAAATTTAATACAAGTTTACTGTAATCACACTGACTAAACACACACGTTTGGTGCCAACGGAATGTCGCACGCGTTTGTCGAAAACGTATGAGAAACGTTTTACTAAATGCAAGCCACCAGAAACATGTTGCAATCTCAGTCACAAACTCTTTACCTCCTCCTTAATTTACTTTATATAGCCGACACATTCTTTCAGTCGTACGTGATTGCTACCATGTACTGAAATGCTTCTGACGTTCGGATCTCCTCGTTTGAGCTTTCGCGGTCTTTCAAGGTGACCTTCAAAGCTCGATTTCCTTAGAGATCGATTAAATCCGAAACTACGTATGAAATTATATTACTTTTATATTTTTAAAAGTAATCTAAGTAAAAAGATTTTAATTAAGCTGTAAAATTTTTATAAAGGTAGGAAAATATTAACGTAACATTAATTCATTATTTCATAATAAAGATTAAGGCTTTTATCGTCATCAGTGTCATCTAATGTGTTATGTAGCAAACGTGCAAATGTCTACTAACTTGATACGATTTTTAAGTCGTATTTTCCTCCAAAGATGGCACTTTATACAAATAATTGAAAATGATGAATTATAACTGATAAGAAAATACTTTTCAATTATTACTTATGAAAATCAAGATTTTACGTTGCTCTGAAATTCTTTGATGAGGTAAACGGATGGGACAAATCACGTTTTAAAAGGTTAAGCTTGTACTGCTTACCTATCACAACCACGTTGTATGTGTTAAGATTCTATATTTACAGCTAAGATCTCCACTGTCTAACTACTAATAGTGCTTCCTTATTTGAATTTATATATTTTTACTGAAATGTCTGTCTTTTTTTATGACTTTTTTTACGGGGCGGGGGCCTTGTTGGCTTAGGGGTAAATATTTTGGAAACACTGCGTGGCGTGCTTCCTAATGGAAGGCGTTAACATGAACCAATTAGATTTTTTTTTATTCTGTAAAATAGTCATCACAGCAATAGCAATATGTTGATTGAATTGATCTCAAGTTTTTTATTTTATCTAGTTCTTCGCAGTTTTACCAACTTATGAAAATGTTTGCCCCTAAAACTAGTCAAAAATCGCCAAAAAAATTTAAAAGGGCCAAGATTTTTGCCCCAATTTCTAAATGAATGGTTTAAATCTTTGAAATTAATTATAAGTCTTTATAAAAAAACCTGCGGACTAGTCAAATATTTTTAGTACCAATATTTATATCGTTTAAAAATAACTGTATATATCGGCATCCCATTCATCAGTAAGCTCTATTCAGGTCCATACAAGCCAGTTTGAAAGCTCTTTCACTACAATCAAGCTATTTTTAACAAACTGTATGTCAACAAATAAATATGACTAGCTAGACAGCCTTACTCCAGGTCCAAACCCTATGTTTTATTTTTTAATTTTTCTTAATCACGAATCATGAATCACGAAATAACATCATACCAAGAATTTAAAAATCCCCAAGAATCTCCCTTAACAAAATATACCCCTAAAAATCTCATCGCACTTGTTTGCCCCCTAAATATGGGGCGACAAACGCTAAGGTGGTAGCCCTGGTTCTTCGATTCATTCGCTGCTGCAACTCGTTGTTTCCACACATTTCATTCAATATAAATAAACCTTCATTCAAGGTTCACAACACGATGAAGCAAACGTCATGTCATTCATTCCTTGACTTGACGTATTGATGGTAACTATCGGCTGCCATCGACAAACCCTTGTATTCGAAGACGTGATAAAAAATAAGATAAAAGAAACATTACATTATTTTTGTAACTGAAATGTATTCAACGTCGCTGATTTAAGTAGTGCCTTTCGTCAGTCAAACTCATGGTAGGGATTATAACGCACGAACAAATTGTTTACCGGCCGTTTGAAGAACCGTACTGACTAAGGAAAGTAAGCAACAATCGGAGGTGAAAGTTTGTCTAAAATGTTTCGTGCTAAATCGTGAAGATATGCTAGTTGATATTGCATATAATTAAGTTAAATTTCAACATACAACTGGCACCTTACTTATATATTTGTCAGTTAATGTTCGAAAATAAATAAAGTCCTAGTGTCCGAGAGTTTTTTTCCAGAAGTTAATTTACTGCAAATGGCTTTAAAAATGGAACCAAAGAATGACCTAGATTTTATCTTGAGGAATTTATTGGCAGGAGGTATGTAATTCATATATTTAAATTAAATTGTAACAAATAAAGTTTTAAGTTAAATATTCTGTACTATCCAATGTTTTTTTCTGGACTGGACTGAATAATATTTGGACTTTATTTACTATCTATGTTATTTTATAACATATTTTTGTAGTATACCTCTTTATTTTTTCTTTTCTTTAATGCACAATGGACTGGTATGGAATGTAGTATCGAATGCCTACAGACATTCAATCTACCATTTCTTTTGTGCAATGAAGTTTTAAATAAATAAATCACCAACAACCTCTCTACAAAATGCTTACTTCTATGTACCATTTGTTTTTTTTTTTAATATCTTTCTAAAATCTAGTATGAATAGATATAATGAAAAGAGAGATGACTTAAAAATAAAGCTGAAATATAATACTTATAAAAAAAAGTCAAAGAGTCACAAATTATTTTATCTGTAATAAATAATATTCTAATAAACTTTTTTATGAAATTCTTCTTTAACATAATAAATATTTAAGAAATATAAAATGTTTTAATGAGACCTAGGGTATGATTATTTTAACTTGGAATCACTTCTTAAATTATGATTAAGATTCACCAAGAACAGATTTTTACAATGCTTACACTATAGGTTTTTCTTTTAAATAAGAGATAGAATTGATAATAAATGATGTCAGACTATTCATTATACTACTAGCCTATACTTTTTATTCTATGTCTATTTGTAAACAACCAATATTTCTAGTGCTTCTAAAATAAAAATGAAATATCCAAAATAATTTTTGGTTTCTAATTAATGTGTTTGATTTATGTTTTTGGTTATCAGGTGTAGCAGGCATGTGTTCTAAAACAGCAGTGGCCCCGCTGGATAGAATCAAGATCCTCCTCCAAGCACAATCGGCACATTACAAAAATCATGGCGTCTTTGGTGGACTAATGGCAATTGTCAAACAGGAGTCCATCTTTGCTCTATACAAGGGAAATGGAGCTCAAATGGTTCGGATATTCCCCTATGCAGCAACACAATTTACAAGTTTTGAGATTTACAAAAAGGTGAGTAAAAATGTATGTATGTATGTAATGTATATAATATACCTGGTAACTAATTGTTTTCACAATTACAATAGAATACACACAACATCAAAGCTAATAATAGAGAGAAGAGCATAGGTCCTTTCTTTCCTGGCTCTACTCAGATAGATAGACAAATAAAAAAATATAGCTCAGGTTACTCACTGATTAAAGACATTTTTATTACTATTTACTTATCCCAGAAATACATCCATATTTGTTAGTATCTAATGTTTAAACTTAAAACAAATGTTAGTAGACAGACTAATATAAGGGTCTCATAAAATTTTTAAACTAAATCTTCTGCATTAGTTGTTCATGGTTAGATCTCCGTTAGCTGACCCGCCTGCTAGTTTTTCCATGTAAAACAAATTCATACAGCATTCTTTTTATCTTTATCAGAATAAAAGATATCCATCTAACAATGTGCATGAGTATTTTTAACTGTTTTTTCTGTATGTTTTACAGATAAAATACAGTTGTAACTGGCCTCGCTTTTACAGGTTATCATTACTCTGCTATGTGTATGTCTTAATTGACAAAAGATAACAATCTAATGGTTGCATGATCTGGTTGAATAAAAGCATGACCAAATTAATGATTAAAAAAAATGACACTCAGACTTTTTTGTTTCACCTTGATGTTTGAAGGTTTAACATGCTGAGTGTATAATGTTTTTTTCCAAAATTGAGAGGAATATTTTAATTCTTATCTACATTTTTTGTATATAGATTTTGTATGTAGATACAATACAATAAAAACTATGTTAACTTTACCTTCCACCTACTATTCTCTCTTAGTGATCTCTCTCTATCAATGAGGACCAGACCTCATTGCTTTACCAAAACAAAATAAAGAAAACATTCTCGAGAATACATATTTATACACATTAATGTGTAAATGAGGAAACATGTCTACACTCCTCATTTATACATAGTCTTTGTAAATTGTTTTGATTTTTACAGTTACCCTTACATCAAGTTGGAGTACATAGTTTTATACCCGTGTTCATTAGCCGGAGTATCCGTCCCTGATCCTGTAGTTAATGTAGATATTCTTCCTAGGCCCTATCCACCAAATCCGCTAATGGTTTTAATAATACATATTTATCAAATAACTTGGGTCAATTCTAATATACTTATCAAAAAAAATTATGATCCACAAATAGTTAATTGAATTAACAATTATAAATAACTAAACTGGGTAACAACAAAGAAACGAGTTTAGATATGTAATTAAACTAATTATTCTATCAATTAACCATATTCACGTTATTGTAGTATCATTTGTATTGTTATAGTGCTTCATCGTAAACTTATTTTCTTAATAGAACCAAATATAGGTAACCTCGTTTATGTCTTCTCTTTTGCCAACACCAGTATGCAAGAAGTATTGTATTCCGTTTTATATCTCTCCATTTCATGTAATAATTACAATAAACCTACCTCATTTTTCATTTAAGGTTTTACTCATAGGGGAGGTAAATGTCATCGACAAAATGCAAGTTCATCACCTTGCACTCCTCTGACATTTCGAAAGTCTATTTTGGAAAAAAATTACTACCGTGGATTTTATTTAAACGAAATTATTGTTTTATAGGACCTTGTTTATGTGAACCGATCCTTAAGAAATAGGTTAGGCGTGACTTTAAATGATAGGATTAAAAATAGCGTCCTAGGGAAAAGTATGGCTTTAAAGTGGATGTTGTGACTAGAATTGAGGAAGGTATGCCTCGATAAATCCGGTATGTTAAGAGAATAAATGAAGATACAGTAACAAGACAAATTTATTTTGCTTAAGTGAGTGGCAAGGGAAGTCTCAGGAGAACTTATATCAATCAGATTAGTGGCATACTAAAGAAAGGCGATATAAGGAGTACTGCCGTAATCGACGAGCGGGTGTGCGTAGATTTATGGATGTAGGAGAAGCGAGAGAGGTTTGCCAGGATCGCGCCAAATGGGAAACCAACCAAAACCCGTAAATAATGAGCGTGTGTTGGCAGTACAAAGATTGTTTGTAATAAAATCAGTCGGGTCGTTGTATATGTACTGAGCAACTCGTAGCGAGGTCATCCCGACTGCGCCTTTTACGTGTCATGTTTAAAATGCGAATTTTAAATCTGTTCTTTTAACAATCGTAAAGCATGGCGTGAAGTGTTGGTTTATAAATTCCAATTTGTGTTGCGTTAAATCAATTTTAACGTTCTATCAACAAAAATAATTAAAAAATACCGAAGGTTGGCTTGAAGTATATGATCCTTCTGCGTCTGATGTGGCTCAATCGTCATCTTCCCATTCTTCTCTTCTTCTTTTGTCTGCTCACAACGAATCTGGAACTCATCTGCTTGTGGCGGTGATCACTATGTGCCACGGTGGTTCATATCTCGTGAACCGCTTGCACCATTGCCTCCTTGTTAAAAAAGAAGATGCCCATCTTCATTCTACTACATTCTACCGAAATTAGTTTAATATACTTATTAATTGAAATAATATTTACGCATAACTTATCCTAATTCCATACGTGTGAAAGTCCCTTATGTTTTTTTTCTCTGGAAATCGATAAAAAAGATTTCAACCGTACCCGAACCTCGATAATTTTTTCTGCTGGGCCCGGACCTTATTTAAACTTTTTTTCTCTTCCTTTATAAAAAAAATGTGCAGGATTTTAATATAACTCGGTTCAAGCCATCAACTGTAATCGTATTAATTAATGTAATGCTTTTATATCAATTTACTTTTTTTATATTTTTAATTCCTGATGTAACAGGACGATATTAAGAAAGTTTTCGCAATCGACGAGCACGTGTGGCGGACATAACGAAACTCTCGATTGCTACCAAAGTCAAGGGCGTCGTTTTATTTCGGGTCGAACGCTGTTGAGTTGCTAAAACGGTTGAACCGGCGCGACGGCGTACATATATGGCGTAAATCACGTGGTTTATTTGCAAATTTGGTTCGATAGTTGTTAGATCGTTTTGGATTATGTATGTATGACTTACGTACTTTGGAATACATAATAGTTATGTAGCATGAGTTTGAAAAAAAATATTATGATCTGGCTCAACTAAATTTTAAAAATGTAATTAACTTTGCGCACAATATTTTCCTGATAACAAAAAAATGTAAAACTATTGATCCGTCAATAAATTTATAAATAATTTATTACGATGGTGACATTTTATTAGAATTAATAGAAAACACCAATAATAAATTGAATCCTTGTAACCTGGCTGTATATCATGAACCGTGAACAAAAAAAAACAGAATAAAAAATACTCCCATACAACAGACATCATGCCGTTTTCATTTCTTGCCGTTTTATAGATAATAATAATAATTTTCTAGGACATATTCACACCCGGCCATCTGACCCCGAACTAAGCAGAGCTTGTGCTATGGCAACCAGATAACTGATATACTACATATACTACTTTTCTTTTGTAAATACATAGTTAAATAGATAATTACACCCAGACTCAGGACAAACAGACATGTTCATGCACACAAATGTCTCTTCTGGGTGGGAATCGAATCCACAACCCGCGGCGTGAAAAGCAAGTATCTTACAAACCACGCCAACCGGCCCGTCAAAATATATAATGGCACGGAACCCTTCGTGCGCGATTCCGACTCGCACTTGGCCGGTTTTTTCACTCTGGCGTGGTAAGAAGTAACGACATTGATCTTTTTTTATTCTCATGAAGTAATTATTTATTTTATCCGTCTTCTGTTAGCGTAATATCTTGTATATCTATTGTTTAATATCGCAGAAGTAACCTTACTACCTACTACATTAGAATATAATATGTTTCCTTGACTAAGACAGAAACACATTTCTAATAAGTTATCATTAAGGCCTATTCCTAACACTTGTGATGAAAACACTTTAAAAATATACGACGCATTTTGTCAGTTATATGTTTACAATTTCATACTTTATTGGTCCTACATCCAGCAGTAGATAACGTAGTCCTGATAAAATAATATTTGTAATTTTTTTATGCTTCACTCATACTTTCAAAATCAAATTCATCCCAATCTCCGAGCAATCAATTCTCAATCTAGTATCTAAATTGATAGAAGGGGCCGGAGTTTACGCATGGACGGATAAGTGACACTCTCCGGCCCGACGTTTGTGTCATTTGAACACCGTGATATATGTTGTAATACAAAACATCTAGCCTTATAGAGAATGACTGATGATTGATCACTAAATACGAGTATCCTGAGTGAGAGTTTGTCTTGCAAAAGCGATATATGCGCTAGCTACATAGATATCGTCTTTACTGGATGACGGATTTGGAGTTCAAAAATGAAGACGGTCTGGAATAGTGGAGAAATGATCTCTTATAGTTTCGCAATTATTGTCACTAAAATGACGGCCGTACAGGTCAATGTAGCGTAGGCCTCCCAAATGATGGAACATTGCAAGAGTCCAATGGAGGAGGAGCAGGGGACCGTTCTTTGTGACCATTAATTAAAATTTGTGCAATATTGAAATAGATGTAAGATATAAACAACTAGTTTAACATTACAATGAATATATTTTTTTATGTCCTAACGTGTATTATATCAAGGTTGTTTGTTTACCCTTCGGGTACGGAACCCTGAAGAGATTACAGCTGGTGTTTGTCGCTTAAGCGTAAATGTAAATACATGATGTAAGCTAAAGAAAAACCGTCCCCCAATTGGGACGCTTTCGAGTGTTCAATTCCCACTGCTAATGGTATATCTGTTACTTTTTGTACTGTAATTTCATTAAGCGGTACAGATTTGAAATTGGTCAAGCTCACCGATTTTCGTATATCTGTTTTTATTACAGGTTTTACCTTTTAGAACGACAATGTTATTTATTGGAGATAACCTAACTAGTTTTGATTCTATAGCTAAATTGTTTCTGAGCTTTTTGATAGGCAGATATATACAGGTTGTCCCATAAATCAACGTTATCCGTTTTCGTCTCGACGGTGATTTATGGGACACCCTGTTTATTCTACAATAAAGTCAAGTAATAAGATGACATCAGATAATTTACATTGTATTTTTAGACCACCTTATTTCAATAAAGAGCATGTATTCTCTTCTTGTTTACCACATTGTACAAACAGTTTATTACACGTTAACACTAACTTTGTTGCCAAGTGAAAACGAAATGTTTATGTATTTGACTTTTTATAATGGAAGTAGTAACGGGCATATCACGATCATTCGTTTATCACGACGTTAGTTCGTACAAATCAATTGCTACAAATTTAGGTGTGAATTATTATTTGTTAACATCAACGTGTCTACGAGTGAATTGAGAGTAATGCGTTTATTTGATTTTGGCGACACACCCACGGAGTGAAGTACGAAAGTGAAATATGACATCATATTGTCCGTTGCTGCATGAAATGTTAGGAAAAAGCAACAGATGCGCCGTGAGAAGGAGACTATTTAGAATACGGAATAAGTTATCAGTAAATAGGCAAAAGCGGAGGAGAGCAAGTCACATCACTCATTAGATAAAAAGAAAAAACATGATACAATAGATTTCAATTATTGCGACAATGAAGGCACACTACGATTCCGTCGCTATAGCCTTAACTCGTTATATCCATACGTAGAAAGAAAGAAAAAAACTTTTAGCTTACTTATCGATAGAGTTAAATGTAAAAATTAGTAAAAAGGTGTTTATATACATTTTTCAATGCAAGAGATTTCCAGAAACTTGTAAAAGTGGTTAATTAAAACAAGTCGCTTTAGCCAAATTCGGCTTTATATCCGTAGTCCTCGTAGCCGAATTCAGCATTCGTAGTCGCTGTAGCCGATTTAGGCTTTATATCCGTATCCGCTGTAGCCGAATTTGGCTTTATATTCGTATTCGCTATAGCCGAATTCGGCTTTGTAACCGTAGTCGCTATAGCTGAAATATTGTTCTTTGAAAGTATACTTTAAATTTCCAAGGGACTTAGGCTTTACGTCGCCGTAACCGAATTGTTATAATTGAGGTCGTTATCTCTCAACTTCATGTAACAGCTGCTACGGCTCTAATAAAGACATTGTCGTCAATTGCAGTACCTGAGCGTCATGAACATCCCGATGGTACAGCACGGCGACAAGTTCCTGGCGGGCGCGGCGGCCGGCGTGACGGCCGTCACGCTCACCTACCCCTTGGACACCATCCGCGCCCGGCTCGCCTTCCAGGTGGCCGGCGAGCACCGCTACACCGGCATCGCCAACACCGCCATCACCATGTTCCGCACGGTGAGTGCGATCTATCTACTCGGCTACAGATATATAAATTATTGAATTTAATGTACTAAGATGGTAAATAACTTTTGATATCGTTGTATAAACCAGTCTGTTTGTAGGTTTGTAAATAGTTGTACAATATGTGTGTCGCAGGAGGGCGGTATCCACGCGCTATACCGCGGCTTCGTGCCGACCATGATGGGCATGATCCCCTACGCCGGCTTCAGCTTTTACTGCTTCGAGTCCCTCAAGTATCTCTGCATGAAGTACGCGCCCACCTCCCTCTGCAGGAAATGTGATAGGAATACAGGTCAGCTCCTTACTCAAGAGGCTAGAAACAGGTCTTATCACACCTGTTTCGCTTATCCTATATACTGACGTACATACTAATCGGGATCTTCTTTTGTATGTCAAAATTTTAATTGAAAGGTTTTTCAGGTTTCATTTTTTTCCCTTTCTCGTCCGCGTTGGTACATACATCTAAAACATATTATCAATGTGGAAACAAGAATATTATTCTTAAGCAATGAGAAGACTTACAACGTGTTTTTATTTGCAGTGACGCAAATTAAAAAAAAATCATACATGGTCTGTTAAATTTAGCATTAGACGTAATGTTACATAACTATTATATACCGTCTTGTAAGGATTTCTTTACAGATATAATATGATTACAAGTACTAGTGTTAAATATGTATGTTTAATATATATCTAATAGCTATCTGTTGCTGACCGGAAAATATACTATAAGTATTATAATTACTGTCTTTAATATGTATGTATACATAACAAAGATATTTGAGAGTTTGATGATACGAACAACTCGTTTGAACCAATTTTCAGAAATTGAATATAATTCCAGGTGGTCTGGTGTTGACGGTGCCCGGCAAGCTGGTGTGCGGCGGGCTGGCGGGCGCGGTGGCGCAGTCCGTGTCCTACCCGCTCGACGTGACGCGCCGTAGGATGCAGCTCGCGTGCATGGACCCCCAGACCGCCAAGTTTGGGTAAAGCACTTGATATGTAGATAGAACTAAGTAATATAGTATAACCTGACACCAGATTAATTTTACCTAACCTAACCTAACACTAGGCTAAACTAACCAACTTAACAAGATGCTAGCTGGGTGACGCTGTGCACGAACATACGGTTTCATCTTAAATAATATATTTATTTAAGATTCTTATCCGAGTATCCTCACAAATTCAATGATTTTTTGTCCAAACGTTAAATCTACTTCACGCTGGTCTTTTGCGAGGTCGTGGTATTTCACCCTCCGAGCGCTCATTCGTGCAACAGATATAGTTACGGGCTCTACCACTGTTAAGTTTACTACTTTGATTCAAGTTCCCTTTTGACTTGCTGAAAGCCTAGCCTAGTGGCTTGATCACACGTTACACGGTTAGCTCTGTCTAGTCTCTCTCCGCCTATCAGCTACATGTGATCAAGCCATGTCTGTGATGAAATGATCCCGATTCACAATCTCTGTTTGTCCCAATTGTATGAATTAAATCAAAATACTTGACAATGGAACCTATTTTTGTTTTTTTTATTATTTTACACTAAGGTTTTTAGATTGCGTGTAATAATGTATACAATGTGTGTTGACTAACAATGTTATTAATAATTTCATATTACATAATCCTTGCATGTGGTGTTGGCGTAAACAGAAGGTTGGTTTGATTTTTTTGTATTTATTTCTTTAGAATAACCCCCGCAAATTGATAATGTGCCTGGTGTCCATTTTAGTGACGTAAGTTTTGTGACATTGAACAGTCAGTACCGTTAGCAACGCTATCTTGTTCGCTGCTATTGTATATTTGTTTTAAATGAGTAGGCAGAGCCCTGAAATTATTATTTGAATATGAAAAACCGGTCAATGTCGCAATTGATTACGGAAATTGCATATTTGAGAATGAGATTAAAATTGGAACTAAAATATTAATTACTTGGTGACATCAAAAATATTAACCTACTTACCTAGTCAGTATAAATTACAAGCATACTAAAAAGAAACTTACCAGTTTAACTAACAGACTTTTTTTAGAAAACAGACTATTAATTATTAATATTTAATTTAATTTTTTAATAATACCTATACCATTTTTATATACCTATGTTATTGACAATAATAATTCCATAATT
The DNA here is from genome assembly GCA_029849275.1 of Papilio elwesi. Lineage (NCBI taxonomy): Eukaryota > Metazoa > Arthropoda > Insecta > Lepidoptera > Papilionidae > Papilio > Papilio elwesi. The sequence continues at coordinate 7,108,097 of CM056701.1, read as the reverse complement.
ATTTTTTCTCACGTTAACATATAACATTAGCTATCCCATACTATAAAATTTCACTTTATCTCACGGTATCCACAAAATTACAACATGGTCGCCTTGTATGGTGAATGACGTTTTTTTTTACAACAATCTTGCAATGAAACAAGATATAATTGTATTGAAGGTGAATTGCATCGTAAAGCAAAATAAACCTAATCTCCATCCAGTCCAAAAACGTTTTCTTTTTTAGTTAATGTGCAAAAAATTTGATGAGGCGTGCTAGTTTTAATGTTGCGAGCATACGTAACGGGATTTTACCCGTACGGGACGTGGTCAAGTAAACATTGACGGGGAATTTAACGAATACGAGCCGTGGCCGTCCCGTCCGCTGCTCAGTGACGTATGTACATACATTCGTATACATTTTCTATGAAACGATATATCCAACACTTCCCGTACGGATAAAATCCCGTTACGTATGCATTAGGCTTTAAACATGTGGATTTCTAGCGTAAAGCTATATCTATAATACTTTGTTCCAGTGCGGGCATGATCAAGACATTGACGTTGATTTACCGAGAGAACGGCATCACGAAGGGCCTGTACCGAGGGATGAGCATCAACTACCTCCGGGCCATACCCATGGTGGCCACCTCCTTCTCCACATACGAGCTCATGAAGCAGCTCCTCCACCTGGACACAGGCATGACCGTCGCGTAGACATTACCCTAGCTTTTAGTAGAAAAATATACCAATTTAACAATAAGCTACCAATTGGTAGGAAATATTTTAAAGGGTATTACTAATACATAGTATAATGATATTATTAGTCGTTATAAGCAAGACTCTCTTATACTTCTTTAGTCAGCAGATTCACGACGTCAGCCTAACACCGTGTTCACACTGCCGAAAACAATCACATTTAACATGTTATCTCTCTCTTTCTCTTTAAAAAAACTGAGATGACAATATGGTTTGTGTGAATGTTTTCGACAGTGCGAACTCACGAATAAACAGTATTTACAATAGTATTGCCAGGATGCAAACTTAACACCCTTTTAATTTATTAAAAGTATGTACTAGAGGTGCAAGAATAAGTGTGTTGACATCGCGGCAAATATTTATGTCACCTAGAATATAACAAAAAACAAAACAAAATTACATTTCATTAACGATGGGTTTAGGCAATTTAAATTATTTTCAATTTTGACTACCCAAAGGGTTATAAATAATTTAAGCAAAGCTATTCTATTAAATAAGATAGTCTTTTATGTGTGTATAGGCGAGGTTCTTTCAGCTTTATTTTATGGTTCTTGATAAGTATATTATACGATATGGTTATGTTTATTTATTCCAAATGAAGTGGCGTTACATGTTGGTGGCGGGGCGTCCGGCGTTTGATATGATTTGAATAACTATCGTCTTGTCAGGTAAGCGATGAAAAAATTTACTTCATAGCTACAATAATTCATTAAGCCAATCCAAAAGCAGGGGACGGCAAGACGCTTTCTGTGAGTTCCGTATTCAGATGTTAAAATTTACCGGTATCCCGATAACGGTCGTAAAAATGTTATCGAGGTTGTGGACTAGTGGACCAGACAGAACATTTGGTGCTTTCAAACGTATGATAACAGAGCTACTTATATGAAAATATTATTTAAATGAGCTTTTAAGTATATTTTTATATTGTATAATATTATTTAATATTTGGCCGACCCCTGTCCAGCTAATTTCGACTACCTGTTTACATACCAGACTCATCAATTTTCACATTGTAATCCAAGGGAAAGAGTAGAATAATTTGAAATTTAATTTATTTCAATCGTCAATTATGGTTTTTAATTTTTTTAATATGGCTATTCTGAAATAATATAAAAAATAATACTATTTACTGATAACTTAGAATTGCAAGGAGACGAATAAATTGTAGTATTTCGAATTAAGAACAACGTAATGTAAGTGAAAATCTTATGAATCCTTTGTGGTTGATATTCCATAACTTTCACATTCCTTATCGGAGGCGGTTGGTTCATAAAATATGCATTCAATAAAACTAAATTTGTTCAGTATCGTTGAGAAAAGTTAGTCAAAGACCGTCATCAGTCGTATTCTAGTATCAGAACATGCTTGGGCGGGTAAGCCCTCGTTGTACTGCTTCTCTCGTCACTAAGCCGACCCATTCGCATCCATACTGTACAGTGTAACAGTCACATTAAACATGTTATCTCTCCCTTTCTCTCTGAAAAAATTGAAATGACAATATGTTTTCGGCAGTGTGAACTCGCCGTTATAAAGAGAAATTTGTGCTTTAATAGATATACTGAAACTACTGAACCGAATGAAACCGATGAAAGTATAAAAAGTGGAATGGCCGCCATGTATGATAAATGACATTGCAAAAATTATATTTTGCAATAAAACAAGGTACAGCTGTTACATTATCTTGATTAATTAAACTGAATCTGAGCAAACTTTGTCAATAAAATGTATTTCATAGACAAGTTATTCATTGATAATTAAATGTAAATTACGAGTTTTTTATCTTTTTTATCCTTTAAACGCGCAATGTATTTTACAATTTAATCATTGTCAAATCGGTGAGTATAAATTAAGTTTTTTTAGTGATAGGAAATGTAATTATAACTTCCAAATGTCATCATATTCTTAATAACGAAATAATCATTCATTTCTATAATCATTTACAAAATATTGCGTAATTATATTTAATTTTTTTTGTCATTAAATTAAAAAAATAATTTATTGGTCTCACTTGTTCCGTAAATCGAAACGTCAAGACGACATTGCTATTTTATGTCAGTTTGTTATTTGTCAATTAGTTATCCAACGCTTTACTCAAACTATGTGTAAAACAGGCCCTAAATTTTTATTTATATTATTGCTTAAGGTTTATTATTAAATATAGTCACAATTTGTTTAAGTATATATATATATAAAATATTGTGGTGTTAGGTAATGTTTGAGCTTAAACTTATTCATTGAAATTGTTAAAAAATTAAAAGGTAAACTTTTTTAATAAAGAATGGATCACGGGATTCTTTGCGATGATATTTCTAAGTTGGCAAGAAAGGACAACTGTTTAAACGAATGCATATTGAGGGGTTTTGATACAGGTGGGCTGTTTGTATTTATTGAAAATAAAAATATTTTGAATACGTTGTTACTTTTATTAACGCCGCCTCGTTCCACCCACAATTACCGTTATTTTTTTTTTCAAAGAAATATAGAGCTTTGATTGGACAGTACGTCGGATGTCATGATTTATAATTTCTAACGTGACAACTTTAAAGTTACTCCAATGGGGTTATGGTCAAAGCATCTTCGCCACTATTAGTAGCTGCACAGCGTGTCATTACAAAAAATTAGTAATGAAGTGTTTGGTGTTAATATTTTGTATGAAATTTGAGGGATAGTTGGTAGCGACATCTGAAGTGAGCCGATTCCGCTGGATAAAAGACTTGTTTATGAAAACAAACTTTTCTTCAAAATTATTTAGAGTTCCAACATTTTATATATTATATTTTAATGATGTTTGAACAAGTAATAACGGCGTCGGTTGAGAGTTCTTTTTTGTGCAGTGTTCGGTTCCGTTCAATCTGTCCCCCGCACCTGCTATTGCAGTAGGTAGGGTGTACACAAAGCAAAGTAATAAAACCAGTGTTTTATTATTAATTTTATTTATTATCTAATACCTATGAACGGGCATAGTATAGTTGTAAGAATAATTTTATTTTGTAATCAATTTATCGGTTATCTTCGGATTTTATCGCCATTACAGTGCATAGCTATTTCAATATCAACACGTTATAATATAGTCGCAACAACAGCGCACTTTTCCTTCCGTATGTCACACAACACTCGTTCAATTAAAAAAAACATGTTTCTATATATTTTATACTCCTTTGAATGTTAAATAACCTATGCAAATAACCAGAAAAGCCTTAATTTACACATGCGAGCTTCAACCGAGTTAAAAAATACAGCTAAAGCAATGAATACACAAACGATGCTATTCAATTCGTAACTCATTTCACACAACTGAAGCTCACTGTCATACAATATTTTTTTGTAGTATTTTTTTGTATTTTATTTTTTATCTATAACTTACTTAATACTTAAATCGATAAGACGCGTGGCTTCAGATGTCATTGGTGGGAAAAAGTCTTTGCATAGAAAGCCCACACGTTTTTTATACATATCAATTGAAGTGAGAATTGTGTAAATTTAACCTCACGTAAGACTTGTTAAGCAGAAGCGTTCTTAAATTACACGATGGCACTGACAAAAGACACGAGTTTCAGACGGTACATTTATTGTCCAATACTCCCGGAACATATGCTCCGCGACAGCTTCTGTCAGCTCCTTGTATGCTCGCTATTTTACAGCTGTTTCGTTTTATTCTCTAAAATGGTGACCATCCTTGGCGAATCATGTGAACCGCTTCTTCCTTCCATTTATATTAAAATCCTATATCGAATATTTAGATACATTAAAAAGCCCTTTGAAGGTAAATTGCAACTTTTTTTGTTATGTCTGTATGTATATATGATTTGCCAGTTTATATATGTATATATAAACATATTTGAAGATATATAAACTGAAAATACAATTCATTGTAGATTGAAAGGTGTCGTTAGAACTGTGAAATTACTGAACAATTATTGAACGAATCGAACCATTATAAATATACAATCTGAATGAAACAAAATACTTCATAGTAGAGTTAAAGCAAATTGGTCTCACAATTTTATTAATGTGACGATCAATTAATAATTCAAGTAATATTTTAACCGATATATTTAATAACATTAATAGTATGATAGTTTAATTTAATATAAGGGCTTATTAACGTATGTAAAATCTGCCGCGTTTCACCAAGTAATCATATAATGTGTTGAATGTGTGAAATAATCCGTACTTAAATCCAAACAGTAACTAAATACTTTAATATGCCTTGCTAGTTTAAGGTATTTACATAAAATGAACTAAAAATAATTATTATGAAATACATATAAAAAAAATTACTAAAAACTCCTCTCTAGTTTAACTCTTTTCTGCATGTCATACAGATACCGCTGTGGCACAAGAAAAGGAGAATTTAGAATTACAAAAAAAAACTCGAAATGCTAAAATTAAAAACATTTTGTAGCAGAATGGCTCTTAAGTGTTACGAAGTACAATATTACAATGCTTCTTTATTACATTCCCACTAAATTCCCATTCAAGCCATTCTGTCACAAAACTAAATGCTCGCTATTGTTCTATACAAAGCATATTGACCGATGACGTCACATCATACTTTGTTATTACATATAATTCTAAATCACGGAACATATACAAAGAGTTGGTGCAAATTGATTTCATTACGCAATTTGTCAGATCGCCATCTAAGTTAGAAATAGATTTATACAGCAACTTATCTACTTGTCAGTCTGTGACGTTGACTATACTAAAGGTACCTTCAGCTACAAATTTCATTCAGAATCGTCGTCAGAGTATTTAAGTAAAAGTTGTGACTCATTATTCTCCTATCCTTTATATCTACGTCCAAAAAAATTGTGACATTTTAAAGGATTTTTATAAACGTAATTATATGGACAAAATTATTTTATGCATATTTTATAAAATGTGTACAGGTTTAAAAGATTAGAATTTTAAACAATTGGTCCTGTTAGAAAGGACATATATTATATAAGTGAACTATAATAGTGAATGCATGCATTGTCTGTCCGGCAATCTCTTTAGATATGCTCCGTGTTCCAGAAAGTCCGTGTCAATAAAACTGGAACTCAAACTGGGATGATTATAAATATACTAATAATGAACTGACTATAGCAATTTTGATCTACATTTTAAAATACGAATATAATTCCATAGTACGTAAGCGCCGCGCCCGGGGCCCGGCGCCCGGCCACCAACAGCCATGGTGGTATGTCCATTCGCCGAGACGAAGTTTGTATGCGAAATAAAACCAACGTTTTAGCAAATGTACGCCGTTTAATGAGGTCTTTAGTGTCTTTGATACATAAGTTATAACATAGTATACTTGAAAAACTGTCGCACTGTCGAGTCGCGCAATGAACATACCAGCATAATCTGAGCTTAGGCTACGGGCAAGAACCTGCGCTTGCGCCGCGCCCCGCCCACACCGACCCCCGCCCCTCGCTCCGCAACTTACAAACCGATTCCCAAACCACCTCAACCCTGATTTAGTTTGAAAGTAGACAAAGCTAAGAACATCACGTTTATTTCACTACAAGGGATTTTGGGTATATTTTATGTACCGTAACAATGTTATAGTATCATAGGTACCGAATTCAATTTCTAAATAAACATACACTTTTTGTTAATATTATTTTACAAGGGAATATTAAATTAAATAAAACGACTGCACACACGAAACTGGAAAATAATATAAATCGTATTGCACTCAATTTGTTTTATTAAAGAAAACAACATATTATATTTAATTAATTCACTTGTTACAAACATACACAATGTTTGTTTGCTTGTCAATTATAAAAATATTATATATTTACTTGTTGGTAAATCTATATAATAATTATGTATGAATTAAAGTGCGAAAATAGAACAGATACTAAATGCTGTATTTTTAGATAAGGAAAAATAAAAAGGAGATACGGAATGCATGTCGGTCGGGGACGTTATTTACGCAACTTCGGAGAGTTTGTGGACAAATAGCGAGACGAGCGACCTGGTGAGGGTTCTGTTTAGTGAGACAGGGCGCGGCGAAAGGGGCGAGGTCAGACTACGCTCGGTATCTGGGCGGATGCGGGTGGCGGGGGCGCGGTGCGGGCGCGGAGGTGCGAGCGAGTCGGACGCCACGAGCGGAGCGGGCAGCGGAGCAAGCGGACGGCGGAGTGCGCCCCGCCCGCACCTGCGCCCCACCCCTCACGCTCGTCCATGATTGCGCCTCCGCTGTAAACAAAACATCCTCTCTATTAATTACATTGTTTTACTATATAGGTAACTATGAATTGGTATTATCAAATGAATTACAACCAAATGCTGAAATAAACGATTGCCGCCCCGTTCTATTAAAAAGGTGCTATACCCTGGTTGGTACAGTCGGATAGTATGTTTTCAGGGGGATAGGAGGAGAAGTTACCTCACTATACCCGTAAGCCGCACTGAATCCGACGCTATACGGACAGAAGCACAAAAACGCTCGACGTGCTTACGAATTTAAAGCAATATTTTAGTCATATGTCAATGCAGTATGCTGATTCGTCAAAACCTGATGAAAGATAAGGTGACGTATTTTTTTTTTTAAATTATGCACGCATAGATGTTATGTCCAATAAACTCGCAGATGTGTTATCTTGTTTAATTGCGGAAAGCGAGAATAGTCAGTCGCAGCTCATCGGTCTTTGTGTTTAACAAAAGCCAATTTATAATTAAGTATACCGCCATCTTACGCATAACGCATACACTTCAGAAACATTTCATCGACCCACTGCGTCGCATCGCATTCCTCGCTCGTGCTATTAAATATAAATGCTATGCTATCCCTTTCTCTCTTGGTGATCTTTTCCACTTGCTCGGCTCCTTAAGGTCTGGGCTGTTTAATGCAAAAATGTTTTAATATATATACGTACACTCGCGGTGCGTGCGGTGCGGGCGTGCGGCCTACATGAAGTAATCGGGCGTCCGCCGCGTCACGTGCGGCTCGCCGCGCCGCGGTGCCGGGTCGAACTGCAGGCTGCGAACAATACAGTACCATTTCACTACTTGTAGTACACAAGCTACTTATGTTAAGAACCTATTCAATATCCAGGTCATAACTTTAAATATCCATAGGGTGGGACTAAACTAACTAGTCACCTTCATAAGATACCGATTGCAATTAATCGATTTCTTGTTGTCATCACTTTGCGCTGATAATCATTCCGGGTCCTCAGATAGTTTTTTACTAACCAAATCTCTCAAATCTCCTACTCAGATTTACAAATAAATATAATTTTTATGTGAATACACATTACACTAGATTGAATCTGACATTACAATTTACAAAAACAGCAGTGTATTTATATATATATATATATATAAAGACAAGTCGGCGACGCGGCTCGCCACCCGTCACGCTCCGTCTCCCGGAGAGGCGATATGTGGATTGCGGAGGCCCGTTTGGCCACCCTGAATATTTGTGGAGGATTGAGTGTCAAAATTGATGAAGTTTGTGAGTTAGTGAATGCCAGGGGTGTAGACGTGTTGTGTGTAAGTGAGACGAAGAGAAAGGGAAAGGGTATTACCACACATGGCACGCTTACCTCGTACTGGTCAGGTGTTGACGAGTGCGAGAGAGCTTGTCAAGGTGTAGGGATTATTCTTTCAGAAAGGATGAGTAGATGTGTGAAAGATTTTGAATGTGTAAATCCACGACTCCTCTGGCTCCGGCTAAAAGTGGGGTTACATAGACTGTTTGTTGTGGGAGTTTATGCCCCAGACATGTCAAACCCCACTAATATCCGAGAGGAGTTTTGGGAGAATGTAAGAGAAACGTTAGAGAATAGTAGGACAAATGAAAGGATAATTATGTTAGGAGATTTTAATGGAAGGGTTGGTGTAAAAAGGGCAGGATATGAAAGTGCACTGGGAGCGTATGGTGATGAATGTGTCAATGAGAATGGCGAAAGTCTTCTCGCAGTGTGCCTGGAAAAGAATCTTGTTGTGGCAAATACTTTGTTTTGCCACAAGAAGATTCATATGTATACATGGGAAAGAGGGCAAGACAGAAGCATAATTGATTTTGTAATTGTGGATGAAAGACTGAAAAGCGCGGTAGTAAATACGAGGGCTTATCGGGGTTCCAACGTTGGAACTGACCATTATCTGGTGATATGCCGGGTAAAGGGTTTGTTCAAGCGTTGGCGCCACCGAACACCTGCATCTACTACCCCGGTAGAACGTATTAAAGTAGAACTGTTGCAAGATGATTGTGTGAAAGAAAAATATTTACGGTGCTTGGAAGAAAAATTTAGTGAGTTGAATGAAAGGAATTTGAAAGAAATGAACGTTGAGAATGTTTGGGGAAGGATAAAGAATGGAATAGTCGAAGCTGCCACCGAAGTATGTGGAATAAGCAAGAGGAAGGAAGCAAGGAAAGCCAACACAGTGTGGTGGGATAATGAAGTTAGAATAGAAGTGAATGCGAAGAAGAAAGCATGGCTCGATTTACTGGCAGCTAAAGCCAGGCAATCAGACTGTACGAATGAGGATATCGAAAGGATTGAGTCACGATTCCGCTGTTTGAGGAAGAGAGTGAAAGAGATAGTAAATAGAAAGAAGCAAGAAAGGAAGGAGAGGGATGAAAAAAGATTGTCTGACGATTTTCACGCAAACGTGAAAATGTTTTGGAAATACGTCAAAAATGCCAGAGGCAGGTCAGTACAATCGAGAATGAATGTTGTTCGTGATGCGAATGGGGACCTTCTGAATGATGAAGTAGCAATTCTGAAGAGATGGAAGGGATATTTTGTAAGTTTGTTTGAATGTGAGGAGGCATCAGCATCAAACTCGGCATATACTCATGAAGAAAAGGAGTTGGAAAGTGAGATAAGTTTGAATGAGATTGTGATTGCGATAAAAAGAATGAAATTGGGTAAAGCACCCGGGTATGACAGGATTTCTCTCGAAATGCTGAGAGCTGGTGAAGGTTTAGTTGCAAGCCTGCTGTGGGTCTTTTTCAATATATGTTGGAGACATGGCCTAGTACCGGAAGATTGGTGTAAAGCCGTTATCGTCCCTTTGTATAAAGGGAAAGGTTCACAGCATGACTGTAAGAATTACCGAGGAATCAGCCTTCTCAGCATTGTGGGAAAACTGTATGCTAAAGTACTGATTGAAAGAGTCATGAAAGAAACAGAAGAAAGAATGTGGGATGTGCAAGCTGGCTTTAGGAAAGGAATGGGTTGCATGGATCAGATCTTTTCTTTACGTATGATCATAGAAAAGTTTTTGGCTCTAAACCAAAAAGTTTTCTGCGCCTTCGTAGATCTAGAAAAGGCCTATGATAAAGTTAAAAGAGATGATCTGTGGTCAACCTTGGTTGAGTTTTGATTGAACAGTGATCTAATACAAGCGATAAAGTCTCTTTATAAAGATTCTACTGCTAGCGTTAGGATAAACGGGGCCTACTCAGACTGGTTTAGCATCAATAAAGGTGTAAGACAGGGCTGTGTAGCATCCCCGTGGCTGTTTAATCTCTTTATGGATGATTGTTTGAAATATTTGAAAGACGAAGATTGTGGATTAAGAATGGGTGAGTTAGTTGTAAAATGTCTCTTGTACGCTGATGACCAGGTTGTGTTTGCGTCATCAGCGGAGGACTTACAACTTATGCTGAATGTAGTGAATGATTCACTAGATGGTAAAGGTATGAAGATGAATGTGGATAAGACGAAAGTAATGGTGTTTGAAAGAGAACAAAGTAAGACAGTAATTGAAATAAAGGTTAACGGAAATGTAGTGGAACAGGTGGAAGAGTTCGTGTATTTGGGGTGTATGTTTAGTAGAGATGGTAGGCATGTTAAAGATTTTGAACGACGAGTGAGTGCGGGAAATAAAATGAATGGGGCTATAGGTACAGTAGTGAGGAGTCAGAATGTGTCTATGAAGGCTCGTCTGGCAATACACAATGCTGTACTAGTCCCCACTTTAATGTATGGAAGTGAGAGCTGGGTTTGGCAGGAAAAGCATGCTAGTAGAGTTAATGCCGTTGAGATGCGATCCTTAAGAAGTATGTTAGGCGTGACTTTGAATGATAGGGTTAAAAATAGCGTTATAAGGGAAAAGTGTGGCTTAAAAGTGGATGTTGTGACTAGAATTGAGAAAGGTATGCTTCGGTGGTTCGGGCATGTTCAAAGGATGAATGAAGAGAGAATAACAAAACAAATTTATGTTGCAAAAGTGAGTGGCAGTGTTGGTAGGGGACGCCCTAGGAGAACTTATATCGATCAGATTAATGACTTACTAAAAAAGGGCGATATAAGGAGCACCCATAACCGACGAGCATGCATGCGTAGATGTATGGATGTGGAAGAAGCGAGAGAGGTGTGCCAGGATCGCGCCAAATGGAAATCCATGATCTCTGCCTACCCCTCTGGGTTACGGGCGTGAGCGGATATTTATTTATTTATTTATTTATATATATATATATATATCTCAGATCAAAACATTTTCAATACTAATGTAGAGACAGTACTTACAATGAATACTTAAGTGCATCATCCAATTCCATAATGGCGGCTTGGTTACCACATCTGAAACAATTAATTGTGTTAAGTAATTGTTAAACTATTACTTAGAATTAAGTGTTAAGTTACCGGTTGACCTCTTTGAGAATGTCCTGCAAACATAATGCATGATGAATAACATAAATATGGTAAACACATAAATATTCCTAAAACGAAAAGTGTACTACTAAGTACACTTTTCTCAAGTCACTAGACTTGCTGAGCAAGAGGCCACGAAGCCGAACCATTGGTAGGATATGCACTGCTACTCAGTGCGCGTTTAACATTCGTATCGAGGTTACACAAGATCAGGCAATAATTCAATGGGTAGCATAAACCAGATGAAAGACTTGTCGGATTAAGTCAATAACGTTAATCTCTATATTCCACTAAGTCATTTCTCAATAATACAACGCTTAAAGGAACAATAGTCTGGATAAAAAAAATGTACACTGTTTTTTCAATAAAACTGTACAGAATCGTAAATCAAAATGAACATTATGTATTTATGGATACACTATAAGTGATAATTGTAGGACACAACAATATAATTAGATTAAACTTGCACAAACTAGATTATATAGATAAACAATGTACACCAAGTTCAATAAATTGAAGTTATGGTCAGGGTATTTTAACATCTCTTTTAGTAAAAGGGGGAGGGAGCAAATTAGCAGCAGAGCACCATGCTGTTTACCTGTAGCAGTAATTGGGCGCTGAGAATATGGTGACAACGTTCCTATCGTGGCACCAGTTGTAGCCCTCCATGACGAGCTGATGAGCGCGAGACACCAGCGTCAGCCCGTTGCTGTGGTTGAACGTCTCCGAGATGTCCTGGCCGAAGGTGTAGCCTGCGCCGCGCGGCGATATGCCCCATCCACCTCTGTAGATAAACAACGCACAAAATATTAACATTAATAAGAAACCATGCCATTAAAATAGCTAAAGTTATTTCTACAACACACAAGGCTAATTAGACCTAATCAAACAACAAGGAACATAGACAGAGAAAGGGCAAAAGTATTCACTCCCTTCTGGCTGGCAATAGGATGGGAGAAAACCAGGAGACTGTTTATACCGATTTTATGAAGTACACATAGTAACCAAAAAGCAAGTTGTTATGTTCGAATACAAAGTATCTTTACTAAAAAAAGAGAAAATAATGGTCAAGACAGGGCAAAAAAGATTTATAAAGGACCAAGATTACATACTAGATAATATGAACATCGTATCATCAACACAATGTGTTAAGGATTCAACTTAGATCCAGGTTTCAACTCAAGGGTTCAAACTCGCTATTCCTGTAGCAATAACAAATGTTTAGTCTTGCTAAATTGAATCCTAATTGTATATAGATAGCGTTTATATTAAAGGAATGTCACATAAAACAGTATTGAAGATTTCGTTTATAGGTCGATCCATCTTTAAATATTTTGTGATCAATTTAATACACTCAAGCTCCAAGGATTTGACCTTCAATTTATTACTTAAATACTCTTTGTTATGATAATGGACGGACCAATAGAAATGTTATTGGCTCGCGAGCGTCGTGTACTAGTTATTTAAATTATTTGCTTTATACTATTCTTGTGCATTAGAAACGATTTAAATACAGTTCGTTTGTAACACGGCGAGAAATCCATCACATGTCAAAATTAAGAAGTATAATTCATTCAATTTGATGAAGCTAAATTTGACCAACTCGTTTAAATAGCATACAGCTTCATAGGGGCACCTTTATATAAATAAAGCTCAAGAGTTTGATCGAACGAACTACCATTTACCATTATTCGTATTACTTACGGAAGTTATAGGATATTTAACATCACACTATGACCTTAAGGGGGCCACCAGAAAGGAAAGGAATACTAAGCTAGAAGGACGAAATAACGTGGGAGAGCGATGCGACGAGATGAATTGCGATAAAACTACTTAGAAACAATGTCATAGTAGAATTAAAGCTCCCATTTAAATTTAATAAAGTGAAACCGCAGGGAACAGCTAGTATATGCATCAACCTTTTTCATTTTAAGTATCTTTAACAGACTTCGTGATCATTTTATTGCCGGAACATAGATCGCGTTTCAATCTTTATTGTTTTCTGTTGGATTGATGAATGTTACAAGATAGATTGAATATATAGACCATTGATAAGAAACATGTATAAGAAATATAGAGTATTTTTATTAAACCACATAAAAACTGCACCATATCTATTTAATTTATGCATACATGGTACGAATGGTATAGCAAGACTTGATTTAAATACTAGCTTGTTAGTTATTTACAATATATATGTATGTATGTTATTTAAACTTTAACCTTGATTGCCCAACGATCATTCAGTTTAATTTTTGAATCACGATCTTATGTTTTTCTATGCATTACATAAGTATACAACTTACAATTTCTAAGGATAAAGCTGTTTCTATAACTGAAATCTCTACATCTTAAACGAGTTAATTGATTAAGTCCAAGACTTGTAATGCAATTTAAGAGAAACGAATGTTCTTCCATTAACAATCATACTTTAAAAGGCTTGATTCACATGTCAAACAAAAAAAAATATCAATGTTAGACAAAATGTGTAGGTGGTTTTTGTAAAACTTTGCTTCACACCGTCTCGTCGGCGCCGCAACATATTTGTGTGGGACGTGATAAATAAAAATAATTTGCCTCTGAACTCTTACAAGTGACCAAATAACCAGTGCAAGTATCCACCTTATTGGGTATATCGTGTTCTAGTTATATCATTTTTAAATTCAATACAGCATATTATTATTTATCGTATTAACAAAATATCAAGGTTGTCCAGTTTACAAGAATTATTATAGAATAAATATCAAATATAACTGTTAGAAAATGTATTAATCAGATGTTTACTAGATCCAGATATCAATTACAGTATACAGAAGAGTTAACATCTTGGACTATGACAACGAGGCTTTGAACAAGGAACATGATCAACTTTTCATCGGTTTCTTATCAAGATATACATTGTTTTTTCTCTTCACATTGTCTTGTATGATTAAACTATTTCCCTAACGAGCTGTCTCCGCGGTTTCACAAGCCGTTCGCTCCATATAAACTTTCATCCTTTTTTAATGCAATAACAGATATCTCTAAGCCACATGGGCTGTGCGTTGATACATCAGTCAGATTCTTATTTCATATAGATTAATATGCTTAATTTATCATCATGAAACTTTGCGCACACGCCAGGGGCACAGAAAAGGGGATAGGATAGTTTTATTTCTAATAAAGCCAGGCGCACGAAGCCGCGGGCTAGCTAGTAATGACTAAATGAATAAGGCTGTTTAGAGAACAGAATTCAACAGTAGAGTTCCACTCACCTATCATCGGGGTCGCTCCAGAGGAGATCGCACATGGGACCCTCGTGGGGCACCTCCTGCACGCGGTCGAGCGCTCTGATGTGGTCCAAGGTGTCGATGGAGGGGCTGAGGCCGCCGTGCAGGCAGAAGATCTGACCGTCCACTAGCGCTGTCAGTGGCAGGAAGTCGAACAGATCGGTGAAGTGTTTCCATACGGACGCGTTGCCATATTTGCGGAGGCACTCATCGTAGAAACCGTACACTTGAGTAATCTGACGTGATTCGTGGTTACCGCGCAGGATTGTTATTCTCTCACGATATCTGACCTGAAAGGGAAAGTGAATTTTAAATGAATATAAAGAAATATGTCTATGTAATATATAAAATAGTCTGGAGGACGTAAGGACACAATTGACGATCACGTTGGTAACGATGTTGGTCGACATCCGACGTCTCTAGCTCGAAGCACCCAACTATTGCGGTGGACTATAGAACATTTTCTGTTTAATAAATAAATAAATGCTTTATTACTATCGAAAACAAATTCACATAAAATGAGCAAGGTAACATTATTCTTATCTAAATTATGGCAAAAGGGCACCCCCACCTTCCCTTAGATGCTTAGGGGAATCTAGAGGTCCGAGGTTTCGCCACACATAAGGAAAATCAAAATTGCATTAAAGTTAAACTTAAATTGACAATCATTAGCAACGTGAGTGGTGTTTTTTTGTAGATATATAATTTCTGGTTTCAATTGTATCATTAGTTTATTTTCAATAGTTTCCTATAATAACCCTTTAATGACTACTCCATTAAGGTAGTACAATCGTACAATGACAATTAAGCAATCTTAATGCATATTTTATTTATAGATAAAGTTATCAATTAAAACCATATGCAAGTCACATTGTGAGAACGTTGACTTCTACCAGTATGACCGCACCGAGTATCGCTCAATTCATAATGAAAAATTGAGTGTTACTGACTTCGTTACGACTTTATTGCTTTTGAGTTGTACAATAAAAATATTTTAAAATCATCTTTGTATTATTTTGATAAGATTTCACGCCTATTTAACCTTTATGTTTCTGAATGAAAATGACCTTAAACATTTAACGGCTTTGCCAACATTGTGATCTATCGGCGTCTAAATCTGATGTTTGAAAACAGTTTGTACGAATACATATTTAGGTTTTTTCGCAAAAAAAAACTTCTAAACATTTGAACTAAACTTGACAAGTTGGACATAGTAAGGGTTTGTGGTATGGGAGCCCCCCTAAAATATTTTTTATTCTGTATTTTAGTACGGAGCCCTTCGTGCGCGAGTCCGACTCGCACTTGACAGGGTTTTTAAGCTGTAATCACCTTCTGAACCGAACCTTAAATGGTTAGTGCCGACTACGTTTATAGCTATACTTTATAAAATAGCCAGCCTTCTTATGGACACAAGCATTATACGGGATAACGTAAGATCTAGACAGAAAAATGATATACAGGTCCTAATTAATGTATTATAATAAATATTAATTCCCACGAGAGATGGCAACGACCCGTTTGGGAGTAAAGTTAAGCAGGACGCGGGGCGGTTGTTGGTTTAACGCGCGCATGCTATGCTTTAAATACCGAGCTCTGTAAACAAACTGCGTACCATGAAACATTTAAAAAATAGACCTGCGGGGTTACCCGACATTAAATTATGTTTTCCTATGGAAACGTCCAAGTGTTTGCGTTTTTTTCCCAAACATAGGACACAAACGGTAATTTGCCCAGGCTTAAAAAATCAGAGAACCATTAAGCCATAAGTAAACGTGGCAATTTAAATAGTTTTTTTTAGACTGTAAAAGCGTGTATTACAAAATTCGTGATCTTTAAAATAATAAAATGCTCAAATTAAATTGTCGCCTAATAACAGATATGTATGAATGACCAACTATGAACATACCCATGTTTTAAACGCTTTAGTAAAAAGGGCATTTAAAACATTTGTGTGATCAACCCTTTTATATACATATGACTTTTTCTAGAAGCGCTGTTTAAAGAGTAGCGCACGACTCATTTGTGAAAGTAAACTGACTGATAAGCCGATGTACACAGTGACCAAACTTTATCGTTGATAGCGGTGATAAGGGAACACTCTGCCCTCACGTACGCTTACAGATTTGCAGGTATATTGAAAAGCTTATCCAAACGGCGTTTGTTGAAGACCAAGTTTGAATTGTTTGTGATACCGTACAAAAACAATATAACTTGGCAAGTAACAAATCCAACTTTTTCTTACATTACCTTATAACATTAGCTATCCAATATTATACACAATTTCACTTCACTTTATCTCACGATTTCCACAAAATTGCAACATTTTCGATGAAAGTATAAAAATTGTAATGGCCGCTTTGCATGCTATGTTTGTTTGTTTTACATCGTCATATGGAACAAACTATAAATTGTCTTATTTAATCAGTCTGTATATTATGAGAGGTGTCATATTCAATGTCAGATACCCATAATCCTTGTGGTCATTGTACCGATAATATGACATGAATCTTCTTCTCAAGTTGTTCTTCATACTTTTGTTCAGAGGCTAACCGTGGTAGTGAGGTATAGCTCACCTTGAGCGCGACGAGCAATGTGACAGTCTCGACGCTGTAGTAGCCGCGGTCCACGTAGTCACCCATGAACAGGTAGTTGGTGTCGGGCGAGCGGCCGCCGATGCGGAACAGCTCCATCAGGTCGTGGAACTGGCCGTGCACGTCGCCGCACACCGTCACCGGGCATTTTACTTCTTGCACGTTTGACTCCTTCGTTAGGATCTCTTTCGCCTGCAAAAGAAGCCAGAATTTTATATATACAATGTCACAATATAAGACAGTAGTAAACTATTGGCAGAATAAACTAAGTAGTCGTAGGAATTCAGTGTACACGATAATAGCGGCTGCAATGGGCTCAAGCAATCTCCGATTCACAGCTATTCTAACTTCTTTTACGTACATACATCTACGCATATATACATGTCGGTAACGGATACTCCTTACATTACCTTTTAGTATGTCAGTAATCTGATCGATATAAGTTTGCACACCTTTCGCAACTTCTCTGACAGTTGCTGTTGTATATAAGAGATGTTCACTTAACATCCCGTAAACCATTATTAGTTTCATTTAAAAAAAAACCATTAAACGTAAGTCATGTATCATCAGTTAAAAATATTTTATATCCGTAAGAACCAAATAATATTTTTGAAGAAAGATTTATTCTCCAACAATTTCTTGTTCTCGAAATCACATTTGTAAGTATAATTTAATGTAAATCAATATCCATTGTGTTTATGTGAATTCTAAACACATTCTGTATACGTGTAAGAGAAATATAAAATATTATGTCCATTTATTATTATTATAAGTTACGTGAACGTGTTAGAAAACTACACTTCATTATTGTGCACAACGATCAGTTATGTCATACGGAAGGATCACAAGATATTTTACATTTAAATGGTAGTTGAACTATCGGTTCCACCTTTGACTGGTGTCACCGAAACGAATCTTAAGTAGGCGCTTATTGTTTGGTACATAGTTTAAGTATTACATTATCAGTACTCTCGGTTTTTTGTACTCAAGTTGTGTTGTGTTCCGTTCAATGTGTACCAGATTTATCACTATAACAATAGGCTTATCTGAGATACGAAATGTGTATACTTCAGCGATTTTAGGTTTCGTTGTGCCTTTATGTTCCAAGTAGTGTGGACACTATGCCATATACCGGTTTGCACGGTACCTGGATATTTGGTTATGTTAGGTAGACAGACATAATGACGGTGCTGTTCCTCCAAAATCTTCAAATATACGAATTCGTATACAGTCAAAGATCGATAATTTAACATCATATGAACTTCGTGTTGGGTGGATCGTCTCCTTGTCGAAAATCCAAACATTAGGAACAGAGGTGAATTTAACCGGCAAAAGCATTCTTGGTGTATTAACTTTTTCCATTTTGGTTCATAAATTTTTCATATTTATTTTAACGCATCAACGTTATTAAAAAATAAACATATCAACAACATGGGTTACAACAAATTGGAAGCAGTTTTGTTATTTCTAACTGACGAGATGCGGATTAGAAAAATACGTCCAGTTGATAGAAATCCAAAACGTGCAAACGCAACAATCACTGGCGAGCGGAGAATGTTGCTTCGTTTATTTTACTTTAGCGCGTGTGTATCGACCGTCGACAATTGTTTACAATGTGTGACCAATTTTTTTGAGCTGACAAGAAAGAATAGAAATTACACTGCCATCGAAATGAGACTCGGACACGAATTTGACAGACCATTGTTTATTAACTAATTCACAAAAGTAATATGAAAAAATAAACAGACTGTATGTGTTTTGTAGCTAACGTCATTGTATAGATTATTGTGTATAAATATATTGGATAATTTTACGTGGCAAAACGCACGGGAAGCAGGTCAGACGATCCAATAAAAGGAAAAGCACCCCTGCCTATAAATATTCCCAACACAACAGGATGCAGCGCACCACGGTTCTAACATTTGCAACGGCGGGGCGAAGCGACATTATAACTCATGACGGCCACAACATTAACGATGGATAAATGTAATATTTATATCACAAACAAGCAGTGGATTGCGTTTTCACTCGTACACATAGATGTCTAATTTCTTGTTGTACTACGTGTAGGATGCATAAACTTACGCTAGGCGTTTAGTTTTTTCTTTTTAAATGAATTATAATTCTAGTGGGCAGTTTTCACACCATTATGCCAAACCTCCGCAAGCTAGATGAGTATATAGAAAAAAACGAAAGTCTGTGAGCGCTCTATTTTATCTACTCATTAAAGTAATGTTATGTGTATTATATAACTTTACAATGAACTTCGCCTCAGTAGCGCCTGAATGTAGTCATCTTACAGTCATGATATTAACTGCGTATGCGATTAAAGTGAATATGCAAATGTACATATAAAGAAGATATTGCAAAAATGTAGCCGTTAGTAGCCATAGCAACAGCTTCAGTATAAGCCATGTTACGTCCATACCAAGATTTCTTGATGATTCAAAACTTTTATTGGGGGGCAGGTGTCTTGTATCCAATTAGGATAAATAAGCGCGAGTGCTTATGTATTTATGGTAATAATGCTAGACACAACGGATGAACTGTGTGACGCACGTGGCCACCGCTTGCATGGTCCGCGATGTGTGGGGCGCTTCAATGCTAAACATTCGCCAACATTCAACGCTTGCAAACATTACGCGTTTGTTTCGTAAAATACATTCGAATCGACTTCTTCGGATAGTTGTCTATGTTCGGAGGTTTTATAATACATCAGCTATAGTCAGCTTCATTTAATTTATTTGACACTTATTATTTTAGAAAGTATGGGTGGAGATTATAGATTTTACATTAAGGACAATTTTTAAGGTTTATTTCGTTTCTTCTGTATTCTTGGACCCGTCTTCTACAACGTTCTGTCTTTTAAACTAGATTGAAGTCTCGGTTTATCCAGAAGGCTTTTTGTAGCGTCGAAGAATTTTGAAATTGTTTTTTTTGTTGTTGTATATTTAAAAAGCTTTTGTAGTTTATTCAAAGGATTTTTTTATTTGTGCTAATAGCTGTAGTAGCTACTAACTAATAGTAATAAGCTTGAAGTAGATTTTGTCCACTTTTATTGTAATGTGTTTGTACCTTGTACCTGTAATTATTTTTTCTTTCTGATCTGATTTTCTAGATATTAGTAAGTAATATTGACACTATTGTATATTTGAGGTTAATTGAATGTCCCTCGTCCATGTCACAGCGAAACCAACCGCCCAGAGGTTATTTTAGAAAGTAGAGCATAAGCTTAAGAATAAATTACTAAAAATGGCTAAAAATAATTGACAATTGTACCGATAATTAAGGACATTTAAGCAACGCTCCGTAGATAACTAAAATAGCGTTGCTCTTGACCCAAAACACGAAGAAGGCAAGTTTTGCCGGCTGTACTACCGAATCAAGCACCAACACAAAGTGTGTACGTTTAGGCATAATCAAAATTGAATATAAACGAATTCGTAAGTTGAGGTAAAAAAATATAATACTTTCAATGTCTTAAAAGAGTAGCGGCATTGAGATAGGAAAAATCTTGTGGCCCTCAACTGATTGTTAAAATGTTAATGTACAGCCCAATTAATTCTTCCTACCATTGAGAAAGAATCGAACAAAATACATTTGTCTAAATCATGTTAATATAATAATTAAAAAGTAAGCATTAAAGCATTGATACTCTAATAGGAACAATAAAACCAGAAAACAAAGAAATCATGGGCAAATATTAACCTTATGCTATTGCAATAAAGTGCACATTATTATCAAGCATAAATTAACGCAAGTTACCGGACAAGAATTTAAAATCTACAAATAAATACAAAAATTAAATTCTTTAATTAGTTGCATACATTCCCATACGCATATATGTAAAAATCAATAGAGGAACAGAATTAGAGACTAGTTTCAAACCTGCCAATGGTCGCTAGGACGTAAGCGCTTGCCATTGTCCTTTTGAATGACGTAAGTAGGGAAACCTAAGTACACGTACGTCGACCATTTTATGTACATTACTCTAAGGGAATGATATTAAGAGCACCTTTAACTTAAATAAAAAATAATCAAAACTTGGTTCGAGTACTACTTATGCATTAAATTCTCAATTCTCTGTATTCACCAGTTTTCTTTGCAGCCTATCTTTTAAATCATGCAGATCAATGTTTCTCTGGATTTAAATTTTTAATATAATAACACAAGTGTCTTATTTCTACAAGCTTAAATGTGTTTAAAAGTTTTGCCTTAACATATAACTGAGTGAGCCAGACCTACAGTTAACATATAAAATAAGAAGTCAAACATAAAACAAAATATATAAACGCAACTGTAATACAGTAAATACAACTGTTTTATTAGAAATTTCTTCTCATGCATACAGGTCTGTACAAAAAATAGACTTGTCCTCAGGGACAGGTAACAGGTACGATGTCGACAAAAAACAATGGGCATAACATCAAATAGTGAACGAATTCAAGTGTCGTCCGTGAGCGCTTTCACGTTCCCCGGCTCCATAGACACGCAGACAGCGTTCGAAATACTAACGGCGGTGCAATATGGAGTATACGAAAAGCCCGCCAAAACTAATAATAGACTTGTATTCCAAATGTTACAAGTAATAACAAGATATCTTGGTGGTAAACATTTTACGTTAATTTTGTTTCAGTCGCTACACCTGTAGTTTATAAATTCATAAGGTTTAACGTTTATTTAACCATTTGGGCAAGACATTATTCGATATAAAATATGACAAATACTTTATTTCATTAAAGAAAATACTTTAAAGTAACGTAAGTAACAAGAAATTAATAAAAGTAACAGTTATAGAGCGCAACTCCTAACTTAAAGAGTTGTATGCTTATCTCGGTTCAGAATTTCTGCCCTATTTTTATGTCAAGTGTTTCATTAAATATCGTCTACATTTTAACACCATTTTAAAAATCATTTGCAATTTCGATGTTTCTTTTTTAGTACATTAATGTTTATGGAAATGGATGATGGATGGAAACGGTGAAACTTAAGCAATAATTGCTATGTAATTTAAGTAAACGGTCAACGTTGTACCGATGTAGTGAACTCGTAACTGAAAGATTTTGTAACACATAAAACTGTGTGTGCGAATGTGTTAAACTTTACGCCATTTCTTTCTTTTTCAAACATACCACACATGATTCTCTTGTTGCATTACCAACATTTAGACAAGAGGATATGTTGTCATCTTAAAAATCATTCCACCGACATTACGCCGGCTGGTGATAAGAAGCACACACACACACACAATATATATATTTCAATACTTATCAAGCATTCAGGACAGTTTGGCGCAAACGCATCCTCAGCGATAAGTCTGTGTGGAGTACGCCATATATATATATATATATATATATATATATATATATATATATATATATATATATAATCAAATATTGTTATTTTAGATTTATCTTTACATATGAAATAAAGGAATGATCCACAAGCATTTAAAGGTTAACGAACGAGATAACTGAACCCAAAAAATCGAAAAAAAACCGTGTATTTTTTTCGATTTTACACAAATTTATAAGTATAAAAATACACATGTATATTTTTGTACATGTAAATTTGTATCCATATTGTAATATCCGTAAGCAAATATTAGTATTCGATACAGGATGTGCACAATGTGCACTTGTCACTTAAGAAAACACACTGATTTATACGAAAATACACCGATATGCCCGAAAAATCGTGTACTTACTTACCCCGCAAATAATCTAAGGTTAATAACCGCGAATTCAACTAGCGCACCCGACGCTTGCTTGTCCTTGTTTATTTTACAATCAGAACAAGGGTTTCGGTGATACCAAACAGTCCAGTATTCTAATTAGGTGTTAGTTATCATTTTAATTTCTATTGGTACATAATATACAGGGTTACTTCGTTCTTCGGGTGTAATTCGACGTATATACGAATATACAGGAGTTGATACCCAGATAGAGGGCCAAAATGCAACAAAATTAACCGTAAATTGTATGGCCGAAATTCAACAGTTTTGAAAGATAATATTTGACAATATTTTACATTTAATTCCAAGTAAAAACCAACTACGTATTGAATGGCTACCAAAGAAAATAATATTGCATTTGGAACTTCTAAAGCTATGAACATAATGACCGATTTCAGAATAATATAATATCAATCGTTTCATTTTACGCTACAGTGTTGTCACGTTTAAAAAATCACTATGTTATTAATTGCACAAAAAACTAACACAACTTGCTTATTCTGTAAGCTTTGCAAAATAGTATATAAAGTCAAAGATCGTAATTCGTGGCTTGGCATGGTGTTTAAAATGGGCGCGGCGAGAGGGAGCACCATTTATATTTGTAGGAAATTAAAACTTGAACTAAACTAAAAAAAAGATAATAATGAGAGCAATATCATTTTGTACTGGTATTCATTCAATGCGCAGTTTTTTTTGGAATTAAAACGTCGTATATACATATAGGGGGTCAATTTGTTGTGTTTTGGATTTTTCATCTGACGGATATACGTCGAATAACACGCAACCATGTATTACGGTTAATAAAAAACTAAGATTGTACTCGAACGTATATATTTATGTTATAAGAATATTATAATTACAGACGACCCCGACTAAAACAAAGACGTAGGCACACTCAAAAAAACTCTTCAAATAAATACTAACAGTTTAGTTATTTTAATTAAAAACACTGGGATTTTTTTTATTTACATCTAATATCCTTAGTAATCTCTTTGATATATCATTCAACGCTTAACTTCAACGTCCCGTGTGTGATATAATTATGGTTCTAAAATAGATTTTGATCAATACTCCAGTCACATTCGTCAATAGCGATGAAAAGTTCGCTTGGAATAAAACTATGTAGCGCTTTTGCGTATTTACCCATACATATCATCACGATATCACATTATATTTTACTCTAAAGCAGAATTTAAAAATAATTGTCTTAAAGGTGAAACTAATTTCTTAATGCAGCTTCTCAGTGTATATGTCACCGACCTACTGCAAACTTCATCAGTTTATAATTTCACTGGGCATATCACAAACTGACTAAATTGTGAACTGAACAAATCATCGACAATTTGATGTAATTTTACTTTGACAGTCATCTTTTTAAGATAATGTTTTTCTTTTACAGTTTACTATTACATTTTCATCATTACAAGATCATGTCCAAGCTAATAAAGCTACGACAATCTTCATTCTAATACAAACTTTAACGTAATAACGCAAGCTAAATATCAATGAATAATTACTTGTCAGTATATAATATGCCTAATAATATTATAAACTAACGACGTTTATAATCGGTTGATGATAAAAATACAAATACATAAAGGTTTTATGATAAAAATGTAACATGTATGTATAAATAAAACGCAATGTATAAATATAATAGCTACGATTGTTTACTTTTCTATAGGAAAAACAACACCGACATTTTTCATTTAAATCCGCTCTTAAAATGTAACAGTTTAAAGTAACGAGGAGAATTATGCGTTTGTCAAATTTTCGCGCATAACACTTTCGTTGCAGTGAAGTATATTTTTTTCTTAGCATTCCGTTTTCTGAATAAAAAAAGATAACAGAAAGAAACAATTCACTTTACAAGGTAGATTTATTTTATTCTTTGCGAAATCTCTTTTAAGCAAATACTTCTAATAAAATATCACAGAAACCTGATTAAAAGGTAGGACAATAATATATCTATATACATTTATATCAAGATCTTCGGAAGTGGATCCGTCCTTGAATATATTTTATACTTTAAAGTCAATATACATATAATATTGCAAACTACGATCAAACACTAACAAATTACGCCGTACACTGTAAAAAGCTACAAGGTGAGGTTAAAAAAATAAAACATTCATCGGAATTCTATCTTGAAATCCCTCGGATCTTACGCAAGGCAGGGTTTTTAACCCGTCGCCACTGTGTAAAAATTCATAGACTTTCGCTCGCGCTCTTCGTCCGTAGGCAAAATCGATTTATAAATAATCGATTAGATAGAGACAGCACTAATTTATTCAAACATAATTGCTTTTATTTATTTTTTATCAGTTATGAATATACCACTTATCATTATATACAACAGATTGAATATTTGGCTTTTTTCAAGTTATTACTCATACTTTTTAAGCGACTACTGGTGACGCGTGTTGGTAAATTAGAAGGAATAAAATATTTTGGAACTTTTAAAAATTATAATATCTCGTAAAATACTATATATAGTCCTTGCCGTATACAATTATAATTATATTTGGTCATAAACCGAAAGACATCGACATGATTGTTCATTAAAAAAAGTAAAAAGTCATATAAAAATTCAATACTTGTACGTAAAAGTCAATGGTCAGCCTACACTATTATAGTACTCCGTTGACCTTGGCGCACGCGCAAGTTAAATCGATAAATTTCTAGTGACCCGTTCTACTAGTTTGCTCTGCATCAAAGATGTTCAACATCACTTTGCCAATCATCTTGCTATTGATTTCAAAATTCACACAAATTTAATTTGATATGAATGTTTTTACATAATTACACAAAATCGACGTGTCTTTAAAACCAATGGAATTTAACATAACATCTATACAATCATATAGTATATGTACTTTGTTTTTCTCTAAATTAATAATAAACAGCAAATTATTTTAACCCAAAACAGAACTAATATATAATATATATTGATGCACAGATCAACTACGTATTTTTTTACGGTTCCTGTGTTACTAAGAAAAATTGACGAATTTAGTCAATCATTGCTTGTGTATAAGGCACAAACAATAGATTAGAAGCACTGAACATTCCTTTCGGATTTTAAATATATCCTATCAATACCTGGCAGGGAAACAGCATTTCGTTCAAGCTACTAAGTCCAAATTATTCGAGATACCGCATATTTAGGGGTTCAGCAGAACTGAACGACATTTTTTTTCGACTTACTGAGGATTACCACTTAACAAGGTTCGAGTTAGCAAAATTCCATTGTATCATCTATGTATATACATGTGTTACTGCAGCAGAAGGTTTAGGTACTTTTAGTAATTATTGAGAAAGCCAAGTTCAATTTTTTTTGGCATTTATTAGTACATATTGTTTAGGCAATACTGTGGATGTTTAAGGTGACCAACCCTTTTAGATGTAGAGTGATTTTATACTTTTTAATAAAACGTTAATGATATATAATACGAAATTGTAGTAAATATGTCTGGTGAAAAGTGAAAACTTAAAAACATCCCAATTGGTATGGTTTTTTTAGTTATGCATTATTCATTCACAAAAAGCAGATAGGATATATATTATTCACAGTCTAGGTTTTCCATTAGGCACGAGTCTCATATAATATAATATATATGTCTTAATTTTTACAGTACAAAATAGTCATATTTGCATGGTTAGGAGAGCATTTTTGTGCTAAAATGTGAATTGGTAATTGTTGTAATTCCATGCCAGCCTAGCCTTCCTCAATATGCATCATTGTATTTCAAGCCAATGGCAAACTCTTATCTCAGGAGCTGTTTTCTTCTTGAGGTGAGTGAGGGGAGGGATCATACTAATCAACAATTCTTCCCAACATCATTCCCGTTGAAAGGAATGCACTGTTCCCGAGAGAATTAAAAATGTTTAGAGATGCTTATGGTACTCACCAGATGCTACCCCAGCACACTTGTGTGTGGTCTCTGTTAAATGCAAAAACATAAGGAGCTCCCTTAGGTTACTTCTGGCTAACCTGTGTGAGCATGTTGGTTTCACATATACAAAACAGTGAAAAAGTTTTCATGCTCCTGAATTGTAAAATGCACCCCAGGCAATTTAAACAAAATGAAATGTGTATCTAAACATCCTCATAAAACATACCATCTTGGAGAAAACTATCTGATAATCCATTTAGTAATTTTTGATTTTATTGTGTTCAGACATAAAATACGAAGATGAGATCTTGAAAAATAAATATTGAACAAGTTTTCATAAGTTTATCCTTCTATATTTTTATTATACTGGTTAAGGTTTGATGACTTCACGATTAGTTGTCAACAAACTTACCACATAGTAAATGTACACTTAACATTACAGATTTCATTAGGAACATTACAAAATATAGATTAAAAAATATGAAGTTTCACTCTAGCCAAATATAATATGTAAAAAAAAATTGTAATTATTAGTAATTAAATGTTAAAGTTCTTGACAAAAGTAAACAAAAAAGAGGTTTTATCCAAAACATTAACATGTCAGCATGAGTCATAATAGTTTTTATTGTGGTTCATGATTTAATAAGACAAAAAGGTTATTCCTGTCCATGACCATTTGAAGGAAAACAAGATTGTGTTTGAAAAGAACATGCATAATAGATAATAGGAATTTAGTATTAAAATAGTCTAAAAATATCAGTTGTCAGAACAAATTATTAGACAATATTATCAAAGTAATGTTTTCCAAATATTATTAAATAAGTGCAGCAATTTGACGCCGGTAAATAACACAACACTACTACCCTCGAAGAGTAATGATTACTGTCCGACCGACCAGCTACGACTACTAACGACTACATACGCGTTCTCGATTCTCTACTATGTAGGTATAATGAATCACACAACATAGGTATAACTAGACATCGACCTATCAGATATTATAAAATTATAGCAAAATCGAAAAGTAATCTTATAACTTAAATTAAATGTTAAAATAAAGCTTGCTTACCTTATCGCACAAGGTTTTAACTTGATTTTCTGTCAATTGCTTGCATTCATTTAGTTGTTCAATCCATTGATCTAATTCTTTTAATGACGCCTTGTCCTCCATACTTTCAGTCTGTGAAATTAACGTACGAGACGTTAACTTAGATTTGTAATGGTTTTAACTTTTTAACGTACACAAAACCATGCGAATTTTGTAATTTTCACTGCGCCCAGAAATACTGACTTGAGCAGACACAAAATGGCGTAGGTACCACTTGCGTGACGTCAATTTGATTCAAAAGAACGACGTCCCCCAGCGGAAATCACAGGTACTATACGCTGATGCCATTTAAAGATGTATTCATTTTAAGTGACTTTATTTTGAGTTGTGATATCTTAGTAATTTTGGGTTTAAATAATCACTTAAAGGATTTAATTTTAATTGTAGAACTTGGTTAGGATGAACAATTTTTTTTTATGTTAATATAAAGTTCGATTGGGGAAATATTTGACAGAATGCATTTCGCTTATGTATATGGATGCGTTCAAGATATATCTGTTTAACGGACTACAAACGAAGAGCCAAGACGAAGCCAAGCGAAGCGATAGCCAACGAACATACAAAACATGTATTCAATAAAAATAACCATTTCTGAATCTTAATATAAGATATTAAAAAATATCTATATCTATCTATATAATATCTATATAATATTACACAGGACGAACTTTTAAAATAATGGATGGAGTAATCTTTGCTTTTCCCACGAGATATGATTCGACTAGTAAATCCATTGACAAAATATTACAATTAATGTTTCAAACAACAACAAATCTAATATATCAATAAAATGATTTGTAAAGTACTTTATTATCAACCATTACGCTTATTGCGATTTAAATTTATATTACAATGGGGTAGCAGAAAACGTCAGTCTCAGTATAGCATAAATAGCATAATATATTCTACCCTTACAAGTACCCTTAGATAAAGAAGTATATATATGATATATATAATGCGAAAAAAATACAATGTTGCCAGGTTTAGGAAAGTTTCACTAATAATTATTATTACTTTCATTCCGTGGGTATACAAATGTATCTACCTGTATATTAAACAGCTTAACAACAACCGGTATTGGCAGCGACGTGAGAAACCTTTTAATAAATAGGTAGTGGAGAAAGCTTGAATCGAGACACAATTTTACGATAGTGGGAACCCACGGTCACTTATGCGTACATGTAAACACATGAAATAAGCTAAACAAAAAGCGTTCAAATTGGGATTTCCGAGGCTTCACTTTTCGACAGCTAATGGCATATCTGTTACTTTTTGTATTATAATATCATTGTACAGAACTTTAAGAAATTCAAACTAAAATATGTAGATAAATCTATACCTTACCACCTCTTAAATTCTAATTTTATTTTCATTCATTTTGTTTTAAATTATTTAAGTCACACACAACACAACTTACGTAGAATAAGGGAGAAAATATAAGCTGTTCTGTCAAAATCTAAAACTTGTGAATTGCGTGAAAACCTCGTTAAAAATGTAAGATAGATGAGAATGGATTTATGAAAAGAGGTGACAGAAGAATTATATACCTTATTAAATTCTTATGTCTATTTATCTATTACCTTGTTATATATTCATATATCTTTCGGGGGTTCGTGATATCGTCTTCGCGCTATGTGGCATCGGCACAGTATGAACATAATGTATATATTTTGTATGTTTTGGCTAAATTTTATGTATGACTTACAGTATGGCGTATGGACTACGGTCGTACTGTGGTACATGGCCGAAACGACTCCTTCATAAGAAGTGGGAAAAGGGCAGGGAGAAGATACACAAAATATTGCAAAAGTAAAAATATTTAACAAAGTTTTATTTACATGTGACGAGAAAAGATTAATATCATAAATTTATATACCTATAAATGTAACATAATATGTTATTAACAATGGTTGATATTAATTAAAAATTGAATAAGAAATATTAAATCTTTAAAAAAATACCTATTCCATACAATCTATAATTTTAAATCATAGAATAATTTTCAATGGCAACACAATTCACCTTGCTTGTGCGGAATATACTAAATTCATATTCCTTTTCTTTTGCATCTTGGTGTGTCGAGTGGTTGGTTGATCGTCCTTGGTGAAAAATGACGGAAACCCTCAAACTTAGGGGCACCCTTTGTGGTCACAATGGCTGGGTTACGCAAATTGCGACTAACCCAAAATACCCAGATATGATCTTATCATCTTCACGAGGTAAGCTATCAACATGTACAATTTTACTACTTTCAATCTAAGAAAATCTAATTAAACATATTAATATTAACTATGATAAATGATTTTATTTTATTTAAATATCTTCTAGGGTATAATTAGTGTTATATTTCTTTATTTAATTCTATGATGAACAAAATCTTTGCCACGTGACGCCTGATCGGCAAGCGGATATGGGGCTGAAAATGTTAGTTCATATTTAGTTTTGTTATTTTTATATCATGATGCTGACTAGTTTTTTTTGTTTAAGACAAAACACTCATCGTTTGGAAACTAACAAGAGACGAGACTAACTACGGCGTCCCTCAGAAGCGTCTGTACGGGCACTCGCACTTTATCTCCGATGTTGTACTTTCGAGTGATGGAAACTATGCCCTATCCGGTTCATGGGACAAAACTCTTCGTCTTTGGGATCTTGCTGCCGGAAAGACCACCAGGCGCTTCGAAGATCATACTAAGGTGTGACAGAACTTGTTATTTGGTAGGGTTAGGTGTCTATAATCGGCAAGTGTTAGCGCCTATGCGAGGCAGAAGACGTAGTGTTTGTGCCTTTGCGAGGCAGAAGACAATAGAGCTAAGTGTCATGCACCAGGGCCATCCCTTGTAAGTAAAGTCATGTAAGCTCTTAAAAGTAATTTTCAATGCAAATATTTACTAAATACTAATATTTTTACTGTAATATTAGAAAGCACTATTAATTTCACAATTACCTGTTTTGACTTTTGTTTGTCAACATTATAATTTGTAATAACTGCCTTTTTGGAGCTGTTATGCTAAAACTGTAATTTTTATTTAGGATGTCCTGTCAGTGGCCTTCTCTGTAGACAACAGACAAATTGTGTCTGGATCCCGTGACAAGACCATCAAGCTGTGGAATACATTGGCAGAGTGCAAGTACACCATTCAAGATGATGGCCATACTGACTGGGTTTCATGTGTCCGCTTCTCGCCAAACCATGCCAACCCAATCATAGTGTCAGCGGGCTGGGACCGCACTGTAAAGGTATAATAATTTTTGTATTATAAAAGTACAAATTTTAGAGACAAAGACAACTAAGACAACTTTTGTTTTTTTAGGCAAAAGGCATATTGTAAAAAACTAATGGTAATGTAATATTGTTTTGTCTCTTTTATCCACAAGGTCCACAAATTAAAGAAATGTAAATCTTCTGATGGAAAATTATTTATATAGCTCTCCTACACATATAACATACTTTCCAATAAAAGTGGGATGCATTTTAATACAATTTGCATTTTGCTTATTATACATTTTTGCTTTATATATTAATATAATTGTTCTCTAGGTTTGGCATTTGACCAACTGCAAGCTCAAGATCAACCACCTTGGTCACTCTGGATACCTTAACACTGTGACTGTCTCGCCTGATGGCTCGCTCTGTGCATCTGGTGGCAAGGACATGAAGGCGATGCTGTGGGACCTCAATGATGGCAAGCACTTGCACACACTGGACCACAATGACATCATCACAGCCCTTTGCTTCTCACCTAACAGATACTGGCTCTGCGCTGCTTTTGGGCCGTCTATCAAGATTTGGGTAAGATATGTTTTTCTTTAATAATATGTATGTAAATTCACTCTTTTAGGCTATGTATAAAATAGTATTTTGCTGGCTATATAGTTTTGATGAAATGTCATCAGTTATGCAATTAAATGAACTATAGTAATTAACTAATCTTGTATCTTGTGATAAAAAGACACCTTAATACAAAAGTGAAGCTGTGTAGTTAAAAATAATATAATCTTCAACAGGACTTGGAAAGCAAGGAGATGGTAGAAGAGCTCAGACCAGAAATCATCAACCAAGCACAAAATGCCAAGGCTGATCCTCCGCAGTGCCTGTCTTTGGCCTGGTCCACCGATGGCCAGACCTTGTTTGCCGGTTACTCTGACAACATCATTAGAGTCTGGCAGGTGTCAGTCTCAGCACGATAAGAAGGGGAAGGAATTGATTTCATTTATTTTTGTGCATCTGAACAATTTTTTTCAATGACTGAAGTGTAAAAATAAATGGAATTGTATTCATAAATAATTCAGCGTTTTTTTTTATGATCTCTTGATAAACATAAGAAGTCTATTGTATATGGAGTTCTATGTGTATTTTTGTACATTGCTGTATAGCTTTTAAATATGTAAATAAAGTAATTTTAATTAATATAGAACCAATTATTGACTGAGCATACTCAAAGACCCCTTATTGTCACATTATCAGATACAAATAGAAGTTTAGGTCAGTGAATTGACTTAGCCCTATGTTAATGGTGTCTACCTCCAATGGGCCCAATGTTTTAACCTACAACATCTGAAGTACCTACCTACCTACAAGCGTGAAGTAGAATAAAAATCCTTAACAAGATAGGTTTTTACAGTAAAGTAGACAATATCCTTGGAAATTATTCACCCACAGCCATTGATCCCAAACTAAGCGGAGCTAATGTAATGGTAACCCAGGTTACTGATATATTACTCTTTTTTTGTGACTGAAAGGCCTTGAGGAGGCATTTACTGCTACACCGGTCACGAGGTGGCAGGGCGCAGAGGGCGCCTAGCCTAAGCCTCTGAGAGTAACTAAGCTCAAGGGCTCCCTCCGTAGAGGGAGCCTCGGCTCGGGCCGTTACTTTATTATTATTACCGGATTGGATTACTTTTCTTATTTTTTTTTATAATACCAGGTAGCAAACAAGCAAGCGGTTCACCTGATGTGAAGTGATTGCTACCCATAGACATTTGCAACTAATGAGTTGCAGATGCGTTGCCTACCTTTAATTAATGGCCTGAGGAGGGGAAAATGGTTGTTCCCAATTCGTATATATTCTCTCCACCGAAAGTTTTCTTACCCTTCCCTTATAAGAAAAGGGTAGGAAGGGGGAGAGAACTAGAATTAGCCTCTGGCACCTTCTAGATGAAACGCAGAATACTCTACTTCACGCCTGTCTTCTGTGAGGTCGTGGTAATTCACCTGTCGAGCCGGCCCATTCGCGCAACAGATGTTGTTACGGACTCTACCACTGTTATATATGCTCAAATGTAGATATTGTAGACAGGCTGCAATTGCGGTCATATTACCAGTCCTCTTCCAGCTTCCACCAGGTCTCTGTAAAACGGCTCGGCTCCGTTTACTTCCATGCGTATATACCGCGCCTGTTTATATGAAAAGAGTGCTGTCTGATGCTCTCCGAAACGGTCCGTCCTATATTTTCTGTGAAGTACTTAAGTCACACAGTGCTGGTTTTCAGTCTACGCAATCTGTAGACATGGGGCGCATCGACGTCATACGCTTGTATGACGTCGATGCGCCCGTATGTATAAGCGTATATCACAAAAAGATATATACCTAACAGTCAAGACAAATGAATTGGACAATTTTTACTAGGGTGTTTCATAAAGCTCTTGCGATTGTCTAGTAATTATATTAATGTTATCTGTGCCTCTATGAACACAAATGGTACTCTCTTGTTGGACACTATGGTCTATAGATTACTGATTTTTCACTTTGAACACAATTTAAGCCCTATAAAAAGGGTGTACTTTTAACAACACAAATTTTACTAATAAATAGGAGAATATGCAAATCGAATTATGTAAAAAAACCGATGTCATGATCCACGGATTTTTTTTGCCATGGTTTGGTGTAATGACTTTTTTTTCTAAATAATTATGCTTTTCGCATTATTTATGAGCCATTAATTACATACTATGTTGTGTAACTATTTCTTTTTCTAACTTTTACTTGGTAACAGTTATTAATCAGTTCCTATGACCTTCCTACGACACAAAACTGAGATAAAGAATTTACACCTGCATAATAATTACATAGTTCTTTGTATGGCATGCAAAGTTATAAATTTAAACAAATAAAAAAAGGAATATTATTAGTACTATTCAGCCAAAATAAAATAAATCTTTAGTTGCTTAATGAAAAATGTAATTTCCTCATACTAAGAACAAAATAATTTATTCAGTAAATAACCAAATTTGTATAGCTTTTAATCAAAAATGTAATGTTTAGTCAAAAATATACATTAATATATTCAAAATACGAAAAACAGACATGGCCAGTTCTGTCACCAAGTATATTGTATGTAACTTAAAAATAATTTACTAAACAAAGGTTATTTGAAATGGTCAAAACAATCCGTTTAACTTTGCTACCATAACATTTACACATACATAGGTTAAGTCCTAAATATGAAAAGGGTATTTTAAGACTAAAATCTCGAAAATTCTTCCTCTTATTTCTGATATACGATTCGAGGCTGTAGGGGCCGTAAAGTAAGTAGATGGTTTGCACTTCAAGGTTATTTTATGCAAAAAGTGACATAATCTCTCTTCCTGACCACACCACTTGTATTTGAATCCTGCTCAGTTGTGAAGGAGTGGGAATAAGAGATTTGATTTCAGAAATTCAAGGCAGGCTAGACAAAAGGGACAAGAGATAAAAAATACAGATAAGTAAAAAAACATTGTATAATGAGAAAAAGTAATATGCAATAATTTAAACAAATATCCTTAAACCCTATACTTTAATAATAAAAAATTGTCATTTTCGTTTTTTTTTTCATTTTTCATCGCTACTTTAAAAATAATGTCCTCTTCTAACCTGTTAGCTTAAGCCATAACCCAGATTCCAAATATAACAAATACAGAGAGCTTACAAATACAATAATCACATGTGTTTTTTTCATTTCTAAATTCAGATCAAACAAGAGTGGACCAGTTTTTGTCATTTTTTCTTACAAACTCAAATGGAATGTAAAATAATACTTCAATAAAACATAATACCTATACAGATATAAAGTAATACTAGTGATATATTTAAATATTCTTGCTGTGTTAATAAATAGAAAATAATCATTGCTCATACAATTAAATCACATAAGTTATAATATTTCCAAATGAGAAGATTAATTAATGTAACCACAAACTACCAGTACCAATTGTCTTTTTATACTATAAAATGCCAAATTCCCCAAAACTTTTAACCACATTATAAAATGCATCAAATACCTTTTGGATTAAATACAACCATAAAACAATAATATAATTTCCTGCAAACATTGAATTGAAAATATTATTTTAGATTTAAAGGAAACCCTTTCTTGTCTAACAAATGTGATGAAACAACTTCTGGTCCTTTACCAACCCGAGTGTGAATAACATATTTAATTGTGTCCTTAGAATATGGCTGTATGGGAAATGAATTTAAAAATAGACTATTACCTCCATTTACATCACCCAGTCCGATAACAAAATCAGGATTG
The DNA here is from genome assembly GCA_029849275.1 of Papilio elwesi. NCBI lineage: Eukaryota > Metazoa > Arthropoda > Insecta > Lepidoptera > Papilionidae > Papilio > Papilio elwesi. The sequence continues at coordinate 7,072,634 of CM056701.1, read as the reverse complement.
GATGTTGGGAACAAATATTTAATGAGAGTTAGTACTGTAGGAACTTCTTTGTCTAGTAGGTATAAACATGCATTGGGACCAGCATCAAATGTATATGCTACTTTCAACTCTCCACACATATCGTTGTAAGCATGTATTATTTCAACAACTTTGTGAGAGACATCTGTCATGTAAACACAAGGGGGGTAGGTATCTAGGCAGACTGCATGAAATTGGTTGCTGTCTTTCATAGTCAATTCAGCAAATTTAGCAAAATCTTTCTTCAAAATTGACTCACTTATCTCTTCAGTTCTTCTTGGTACACTATATTTAGCACGGTACTTCAATAAATCTGATGTGTTTACACTATTCATCATACCAATTGTGGAACTTGTATGCTTTTTATTATCTGATACAACAAGTATCAAAGCCTTCATTTCTGGCCAGTGTTTAGAATCTGCAATCTGTGTTGCAATTGAGTCACTGCCATCAGCATTTACACCTGCATGCCATCGGACGAAACCACCGAAAACGCTTCTACAAGCACTTCCTGATCCTATCCTGGCCAGTACGCTGACATCAGTTTTAATTTTATAAAGTTTAGCGAGAGCAGTTACTAGACAAGCATAACCGGCTGCAGAAGACGCCAAGCCAGCCGCAGTCGGAAAATTATTTTCCGAACAAACACGAACTTTCCATGAGAGCACATTTTCATCAACACTCCTTTGAGCGGCAGCTATGTTTTTTATTTTTTCTAAGCAATTCAGTAGACGTGGATTCGAGAATGATGTCTTGACTCCGTTTAGCCATATTTCATTATCCGCAAATTCGGGTCCGAAACACACAGAAGTTTTAGCACACATAATACTCGTGTCTAAAGTAACACTTACAGAATCATTAATGGGCAAAATTAGTTTTTCATCACGTTTACCCCAGTATTTTATGACTGCAATGTTAACAGGAGCAATTACAGTTACGCGATCCATTTTATAAAATATAATTTTACGAAAACGTAAGACTACTTATGATACTAAAATCTAACACCTACTAAGATTACTAAAAGTGATATGAATTATAAATTCTGAAAAACAGACGACAGAACACAGCAGCCGTGACAGCAGCCAACCAAGATCCGAGCCACACAGCACAGAAATTGACAACACAACGAGTGACAAAACAAGCTGACACTATTGACAATAGTTGACATGTCATAGCACAAAATGTAACTCAGAGTATATAAAGATACCTAAAGTAGGAAAAAAAATGCTTAGCGAAGCCAATTAACATTTTATTGTTAAAACTTATAATGAAAGCCCTATAGCTTATATTACATATGCGCTACTGTGTTACTACAAACAACGGCATCCAAAACTCTACCAACAGACCGTATCTGATCTCTCCAAATACGTTTATGTATACATTATAAATCTTTCTAATCATCTACGCCCACGCCTACATTGCCTACATTCATCGTTTCAGCCCGTATCATTCACTGCCGGACAAAGGCCTCCCCCATTGATCACCACAAAGATTGGTGTCCTGCCGCCCTCATCCAGTGGGCTTTCGCAGCCTTGACCAGATCATCGGTCCATCATGTGGGAGGATTCCTGCAGTAAGACGAAATTAATTAAGCGAAATTACTGACAGTGACATTTTTTAAATTTAACTAGGTTAATTTTATTATTCTTTTCAATTAAAACGTTCTGCTAAAAATAAATATTGGTTTAAAAATGCTATATGTCAATAATTTACAGTGAGCTGTTCCATAATTTAAAAAAAAACCGATAATTACTTACATAGGTAATAGTTACGTCAAGTAATGCAAAATAACTTATATAATATACTTTTACAATTATTATATTTATTATATTTGTACCAAAGATGATATAATGATTTTTACTATAAAATGTTGGTGTTGGTAACGGACTGCCCTACTCCGGTGTTGTCAGATTTCTCCCGTACATTTTTAAGTTTAGGAAATCAACGCTGCCATTTTCGTTTTGTGGCACGGTTATAGCGGCAGTCGAATTAATGTACTGTTGAAATACCTAAATTCTGTCTATTTGTATGATTAGTGGTATAAACATTGTTATATTGTGTGTTTTTGGTCAAACGGAATATCAAGAACGCAGTTCAGTGTATTCAATACGTCGAGTAATTGTTGACTTCCTTGGGTGTAACGGGTGAGTGTACTACTTCATAATATATTTAACTTATTAACAGTATTTTAATAGATTCGATATTAACTTTAATAACATATGAGTGAGGTCATACCAGTTTGCTCGCAGTACTTGTACTATTTCATTTACTTCGAGAATAATAATAGTGTTAAATTTTAGTCCGAAAATGGGCGTTGTGAATGTGATGAGTACGATGGTTTATTATTTAGAATATCATTGTTGTTCATGTAACAATATGAAACAGTTTTAACGAGAGCAAGTTTAATAAGTAAACATGTGCATGAATTTTATCAATATTTAAGGCATAAATTCTGATATATACCCAATTATTTATTTTTCAAACTATCTTATAGGAAACAAAAATAAACTCGTAGGAAATAACCCCATTTCTCAACATTTTTCCAATAAATACCAAATGGTAAAGTATTGTAAAATATTTTCATATTACTCATGTGCATTAAATGTAGATGAACATAATGTATAATAGTTTTTACTTATTAAAATTTTAACATGTTCAAATAAAACTTGCATTATTGCATTTGAATAGGACATAGTGTCCTAAACATTCCCAAAAAGTTTCCAATAAGGTTATTAAATTTGTATGTAATTATAATTGAATATTAAGGACTACTTCGCTTGATATTCAGGAATATGTAGTCTCATTTTATGTTGTATAAAAATCATTCATGTATCAATAAATATAGTCAGTATAAACATACAGCTTGTAAACATACATTTTTATGAAAAACTATGTAATATCTATAATAATGCTCATTAACCTATGGTACCCTAACGCTTGTCATGATCTTACATAATCTTACACTGACCTATCAACATCTCTGCCATATTCACATGCTCACTTTCACTTTTTTACATGCTATCCCTAGCTAATCCCTGAGTTAAACAAGTGTTTATTGAAAAAGCCCTGACCTGTGAGCTTCGCCTCCGAGCCACTTGCTCGACTGCTACAGCCATTGAATTATTACATTATAAGGTATTTGGGGGTTTAAAAATTTTCTCAATTCCTGTAATTCTTGCTTAATTTTTCTCTATTTGTGCATCTCTTTGGTATATTAATTAGAAATTGGTGTCCTTGGATCCTTAGTGAAGGTTTACCTATGGCAAATAAACTTTGTGATTTTTTATGCAAATTGACCCATTTATGAATAGAAGTCTCATTTTGATATGGAAAATTGTTAAACCCCCAAATAGCTTACAATGGTTAATCTGGTTAATCTGAATTGCAAGACCTGTATGTATCCACTTCAATCTTATACAAATTCCATATTTGTACTTTCCATTGGATTGGACGGAGGGATAGGGAAGAAAATATACATTTTCCTGATCCCCTCCTCTGGCCATGAAAGGTAGGTAACACACCTGTTACTAATTTGCTTGTTGTGGATGCCTATGGGTAGGGGTCCCATGATGTAAAGTGAACCGCTTGCATGCCACCTATCTCCCTAAGAAAAAAAATCACAGCTTATGTATGGAAAATATCCCCAGTGAATAAGGAGCTTTTACCATACCATCTTTCAAGCACTTAACCTCAGATGGGTTCTAGTCAACCATTAATAATAAATTATAGAAATGGATTTTTTATAGCATTAATGTTGTGAATGATTTGAGTTCCATGGGTTATATTTATTTATTTATCCATAGATTTGAGCCAGTCATGTACTCAGTATAATCAGAAATGTATGTAGTATGTATGTACATATACATAGGTCTACAGATGATGATCACTACACACTTTACACATAGCATTTAGCAAGTGATTTCTTTGTAAAAATTTGCAGAATTATGGTCGAGGTTGATGGTATATACTAGCCAATGCTTTATTTGGCATTTTTTAAAATTAAATTCACCTTCACTTCACACACGCCATAATAAATAATACAGCTGGTGCCAACTTCGTTCTTTCTTCATATGTTACACAATCTTTATGATAAAAGAAACTGGACTTTGCTATATTGTAATAAGAATCTTTTTATAATTTAATGTTAACCAACATGTCATTCATTATCTTTGAGCACATAATCAACTAGCACCATTTAAAATGGGGACTATGACTAATTAGGCAATATTTTTGATATACCTCGATATATGTTAAAATTCACATGATTGTCAAGTTAATTAAAGTAGAACATTATGCATCATCATTTTTTTTTTGTAAATTGTTACTAACCACACTATTTAGAACCTTGCAATTATCGGTTAAAACTATATTCGGAGAGGCCTAAATTTATTAAATAACAGCAGTATTAGATATGTCTATTTATACATTTAAAAACTCATCCTTTTATTTCTTTACTGGGTAGGTATACCCAAAAATAACGCCACTACTGACATTGTACACACGCATGAATGCAAAGATAAGAACGTTCATTTTATGAGTAAGTTTCGGCCGTCTTTATCATTGTCGAATTGACTCACATCCCCCTGTCGTTGTCAAAATGCTGAATTGCCGCTAAAAAGAATAACTGACAACATTAAGATCCGGATCTGAGGGGGGGAGGGGCCTAAGGGGGCTTAAGTCCCTTTGAAAACTATCAGAAATCTTCAGTGACAATTTTTATAGCACCTTGTACTGATTTAAACTATATTTATATTGATTGACGGTTGAAATCCGCGACAGTATTTTGTAACTTATTTTTGTTTAATTTATGCCGGTATACGTAATATCAAAAATATTATAAAACCGACCCAAATTCAAAAACAGCTAGCTTTAATCAAGTTTCTATTCTTCGCGTCCAACTGCGCTATTTCTACAACGATACTAGGTCAAATATTATTCGTATACGACTTAATTACGTACATTTATAGCTTTAAGTATCATACATTCATTGTTGACATTATAGACAGGGACGATGGATCCTGACACATTTTCCTTATTTGTCCATATGAATTCATACATTAATACATTGCTACTTTTGTAAAATATAAATTTTACCTGGTCCCTGTTTTCTCTCTTATCATATATGTATGTACTTATACAAAAGATAAATAAACAATTTACGTATTTTGTTATTCCGCTATTGGTGTTGATAAATGGAATTATCTTTGATAACTTCAGTTGTTACAAAATTCCAAATATTTTAATTGTTTAAAAATGTAATAAGGTTTTAATTAATTCAAGGCTTAGTGGCCAAATATGATAAGAAATGAGTGTATCGATAAACACAGGAAACTGAACCTTTCTAGAAATAAAGTCATTAAGTCATATGTAACAAAAGTCATAGGATATAGTGGTATATACTGTATTTTTGTATGGAATACATACTTTAAATAAATCCCTACTAATATAATGTGAATGTTAGTTTGTTTGTCGCTTTCACGCGAAAACTACTCAACCGATCATCATGAAACCTCTCATACATATTCTTGGAGGTACTAGAAGTAACATGGGATACTTTATATGAAAAAATATATAAAATGCGAAGTACGTAAGTACCCTATTGACCTAAAGACTCCGAAACGACCTGACCGATTTCGATGGAATTTACAGGGATTGTCCAGATTGGCTCATTTCTGTGTTTGGTAGTGATTGGATCAACATACGGCCCCGGGCGAAGCCGGGGCGGGTCACTAGTAATGTATAAACTCACACCAAACAATGCCTCGTAAGCGAGTGTTGATTAAAGCGCTACTGACACAGTTTTTAAAGTACACCCATTTGACACAATACATAGCATAGCACGAAATATGAAATCAGACACTAAACTTCTTTCCCTTTTACCCTTCCCGTTTTTTCCCTTTGGGTACGGAACCCTAAAAACTGCCATACATGTACATTATTGCCATAAGATAATAGTCTATACCTTGTTTCACAGCAAGATAGAATTTTTGTAAACAAACAAACGTCATTTACATGGCGGCCACTTGGCGGGCACTTTTTACAACTTTCATTGGAAATGTTGTAATTTTGAATGAATGATGAAATAAAGTGATGTTAAATTGTGTTATACGGATAGGTAATGTCATGTTACGTGACAAATAGGTTTGTTTTTCCAAAATATTTTCTAATTGTAACGTAGAAACCTTTGTTTATAAAAATTCTGTCTTGCTGTGAAACAAGGTATAAATCATTATATTCTCCATTGCCAAAGCACGAATGGCTCGATTCGACCTAAGACATTATTAAAGATGTTTAGGCCGGATGCACACGGTGAGCGACCACCTACGTCCGCTTAAACCTGATGTCTCTTTCAGGCAAATTGCGGCATCAGTAAAAAATATCAGGCAAATCAAAGATTCGTTTAGTAGTTACATGGCCCCGTCATATCAAATAAAAAAGTTGAATTGTTTTATTTAATATTTAATTAATTATAGCATCTTGGTAACTTTCAAATGCGGAGTCTACAACTGGAGTTATATTCTTTACGGGCTTGTCGTCAGTTGTCAACCAAACCGATCCGTTTCCCCCTTCTTCGTACATCTTTAACATCGCTTTTACCGCTGAATCCACCCTGTAACAGAATATAAGAAATACATTAGGTTTTTTTTCGATCATTTTTTTGTCAATTTAATTTTCTTCAGTATAAATACTCAGATACTGTACAATTGGAATAATAATATATAATAACCTTGGAGGCGATACCCTGCCACATTCCAGATCTCTATTAGGGTCGATCAATATTGTAGAGCATACTGTCGTCGTTATGAATAGTTGTACTTCTCACACTTTATTAGTTTGTTGTTCTATTTGTAATTCCACTATCTCTTACCAGGTGACTGCTGGTAATACTTTTTTCGCGGATTAATATTAAGACATTTTTGACAACTTATTTACGTTATACTTCATTTTAGATAAATAAATATGCACTGATGTCTGTAAGCTAGAATAGAAGGCAGATATTACAACGATGCATCCACACTTCTCTAGCTTTTTTTTACATTCATCAACACATACTAGTCCGTTACGGGTACTCCTTGTATCGCCATTCTATAGTATGTCACTAATGTGATCAATATAAGTTTTTCTAGGAACCTTGCCAACACTCTCTTTCATTTAACATATTAATTCGTCTTGTCACTTTCTCTTCATTCACGCTTTCAACATGCACGAGCCACTGAAGGCGTACCTTTCCCAATTTTAGTCTCGGCATCGTCTCTTAAACCACACTTTTGCCTTACAACGCTATTGTAATCCTATTATTCAGAGTCACGCCTAGCATTCATCTCAAGGCTCTCAGCTTTTAGCTATTAATGCTATTAGAATATCCTGACACACCCAGCTCTCTTCCATTGATTAAAGTGGGCTCTAGTGCAGCATTGTGTATATCTACTACTTATTATGTAATTATTAATGTAATAAAGTTTTACGATTGCATGACGACGGCGTTGGTAAGGAAATTTTCAAGTTTCTCTCCGGATTTTTCGTCGTTGCCTCTTTCCTTCAAACGTTGTAGAAGGGGCGTGTCCGTGGGCCCCGGGCATAGAGTCAATATTCTTACACCAGTCTGCTCGAACAAGCTACCCTGAACAAGTAAAATATAAATATAAACGTTAGGTGCTGATTGGTATAAAATATATCGCGTAATCTTTTTAAGATTTGTCAAGTTATAGTTTGCGTACATACTTTTCAAGCGATGTTACCTTATTGATGTATCTACGTTCTGATATTCAATTAATAATACGGACGGAAAGGATCGGAACGTTCAATGCTCCCGTCGATTTATGACGTCTTTTAAAAGAGAGTATAATCTGCTATAAAGCTTAGATCAGTTTTATCTACATGGACATGATTGAAAGATATTGTTGCTTAACAGGTTTAATGTGTCCCTAGCCAGAATATAATCACATCATTAAAAATATGAAAAGATTTCTACACCAATGTAGGATATAAAATAAATGTTTAAATAAAATTAAAAGCCATAACTAATTTTAATTGTTCGGTACATCTATCAAATTTGCAACACAGGCGGGAAACCATTGAATACTGATCATCCGGCGGTGACGTCACATCCATAAATCTATCCACACAGTTGCGCTCTGCTGTTGCAATAGTGCATCAATCTTTTTTATAATTTATTAATCGATGTATTTACCGGGGTTTTGAATATTTTTTATAAGTACGTGAATTACCTACTGTTTTGGTGTAATTTTAACATTGCACCATTAAAGCACGTTATTTTGTATTATATATTTACGTCTGACACACTGATGTGTTTCTTCTGGGCCCAAACGGGTCCATTAAAATTAATTAAGTTTTTAATATCAAGGAACAATCGTCAATCGCATCATGGGAATGTAATTAGCGACATTTTATAAAGTTACGTCTGAAAGGTACAGGAAAGTATCTTATTGGGTTGCAATGCAATCGTCTGATCCTGTTTTGTATTTAGGAACGAAACGGCGGGGCTCAACTAGTTATTCATAAGTACTTACGGCAATGCACTGTGAGAAGTGCAGCACAGCGGCCTTAGTGGCGCAGTAGGCCGGAAGGAGGTCGCTCTTGGTTATCGCCGCGGTTGACGCGATGTTGATGACAGTGCCCCCCGCGCCGCCCTCGTCCTTGCGCATGTGTTTTATGGCTTTGTAAGTGAATGAGATCAGTCCTTGCTGGAAACATTGTCAACTATTAGTGTAGCAAATATAAAAATAACTGGTTTTGTACTTCTTAACACAATTAAATGATAAAAAATTGCCTAAAATAAGTAAATGTAAAATTAGTTTACATAACCATCTACCAAATTTCATTCAGTACAGATGAGCGACGAAGGAATTGTCGCCAGAATCGTTTAATGGAGACGCTGTAACGCATAAGATTACATCTCAAAGAATGATATGCTTTGTGTCATCGATTCGCAGTTTAGTTTGTGACCCTAATACATGCGACGTCGTTTTATTCGGCTTACCAAAGCTATGTGTGTATGTCTGTATACGTACCACGTTAACATCACACATCTTCCTCCATATTTGAGGCGCGTCGCTCATGATGCCTGCATTATTGAACACAATGTCCACATTCTTAAACTTCGCAACGACTTCGCTGAATGCTGATGTTATGGACTCCTCGTTGCCGACGTCACATTTCATGAAGGCCACCTTTCCAGGGTACGTCTTATTGAGTTCAGCGGCGTACGCTTTGCCTACGTCTTCAGCGATATCTAATACAGCTACTTGCTGTTATGAAATACAATCGTTTTAATTATTTTTGTTATAAAATGATATATGTGTATTTGTTTGGATTAAATAAACACAGAAACAACTGAATCTATTTTAATAATATGTTCAACTTTACGTTATCAAAAGTAACAGAGGCAACATTTAATGTTGCCCACATTTAAAAAAAATATATTGCTATCGAATTGAAGTATGCCCGAGCACTTACAGATAGTTTGACTCGTTTTTAAATTGAGAACATTTTTTTTATTTTGCGTCCTGTTTGTATGCATTATAATTATGATAAGTTAAGATATACCTTTTTGTAAACAGCGTTATCATTATAAAAGTAAAACATTCGTAAGCCACAGCTTTAATAATCTGATCATAGCAAAATACGCACATCGTTTTACCATCGTTTTTAAGTATTAAAAAATATATAACTACGTAAAAATTATATTCAATAGAGACGTAACGGAAACTTCTGAAAGGCCGAAACTTTTGATTCCAATTTAAAGTTTGAACGGGGATAAAGTTAACGTATATAATAAAACGATTGTTTTGTATTTCTCTACGAGAAAGTTTAATATCACTTGTGCATAGTATATCGTCATCGTCTCACCTTAACACCTGCCTTCAGGAATCCCTGGACGTAGGCCGCGCCCAAACCAGACGCTCCTCCGGTGATGAGAACCGATTTTCCCTTAACGTCCCACTGCACCATTGTTAGTGTTATATCTGCTCTCGTTAAATACTGACTAATCTCCGTCTTGTCTCTTATTTATAGCTGTTATGTTCCTGCTTATCAGTTTTGTTTTATACAGTTGTTCACCTGTACTTATCACAAGTTTTCAACATTATTAATCAGGATGACCTATCAGGTTTCTTATCAGAATTCGATTTTCTTTTTGCCATCGGTACTCACTGGTCAGAGTGAATTACATTTAAATCGTACGATTTTATACATTGGCAAAGTGGATACTATCATAATCAACGTGACTGGGGGGTGACAATCCTATGACCGTGTAATATTTGCTGGTAATGTTATGTAACTGTGAGTTAACACTAAAAACATTCAACGTGTAAAGTTTCAAAGCAATTTACATGAAACAAATCTCATAACATGTTGTGGCGGAATTTGTTGGTTCTGCATTGACAACAAACATTCATAATATACATAATACCCATTTCAACTTCCAAAAAAATGGTCACGTACAATGCGGTAGTTCAAAAGCCATTTAGACGGATACAGTATTAATTCTTACGATCGTAAATACGTTAGTTACTTTAAGTATTTATTGCACATTATTATAATCTTTTACACCATACCATTTAAATAATTGTCTTAATGGATGTCGCAAAATAAAACATATGCACGCGAAAATAAATCGACCCGGGTATAACCCATCCAGCAATTAATACAGCTAAACAACGTAAATTAATTCTAATGCGGAACGAAGTTTGCTGGGTCATCTTAGTACGAATAGAAATTATCAATTGTCACAGTGAATCTTTATTCATACGATATCTGACTACTAACTCACGATATTTTTTTTATCACTCGTATGTGAATTTATTGCAGGTAGTTAAATTTAAATATAGAAATATTTATTCGTAATTAAATGTCACGTTGGTCGTATTTGTCGGAAGTGTCACTCCAGGATAGCGTTTCAATTAGTATGAGAGTGCGACTTTGCGGGGAACGGTGGCCCGCATCCCGTGATTCCCGTGCCGCTCCCAACTCGCTCTGTAAACCACGACGACGCTTTTTAATTATTTGTGCGCTGATAAATGGAAGAGTCGTCTGGTTGCTGTTTCAATATTAACTTTATAAATACTTGTATATCATTTAGTTATAACGGCTACTGTGCCAATTTACAGCGTTTTTTTAAAATACTTTTTATTATTATTTTGTAAGTTATTAATAATACTTAAATTAAGTTACCAAGGTTTGAATTTAAGTCATTGTGCGCAATACTCAGAGAGAAAAAAAAAATTTTATTGCTTGTTTTAACTTAACTTGTTTTAATAACATAAATTTATAATTACGCTGTATGGTTTAAAAAAATGACGTAATTGTATTCTCTACATTTGTTTAGTTTAATTTAATATTTATTACATTTGTTATTAATTTTAAAAGATTCGTGACAAGAACTTCAAATGTCGTCTAGATCTCTTTGCTGGCGGCTTGAGTATTGTGGGATTGCGACACAGCACAATAGGTTCGGTTAGGGTCGCGAGTCGCGTTTGAATGTGAGCACGCGCGCTCGCGAGCGAACGGCTAAGGTCAGGCAGCGGTAAGCGAGCGATCAGCTGATGGCAGGACGTCGACGAGTTGTTTGCGTGACCGCTTACTTTGCTATTGTGTCATATTCATAAGTTGCGTTGTAGGGTTTAAGCCAAAAATTAGGACGTGTTCGATTGTCTACTATGATTATGTCCTGTAAAACAGTATGTTTGCCGAGTATAATTTTCTGTAACGTATTTGGCATATCAGGGCTTATATATGTTAATTATTTATTTATTTTTGAACTATTGTCACGCCTTCCCATTTGTTTTGACTTTCACTTCTGTTGGTAGTCCATGACTGCCTGTGTTTGTATAAGTCTGAGTCCGGAACGGAAACTCATTGATTAAATCTGAATGATATGCAAAGTCCGCAGTTATGAAGTGGGCCGTAGGAGTTTTTTTTAGAGCTAAAAGCCTACAAATTTTAAATACAGGCTGCTGAATGTCATTTACAGTTGAAAAGATATTTACGTAATTTATACCATTAGGGATATTGGCTTACAAGTATGATTGCACGGGAAGCTATCGCCAGAACTGTTTGATGAATGTATTTGTGAACATGAATTCTTACGATGACAAGGAAAAACGTTGTTCAAACAGAATGACAGACGCTATTACCTATCTATATGTCACTAAAATGTATATTGACTTTTAGTTTGCGTGAAACACAGTTGAACAATATGTAAATGGTCTACAGTGCGATGAGTTGAATTAGGAAACTAGTAAAGCTTTTCATCCCCTGCACACAGAACGTATTCAACCCCGGAGAATCGAATAAAGAAATATATTATATTATAAATAATATACGAGATATCGAACTCCAAATGGGCAAATAAGATTAAACGGTCGCCCCCATTTTACGGTTCCGAACAATATTGTGCGTGTAATTGGTGAAAATGTACCGAATACATTTATTGAAGCAATTAAAAAACACCGTAGCGTTGGACAGATATGCAGTTATTGGGGTCGATTTCGTTCGGATATATTGCGTGTCCGTATAGTTTGTCGCGTGAGGTCTGGCTTTATTAATCGGATATTGAATTTCCGAACGATGTTATTGTCCTAGTATTTTAAATTTTATTCGCCGTGTTACGGCTCACTGGTAGCGCTTGACGATGTAGAAAGCGCTTCCTACAGATGCTAATCGCTTATCAGTGGTTAAGCTAATTATATTTCGTTGTATGTTTTATACATAAGAAGGTGTCAAACGAGAAAGGCGGATATCCTTTATGGACATAGAGATGATAAACAGTAAAAAGGTTATTTCCTTTCCCTTTCATTTGCTATCCACCCTATTCCCCGTTAAATCCTCGTCTACTTACCATTATTGCCTCATTATAAAATAATAGGAATGGTTTTCCCCGTCTAGAATTAGGAAGGACTAGAATTAGGCTGCCGGCACCTAACTAAAAGGACGAAATACAGATTACTTTTATTTGACGCTTGTGTTCTGTGAGGTTGTTTTATTACACCGGTCGAGTCGACACATGTTGTTACGAGCTCTAGTGTTAAGCTGATAATATTTTCAGAGTATCAGTACATTCGGTGTTACTACTTTAAATAACTAAATTCGTACTGTAGTTGTTTAACAACACGATGACGCATAGCTACACTAAGTAATATATACGCATTTTATTTTCATAACTTGAAAGATTTGTATGGTACTGGTGTAGTAGGAATAAACTAGCTGTTGCCTGTCTTGGCGCACATAAAACACAAGGTATTAAACAATTTTACACATATTAATATCCTATTATAGTGTACCTTAGGCGGTCGCATGCTTTGTTACCATGGTATCATTATCATCAATTTGCTATCAATTAGGAGCTAAAGTTATTATCGGAATGATGGCAGCTATCAGTAATACATTTTCAGGCTATTGGTAAACACTACGTAGTAGAGAAAACATGTTTATCATAACTGGTAAAGCAAACGTACTATTTTTTATTTATAAACTATCATGTCCAACATACCTATAATCATCTTCCCTTATGAAAATATCAGTTCACAATTTTACGATTTGACTTCACAGTTTGTAAAATATCAAGAATTAACTCTGTACACAATTTGCTGACAGGTTTATAATATGCCTAGTCCAATAAGAAACTGACAAAGTGCACAATCCGTCGGTGAAATATACAAGCTAAGCCGTATCTCTGGACTTAAGCTCTGGACCACATGTTGGAATGGGTGAAAGATTGTGGAGGCTAGGTATGGAAAACTAGTGGATTTAACATAAGATGTGTGTAATGTTTTAATTTTCTAACGTGAGAGACTAGTTATTTACTTCGTTCAACAAACTCGTTGTAAGATTGAAACTATAAAAAAAACACAGACAGTCGTAAGGACTGCCGACAGAAGTGAAAACTGTGGGAAGGCGAGACATACAAATATATATATGTCATCTACAAAAATAAACCGTATCTTAACAATAATGTACAAAAGTAAATACAAGACAAATAAAAGAAAAAGTTCGTCGAAACTGTTCCAAATTTAAATAAGCATGTTGCTGACGAATGTCGAACATGTTAGGTTAGGTTAGTAACATTTTCCCCTTCCAGATATCATCTAAGGCGACTCAAGAAGTTTTCACTTCATTAAAATGAGTATTAAATCGAGTATGTTCTTGTTCAACGCTGCTACAAGAAATGACGTAATCTTTACTTTTAGCGCTTCTTATTTCATAACGAGCAATTTTTTTATATTATAATTTATGCGGACGTTATTTACTTTATTGTTGTTCACTCATTTATGAAGGTTATACAAAAAAAATCATCTGTATTCCAAATGGGTTACTGTGGTCCAAACAACACTGTTACTTGGTGATGAAAAAAGGAATGCTAATTTATTTTTATGCGCGAGTTTCAGAAAAATATTAAGATAAAAGACGATAAAAATCATAGAATCGTTGTAAAAAAAGAAGAAAAAGATGGTGTGGCAGATAAAGATTGCAATTTTGAAATTGGCTAATTGGATACATTTTTTTTATTGAATATATACCCTACTAATATTATAAATGTGAATGTAAGTTTGTTTGTTACGCTTTCACGCAGAAACTACTCAACCGATCATCATAAAACTTTGTACATATTCTTGGAGGTATTAGAAGTACATAGGATACTTTTTATGAAATAAAATAGTATATAAAAAGCGAAGTATGTATGTTCCGCTTTCCTTATATATATATAAATTCCTATGTTTGGTAGCGATCGGATCAACATAATTAGTGGTACCCGGACGAAGCCGGGGCGGGTCACTAGTATATGTGTAAATAAGAATTTTTAATGCGCAACGGGTGACATTATGTGATGGCTCCCATGTAGATTTTTATTTCCATGTATTTTTTTTACAATGGTAGAGCCCGCAACAACAACATCTGTTGCACGAATTGGCCGGCTCAACCGGTGGAATACCACGACCTCACAGAAAACAGACGTAAAGTAGAAGTACTCTACGTTTCGTCTGATGAGTGAGGTGCCGGAGGCCTAATTTCAGTCCTATTCCCCTTTCCACCCTTTCCACATAAGGATAGGATGGGAAGAGGAAGAGGATTGCACGGGGACGGGGTTTATGGGGAAAAGAAGATATCCTTTTTCCTGTCTATGCCCTCCTCTGTCCATTAAAGGTAGGCAACACATTTGGCTGTTGCGGATGTCTATGGGCAGCGTTCACTTAACATCAGGTGATCCGCTTGCTCGTTTGCCACCAACTCTAATAAAAAAAAAGATTGGCGACAAGGCCAGCAAGCGAGCAATATGATTGAGGGAGGCATTTGTCCAACAATAAGATGATATGGCGTGAAATATGTCGATACAATTCAATTAATAGTTTTTTAGAAATTGTAACTCATGTTATAAAAGTATAAAGTCATCTTGCCCATATACCATTGTTGCAGTTAATCTTATCACATGCAGGATGAGGCCAATCGTACGCCGTATACAGAAATAACCAAGTAGATTACGTAACACTGTTGGTATTACACGGCCAGTTTTAGAATCAGCGTTATCATATTAGAACGGTTGACAAATAAGCTCATTGTTGTTTTGGGATCATATAATAAAGCGACGAAACAATTGTGCTCTTAGCCTACCCACTAATAACAAGACTTTTCTTAAAGAGAATCGAATTTTTCTAGAAAGCTAGGAGAAAAGTGTATTTTTTTGTATTGGATTTATTTTTATTTTAAATATTTATTGGAATAGGTTTTACTAATTGATAAATTAAATAAAAAAAATATCTTCCTTGTGTTCAGATTTTTGTGTTATTTTTACTTGATTATTTTTTTAACGCGGCAACCCTACGTCAGACCATGTATGATATGGCTAATGACACTGATGCAGTTTGTCGCAATGCAGGCCCGGACTGGAAACTCTGTTGTGACATTATGTTTTCGACTTGGCACGACTCTTATCATCTTGGTATATAAAATTGACGAGTACATTGAGGTATTGGTAAATCCCTTTTTAAATGATGGAAATCTTGTCATTCTAATATTTTTGATACAATTCCCTTCATCCTCGCCTTCTTGTCTTGTTTAGATGGATCTAAGATTACGTTACGTCGGAGCTAATTAGGTCTTAGTAAAAGTGAATTGACTTTGATGACATTAACCTATATTTCAGTCGATTAACAGTTCCTCCTGCTCATATAGAAGTCGAGGACTTAGGAAACATTAAAACGTCGTTAGTGTTTGTAACTGTACTCACGTTCTTGTACTCGCATACCAGTTTAAAATCATACGATCATAGGAATGTTGACAAGCAGAGAATATAAAAGAGATACGCCTCTGCATGTCCATAGGATTGAGTGTTAGTAAATTCTTTAAGAGTAGTCAAAGTAGATTACAACACTTTAGTGTAAGCCTATTAACAAAATTATTTGGTCAGTATAAACGCATTGTCTACGGCGAGTTACGCAGGGGGGCAATCTAATTTGGTTTGTACGATATAACAGCATTGGGCCTTAAATTTATCTCGGCAACCCACTTGCGATTTATCAATTATCTAAAATATAATCAAGGCCCGGATCAAATAACAGATGAGTGTATAAATTTCTTATGCCTATCTTAGACCACTTGATCTATGTTAAAATAATAATAATAATAATATCCTAGGATATTTATATATATATGTTGATCATTATGTATCGAATGGTACATATGGTTACAAAGTTCTTGCATTCAGTATTTTGTACACATGTGATTAGCATGGAACTTCTCGATGGTGTTCCCCAAGAAATTGTGTTTTTTTATTCTTATGAACATCTTAAATTTTTAACACCGTTATGTTGTACCCACCACAGCTACAATGCCTCCTGTGAATACTTGAAAGATCCATAATCTCTTCTTCCCTACTAATATTATTAATGTGAATGTAAGTTTGTTTATTACGCTTTCACGCGAAAACTACTCAACCGATCACCATGAAACTTTGTACACATATTCTTGGAGGTATTCTATGTCACTCACATAGGATACTTTTTATGAAAAAAAAAGTATATAAAAAGCGAAATACGTATGTTTATAATTAGCGGTACCCGGGCGAAGTCAATATTTATAATTTTTTTTATGTTTGCAGTGTAACGCACTTTACCTAGACCCCATAACCAGAACGACTAGTAAACAACAAAACAAGGATAAAACATTTCCGCGGTTAGACATTTGTCAATACATAAGTTCATATAGCTAAATACAAATTAACGTAAATGGAACCAATACCTATTTCATAATTTATCTGTTTCCTCTTACATCAATTGATAACACTGTGTATTGTGTAATATTGTATGGAATAATAGCGAAAATATTTTTGATGCCAAAAAATTGTACAAGAAATATTTGCCCTTCTTTAAGAGAAACGAAAATTTAGCATTGGTTGGCAAATCGATTTTGCTGGGAAACTAAATAGATTGCGGAATACTTAATTCTTAATTTTGACAGTGGCAGAGTCCGCAACAAAATCTGTTGCACGAATGGGCCGGCTCGACCGGTGTAACACGACCTCACAGAAAACAGGCGTGAAGTAGAAGTACTCTGCGTTTCCCTTAATGAGTGAGGTGGCGGAGGCCTAATTTCAGTTCTCTTCCCCTTCCCACCCTTTCCTCATAAGGATAGGATGGGAACGGGAAGAGGACTGGCGGGGAAAAGTAAATATCCTTGTTCCTGTCTATGCCCTCCTCTCTCCATTATAGGTAGGCAACGCATCTGCAACACATTTGCTTGTTGCGGATGTCTATGGGTAGCGCTCACTTCACATCAGGTGAACCGCTCCGCGAAAAAATGACAACTTTCATATCACGGTCTTATATTTATGACAACCTAACTCATATGATATTCGAATGTGAGAAACGTAACGTAATGAACTTACGCATTAACTCCTAAACGACTCACCGATCAACAAGAAGTTTTTAGGGATTAGGAGTACAGAAAATGTACAGAATATGGGGTACTTTTATCCTTAAAATAAAACTGATCCCGAGGCCCATAAAACCTTCGTTAACAATATCGGTTGCCATAGTAATCTTTCATATTTTGACATTAACAACGTTTTGGCACGTGTTATTTATAATTCGGACTTTTTATACGCGAAATGTCACAACAATTTCTAGCTTGGATAATGAGAAACAAATGCATGCGAAATCGCGGTTAACAGCTAGTACTTTATAGATTTAACAAATGTCATTTATGTACTCGTATTTTAATTTATTATACCCACACTTTCAAACTTAACACTTTAAATATTAAGTGAAAAGTTATTTCTCGTGTACGTGTTTGTTTGTATTTTTCCGGTTTTTAAGTTTATTCAAGTGAATTAACTATGTACCGATATTGTGGTAATCTTAAAATATTTACATAAAATTAATAAATTTGTGTGTTGATGCGCGCTAATTGGATTTTTTTACGGTGCGACTGTGATGAATCAATTTTTTAATTTTAATTGATGTCAAATTATTATTAAGCACAGTAAAATTTAACATTTTGCACTTTTTCCTAGTTGCGTAATAACTGACTCTGTTTGAAGCTCTTGAGTCCTTCAATCGTACTGGGGTAGGTAGATATGAAGCGTAAATGATTGTTTGTCGTGTGTCGTGTTTGGTAAGTCTCGGATTTATTTGAGTTCTAATAGGAAAAGATTGCCATTTTTCTGAATATGTGTAATCAAAAAGCAAGATATCCGAGCGCATAAATGATATAACTGCACCAGGACATTGTCGTGGTAGTTTCTTCAGACGTCTAGTACAATTATATGTCCAACTCTACGGGATTAACTGCTATACTACAAAATCCTTATCAACTATACAAATATTTGTATATATTATATGCTATACGTTTTTCAATGCTTGAAACTAGAAAACTGCATGAATTTGGCCTTACCGTGGGTTTCACTGGCATAAAATCGTGTCATGATACAAACTTTATCTCTGAAAGATGTTTTGGACAGTGTAAACCCACGCGTATAAAGACTAACTTTATGAAGTTAGTATTATAACGAATAAAACAATAATGTTAATACAGCGGCAATACAATGAAACGACTGACTTTAATACTCACGTACATATCAGTGAAAACGGTGTAACGAAAACGTGCATTTAATTCATAATTCCCCAGCGTACCGTCACGCTCGACTTGCACGACGTTCCGAGCCGATAGAAGATAATAATTAACCATTAACTAGGAACCGATGGAGGGAAGTGAAAACCAGGAAAGCTGCAATTTGTACAACCTTTTGATTTTGCATTCGTTCCACTTTAACGTCAATACTGTAGTTGTCGTTGGCAATACGAATGGCCACGTTCTTTCATTCTATTGGTTCATATTTAAAAATGAAAACATTAACAGAGCCGAGCCAAGCCGTAGCAGATTTAACCTAACCCGGCTCGATCGGGACAATTCCATGTGAGCATATATCCAAACTTAAGTTCATGTATTCGAAGTCGTAATCTCTTTTGGTTTCCCTTTTCCAACAAGTTGACAAAGCAACTTCATTGCCATACAACTTTTTGGTTGTTTGCCTCACCCAGTCTTCTACAATCTCGTCCATATTGGTTCATATTGTGAGAGGTCTACGGGTTGTATGCGTAATGTTTTATACATTGAAAACTAGATAAAAGTGAACGATATGTCATAACAAGTGCAACTCGGTTCAATAGTCTCATCGTGTAGTATTCCCGCGTATTGTGATCGTGAACAGATTACGTTGTAGACGCACCGACGCACTGTTGTATTAGTAAACACGCTCACGTATTATCTATTGCACAGTGTAATGTATTATCATTATGTTTGCTCTGATTAACTGAAGGTTGCGAATGATATCACTTACACCATTTTTTTAACAAATGAAAAAAGTGGAACTTATAAAATTCAGGTTTAATGTGATTCAATCATAACAGAACATATTGTATCGCACTAAAATATTATTTCCGTGCAGATGTAGGAACATTGTATTACACAGGTTTTTCTATATGTGAATAGTTTAAACTAAGACTTTTTTTATGTGAGAAGGTGGCAAACGAGCAAGCGGATCACCTGATGTCAAGTGAGCGCCGCCCATGAACATCCGCAACAGACAAGTGCGTTGCCTACCTTTAAAGGACAAAGGAGGTCATAGACAGGAAAAACGATAATTCCTTTCCCCCCGTTAACCCCCTCCTCATCCTATCCTCTTCCCCTTCCCGTCCTATCCTTATGAGGAAAGGGTTGGAAGGGGAAGAGGACTAAAATTAGGCCTCCGGCACCTCACTCGTCAGACGAAACGCAGAGTACTTCTACTTCACGCCTGTTTTCTGTGAGGTCGTGGTATTTCACCGGTCGAGCCGGCCAATTCGTGCAACAGATGTTGCTGCGGGCTCTACCACTGTTAAAAATATTATATAATAAACATATTTAAGTCCAAAATAGTCGCCATAAATACCTTGATTCCCATTTAATGTACTCTTTCTTCATGTTACTTGCTCGTCATTTTAAATCTTTCAATATATACTGATACAACTTGACTTGAATGCACCAAATGAGCTCATTTCTTATATGACTAGTAGAGTAGTAGTGAGGTAGTTTGTTGTTGTAGTAGGTAGTTGAGGTCCTTCGAAACGAATATTTTTTACACATAATTTATTCTTACTCTTTAACTCCCACAAATATCCCGCATAAATTCAGTTAGAAACATAGTCTTAAGATAATCTTAGAGAAAATGTATGTATGTATGTATGTATGCGGAAGTAGACGACACTGTTGGTGAACGATTTTCTGAGCGCATGTGGTGACCAGATTGTTGACATTAAGGATGTGTCAGTATAACTTTCATTCATGCAGAGAAAGGAAGTAGCGTAGTGCGCAATAAATCATTGTTTAAATTTTAAATATGTTGCAGATGATTGGCAATTATCTTAAATTTGTCTATAAATAAATATTAATCATTTTTTGTTTGTACTGTATACATTTCTAAACCAATGATCAGATTGTGACAAAATTTCGGTAGGATGTTCCGAGGAAGTGAAATAAATTTTAAAGATGCAGAAGCGAGTAACTTATTGTTATATTGTTCTTAGGATTAGCCCGAGTATTTGAGTTATTACATGTCTTTTGTATTTATGTGCAGTAATGCAGAGTAGATAGCCGGCGGCGCCGCAGCGATGCCGCTGCCGAAGCGCTGCGTTGAGCCGGTGCACGTGTCGCGCGGCACCGTGCCCGAGCGGCTCGCGGTGCCGTCCGAGCTCGAAGCCGTCACCAACGGCACGCTCGCCAACACTGTCAGGTAACGCCAACAACAACAAAACTTACGTCGTTGAACTTTTTGGCCTACGTTGCCGAATAATCAGTCACGCTTTATGTATCAGTCGTATTATGTTGCATAATATTGCATAGTTTCGATCCGGTCACCTAGGACAACTGGTTACAAACGAGCAAGCAGTACACGTGATGCTAAGTGTTCACCCCTATCAGTAGACATCAGATAAGTTGCAGATGTTGTAGACCAGAAGAGGAATAAGGAACAGGAGAATAAGAAAAAGACGGGGGAATCAGACTTCATTGAGCAAGCAGAATGAGCAAGCGTTTCGCGTGATATTAAATGTCCGCTACCCATAAGCATCTCCATACAGCTGATAAGCTGCAGATGATGATAAGCCTACCTTTAATGGATAGAGGCCAAAATACTAGTATCTCACGTAAGTCTACTGTGAGGTACAGCTGATATTAACGCTGGTTCTACCACTGCAAAAAATTTATGTCTCTATATTCTCGTATATATTATTACATCAGGGCATGTGGCAGGCCAGTCATAAGGTGGACCGACCAGTTCAAGACAGCTGTGTGTGAATGAATATGGAAAAGACAGCGGTTACGTAGGAGTGGAGGAAGTGTTGTGAAGTGGGCCACTAATACATGATGACCACGACCAGAGAAGAGAAGAATCAGAATGACGTGACAGCCCAAACCTAGTTACCTATCAAATATGTGGGTGCTTTATCATGAGCACATCAAGCCTAAAGGACATTCAACAATCCCGTGATGCTGTCTCGGTGTATTTATAAAAAAAATTAGACGCCTGCCTGTTTTGTATTTAACATTATATCCGCGATTCAAGGGCACTAGGTTACCTTCTGACCATTAGTTTGCGCGACTCAATAATATGTCTAACGGTTTGTCTGATAATGCATAATACAATAGATATAATGACGCATAATTGTGATTGTTCCTTTGCAATACGCGTCTTACAATGTCGACACAAGTATATACATTGTCTGGTCAGTATGTAAGATTATTCCAGGTGAAGAATATTTTTTTTGCTTGTGTTATTTTGAATTTGTCAACTATATCATAATAGCGAGATTATGGTTTTACACTCAGTTTCTGAGGGTTTGTCGAATTTTTATTAGACTAACATTCCTGTCGAGTTCAAAGTCGTTAAAAAAATTCATGATTATGCTTCTATTACCCCCGCGAGTTGATAATGCGCTAGGACCTTGTCAAATTTACGTCCACGTGACGTCATCTCGGGTATCTTTTTTATATGATATCTGCTAACCGGGTTATCAAATAGAGTATAATTATACTAGTTATATAGAATTCTGTTGTTTACTTATATCTGACGAATGGATTTTTCCTAGGTTCTTGGCCCTATAGATTCAAAAGCTCTGTACAGAAATGTACGTCATTATTTATCAATCACTTATTGAGTAATCGTTTAATGTTAATTTCAGACAATTGTCTTCACTGTCGAAACATGCGGAGGATATGTTTGGGGAGCTGACTCGAGAGGCCACCGACCTTGCGGAGCGCACGAATATATTGCAGGCGAGGATAGACCGGCTGGCTATTAAGGTCACACAATTGGACTCGGGCGTAGAGGAAGGTGAGTTGTTTGATGATGTTAGTTCACACGGATCAAAAGAGTCACATAAAATAGTCATCTCATTTATTTTAGAGAGAAAGAGAGAGATAACAACATGTTTTCAGTAGTGCGAACATGTTAAACGTAGCAGAATACTCCAATATATTAATGTTGCAAGTTGTAAGCCAAACAACTGTAATATGAAAAATGCGGCATACGTTTGTTTCGTCTACGAGATATACAGATATAAACCGCCGCATTCGTGGTAAACATGTTTCGTGTTTATGGTAAAACATCACTTGTTTTAACAATTAAGTAAAAAAGCTTCCAGTAGTGTAGCCCGAAGTATAACTGAATACTTGTACTGCACGGTGTTATTCTATCATGTGACACTTACCCGAACTTCTTCGGTCATTCACGCAGCAGTTGCCGCCGTCATACAAAACTATATTGTAAAGATTTTGATTGGATATACATCTCTCAGATATATACTCTCTCATGACTTTTTTATAGTAGTAGGTGGCAAACCGTTCACCTGATATTAAGTGACCGCAATACATACGCGCTGCCTATTAATGGACAGAGAAAAGTAGAAACAG
Source organism: Papilio elwesi (assembly GCA_029849275.1). Lineage (NCBI taxonomy): Eukaryota > Metazoa > Arthropoda > Insecta > Lepidoptera > Papilionidae > Papilio > Papilio elwesi. The sequence continues at coordinate 7,049,156 of CM056701.1, read as the reverse complement.
GAAAAAGGATATCTCTTTTTCCAACACATCCATTCCTCTGACAAATTCTCTTCACTTCCCAACCTTTCCTTATTTGAAAAGGATGGGAAATAGATTAAGGACCTCACTCATCAGACGAAACTCTCAGAGACCGTCCACTCGTGCAACAGATACTACTACCACTGGTACTATAGCTTATTACTCCTGTTATAAGATGTCAAAAAAATATAAAAATAAAAAATTATGGTATAAACAAATAAATTGCTTATATATTTCAGTGTCATTGCAAGACATCCAGATGCGCAAGGCGTTCCGTTCGTCGCGCACGTTCCAGCAGCAGCTGTTCTCGCGCGGCTCGATGCCCTCAGCGATGCTGGCGACGTATGCGCGCTGCGACCGCCCGCCGCCGCTCGAGAAGCTCAACGAGTTCCGCGACGACGGCCGCGACGCACGCAAGTTCTACACCGACCCCGACTACTTCTTTGAACTGTGGCGACGGGAGATGCTGCAGGACACGGAGCGCATACAGCATGATAGGGGGAAGAAGGTAAACTAACAATCAACCGAAAAACCTTAAAAAATGATTACTAGATATACAAAGTTAAATGATGGGCATACGTAAACCTATACCCATATTCCATAGTTACCCATAGTCACAGAACAATATAAACTGTTAACTATAGTACAAAAATTAATAGTTTACTTGTACATTCGTTGTTTTTTATATTTTCTGGAAGATGGATTCTCTGTATCTCATATCTGGAAGATCTGTATCTCAAGTCTTATACGCACAATACGCTTAATACTTCTGTGAGAAATATACAACTTCACCCACTGTTTCTTTCTTTCTTTCTTGTATTATGTTTATTTATAAATAATACATGTGTAGGTGCGTCAGCCGCGCAGCGGGGGTGCGGACGGGAGGAGCGCACGACGCGTGCGTACACCGCACTCGACGCGCGAGCGCCAGAAAGCGGAGGCGGTGACGCGCGGCGAACACATCATGGCGCCCAGCCAGCTCAGACACTACAACATCGAGACGCACTACAGGGAACCGCTATACCAGAGTAAGTATCATCATTAACCCACAGGTGGGATTACGGATTTCCGTTTGACATGGTCCTAGCACACCTCTCTTGCTTCTTCTACATTCATACATGGTCCTCGTATACGAGTTATATATACCGTGTGTCTTTAGTATATGTTACCAAACTGGTCGATATAAATGATTACCTCTACCATCCTGCCTGCTGCCTACTACTAACGATAATAGTTCTGAAAGTGAGTGGCAGTATTATAATATTATAGTAGTAGTATTATAGTAGTAGCATAAATAATTCTATTAATTCCCATCTTAAACCCTTACTATCCATTCCTATGCGTCATTAAATCACATGAACTCTCGACACTCACATGAAGTTTGCTTATTGGCCACTTGTCATTAAAACATGGTTAATACATATTTTTAAGAATAAATTTTTACAGTAGATGGAGGCTGAGGAGGAAATGGCTTACCTGATGCTGCCTATATCATCAGTACCAATAACAAGAGTAAAAGATGCAACGCCAGCCCTCTGGTTACGGTTGTATTCTGTGTATTTGTGGTGTTACTTCGCCGATTGGACCTGCCATTTGCCTAAATATTATAATGAAATTAAGATAGTTACAGTTTATACCAAAGCTATAGATAGTGTGTTCACTAGGAGGAAATTCACCTGTATTATGTTTTCTAAGAATTATTGAGCTATACTTTTAACCAGCATTTATTTGAACTAAGCAAAGCTTTAAGGAGCTTTGTTATTTATTACTCGATTTATTTCGCACATTATTAACTAATTAAAAAGAGAGTTAACTCATTTACCCATTGGAATAATGTAATTTGAATGTGTCACAGCTACCAATGTTACGGACGGCGGGTACAGAGCGCCAATGAACCGGCCGCCCGCGTCGCAACCGGCCAGACCCAACTCCATAGAGATAGAGAATCAACAGAACAGACAGCCGCGGCTCACCGGCAATGGACATGGTATGATATGAAACTTACAAAAATACAGTAAGAACAGCTTTGTATACATTTACATCAAGTCTTTTTAATTTTCTGGTTTTGACCGAGGTAGCAATATCTACCACAGATACAATCCTTAATAATTTAATTAAACTCATTATTCTCAAATTTGATTGGCATAAGTGTATAGGGTGACGATAAATGAGATAATGAAGGAACAAAAGAGTTGGCAATGAATGTGTGAAACAGCCCTTATTTCTATTAGACAGAGATATTGAATTATTAATTAATTTTTGTATTAAAGCAAATATTGCAATATTGTATATTTTGAAGATGTAAGGTAGTAATATATTAAGATAATAAAATTGATTTTATTTGCAGTGGTGGCAGAGGAAAGTCCGTACGGGACAGCGGAACCGATCTACGGCGGGAGCATCGCGGGCACACCGCGGCGCGCGCGGCCGTCCGTGCCGCCGCCCGCGCCACCCGCACCTCCGCCTGACGAGCCCGCGCATCTCACGCCCACCAGGTAATATGAATACACAAGCTCTCATCAAAACCTGGCATACATATTAAATCACAGAGGGTTTATTTTACATCATACAGATAAGTTTATATCGTGAAATAATCTAATGCTACAAATCGACTGAGCGCACCAAGTCCACGAAGATGGCGCATGGCAGCCGCGCAAGGAAGCTCCTTGTAGGTTTAGTTGATGAATGAAGAGTGTAGTTTCAGTGTTGTCAGGTGACATCCTTGACGATCTCTAACGAGTAATATTAGTAACATATCCTTTTCTTTATAATTTTTATTTGCAGGTCGGCATTACCTCCTCCGCCGCCGCCGCCCGAGGGAGCTTCGCCCCCACCCATGATCAATGGAGCGTCGCCCCCGCACCGCACGGCACTCGATGCACATCTCGATCAGATGCATGCCGTTATAGGTAAAGTTCCTCCCTATTTAGACAACGAAAACACTTTATCAAAAAGAGGACAGGCAAATTCACACTACAAAATGTATTCTGGAATGTAAAAGTATTGTCATCAATCTTCATTAAACTCGGTTTGGTTAACTTATTAATGGGAAGTAAGAGAGCATTGTTTTTGTGAATATATAGACCTGTTTACTATAATATTGCCATTTTTAATGGATTATTATCGTGTCGTTCTTCCAAAGCGTACTATTTTCCAATTCAGATGTTCGTTTTAGATCGTTTTCTTCATCAAACTATTAGATTCATATTTGTTCTATTTATTGTTTGTCATCAACTCAAGACTTGATTGAATAATTTTGGATTTTAATCATTTAGATTTTGACATGTATTTCATTATCTCGCCCGCTCGAAGCAACAGCAACATGACAGTGGACAGAAATAGTCACATGTTCTGAATTTATTCTTATATGTAAATTCTTCTAGGCCTGATGTCGACGGAGGAACCGATGAGCCCGCCGCCACCGCCGGCACCGTCGCCGCCCGCTCCACCGCCCGCACCGCCCGCGCCCGGCGACCGACCGCGCCCTCCGTCCCCTGCCGCCTTGTTGCGTGGTGCCTCCGCGCTAAAGCCGCGCCCGCCCGCCGCACCTCACGCTGACCCCCGCTCCGACCTACTCAAGGCCATACGAGACGGTAAAAACCTATTATTTGTTGTGTATCATTTATTGTAAGACTACAATTCCACTACTACTTTTAAATTTTAAGGATCGACCACTGCTACCCATAAACAACCGCAACACTTGTAAGGTAGAGAAGGGATGTAAATAAGGAACAGTATCGATAAGATGTAGAAGATTAAGCCAATTTAGAATGCAACAGTTTTTTTTTACTTGAACAGGTATCAAACTACGCAAAGTGGAGAAACGGTGCGACGAAAACACTGGGCGGTACGACACTTTGCGCGGCGCGCCCGCCTTCCTCGACGTGGCGTCGATCCTGGCGCGCCGCGTTGCTGTTGAGCTGAGCGACACCAGCTCCGGCGCCGACTCCGACTCCGACGACTCCGACCAGTGGACGGAGCCGCGCGCGTGACGCCGCGCCTCGCCGCGCCGCGAGCCCGCGCGCCCGCCACCCACGCCGCCGCCCGACCCGCGTCCGCCCGACCCCCACACAGACACCCAGCCCCACCACGAAACCGACACCGGGGAGCACGTCCCCATCAAGATCAATGAAAACGAACAGAATGCTACACGAGAGCAAGCGGAAAACGGGCAGAAGGCTGACGAATGCTATGTACGAAATTCGTCGTTCCTGAGTCGAGATATTGAAGCGCAGAAAGCAAAAGAAAACTTGAAACGGGTCATCTCGCCACCGGTCAAAGAAAATGTAAAGAAACCGGAACGAGAGCATGCTTCACCGCCGAAAAGCATATTACCGCCTAAGAATGTACCTCTACCATTAAAGATAGATGCTCACACGAAGGATACTCCAGTATTTAAAGCTCTCACCTCTCCACCATTTAAGAAAGAATCGCCAATTTTAAAGAATGAGCCATTACAATTGAAAACATCATCATCTACTTCAGTTAGTGAAGTATCTCCTATTTTAAAGAAAGAAAATTCATTGCCAGCGAAGAAAGAAATCGTTACATCGCCACCCGCATTTAAGTTAAACCGAACTGATTCAAAAATAGAGAAGAGTACAGTTCCACCAAAAGTTATAAACAAGGAGTCTAGAGAGGTTAAGGAAACTCAAGTTAAGACAGAGAATCTGCCTATTGCCACTGCTAGTATTGATAATGGAAAAAATAATGAAAATGTGAAAACAAATTTGGAAAATTCTGATGTTGAAATTAAAAACAATGACAATGTAATTAACCTGGAAGAGTCAAATGGGGTCGGGGATAAAATAAGAAAGTTTGAGAAGGCAGCAGAAGATGCAAATGCTAGTGTAGGTAAACTGTCTCGCCCGGGCTCGGTGCGTGGCAGGCCTAGGACGGATCGCCTGGGCTCCGATAGCAAAGAAGAGTTTCCACCGCCTGCCACACCATTTAAAGATAATGTATTTTTTGAGCTGAGTGCACACAGTGGGAAAAATACACCAACTGAGCATCACGGAAATCATACTACCCTAGAGCGCCAACATAGTATAACAAGAAACTCGGTAAATTTATTAAAATGGCAAAAAAGTGAAAGTAATTCAACTGAAGGCGAAAAAGTCTTGCAAAAGCCAGAACCGCAAAAGATAATAAAGCCAGAATTCAAACCGATGCCGTCACCTGTCGACGTGACAATTAGATCGCCCAGTCTGGGCGTTAAGGTCCCAGACCAGTTCCCGTCGCAAGGCACCGCCTTCCGCAACGTGGTGGTCCCCGACACCGCCCGCGCCAGCCGAGACATTCCCAAAATTAACGAAGATGTAAATACTCAAAATAATTTTAAGACTTGCAAATATAAAAATAAGGAGAAGTACGCCGTTAGCAAAGGATCCAGCTACTTCACAAGGGGATCCGAAGAGATATGGTTGGTTAAGAAAAAAGACATTGAAGAAATCGAAGAAAGGGTACTGGATTCATTCCGCAGAGCCGGCGGCAATTTGTGCGGGAGGAGTGAATCGATGCGTCCATCGTCTGACAGCGGGCAGAGTGTATCCTTTTCCCACGCAACAATGGGAAGGAACAAACGCATGTACGCTAGAAGCGAGTCGTTGGACCCGCAGTGGGCGGGAACCAGAGCGCAGACATTAAAACGTCAATCGTCAGTCGCGTGCACTTGCGGCCACGATAAGAAGACTCGAGCTAAAAGCGCCGGGGCCGAGGCCAACCCCCGTCCTCGATCTCGTTCACATGGCGATGACAATAATCAATGTCACATCCTGGATAAGTACGAAACACTCGTATAGTGTGTCCAGCCTCCATCGCCCGCCCTGTCCCATGCACAGAGAATTGTGATAGCTGTGTAATATATGACTATGTGTACCCGTCTCTCACACGGAGCGGGGAAATTTGTGTGTTTGTGTGTTTAATGGTGCAGTGCATGGATTAATACAAATAATTTATACATATACATTCACAGGATCAGTTAAGTGTTTCTATTGTATTAATATTTATTCTTTGAGCAGTGGTTTATTCACTAGCTTTCTGGATGTGGTATCGGACGAATGTGAATCAATTTAGGTATGTTAGAATGTAAACCAAAAATATGGCGATAAACGAGTAGTCCCGAAAAATAGATGTAGCATTAAAGTATATACTCTTCCCTTTTTATATAGTATAAAGGTTGGCATATAATGTATTTTATTTGGCAATTATGTTCAAATGATGATTGATGTGGTGTTGATATGTACTCGACTTAAACTTAAGTCAATTACGCCATTTATCTCTATATAACATATTAGCTATTTTCATATTAAATCTAGGCCCACATGAGCACAATCATATTAAGTGGTGCTTCGCTTGTTGAAATTATGTTTAACATCTTGTGAAAAAGTCTCTTTTCATTAGCGGTTGTGAAATCCTGTATTGAGATCTTATTATATTTTACTTGATATGTTACAACGCGTTTAAACAATTGAACGCTTTATTATACAGTTACTAGTCTATGATTGAATGGAATAGTATATTATAGTGTGTTATCCCATCCGTAACGCTTCTAATATTACCGAAAAAGTATTCTTACACAAAGGTTTCAATACATAGATCAGCCCTTTTCTATGTTTATACTGCATGTAGGTGGCAAACTGATATATTTTATCACCTACATACATTTAATAAATTTACTATGTTAGAAGTAATTGACCTAATTTATTGGATATGTCATGGGAAAGAAGACAGGAAAACATTTTCCATTCATCAACATATTGTGACTATTGTAACATGTATCAAATTGTATGTTTGTATGCAACATCACAAAAATAAAACATTCCAAAAAATTTTTTCCCAATGACCTGCCTTTCTATGTATTCAAATCTATGACCTTGAGTAAACAATCATAGTATTTTAGATGGAAGTGAATATACCACGGGACTGTCTACTAGATCCTTAATATTTAGAAACTTATACATAGTCGTAAGAGTACTGTTTTTGTAATTTCATATAATATGTGACCTGCATATGTAGTGCCAATTATGTCATATATATTTGGATTATCACATGTAATCCTTAGCTTCCATTTTGTAATAAAATCTTGTATTCATCTAGAATTCAATCATCTGTTTAGTTAGAGTTGTTGACATATAGAATGTATATTTTTTATTTTTCTATTTTAATATCATTCTATTTACAAACAGTAGCTATGGCTAAAAATATTTGCTATTATGTTGTTTTTAATATGCATTCCAAAATATTTAGTTGCTCAAAATGCCCAAGCGACTATATTTTGCATATAGTGTTAATAAAAATGAGCAACGAACATGTACCAAATTCTTAAATATGTAGAAGTATAACCTATACATAGAGGTAAGTTATCAATTCATATTAAGTATGGATGGATTTATTTAATTAAGTGTCCAGAGTGGTAACTTTATTTGGAAACTATCATTACTGCCATCACAAGTAACTTGGACTTTACACTACCTGATTTTACATTGTAAGTTACATTTAACCCCAGTAATGTATATAAAAGGTTCTCTTTTTACCTAGGTGTTGATGATGAAACTTTTTGACCCAAGAGTCTCCAAATATAAGTTTAATCATGCAAATAACTCTTCTTTTAACTGTTTTAGTTATAGTACAATAAGGTTTTCATACATAAATAGGTCATACACCTGAAACAGAACCCGTCAGCAGTCAGAAAATCAAATCATCTGAGTATTGTTGTGCATAGACCCATAAGAAAGACAATATAAATAGAGAGTCTAACACCTTGCGCATTCAACTAGTCAATAATTTCATGCATTTCTTTGGACACATTAGTTGGTGTTTTAAATAATTTACATAGGGGAGGAAAACAACACAACTATTTTGTTTTTGTGGACAATAAAGGAACTGTGACATATATTGTTTGTTTGTGTTCTATTTTCAACCACTCGCACACACCACATGGATTTCATTCTATAGGGCCTATGTATGTATTTAAATCTTCGACATTAAACAGTGTGTTATGTACGAGCAGCAAGCAATGTAGTATAGTAGGTTTTATTCGCGAATGATGGTGATTAGCGCTAAGAAATGTAAATTGTAGCTGTAAGAGAAATAAATGAAGCATGTTTTATATTATGTAGATTGTGTAAACGCCTCTTTATTTTGCCACAACATGGCGAACGCTGATTATTTATTTGCATTTTTTTATCATAAATGTTTATAACTTTTTTTAATGTTAATATATCTGAATCGAGTTGTTGTAACTGCTGAAATTTCATTATAGTCCATTAAATTTATATAATTATAAAGCATACCTTTGTTAGTTCTTATTCTAATTACGGTAACAATTATTCAAATGATTGCCAGAATCTTTCAGTACATAGATTTTTAAAGAGAGGAAGTAAACAAGGGATGATTTTTAGTTACTTCTTACATAGAATTTTATTTATAACGTGCATTATAAAAATTGTAATTCACAAATATGCTTTGTGTTGCGGACTATATCGTCATGTCACTTCTATTAAGAACATATTTTATAACTTGTTTATTTGCTAATACAATAAAAAAATATAACCTATTTGTTTCATTTATCTCCATTATATATGAAAAATGATTAATTTGGGATTCCACATGGTGGACAGAATCCTATGTTCCTCTTGGATTCACCACACTATAAGGAACTTTAAGTAGTTAGGAGTATAGTAATTATATAACATTATGAAACGTAACATAAGTGGTTAACAGCAGTTTTTTGTCACATGGTAACATTTCGAACTGAAATTTCTCATCAATTGTAAACCTAGAAAATTTGTTAATCAGAGGTAAAGATAATTTAGATTAGTAGTAAATATCCGTTTCACCAAGCAGCATTGTCCGAAGCTCCAGATGTAGTTTAAAAATGTTTTGAAATTTTATTTGGTTTTGATAAATATCTCTGTTTTAGTAAATCTTTCAAAGCCTGATGGTTATTTTTATATGATTGTTTAAACTGTGACAGTAGTCCATACGTATGTTTTGGTTCTGCCTACGGTCTTAACGGCCGGCCGCCTGCCTAACGCCAACCCTCCTCGGAAATAATAAGCTACTAATCTAACCTTACAAAACATATTACATGACAATACATACATAATTTCTAAAATCGTCTAAATAGTTGTAAGCTCTGCGTTACCATATATAGCTGTTACCATCACCAGGGAGTGCCATGCGTCTTCGAAATACGTGCTTGTGCTATGAATATCTCAATGCACAGTGTGTCTATCTGATCTTGCTAAATCTCCGTAATTGTCTTGTTTTGAATTTTAAATAATGTAACACTATATATATAGAAGTAAATACAAAATTTTAAGGGAAGCTTACCAAAAAACATTAGTGAGAACCGTCTTCTAATAATCATTGTTTTGGGTTTTATTGCGTTTATATATTTATTATTTTCCATATAGAGACAGCGACCAGTTACATTTTTATTAAATGTATACATTTTACGACGGATTGAACCTGTGCCTAATCGTCTATTGTGAGACTTTATTCAAATATGTAATATACAAATATGCAAAATAGTAAAAGCACTAATATTTGTTCATCAAAATTGAAAATAAAAATAAATTATATATTAATTCGAAATATTTCTGAGAGTTGATGACTTTCAACGATTCCCGCGTTTTTAATCAGGCATAAACGTTTTTTCATGCAATTGCAAATGCATGTTTTTATATTGAGAAGAGAATTATCACTAAAGTCATTATTTATTTATTTTCATACAATAAATAAATCAAAATGATATGGTAAAATAATATGTATTCTGCATAAAATTTCTCGATTTTTCAAAAAAACAATATTTAGTTTTAAAAACTTGTTGTAAGTTGTAACTGTACAAGTTTGATGTTAGTGTAATGGAACGTAAAATAATTCGTCCGTGTTCTGCTTTGCATCTGCTTGCTGCTTGCTGTTGCTATCTTGTATTGTATTGTGAATGTAATGGGTGGTAAATTAGTTTCCTTTTTTTATTAATGAAAAATATTGCAATATAGCTTAGATGCAGTGATTAAAACTAGAACTTTTAAAATACAAAGAAGATATTAAACGGTTTTTAGCTAACTCTTTATTCTTGTCGCGATCGCGCTTTTAATTTATAAAGTGGAGTCGTTACAAAATATTGCAAAATGACTTCAGCACTTTACTTGGAACATTATTTAGATAGTCTTCAACATCTTCCCATAGAATTACAAAGAAATTTTAAATTGATGCGTGATCTCGATGACCGAGCTCATGGACTAATGAGGACAATCGATCTTATGGCCGACGAATTATTGCCGAATATTCCTAAAATGGACGATGAAACAAAAAAAGAGAAGGTGAACACTATTCAGGGATTATTTAATAAAGCTAAAGAGTATGGAGACGATAAAGTGCAACTCGCTATTCAGACGTATGAGTTGGTAGATAAGCACATACGGCGCCTTGACTCTGACCTCGCACGCTTTGAAACTGAAATTCAAGAGAAAGTAATGAGCTCGCGTGCCGCGCAACCTGGCGCAGACCCGGAAACTAACACTACTGCTGTGAAGAAGGGCAGAAAGAAGCATAAGGCCAATGAAAAGGCTGCTGCGTCTACAGGTAAGAAGAAACGTGCGGGCGCTTCGAGCGAAGAAGACGCAGTAGCAAATGGAAGATCAGCAGCCAAAAAGAAAGTACAGAGGAAAGGTGCAACAACTGCAACAAATGCTGTTAAAGAACAAGAAGAAAATGCAGACCTCGACTCCGTAGCTGGCATGGCGCACCCAAGTGATGTCCTCGACATGCCTGTAGACCCAAATGAGCCCACTTACTGCCTGTGCCACCAAGTGTCTTACGGTGAGATGATAGGGTGTGATAATCCGGATTGTCCCATAGAGTGGTTCCACTTTGCTTGTGTCGACCTCAAAATAAAGCCTAAAGGAAAATGGTATTGTCCTAAATGTACACAGGACCGAAAGAAAAAATGATTGACACTCAAACCTCCTGCTAACAAAGCTGCAGAAAAGACTGTGCCTGTGAAGTCAGAGGTGAAGTGACTGCCTACTATAAATTATATTATTAATTAGCTTAATTAATAAGAACACGGAGAATTAGGTTTATTTTACTATTTATAGTATTTTTATCATCTATCTACTGTCAATGTAATAAAATTGTTTTGTCTATATTTCTTATGTTGATGAATATTTGGCATTTAATTTAACAAACACATTAAGAGTCTTTGAAATCATTGATTATTATTTTAACACAATAAGCAAATCGACTGACATGAGAGAGAATTGATAGTTAATACAATAGTGTTATGGATTGTAAATAATATAAAGGACTATATAAATTTAAGGAGTATCAAGTTCAGAGATGTATTATAAATGAACACTTCAGCCGGAGGATGGTGATATGGTAAATGAATAATAATTTTAATTTAATCTATTCAGAAATCATTTTACTTTCATCCATTATAGAGAAAATGTTAATGAAATGCTAAACTTGTATTGTATGATTTTTTTACTGATGTATTTGCTTTTTATAATTAAATTTCATTATTTTTGAAAAATATTGTCTAATGATTATTATTTTGTTTTATGTTGTCGACGGTTACATATATCTGTGATAATATATTACAAAATATACAATTTCTTAATTTATATCAAAAGGGAGAACTTAAACTTGCATAAACAAAATATGGGCAAAAATATTTTTAAGTTTGGAACATTTTTTAATATAGTTCTCTGGCATCGAAATATTAAAAGAAAGTCAAACTTTTTTTTTACACATTTTAAATTATAACAGTTTTTGACTTTGCAGCAAAGATTTGTTTTATTACCACATAAAATGTTAAATGTCTTTATCTGCCAGAATTTGAGTAATTTTTATGATTATAGTAAAATTATATATATTGATTGAAACAACATTGCTATTACAGCTAACTCCACAACAGCTGTGAAGAAATAATTGAAATAAAACATATATACATATAACATTGTTTTATCACATAATATAAAGTCCCTTTACAAATAAAACTGTTATATAAACTGTTCTTAAATTATTGTCATGAAACTAATACAATTAAATAACATATTTGCCTGTTTAGTAGTCAATTACCATATCTGTGCAAATGTACCCATTAAAGATATGTTAAATATATGACATTGCTTTATGCCCATTCATTGCCCTGTATGATTTTATCCATAGAACTGTATATAATTTTATTATTAATGATTTATGTACTATATTTTACTATTTTAATTTATTACACGGTAAAATGATGAGTAATTGTGGACAATTTTCCGTATTATTAGGAACTATAAGCTAGACATTGGTTGGTCTCTACCAAGTCTCTTAAGATCATATTTTTGTCAAAACTCTGGTCTATTTTTCTTGAATGTAGTTTATTAATTGAAACATCCAATAATACCAAAATACAGGTAACATTACATTACAAAATAATTTTATATACAAGCAATTTTTAATCAAACTGAAAAGAAAATCCCCAAGGGTATCCATAAGGTTTACTTTAGTAAATTTGTCAAACAGTAAGTAAAATGTTGAACTTAAAAGTTAAAACTTTTAAGTTCATCATTTTATGCATCCTAAGCATGCTGTGTTTACACAGCATGCTTAGGATCTGATATTCATAAGGGCTCATTTTTCAGTGAGCTTTTGTCTTATTTTCTATTTTGTACAAAGTAATTTGCTTAAATTTGGAAGTGGATATGGCAATAAGATTATATATTTCACACATTTGGATAGTGCATTGTGGTTGTTAGTTGTAACTTCTGATAACATTGATTTAATCCAGAAGTGTGAGAGCAGTGTAACATTTTGTTAGCTTCACATATAAACCCCAATAATTGAAAAAGTTGCTTAGTATAGGAACATAGTGTTCTTCCTTGCTGTTTAATAATATTTTATTACTAATTATTATTTGTTTTTAATTCTTTGTTTGTTTGAATGTTACAAAAACTATAATTATTAACTTAGGACCAATTTGTTCTCAGTGAAAGGATTAGTAGGGAACATAAGTTTTATACCTATGTATATATCTTTTATTAGTCTCGAATAAAGTTAGTAAAAGAATAATTTTAAATATAATTATATAAGTGTGATATAATCCAAGTATTGATGCTATGATACTATTAAAATTGGGCGAATTATGTCAAATTGTGTAAAGTTTTACATAATCTGTAAATATTATTTATAATTTTATTTTAATTTCCTCGACAAAATGAAGTTTTAATAAAAACGTTTTTCTTACTTTGTTTTTTTATTAGCTAATAATAACACTAAATGAATGAATAGAAATACCGAAATGATCCGGGATTTATAATTCAAACAGAAAGCCATTTTTGGACATCGAAATGAGTACCCGACGGTGGGGATAAATTAGGGTCAAGTTGGTTGGAATCGTGACCAAAGTCATGTTCGTAATCTTACTTTAGTTGCTCATAGTAAGGTTGCATGGGCACACGCATACGCTCTTTAGTTTAATATTGTACTGAGCGGCAATCGAGCCGTTTTTGTGTTCTGTGGTCACATATCTCTCTCTGGTTTTTCGCTACAAGCTTTGCTCGTCCCGCGCCGCCCGGGTATATGTCAATATTTAATTTGAGATAATATAACTCGAATAGTTTTAAGATCATTAAAATAGATCCAGTAATTTAAAAGTTCACTCATTAGACATATTGATTAGATTACAGGCCATATTTAAAAGCGAAAGTAAATTAATCATTGCTGCATAAGAATCTACATAATACTAACATTTTGGAATTGCTACGGAAGTATACATATATGACGGGCTGGTTGGCGTGATTAGTATGATACTTGCTCTACACACTGCTGGTCGTAGGTTCGATTCCCACCCAGGACAAATATTTGTGTGCATGAACATGTCGGTTTGTCGTGAGTCTGGGTGTAATTATGTATTTATGTATGTATTAACAAAACAAAAGTAGTATATCAGTTATCTGGTTTCCATAGTACAAGCTCTACTTAGTTTGGGTTCAGATGGCCGTGTGTGAATAATGTCCCTGAATATTGTGTTATTATACATGAGTAATGCTATTTAAGTGCCATCTGCTGATTGGCAATAGCAACCTGAACTCTGCCGCGATACCGCGGCACTGAAAAGCGAATAGGTACTCTTTCGAAACTTTCTTTTTTCAGTTCTTTAGCCTAATTGAAGAATTTCTGTAATGGTGTTGTATTAATATTTATAAACAAGTCAGTTGAATGGCTAGATCGTTTGCCACCTTCATGCAAAAATAAATTGTACCCCTTTGTCAAAAACATCCGCCAAATTTATATTTTCATTTTTTCAAACTTGTGAAGCAAAAACCTTGGTATATTGGTTCTTTAGTATTTACAATTATAGTGACTTTATTATAAAACAGTAGATATATCCGAGCAACTTACAGGAAAAAGGGAGCGAATATACTAAGCTTTGTATTGCGAAAGTATTGTGAAATTTAAAGCAACAATTATAATATGTCAACGATCTTATGTCTCTATTTACGATATAAGTATGTAAGTATTCTTTTTAATCTAGTTAAAATCTATCAAATTTTATTTTTCAATTTGATAATGCCAGCTTTGTATATCAGTCGTAATGTTATCTATGTTATTAATTATTTTGTACAAAGTTTGTATAAGAAAGCAGCTGTCAAACTGTAATGTTTTACCCGTTTGTAAAAACAAATTAATAAATTAGAAAGTAATATATGGTGTTTGCTTTTGGACCATCGCGGTGCTGATAATTTATTATCTCTAACTCCTGCTGTATGAAATTTGCATTACAAAGCTTTTGCTATAACTTTTTTACAGGCGCATATTATTGCTTTATCTTCGTTGAATTTATTTTTAGTAGTACATTATTCAACGAGTTTTATTGTCTCCATCCGTCAGCAGCCCTAGCGTCAGTCGCACTCGCACACCGCTTGCTGTGCTCGGTAAAGCGAAACAGTATTTAGCTTCGGCCTCATATGGATTACTACTCGCATCTGTGGGCTGGAGCTCCCAAATACTAGTTCTTACTGATCGACTTGATCTGTTTCCAGCGGTATTTGCAAACCAATATGACTTAGGATCCTTGAAGAGAAGAGCGTAGTCCTTCCTTAAAAGGCAGGCAGCGCACCCACAGTTCCTCTGATATCGTCGATGTTGTTGTGTTTTGATGTGGATGGCGGAGGTGACCATTAGCTCTAAGCGACTCATTGATCTTTTTCACTCTTATAGAAAACGCCGTAGCCAAGCCTCACGTAGCAGCCAGAATTCTTCGCGAGTATCTAGCTTATAACAAAATAAATTACCATTTTTGAGCAGTGGTGAAGAAACAAATTACACAAAGTAAAGTGCCTGTTTGGGTTCGAACCCGCGACCTACAGAACGTAAGTCATGTCAGTGGCGTTTACCACTGGGCCACCGCTGCTCCAACCATCTTAAGGTACAATTTATTACTGGATGACTCGACAAATGTTGTTATTGACTTGTCAAAATTTCATTACATTTGCTTGTGACCTTTTTTACATTTTGTGAAAAGCTACAAAATGTGTTAACGTTAATGTTTCGGAGTAATCACTGCTTAGTCTTATCATTGTTGAAAGGATGAATGAGGAGAGAATAACGAAACAAATTTATGTAGCAAAAGTGAGTGGCAGTGTTGGTAGGGGACGCCCTAGAGAAGTTATATCGATCAGATTAGTGGCTTACTAAAAACGGCGATATAAGGAGCACCCATAACAAACGAGCACGTATGCGTATATGTATGAATGTAGAAGAAGCGAGAGAGGTGTGCCAGGATCGCGCGAAATGGAAATCCATGATCTTTGCCTACCCCTCTGGGTTACGGGTGTGAGCGCATATTTGTGAGCTTCCACTGGCGTAGAATCGTGTTTCTACGTGAATGTTTTCGGCAGTGTAAGCCCATTGTCAGAAGTATTGTGGTGAAAATTGTCTGAGCTATGATTGAAGCGAATGTATAATTGAATTGAATTATAAATTATAATTCAACTAACTTATAGGCATCGTTTAATCCTACACTAAATACTATTCCTTTTAACATCAATAGTTCAGCTTAGTTTTTAGTAATATTAAGTTTTATTCATGTAGCAAAATAGATATTAGGCGCTAACATTTAAAAAGGTTAATGGTCTTTAACTGCAAATGCTACCGAAAGTCATCAGAGCTTAATGCGTAACTTGCACGAAATAGAACGAAATTGCTATGAAATGATGAAGGAAACTACACTGGACCATATTATTATGCGTTGCGGAATCATTTGTATCGGCGAGTTGCTAGTAGTGATGTAGAGCTGTAAGAAATATCGATACTATTTACGATATCGAACTTTACTTTTCAACTTACTAACTACTAAGCGTTACTTATATAAATTAATTCATAGTTTAAAAATAAAACTTATGATTACAAAAAACATCTATTATTTTATTTAATTTTCACTTAGACTTCAATTTTTCAACATTAGAATTATTTTATTTTATATTTTTGTAATCCGGATACACGACTAAAGCAAAGTTATGTAAAATGTATTGTCAACGATACGAGTGTAAATTTTCAAGTCCATGAGACATATCCAAGTTAGTGAGAATTATGACAAAAGATTTCATTACACATTAGACATACAAACATCGAGACCAAGCTAATAGAAACATGTTAAAAAAATAGCCTAGCGAAGTAACAAATAATATATCTCTAGTTAAGAATTATCAGAAATTTGCGTGTTTTTTTTTAAACTTTGTATATAAAATTACATGCACACTTTACGATTTGTTAGTAGAGTCACAGAGGTGTTCTAGTCTCTATGAATAACAAACTTTTCTTTTTTTAAGTAAATATTATTAGAATTTAATAAAAATGCTTTTTGAATTTATATTCGATAATATCGATTCCACATCCCATACCTGATTGCATACATATAATTATTTGGCGACAAAAACGTTGGTAGGCTGTGTATTCGACGGGGCGGTCGGTCTGAGAGTAAAAAGCTTGCATTATTGCATCAGCAGGTATGACAGGAAAGCGCCACCGTTTGCATCAGAATCCAGTATAATAATTTTCGAGAATGTATATTTTTTATCCTTTTACAATTGGTTAAATCTCTTAACCAGCATGACAAAAATAATACATTTGATTCGAAAAAATCAAAACGTAAACGTTAGTCTTGAATCTACGATTGGGTTAGTAGTAATAGAAATATGTAAAACGAATGTATTCCATTAATAATGTCATTAATAAAAAATAAAAAACAAATAAGCCTTTCATTATTCTTAACCACAATTTTAATTAATTTCTAAGCCACAGTTTTGTACTTTTCGGTTGTGAAAAATATGCTCCGGTGGTTCGAATGTTAAAGGGATTTTTTTAATAACGAATAAGCTAGGTCTTTACCTAAATCCCCCCAATGTTAATTGGTAACGTAGCCGAAAGATGGTACGCTTAGTTACAGCATATTCACTCTTCTCTTGAAGGTACCCACGTCACAGTTGGATGGAAACGCTGACGCTGAAAATTGTTCAATCAATTTGGCCGTATGCATTATGAACGGCGATTGTAATCAATGAATAAAAGAATATTGATGGGAGAAATTTATGTCGTCCTAGATTTTTCCAGAAACATTCCAGATCGGTGACATCTACATTCAATAAAGAAAGGCGGTACTAAAAGTACATAATCTCTGCTCAGGGCTAAAGCAACAGTTTTTTTTCTTTTTTATGGAAGAAGGTGGAAAACGAGCTAGCGGGTCACCAGATGTTCTGTGACCGCTGCCCATAGGCATCCGCAACTCGCAGATGAGTTGCAGATGCGTTGCCTACCTTTAATGGACAGACCCCACCTCTGATATAGATATGAAAAGGATAATTTCTTTTACCCATTGATCCCGTCCACATCCAATCCACTTCCCGTTCCCATTCCATTCTTGCAACTGATTTTGTTGTACTCTATGTCACACTGTAATCTATGGTCTATTTTTATAGCTACTAATAAAATAATAAGATGAAAATTGGCGCTGGTATGTTGATAGATGAAAGTAATTTTACGTAACGTCGCAGGCGTCGGTTTTTACCATTATAATTCAGATTACCGCGAAAACAGATAAGGTGGATGCACAATGTGACATTTGGGGAAAATATTGATAAATATATTCCTGGAAATCGGATACATCATTCAATTGATTCAATTGTTGTTCGTCTTACAACGACAATAGTTTTTTTTATGAAGGGCCGATTTTTAGAATGGTATTATATAACATATTATACCTTATTATACCTGAACTATTTATATTACATAGGTGAGTAGTCTAAGTGAACGTATTTTGACCACACTGGTACATATATTTATATACGAGTATAACTGTAACTGGGTTTTTTCAGATTTTATTACTTGTTCATCAGAGAATTTTTGCTTCCCGGGGCTTTGTTATTTCCGCTCAAAACGTGACAATATGGTCACGTTAATCATGGAATATTATAATTAAATAAGCTATAGAGAATTAGTCCCTTGCAATGTGATATATGTATATTTTTTCTAGAATGGATTTTTTTTATCTTAAAATTGAACGAAACTCCTCTTTGTACGGTACTACCACTGTGATCGCCAACTCGACTGCGAAGCATGGGGATTATGACACTAACCAATAACGATGAAGGGGGAGGCCTACGTTCAGAAATGTATGTTGCGAAAGTGAGTGGAAGTGTTGGATCGACGTTGGTTGTCTTAGGTCAATTTATACCAACAGGATTGAATTGCGGGCCACATAAGTACATATGCGTAAGTGCTTGAGTTTGAAAAAGCGTGTAACAAGCGTGTCAGGGGTGTGTCAATATCAAACTAAATGGTAATCCGTGATTTCTACCTACCTCTGAGGGTTACAGGCGTGAGTGCTTATTTATTTCATGTATTATCCTACGCAAGCAAAGTCGCGGGAAGCATATAGTTATTGCATTACAGCTTTACAAGTCACATCGCACGCGGCGAGGGTTCAGTTGTGCGCAGTCGCTCGCAGACTTCAAGTGGGGCAACCGCCTTTTTAAACAGTGACATAAAAGTTTTATATAGATAAAATAATGACGACACTGTTGAGAAAAATGTTGAAGACACACTCTAAACACAAAAGTAAGTTATTTAAAATGTTTTGTTAAAGTTATTAAAAAAAAAGTTTTTTTTCGCAACAATGTATTTATTTCAGTAGACGCATTGAATGTTCTCTTTGTTATACTGTAACTTCAGTTACACCCGTTAACGCCCGTGAATAATATTGCAAATAATGTAAATTTCTTACATAATATTAAATACATTTACATTTTATATAATATTATTTATGCATGTCCTATATCTGACATTGACAGCATTTTATAATAATATAAATGATGTGCAAGAAATTTTAGTAAGAATAATACTAAAATTGCGTACCAATGTGACTGAAGTTAAATTAACAAAAAAAAGAATAAATTAGCTTAGCTTCGACTACTTCATAATGTAATTATGAAATGCGTAGTAATTATGAAATGCTCCTTATCTTTCAATCTACGCAACAAATTTTAAGTTTTGAAGTGAAAACTTCTATAGCCGCGTTGTGCGATATTTGGCAGGGGTAAATGTTACAGGTTCGCTTGGGTACGCACAACAAATCAACAAGCGTCAACAACATGCTTATTTGAATTTGGAACAGTTTCGATTTTTTTTTAATTTTATTGTTAAGTTAATGGCTGATCAACGGAAAAAATAGCTAAATAGCTGTCCGTCCGATAAATGTCCGATCAAATGTGATTCAAGTTTCTAGAAAAATGATCATCAATTTGTTCTTTAGATACTAAAATTGAATTGACGAGACTGTTAACTTGACAGGAGTTTGTTGTATAAAAAATTGATAAACCTTTCAGAACCCGGGCGTTATAATACCGAAAAACTATTAATTGACTGCTGATTTAACTCAGATATATTTACGGATTTTTTTCTTTTTACACTGTTTATTATCATTTTAGTACTATACTCCGCTTACATTTACTTTTATTTATTCTTTATCACCATGCCACACGATTTAGCGTTTGTTAGTAAGCAAAAAGGATAACTGGGTCTTTTTCCTGTAACTCTGTAATACTATATACCATTAGTAAATATTACAACTAAATGAAAATATATTACTAGCTCTTTACTTGTTACCAGCCGCCGTACGTTCATATTTTTTTAACCTTTTTTTATTTCCTTTATACTTCAATCGTCATTTTTCAGTCAATTCAAAAAACCCCTAGATGAATAGGTATATAACCTAAGCTTAAATAAATCACTCCATCTATTGGGGAAAACCGTATCAAAATCATTTCAGTACTAAGCTTCTTAGTTACTACAGTGATAACAGTAAAAGTAAGAGTAACCAAAATACCAGACTTACGACCGGTTTCTGAAACGCAGATCAACGGAAAAATTAGCTAGCGAGTTGTCAATTGTCATTTGACTTGGTTGACATGATTTTTATATTGTTTCTTTCAACTTTCTTTTCTCATTTGACATTTAGCTTGCCAAGAATGTTAGTTGAATTCTCAGAATATGTTCGGATACTGTATGGTTATCGTCATTTCAATGACTTACTTTCATCATATGGGTTTTATGATTTTGTCATATCCATTAAAATACTTCGGGGATGAGGAACAATTAAAGGACACCTCAATGATCATAATTGGCTAACCTGTTTAAGCTATAGGTCACAATAGAACTCAGTGAACGGACCTGCATCTATGTATGGTATATATACATATGTACATATCCGCGAAAACCATTACCATCCCGTCTGGGGCGGCGCCAAAATTTTTAGGGCTAATGAAAAAGAGCGGAGCGCGCAGAAGTGTTTGCCCCTCAACCTAAATATCAATTCATGTAAATATTTTATTGGCCCTATTAGTAAAAGTAAAGTTATTATAAAATATCCTAAAAACACACGCACACCAAGCTTTCTTAGGATAAAATTATTTTTTCTGTGACTGTTTTTTTATTCAAACTTAATTTTTTTTATACAAAAGTAATTTTTTCTATTCGGCTAGTTACAAAAGCATATTTTTTAGCCTTTTTAAACTATTATTTATTATTGTATGAAGAAATTGGATTATATATTTTTCTAAGATTAGTTCTTCAATTGTTTTATTTTTGGGAATAGGTTCCACTTTTTGGCACCTGTAGCAGCGCCATGTTTTAACAGCACTTTATCACAGTCGTAGAGTCCGCAACAACATCTGTTGCACGAATGGGCCGGCTTGACCCGTGAAATATCACCACCTCACAGAAAACAGACGTGAAGTATAAGTACTCTGCGTTTCGTCTGATGAGTAAGGTCCCGGTGACCTAGTTTCAGTTTTCTACCACCTATCTGGCTAACGGGATTGGACGGGGAGGTGGTTAACGAGGAAAAGGTGATATCCTTTGTCCATGCCCTCCTCTATACATTAAAGGTAGGCAACGCATCTGCGACACATTTGCTTGTTGCGGATGTATATATGGGTAGCGCTCACTTAACATCAGGTTATCAGCTTCCTCGTTTGCTACCTTGTGCTCTCCGAGAGTATGTAAACATTCTCATTCCTAACTTTTCTTGCAACTATGACCTGTGCTGTTATGATCACTAGGGTTACGTGTATTCTGATGGATGTTCGTTTGGGAATATTTCTTCTTTTATTTCTATTTTGGGTCAAAAACGTATTCTATATCGTATTAGCATTTTATTTGCGAACCACTTTGGTACTACATAAATCAAAACTCACTTCTATATTTTGCGCAAGCCGCACACTAGCTCTCGCAAAAATCTCAACCGCGACAGCTTTTCTAAGACTCCATTAAAAATTCCAAGTTGGGAGGCGGTTGTACTCGAAACGCCGCGCCCGTAACAGCGAGTGCGGGTTTTCTCTCCAATTACGTTGGAATTGGGAGCTCTCTCGATAGACAGACGTAAATGGCGGATCTGTTGACGGGACAAAAAGTTGTCATGGCTGTTAACGAAAGGGGACGACGCGAGGCCGCTTAGCAGGAATGATATATTAGCCTTATATGCACTCGTAACGGAATAATTGACCTATATGTTGCCGTTACACACAAGTAACGTTAGCTTTATCGACGATATTAATCATTACATATTAGAAAACAGTCCCGTCACCGCTTCTGTATGAACGCGAAAGACTTAAAAACTACTTACTAAACGGATTTTCATGAACAGACGGAGAAAGATTGAGAGATATTTAAGGTTTTGTGTAACTGCTGTCTTTGTTTTGTTATATGATAAACTAAAATTAAGTCCTCGAAGTTCACACTGCCTAATTTGAATCTCTCGAGAATTTAAAAAAAATCTTGGTCTTTTTAAAAATATACAATCATTACAAACTGGAATAAAACTAATTCTACGGATTTAATCGCGTTTATTTTACGTGGTCTGATTCCCGACGTTTCGAGTACTTTACAGCGCTCGTGGTCACGGGGGGACTGAGATGTCAGACGTCCCAATGTCAAAAGTTGCTGGCGAATTACCCACTTATTTTAAATAATTATTTCTGCTCCGATGTATGTAGAATAAGCTTACTGAATCTTGAGGTCTTGCAGTTGTATGCTTGGTTTGAGATTAAATTTTATTAATCACGGGATCCCAAGCCGGTGGTAGTACCCAGCCATCTTCCCTATTATAACATTTAAATTCCTTCCGTATTTCTGTTTAAAATCAAAATAGATAATTGTACAAATGTTTAAAATAAATCACAAATTATGATTAAACTCGTGTTCACATGATTTCTCTTCCTTCCCTCTTAATTATTTTAAAGTCCTGTTATTTTGAACTCTTGATAATTTGAAAGTTCTCACTGGTCCATTGAGTGACCAAATAATCGCGAGTCGCCCGCAGTTCCGTGCCATAAAACAATGCGGGTGCTGCTAAATGCTTGCCTCTCCAAACACGCTCCTCAAGATGGTCGGTCACTGAACGGGATATAATCGCCAATTATGACTGAAGATTTCTCCTTATAGAAACCTAAGAGAGTGTAAAGTGGAACTAATTTATTTTAAAATTAAATAGCCATTGTTGGTTCGATCAGATTTCTTCTATTCCATATTATTATTTACCGTTAATTTAACTGCTTACACCTGTTGTACGATTAAAGGAATGGCGTTTCACGAAGTTATCTGTATCCAATCAACCTTTCTTCGATTAATGAATAATTTATTGCGTACTAAGAAACGTCGATGTCTCGACTTGCGACTTTTTACGACCAATAAAAGACAACTCGCTCAATGAAAATTGTACACAACTAGATACCACTTTTTTCCTATTTTGTGCTCTACATCTTTATATTATTTTTTCTATCATATTAGATTAAGAAAACCCATGTAACGTGAATAACTCAAAAAAGGTAATTAACTAAAATTAAAATAACTGGAGATAGGAAATTTTAAATTTGGCACATAATTCAATATGTTGTGTAAGGTTTTTTGTAAATTTAATTCCTGGATGAACTAAGTGGAATAAAATGCTGTATTATATAGGGGTGGCAAGGGAAATGGAAAGATTTATTAATTGATAAAAGCGGACGAGTCTCCAGACAAAATGTGTTATACAAGATTAGCAAAAACTTTTAGATAATTTTTGTGATTTCTATCGTGATATAAGAGCTGGTAAAAAGGGCTTTTATTTTTTGAAACCTATGAATTGTACAAAATTGGTCCTTCGAACCGGATTTGAATCCGCGAGATGGAAACAGGGATCATGGTCATTTGCCTCGTTAATTTCATGGTTCACAAATTATATATAATCGTCTGTATATTAAGAACACTAATCAACAAAATCAAGCAGCAGTTCGTCAGACAAGACGTCTTCAAGTCATATATTAGATGCTTCAGCTTTTACTAGCTTGAATCAAAATGCGATCGGCTCATCTCGGTCATACGAGATTTCACTTCAATGCTTTTAATACCAACTACGTCAAGCGCAGATGTATATATTCCTAATAAGCATTTCCTATATTTATAACGTAATCAATAGCAGATTTGAACTATTGACACGTTAATGTTTATACAAACAAAGGCATAAATTGTTATACAACGCATTTACACGCTTATCCGTTGAATGAACTGTCGCATCGGGAGTTGATGACTTCTCTATAACTGTAAAGAACTGATCAGAGTTATGTCAATTAGTACTCACTAATATGTTTTTTTAAACCAAGCTTTTAGAGAAAAGAAAATGAGCAAGTGGTCCTCATGCTGTAGAGTGACAACGTACACGCCCTTGCCAGCTTTAGTAGCAGAGGAGGGAGGAATTTACAGAGAGAAGTGGAGGGAGGGGAAGGGGTAGAGGATTAGATGAATCTACTTATCCACCAGGAGAACTTCTCGTGCATTTGCAATTCAACACGGGGAATGCCCGAAAGGCCGCGTGTAAAGTAGACTGTGTGGAACGTTGACAAAATGATTTAAAAAAATCTAAAATTTGAATAAAGAAAAATATGAGAGAAATTTAAATTTAAGTCGTATAAGCCATCTCTATAAAATCATATTACCTAAAGATTTAGAGTATACTTCGGGAAAGACAATATTTTTAGTAACATGCCTTGTACTGCGTTACTTCTACATTGAACCCATCCTTTTGCGCAGGAGCTGTCGCCGTTTCTATTTTAAGACGTAGCTGTGCTACAATTACAATTAATTATTATTAACATTTTAATTAAATATGCATTTTATCGTGTTTATTTTATTGAAACAGAGTTAAAATACTCTTAAATAACGTTTAATGACAATCAATACACGCTAGTTATTAATAATAATAATGTAATATCATATGTCTGCCAATGTTGATACCCAACGTTCCTTCACGACCTTTGGAGTTCAGATACTGGGATGTACTCTCGAAAACACTGCGCCATCTCGATGTTTTCGGTATTTTCATTCTTAGTTCAACTGAACTGGTTGTAATCGGTGTTGATCTGGCTCGCCTTATTGCGCCTAATATTCCGACCCCTGGCCCAGTTGCGCTATCGTCGTCGCCTGGCCTAGATAACGACGTATCAATACAATAAATGTCTAAATAAAGCTTGATCAATGCGCTGTGAGAACACAAACATATCCTCTGTTATTCATCTTTTTTAATTCAAGTTTAGGGCAAAGAATATAAGGGTTTTATTTAAAACTAGATAGCGTTACGCTAACAGCTGCGTCATCTAGTTGATTATTCCAATCCTCTTTTCCTACCCATCATATCCTTATAAGTAAGCGTGGAAAACAGAAAAGGACTGAAATTGGGCCTACGGAACCTCACTCGTCTGCCGTAACGCAGGAGCATACTTCCACTTCACGTCTGTCTTCTGAGAGGTCGTGGTATTTCACCGGTCGAGCCGTCCTATTCGTGCAACAGATGTTTATGTTGCGGACTACTATTGTTAGTTTGTAAAAGGTGGAATCGTCAAATTGTGAACTAATATTTTGCTTACGTTAAAGTATAGGTTAGATCGGAAGATAGATATTAGACAGGGTAAGTTGTACATAATAGTTATGTATATAAAAATAATCTGTGTTTATCGAAAAAATATGTTTGCTGCATTTAATATGATACGTCCAAATGTCATTAACAATTTTCTATCTGTTTTCTATTTGTTCTGTTTATAATATGTCTAGTGAGTTCATAAATTGCATTTTTTATAATCTGACGGTGAGATATACGTCACACAGTGTCGCGTGCTAACGTGAATTAAACTACGCTGTAACAATAGTCAATGTTTCAGAGCTTTGTGAAGAGTGGGCGCTGGCGGAATGCGAGGGCGACGGGTGGTGGCGCGAGGCGCGCGACGCCGGGGGGCAGGGCGAGGTGCGCTACGCGGGCGTCGTGCCCGTAGAGCGCGCCGCCTCCGCGCCCGCTACCGCGCTCGCGGTGCGCTCTGCCTTACACACTATTAAATGTAAGTCAATTATTATTAGGACTGATAAGAATGATAAGGTTTTTATCATTGCATTTATAGATATTAAGAAACAAACAAGACAAATACCATAAAAACTACTCAACCGACTTTCATACGAGATTCAGAAATAGATTGATTCTGAAATGTGACTGTTTTCTTTAAGAAAACATAAGAAATAAATAGGAAATATGAAAAAATGTACAATTAGTTTAATATCAATATACAGTATTAGTGTAAATATAAGAAATAACAATTTCGAATGAAAAAGACAAGGCAGGGAGCGATGCTCTGAGGAAGCTGGAGACGTAGGCGAATGTCATGACGGAAAACCTTGAAATTGAAATATCCGTGGTGAAATATATATGTACAAGGTCATAAGAATTGGACGGCTACGATGGATTGGACATATCGCGAGAATGGATGATTACAGAGTGACACAGAGTTCCGAAGTGTTGGAAAGTCAACTAGATGGTAGACACGGGGTAGACCGAAGATAGGCTGGTGATGTCGAGCGTGATCAAAAAAATATCGGCGTCAAGAGTTGGAGACAAAAATTCCAAACTAGACCCTTTAAATTTACTTAGAATTTACTTTACCACGCGCGACCTCAGATGAATGAATGAAAAAAAAAATTGGGCTACTATTGTAGCGGCTGATAGAATTAGCAGTATAACTTAATTTTATAATACCTATAAATTCCTTGGACTTTATCCAAACGTTAATCAGAGTAGGTTGTTATTTAACTATTCTTAGCACGTACCAAACGGGTCCAGCAGCTTTCACTGGAAGGAATTAGATGTTAATAATTGGATAGACAACGTAAATGGCCAGCAGCGGTTTGATTATAAAGTTTCTCTTTGTGAAAGAATTATAACGTGATGTGAGCTAGTTGCGATATCAAACGATCCCGGTAATATGGTATTTCCAAAAGGGTGTGACAGCAAAATCGCCTTGTAGGAAAGGGGTGACTAGGTCTTTTTTGTAATGAATAAACTAGCACATACCAACCTAAGTGGTGATGTAAAAAACGCATTAATTTAGTAACAGTCACGTCATAATTGGGTGGAGACACTGACGCTGGCAACTTGTTTTAAGGCTTTATAAGATAAATTTATTTCGTGTTAGATATTTTAGAAAAATATATTCCTATTTCAGCATCAAATAAAAAGCTGCAACGGGTGACATTAGACATCAGCGCGAAGGGCATTTTGGTGACCGACGTGGACGCACAGCAGAGCGTCCTTAGTGTATCAATATACAGGTAATTAAGTTTGAAATCTACTTACAGCCTTACTTTTTAACAACGGCTCGCGACAAATGGAAAGCTCTCTGCCTACGCCTTTGGGTTACGGGCGGGAGTGCATATTAATTTATTTTAACAATAACAGAGCTATTGATTTCTTTCTGTGCTTGCACCGTTCTATTCCTACTATAAATATAAATGCCAAAGTAACTTTGTTTGTTTGTAACGCGTTAAACGCGAAATTAAGTTACAAACATTTGTAACAAAAAGTTTCAGTGTTATATCAGTAGATAGATAGCTATATTATTGGTCGCAAAAACAATAAACATCTTATGAACTACGACGCGAAAGTCGCAACAGAAAATTGTGCCCAATTTGAATCGACAATAAAGTGGCTTTGTGTTTAGTTGGCAACATTTAAAATCGTGTAGGCCATAAAAACTCTAATTAACTTTAAATTGTAGCTCAGAAATACATTTCTTTTTATCAAAGCATTACTAAAGTCAGTGACTTTGTAATAGATAATAATGTGACATAATTAGATGAGATAAAAATATAAATATTGCATTTTATTACATTAATGATTAAACATTAAAAGTAATCTTAAGTAAAAACTAGCTGTCTGTCGCCCCCGGCGTCGGACGCATTCGTTTCTTATTTTCCAAGCTAGAAATTTTTGTAAGATGATTCCGCGTGTAATTTCTTTGAATAACATATATCAAAAAGTTGTTATTGTTAAAACAAGACTCGTCGCCATGGCAACCGATATTGTAAATGACAATTTTATGTATTTTCCTTTCCCTCGCGAACTGTTTTATTTTCGGGATAAATAAATGTATAGTAATCCAAGTCATTGACTGTATCTCTGACAACGTGTGTGCAAAATTTCATGATGATCGGTCTAGTCATTATAATAGGTTAGTTAGGATCAACCGAGGAAGAGGCTTTCAGCGTCGAGCCACGCTAATAAATACGCTCGTTTCATTATAGCTTAGTGCGTGTAACATTGTACCATTTATCTCTCTCTCCACAATCACCACACTTACCAAAATCACCGGTGTCCCAGTGAAAGCAACATTCACAAATGTCAAATGGTGTAAAAAAGGATAGCTAGTGTTTGTTTGTTTGATTTAAGGATATTGATTGGCAGCGGTGGTCAGGTAACATCAAGTGACTCGCTTTCTTTGACAACAAAGGGTAAACCCCTTAAAGGAGTTTACCCTTTGTGTATTAATAAAGCTAGCCACAGCATAATTGATAAATGGAATCATTTTACAGAATATCATACTGCTCGGCGGACGCGGCGAATGCTCGGGTGTTTGCGGTCGTGGAGGGAAAGAGGGAGAACGGCTCGGAGGAGAGCCATGTGGTGCACGTGTTCTTGTGTGCCAGGGCGAAGCAAGCGAGAGCGCTCGCGCTGTCACTCGCACACGCTTTCAATGATGCATACCAGGTAACTGAAAATAAATTGTACAATGAAAAACAAAAATCTTTTGACAAACGTCGCAAATAGCTTAGTGAAATTAATGGTGCCACGAGAGAAAAGCATGTTCATAAATTGTTGATTTAAATGGCAGCATTTACTTCTATTCCACTAAGTACAGTCGCTAGGTCCTATATTACGTTTCTTATAGGGAAACAAAAAGCAGCTATTTATTTTGAGTTCAATTTATATTTTTAAGTGAGACTGTTTCTTTTTTTACAGGCATGGCAAGCTAACCAAGCCAGCTCCCTACAATCCAATGGCAAAAAACTAGCACCATGGGTATGTATTTAAAATTAAAGAATTATTTGTATATTATGTACTTACTTTGTCCAGATCTTTGGTCTATATTGTGGGAGGTCGACGACTGACTCCGACATTTGTCATCAGTTCTACTTAGCAATATGTCCGACCCAATGATATTAAAGTGAGTTTTCGGGCAACGCCGGTTACCTTGCCCTTATCATATCATTTCTTATATGATCTCGTAAAACTTCTCCAACCATTGCCCCCTCCGTTTTCCTCTGAGTGACTTTGGGTTCGTATAAAGACTGCAGCCTTTGCTCCTCCTCTTCTTCGCTAGTCTCTGAGAGATCTTGAGCTAGCATTAAGTTTGCTTATGGTGTTAACAGTGGGAGTGCATGTCTCTGTACCGAACGTCTTTCGTTTTCAGGCACTACCAATTGCGGACTGTAACTTCCCTTGACAATCGTAGAGCCCGTGTCAATAACACCTGTTTCAGGAACAAGTCGTCTGGACTGGAGAAATTACCACGACCTCATAGAAGACAGGCGTCAAGTAGAAGTTGTGGAATGCTTGTTGAAAAATACTTCTGCGTATCCTCTGACGAGTGAGGTGCTTAAATCCGGACACCTTCCCATTCTCTTCACATCCCGTCACATCCTCTTCTTATGAGAAGAGGATGGGAAAGGAAAAAGGACTTGACGGGATAGGGGATGGATAGAAAAACGAAATATCCTTTTTCCTGTTTATCCTCTCCTCTCTCCATAGAGGATAGGAAACGCATCTTCAACTCATTAGCTTGTTGCAGATGCCGATGATTAGCGGTCACTTAATATTAAGTGAACCGCTTACGCGATTGCCATCTTCGTCCATAAGAAAACTTGTTTGCATTATTTGCCTACTTATATTTAATTTATAACAGCATGTTACAAATACGGTCGGTATCACTTCGTTGACGAAAATACGATAGGTGGATGATGGAAATCCCTAACCTCTGCCTACTATAGTTACATTAAGGTTAGGATACACGAGTGCTTATCGATTTATTAATAACAAAAAAATACGATTTTTTGTCAGGTACGATTTCCTGATGAATCCGATGAAGAAGCGGACAGTGAACATTGGCAGTCGCCCGCTCCGCTCGTCACTTTCGCATGACCGTTATTTTTTCATCTATGTTATTTTGTCTACTTTTTATTTGATCCTTACATTTATCTATGTTGAAAGTCGAGTTTGTAAAATGTAGAGTTAATTCCAATTTGTAGGAAATAAGTTATATTTTGTGCTTTGACTGGTATGAAAAATGCGGCCATATTTTTTTAAACTGAAAGTCGTAACATTGTAAGGCACTTTATTTTGCTTAAACTTTAAGCTTATTACAAACTAGTGGTTGCTGCGGAACGGTATCACGGAAGTATAGCGAATGATTACTACGATATCATTATATCTTTACTTCTAAAGTACTTTATGGGAGACAAAGACTTTTTACTTAATATCCAAGTTATATCTTATGTAATTTTAAAAATCAATACAATACATTAATAAGGCAGATGGGCCCAACATTAATCTTTGTTGTACCTTATAAGTTTGATAAATAGAGGATTGAAACAACTTAAATATAGGAATATTGCGGAGCTATCTACTCGTGAATCTGAGTCTGATGACGTCATAGTGACACAAAAATTTATACATATCGTCAAGTAATATAATAAATAAGGAATGCATATCTTATTTCATAGTAAGATATGATTGTTGTAAACAAAAAACGTCATTTGCCATTTACGGTGGCCATTATACTATCATCAGAAAGGTTGTAATTTTGTGCAAATCATGATACAAAATGAAGCGAAATTGTGTGTATATATATACGGATAGCTAACATTTTAAGATATGAGAAAAATATTTTGGAATTTACCAATTTTAACGTAATAACCTTTGTTTACTAATATCACATCTTGCCCTGAAACAAAGTATAGTATAGCTACGTCGACCACTGTACAAACAATGGCGTAGGGATGCAACATAGCTCAAAATAACATCGATGTTTTGAAAAGTAAAACCTCGATGTTTATGAATTATATATCGATATTTTAAAACATAGGTATCGTTTGCATCCCTAATCCCAAGTTGGTTTCATAATTCATATTGCTGTATGAGTATGTACATACGTTCAATAAAACATACTAATATATTCGAATATAAATAAAATATGATGTTGACATACATAATTTTTATTTTTTTACAAAATAGGATAAGGAGGTATTATTCCAAGAAAATTTATAGAAATTATAATTAGTGATAATTATATTAAAAACTTAAGCAATACTGATGTAAATTTAGTACAAATAAAATGTTATTTTATATATTTTGTTCTTTAATTGTTCGTGCTTAAGCTACATTATAAAATAAAATGTTATATTTGCATTGAATGTATTCAAAATTACGTATGATCTATCAAAATCTACAATTCATTGTGATAGGATATAATATTAAATAAATTATACTTTATACCTAAAAAATAACGTCAAGTACATTAAGTTTTTTTATTATTTCACTAGATGGCGCTTTTCTTAATATCTAAATAAAAATATTTTTAACCCGTTGACATTTATGAATTTTGTGTTCGAAAATGTCCGACTTTTTATAAATCCTTGTCGCAATCAAACATCGTGAAGTGAAGAAACAAAAAAGTTTTATCTTGCATTTGTCGTTAAGTTATAATTTTCTTCTTACTAGTCTTTGTCTGAATTAATATAAATAGACAGACATAAAATTGGTTGGTTTAATTAACCATTATATAAAGGCCGTAGTCCATACAAGGTTGAGAACCTATGCGACCATTGCGACACGATTTGGTTAGAAGGATAAGGGGGTTGGTCACGTTTGGCTATAGACGGCACTGTTGGAACAGCTGCAGTCGTCGACGGCCCAGGCTGGTGAGGTGCAGGGGCTCGGAGCACGCGCCGCCGCCGTGATGATTGATCATCATGTAATCGTAACAGTTCGTTACGCCATCTTTGTTGCAATCCTAAAAAAATAGAGTGAGTTAACACGCGGTAGAAGTGGAACCATTGTATTCTGGGTAATTTGTAAGAGAATAAGATCAATACACTATTGAGGTGGTAAACAGAAAGAGGGAGGGGGAAAACTATTAATGGACTTTTTTTATTGATTTAAGTAGGAAAGATCGACTAAAAATATAAATCTTCGATTTAATGTAAAAAAAGTCAATACACTTTGTCGTTTCATAAAACCTTATACTTTTTTGTTTGCTAACACCTTAGATTTTTTCGTTTTACAAAATCCTAAGAGAAGTTGCACTTCAAAAAATCATTATTTTTAATAAAATACTGGATAATAATATAATTAATTCCTATTTTGTGTGAAATAGCCCAACCTCACAGTAGACAGGCGTGAAGTATTCTGTGTTTGGTATGATGAGTCGAGGAGTCAGGTTTCAGTCCTCTTGCCCTTTCAATCCTTTTCCAATTAGGATAGGATGTTCAGACGAAGAGGGTTGCAGAGGAAGGATGCATAGGAAACGCAAAATATCCTTTTTCTATTTATCCCTTACTCTGACAATTAGAAGTTGGCGAGGCATCTGCAAATCAGCTTGTTGCAGATGCCTATGGGTAGCGGTCACTTAATATCAGGTGACACGATTGCTCGTTTGCCCCCTTTTCTATAATAAATAAATAAAAGTCATTACATAAAAATATAACCAATTGCAATTTAATCGCTTGGTGACAAAAAAAAACATAGGAACGCATTGGTAACCTTCTCCTTTTTGAAGTCGGTTAAAACGCATAAAACGGTTAAATCTTTAAGAAATAATTTGAGGTTATGCCAAATCTTTTAATGGAATATATACCGCTACTGCTCTATATACTCTTTTTATAGAATGTTCATGTATAAATGTTAATGGAGATGGTGAATTAGCTGCTAAACTTTGAGATAAAATACCTTTCCAAATCTCGCCATGTAGCTTTCGACAATTTTCGCCGAACAATAATAGTCTCGCGCGCAATCTTCGAATGCTGAAACGATTAGTAAATCTTTATTAAATAAACTATACATATAACTTGGATTTAATCTTGGATGACTTGAAGCAATGAATTTAGAATTATAATGTATATAATATAATATATTAGGAGCGTTATAATAACAAATATAAGCTATACAGAAAATAAGGATTCAGTTTGGCCAACCTTCTTTCCTCTCAGGGTTATCTTCAGGCAAGGTCGGCTTCCCGGCGTCAATCCAATACACTCTGGATATGTAGAAGGGTCCGCAGTAGCCCTGCGAGCATCCGTGCGCCAAGTCACAACCAGCCACATGGCAGAGGCAACGTAGACAGGAGTCATCCAGATTCGATATATGTACACCTTTAAAAAGAAAATAAATTGAAACAACAACTTAATTAGGAACTGCTGTTTAAGCACTCAAACCTTTATAAAAGGAGCATAAATAACAATGGATTTTAACAGTAGTAACAGCTTTAGCACGAATAGGAAGTTCGATCGGGGATGTATCATGCATTTTGTGACAGCAGTAAGGTTCTTTTATAGCATAAGGGGCAAACGAGCTGATGAGTTAGACAGACAGACGGACAGTGGAGTCATAGTAATAGGGTACCGTTTTTCCCTTTTAATACCGAACACTAAACATGTTTTTTGTTTTCTAAATACCAAGACCTCTAAGCAACTATCTTTAAATATTGTACAAAATATTCAACTTCTGGTGTTTGAAAAATTTTTTGTCCATGATGGAAAGTTCTAATAGAATGGAAAATAATATATTTAAATGGAACCTTTCC
This sequence comes from Papilio elwesi, assembly GCA_029849275.1. Lineage (NCBI taxonomy): Eukaryota > Metazoa > Arthropoda > Insecta > Lepidoptera > Papilionidae > Papilio > Papilio elwesi. Next base: position 7,015,434 of record CM056701.1, on the reverse strand, counting down.
GCATCCTGAAATTTACGGAAATTATTATAAAATTATTGCTGGTTTACTTTTAGCGCTGTTACTATAATGTTGTATAAATTTGCATCTATTTGTAGGATTAATGTGACCTTAATATGAACACGCAAACAATATTCATTAGACCTACATCCTGAACGCTTGAGATATAATATTTATATATTTGTTAAATCTAAGTATAAGTATCTCTTACGTATTTGAAGGTATAAAATATAAATGAGAATGTAGAGAAAGGCTCCTTTAGATTTGACGTATGCGGGATTGATGCGCTTAAAATTTAAAATTGGGTTAGCTTTCAAAAAATTGGGTTCATTGTATTGTAGTCAGCACATTTAGAGGGTATTAAATTTAAAATCATATTATTAAACGGGTATGATAGACTCATGTTAAAATAATAAACCGAAAATCTGTACCATTAATACGTACAAGCGTACGTAGTATTGGGATTGACACTTATTAATCTATAATTACTTTTGCATTTCCGGAAATTCTAGATAAATACACCAAGTGTATTTGCCTGAAAATTAAGTCATCTAATAAATTACATTTTCACATTTCTTTAAATGGAATTGTACAAATTTATAATCTACAAATAAAAGCAAAATCGACTTGACTAAAAACATCATCCGAAAGACGATCTCTGCTACCATAGTACATAGGCCTATCTCTTAACCACAAATATCCAGTCACTCGACAATTACCACAATCCAGCAATATTAATAAATATTAAGGATCAATAATCTTAATCAGATTATGGAATAATAATTATAACAGATTTACTAACATTAAACCAAGAAATTAACATTTCACGTAACAATAATTCTGTACATACCTGTGATTGATACAAAAAAACAAAAAATTATCACACACTGCAAATTAATATTCTTAGCCATTGTTTAAGAGTAGGAGTCGTTTCACTTTAATCTCACAAGAACGTCTTTGCCGGACTTACTTATTAAAATTATGCATTAATCGAGGCGTGATGTCATAATGCCGTTAAACGTACCGGAGCTTCGTATGTACGAAAAAATTAATCAGCTATGGAAGTGCTCAGAGCGTTCTGCGAAGTAGGATGTAAAAAACTGATGACACAAACAAAACGCGCCGGCCGACTTAGTCGGTCTGATGTCGATCACGGATTAAACTTGAACCAGACATAAGAACTGAATTTATTAAGTTACCAGTATACGTTACATTGTTCTGAGTAACTTTAATCATACATACTTATTTTATGTTACCAAATCTAAGTAAATTATCACTTACAGTGTGGGAATTCATCCGTTTGTTAGAATTTTTTGCCCCCTTCGGTGACCATCGGCAGTTTATTTTACAATAAGCAAAGGTGGTAAGCGAGCAGCAGATATTAAGTGACCGCTACCCATAGGCATCTGTAACAAGCCAATTACTTGAAGGTACTAAAATCCTACCTACCTACTTTTGGATAAAAAACAGAAAGGTATATTTGTCTTTATTAATAGAGCGTGAGTTAAAAAAAGCACTAAACGCTGCGCGTCACCTGTCCGCTGTCCTCTGTATTTTGACTTCTCTAGACTACGTTCTCTAAGAAGGGTATGTGGATGAAGGCAATTTGGTATGGACATGACATATATCTGCGCAACATACTCGTCGGTTGCGGGTACTCTTAACATCGCATTTATTTAGTCACCAGTCTCGTTGACGTCATGATGGGCTCCGGATTCAGATCAAATTAAACATTTTGCGTATACTTTTTCCCGTTTTTTTGTTGGAGATATTTGAAAAAATGTTGACTCTCGTTGTAGGTATAATCTTAGTCTGCGTATATGAATTTCTCAAAGAACTCCATTACGGACAAAATGTAAAACTATTTTTTTGAACATAAAATCTTCGTCTTTAGTACGGATCTTTCTATTTAATTTAGTTTTACTTAGTCTTTTGTTGAAGACACCAAACACCGGATGTTATCACCATTCACAACAATTATAAGAGACACGTTGGTATTGTGGAGCTAAGTCTGATGTCAGATATCTGTATTCAGTAAGTTTGTGGTATTTCGAACCGGCCTATTTATCAACAGTTGGCGCTACATGCCCCACCACTGCTTATGTCGCTCAAGCCGGGGTCGGACAAAAATGTATACGTTTAGGGTTGCCAACATTACTTTGTAATATATAAATATACTTTATTCGTATGCAAAAAATTAAAGTATGTTAAAATACTGTATTTCAGACAAAACATGCCTATGCGGTGTCTCAAGTGATTTATCGGTACTTATAATAAAAAATGTTTTATCTTAGACAGAAATGCTTATTTGTTAATGGTTAATACGGTTAATTTCAGATATAACAATGACAGTGACCTTACCGCTATCAAATCAACTGTTTCTGACAAGAATAATGCCGAAAAATGGCAATGAGCAAGAGCTAAAAAATGATTAGTTTTTTTTTTGTTACCGCAACCTCAGCTTTCATTTACAGAGTTTCGGTATTGAATATGAAATGGCGAGAATAGAGAAACAGATGGTTAATCAAATTAATAATAAACAAAGAATTATTTATATATTAGAACATTTTAAAGGGAACCAAAAATTGTTAGCGTGTATTAAGACCACATAAAGTATGTTATTCAAATAAATAAGTAGTTAAATTAGGAAATACTTTCTTTTTCTGAATTTCAATTACTTTTTTTTAAATAGTTGGCAATCGTGAATATAATACGGCCGGCGTATCTTGGCGAATGTGAGCATAGGCTCTGCGAAGTTTAGCGTATGTATACTCGTGAAGAAAACTGTTAGAGAGGGTCAATCTCTAGCCTAGACCACCGTCCCCCGTACGTCGCCTCATGCCACCATATGGTTCCTAAAAAAAGTCATTGCGCAACCATCTGCGCGAAGTTCAGACTCGCCAAGATACTTCGTCCGTACTGTACGTGTACGTTTGAAATAAAAGTGCGGAGGAATTTCTATGGATTAATCCTTTTCCTGACCGTTACATAATATATGAACAGCTAGGATGGCATGTCTTTCACAAGACATCTTTTCGCTCTGTTGCTGCGCTGGGGCTGTTGCCGCAATCGCGAGCAACGCTTCTATCGCCAGAATATCAATATAGAGTTTCATAGATTCTAGAAAAAAGAAAGAATCAAATTTAACATTTAAGTATTTGAATTTAAATTATTTGTACTTTCATGAGACATTTTTATAAGCTAACTAATTAAATAACCCTGTAAGTTAAGCCGTTAACATACAGGGTTAGTGGGGCTGGGATTAGTTCGCGGACTCGGCCCGAATGAAGGGCTTCGTCGGGTATGGGTGTTCGCTCCTTATATCGCCCTTTTTAGTAAGCCACTAATCTGATCGATAGAAGTTCTCCTAGGACGTCCCCTACCAACACTGCCACTCACTTTAGTAACATAAATTTGTTTCGTTATTCTCTCTTCATTCATCCTTTCAACATGCCCGAACCACCGAAGCATACCTTTCTCAATTCTAGTCACAACATTCATTTTTACGCTCTTCAATATTTATATAGTTTATAAGTATTTGAAATAATTGCAATAAATACTTAGGGGCGGTTAGAGACATTAGCTTTTATGTAGCGGGTAATTGCGATTGAACCATACAATTATATTGTTTAGTTTTACGATCTCAAGGGCACAATTCACAAGTTCATTTTTTGCAATCAACAAGTTCATTTTTATATCCGTCACGGCAAAGTTCTGATGTTATCGGATTCGCCAATGATCCATTTGTCCTTGAGGATCCAAAGGGAAATGGACACCATTTTGTATTTCTATATGCCCAATACAAATAGGTGACGTACACTAACACAGTTATTCTGTTATTTATATTTAATCTGGCGGGATGTAATAGAAAGAAATGCTTGTTTACACTGGCTTACACAATCTTAATTAAATTGTACACAGTGTTGACTGGACAAAGAAGCATTCGAGATTCAATTCAGAAACATTAGCGTTTACGCGGCAAACAATATTTTTTTTATTTTTGTTACTCGTAAGTTGATATTTATTAATCAATATAAAGGTTACTGAGTCACGACATTTCGGTGCCCGCGTGTTATGATTTATCTATTCTGAAATTTAAAATCATGTCCACGTTTACATGACTGCTCAGCACAAAATGTCAAGTACGTATTTAAAGGTTACATGTGCCCGTGTTTTTATGACAAATTGGATATTGAATCCGGCTTAAGAAATTTATACCCTCATCTGTTATTTCATCAGGGCCTAGATTATATTGGTAATTTATTCTATTTTCGATTTTACGATTTAACAGTGTCGGCCCCAGATTTAGCTCGGCAAACCAATTGTTATCATATAAAAGTGAGGGATTTTTATGCCACCTATATGATCAATTATGTTCAATAGAGTTCTGCTTAGACGGACAAGCGTCGGTTGAATTAAATTACACGGTGGTCCATCGGTTCACGCCTGATGTCATGACCCAGGGAAAGAGTGATTAATTTTTATATATATGGATATAATTAAACAAAATACATTACAAAGTGATACTCTCTAAGTGTAATAAAAATAAGAAAACGTACCTCTGAATTCCTTTTGCAGTCTGTCTAACAATTTCATTGGAATTCCCTTTTATAGTGCGAGATAAAGGACTTAAACAAAACATTTCTGAACTCAAAACCTTAGTTGCAATAACAGGAAAAAATATTAATAGCATATCTCTGTCCGTCTTACTTTGACTAAAGGGACCATAACTTGGTAACGATTCAGGATAGAATTCATTTTGGTTGCACAAAAACAACGCTTATCTTATCTGATACAAGCTTAAATATAACCGTGGGTACACACTTTCGTCTGAGTTTTTTCAGAGAGAAACCTTGTTTTACGCCAGCGGAAACCAACTGTTAATCTTACTAAAAAAATAGGCACACCGTTTAGCAATTGATTGTTTTTAAAGAGCTTCTTTTAAACACACTTTCACTAGCGGGTGGTGTGTATGTTCGTTTATTTGCATGTAACGGAATGTTTAAATGTGATTCTGAACCCCTTTATGGATTAATTAATAATTTTTATGTCTTTTAGGGCTAATTCAAAGCGTTGCAAACTTATAAAGGATCGATCGATGACAATGCGCCAATTTAAATATTTTTCGCTTTAACCCCTACCAGGATCTTCAGGATTTGCGATTTTAACGCCATCTAGGTGTTCAAATAATAATGGATACTATATAATGTTATAATGGATACAGTAATATGAACTAACAATTTGAAACGAGCAATTCTTGTTTGATATATTATTTAAATCTCGGAAACGATTTAAACGATTTTCATACAATTTTGTATTTACATTTGGTTTTTATTTTTAAATTTATCCATATAGGTGCCCATAAAAACGTCAAAAAAAGTAAATAAGTAATAATAAATAATGCCCTCTTTTGATAAGTATTGCAATTATCTATTGGTGGAGCGTTGTTAACTTAACCGATATCTCATTTTTTTGTTAGATGGCGCTATATTAAAAATTATGATGTTACATATAAAAGACTACGCAGAGCCAAGCTCCAGGTCCACTGCTTGTACAATATAATATGACTATCATTAAAAAAACAACTAAGGTCTCAATTCCTTTAATCTCATCGGTAGATACACATATTAATAGTTTGCATTAAGCTTATAAGTTTCAAAATGGTTAATAAAATTAATCAAGCGCTTACTTTCGATTTTTTATTGACCTTAAATTAAATATTAATCTAAAATAAAAGGTTGCGAATTTCAAAATATTTCGGCAGTCTTTTTCTTGGATTCTGATTGTCGTATATTTTAACATTATTTTTTTAGACCCTTAACTGTACTTAAAATTCATATTTTAAAATAAACTTCGAAAACTTTTTTTAGAAAGATTACATTTTACGGTGAACTTTTTTTCAACCCTGGTAAGAAGCGACGTAGTTCAGGCACTCGTGGAAGGGGTTTAGGAACTTGAAAGGAAGTTCACCCCTGCACCCGTAGCCGCCCAACTTGTGGATAGCTGCGTAGTCGTAACAGTTGATTTGACCATCGCCGTTACAGTCCTAGAAACAAAATTATACTTAATACATGTAAAAAAATATCGACTGTAAAGGCATCACAGTTTTCGTCTTATTACAACGCAGGATATTGTGTGACTATCTACGTCACGGCAATTCCGTTTCAATTAGTGGGGACAGTCCATTGATCGCACTTATCATTGGTGATTGTGTACAAGCACTAGCTCACGCCTTAAAATTAAGAGTGACTGTGGTAGAGTCCGCAACATTATCTGTAGCATAGCGCTTCGACCGGTGAAATACCACAACCTCACAGAAGATAGGCATCAAGTAGAAGTATTTTGGGTTTCGACCGACGAGTGAGATGCCGGAGGCCTAATTCTATTCCTCTCCCCATCCATTAATAATAAGGAAAGGATAGGAGATTTTAACTGATGAGTGGGTAAATAGGATTAGGAAATATTATTTCTTCTATTTGTTCGCTCCTCTGCCAATCAAAGGTAGGCAAAGCATCTGCGTTTCATTAGCTTGTAGCAGTTGCGTATAGATAATACAGATAATATATCGCTTGCTGGTTAACCACCTTCTTCTGTAAAAAAAGTACCAAATGTGCAAAATCTAATCTTGGTAAGGCTTCCTTAATAATTAAAATGTTTACGATAAATATGATGTATTGTTCTAATTAAGCAGAAGTTTTACCACGCGTTTATGCATATTTCAATCTAAAAATGTAACTTTTTTTTTACAGACGTTTAAATTGCACAATTCATTTGAAAATATCCACACTAATTAAGGACTCACTAAGACTACAGTATATTTGATAACAATATGGAGGATGATACCACCAGGTTAAAAGGTTAACCTTAATTTACCTAACTGAAGTTGTGGTGTTTTTGTTACCGAACCTAATTCCCTTTACGAATATTATAATCGCAAATATTATTTTGTGTGACTCGTATCGATTGTTTTCAGATTATGTGGTGTGTATATGACGTCATATTTGGAAGATAAAATTAATTTCAAAAGAGACGCTTGTTCATCATTCGTTACGTTACGTGTTTACATTTACGCGTAAGTGACAAACACTAGCTGTCTTCTTTTATCTTATATACGCTATCCTTTTTACACCATTTGACATTGTGAATGTTCCTGTCACTGTCTTCGGAACAGTTGACCGGTGATTTTGTATGAGTATCACATGTCTATCCTATAAAATATCATTGATGACAGTTGACAACAAAGAGCAGAGCTCGGTCCACAGCTAGTTATACTATATATAGTATAACCACAAAACTAGTTAGACATTTTACTAAACTGGTTATAATCTAGACTGATGTGGTACCAATGACATCTATTGTTATTTATTCGCGGGCCGGTGGCTGGTGGCAGTGATATTTACGCGGGTGATGTCACCATGTAAGGCTGCGCCTTATGCAAATTTCAATGCCAGAGTTTAACCAAGTCTATTGACATGTCGAAACGCCAACAAACTTGATACATCCGTAGAGATATAGTGAATGCTATGAACAACTAATTCTTAGAAATATTGCTTACAGATTTCCAATTAAAATAGAGTTGTTAAAAGTCTAAAGTAGTTAATTGTGTTAGATTTAAGGTGAAATATGCGTTAACTCATATAAATTATTAATTGTCCTTTTATTTTATTTGGCTATGACTATCTGACAATAGTTGTTGTTACTTCTAATTGTAAAATGTACAAATCTCTTTTTATCTTACAAAATGTAGTGGAGGTTTGGTTTGTTTGTAATGTCTAAGAACCGATTGTATTAATTATTTCACAATTAAGCAACATGGGCTACATTTCTTTATTATTAACTCTCAATAAGTTAAAATTATATAAAAGTTATGATAAGAAAAGTTTTTCAATATACTATTTAATCAATTATTATTTGTGTAACTTAATAAAATTAATGACATCTTATCTCTTGGCGAAGAATAAATAATCTCTTGGCATTAGAACTACATACATTTTATAATATAGTTTTAAATTCGCTTATTGTATTAAACTTTATGTTAGTTATTATTTATTAAAGTGCAAGTGTTTTTTTTGTCCATCTTTATGTGCCTGATTCAAGTGGCCTTTAAAATTTTATGGCGGGAATTGATTTTATCGTGACCGCTTTTTTGTCGAATGATCTTTCGTATTTTTTTAATTTGTATATTTTTCTTATTTATTAGCCGCATGGCAAAGAAATTAGAGTAGCTAGCTGTTACAGATTGGTCTGGAGTTCGATTTCTCGATTAAATAAAATATTTCAGATCTATTTTTTTAACAGTAGTAGAGATTACAATGACAACCTCTGTTGCTCGAATGGGCCGGCTCGACCGGTGAAATACCACGACCTCACAGAGGACGTAAAGTAGAAGTAAATCTACGTTTCTACGTATCGGAGGCCTAATTATGAAACACCCTTTTTGCTATTTATCCTTTCCTCTTTATTTAAAGTAGGCAACGCCTCTGCAACTAATGAGCTTGTTGCAGATGCTTATGGGTAGCTGTCACTTAATATCTGGTGGACCGCCTGCTCGTTTGCCACATTCTTTTATAACAACCATTATTTCACACTAACTACCCATCTTGTCTTGGCGAAGCTAGCACATACGCTAACAATTTTTCTACCTACCAGCCATCTCTTAGCCTAAAAATTAATTTATGAATAAGAAGGTATGTACTAAATGTTTTTGTGTGAATTGGTATATATAGTAGGTATGACTTCAAAGTTGGTAATGGGCTCACCACCTTTCATTCTATGTTGGTATTTTAACTGTTTGACATTTATCTGACATCGTCTTACCTGAGCGAAGCGCTTCATGTAAAGTTGAACAGTTCTGGCGGCGCACACCGGGTCGTTTGTGCATGTAGGGTACGCTGGAATTAAAACAAAACAAAATTGAATTAAGTATTCTTTATTTTTTTCAGTAATAAAATCTGAATAAAATAAGCATTTAGTATTTGCATGTATTATTATAATTTCATATGTTTATTGGTAAATTTATGTACACCTTGTTTCACAACAAAATTCATGCAAAAATGATAATGTAATGGCCGCCATGTATGGCAAGTGACGTTTGTTTATTTACAAAAATAATATCTTGCTGTGTAACAAGTTATATATATGATTAATTTATAGTCATAGCTTGGCTTACAAGCGTGGATGGAATATACCTTTCATGACTCTGGTCAATGGCTATGCACACAAATATAATGTAGTGACCAACTGCTTGTCTTACCTTTTAGTGTGAATAAACACGTCATAATGTGTACAATAAGTTTCCTAGATAATAGATATTAAAGTGGTTGTTGTGTACCTCGTTGTCCTATCTTTATATTTCGGAAGATGTACTGGATATTAACAATCATCTTTAATTAGCTAGCTAAACTAAAAACTACATTAACAGTGGTAGAGCCAGCAACATTTGTTGCACGCATATGCCGACTCCATCTATGAAATACCATCCTACAGAAGATTGATGTCAAGTAGAAGTATTCTGCGTTTCGATTGATGAGTGAGGTGCCCGAGGCCTAAATTTGGTCCTCTTCCCCTTCCCATCCTGTTCTGATAAGGAAAGGATAGGAAAAGAAAGGAGTATTTGACATGGGGGAGTTGGATAACAAAGGGAAAATATCCTTGTTTTTGTTAATCCCTACCTCGTCAATTAAAGGTATCTGCAACTCATTAACTTAGTGCAGACGCCTATCGATAGCGGTAATGTAATATCCGGTGAAACGTTTGCTTGTTGGCCACCTTAGTCTATGAAAATAATATCTCGTACAGGAAAATATACACTGTTAGTTGTATTTTAGATGTATCATTCCTGTTTATAATACAATATGTTAGTAGGTACATGTCTGCTTTGTCAGGATAATACATAAACATCTATAGAGATCTTAATTTTTATTTCTATGCTACTTTTCAATTAAACAAATTAAAGGAAGTTTAATTAAGTTTTTTAAGAACATAATTCTCATATCTCGGAATAACATAGACTACATTTAATACTAGAAAAAATAGAGGTAATTACAAAAATTATCAGCGAGGTAACTGAGGAACGGAAGCGTACATCACCGCCGGTAATAGTTAGTCCTATAAAAAAGAAAAGTTTATTTGACTAACTTACCTCCAGGTGCGTCAGGGGAGCTACCATCGATGGTGGGCTTGCCAGCATCGGCCCAGTAGGCCCAAGTGATGCGGAAGAGACCGCACGCGTCACCGTCGCACTGCAGGCCCTGCTTGCACCCCGACACCGCCTGACACAGGCAGCCGAGACACACCTCGGTGACCGGCTCGTCGACAGCTAAACCTATGGAGTAAAGATTTTGATGTTACTGCCACATAAACATATAACATTTGTACATCCGAAAGCAGGAATGCAATGGAGATGGTAACACTAACGTTCCTCTAGCGACCTTATAAATACCTGTTAAATATATTGAAGGGTTGGAAAATTAAGAAAATGGTGCAATTATACTATAACTTTTGCATGCAATCTTGATCTAAACTGTACACAATATCTAGGGAGAGTTTGTTGATTTGTCTCAATATTTTTTGTGCTTTAAACCTACGATCATCTGTCGGTGGCTCGACGGTAAACTCTAAAATAAAACCCCTGTAAAAACACTTTTAAAAACGTCATAACAACAAGCTGTACAATTAACTGTGTACCATGGAGCTGTCTACATTTTGTCACACTTTTCTTCTAATTATTGTTGTTGTAAGTCTGTGTTAAGTGTATTTTTTCTGTGTGTGACAGTAAATTTGTTTCTAAATAAATCAAAAAGGTTCACAATATTATTAAAATTTTATCAACCTTGATATAGCTATCTAATAAAACTTTATTTAAGTTTAATATTAAACCGATAATGTTGTACCTACAATTGTTAATAAAGCATTAAACCTTTAAGTTTTTAATTTTTTATGGAAAAAATATGTTTGAGTATTTTTTCGATTAATACAATAATATTACCGGTAAAGTTTTAAGTCAACGAAACGTATCATTATGTTAACCAGATATGTTCCGTTGACTTTACAATAGATGGCACTCTTATTTAATAAGAAGTTATTAATAGACGCTTGATACGATATGTAAATACATGAGGTATGTGCAAAGACCTCACGGAACCAGTAATATCTGCCTACCCTTGCAGAACACGTAAGATAGTACTTAAGGAAAATTCTAAATATATACCCAGCTTAAGGGTGATCTATTGTCGTAAGTCGAAAACTGCAGCATTGGCAAGTTAATGAATCGATGATCGGTCAAGGTGATAGCGTACAGCCACGTAATGCACCGAGCCTTGGCATCTTGAGATCCGGAATGCGAATGAATAAGTTCGCTCCTACTTAGTGCGTCATCTGTTATACGTATCCTTGTGCTTGCATACCACAAAGTATTGGTAATATTAACTATAGATATAGTTTTTATATGCGAGCTTAACATATATCAAAGATATCTTACGTTACACTTTGATATATATTTTTTTTATATAAAACGCCTCATCGCATATACGAAATTAATATACTCATAGAATTCAGTATCTTGCTTCAATCTAAACATATAATTTCAATTGCGTTATAGAAAATATTGCAAGTAATAATAAATTTAAATATCCAGGTCTAATAAAAATTTCACAACTTTATAAAATAATCTCTTAATACATTATTTGTCTTAGGATTTACATAGAACTTAGTTTAAGGAGTAATGAATATAGTTACCAATGCATAATATAGTAATATATCACGCTTACACATAACTTACAATAATTATTACAGGTTATATTAATAATTCACACTGATATTTATCATTCAGTTTCCGAGTACAGGATCTTTATAAAGCTCATAACTATTATTTTTTTTTTTTGTTATGAGACAAAATGAGGTTATACGACCTTATGAGACCTCCTTCACAAAACGTGACCGCAACCAGTAGACAACAGTGGTAGAGCCCGCAATAACAACATCTTTTGCACGAATTGGCCGGCTCGACCGGTGAAATACCACGAAGTCACAGAAGACAGGCGTGAAGTAGAAGTATTCTGCGTTTCGTCTGATGAGTGACGTGCCGGAGTCCTAATTGTAGTCCTCTTCCCCCTCCTACCCTTTTCTAATAAGGAAAGGATGGGAAGAGGAAGAGGATTTGAGGAGGGGATGGACAGGGAATGGAATTATCCTTTTTTCTGTTTGTCCCCTCCTTCGTCCATGAAGGTAGGCAACGCATCTGCAACTCATTAGCTTGTTGCGGATGCCTATGGGTAGCGGTACTTATTTCCAGGGGCCGCTTGCTCGTTTGCCGCTTTGTAATATAAAAAAAACCCACAGGCATGCGCAACAAGCAAATAAGTTGCGGATGTGTTGTCTACCTTTAATGGACAGAGGAGAACAGGAAGACAGGAAAAAGGATATTATCCTTATCCTTTTCATCCCCTCCCTCGTCCAATCCTCTTCCCCTCTCTCCCTGGGGAAGAGAACTGATACCGGGCCTCCGGCATCTCCTCAACAGACGAAACGCAGAAGTATGAAATACTTCTACTTCACGCCTGTCGTCTGTGAGATTGTGATGTTCCACCGGTCGAGCCGGCCAATTTTGCAACAGATGATTGTATTACAAATGCATTATAAAAACTGATGTGTCGCAATATTTTATTTTTATTATTATTACCTATATTATCTATCTTTTCTTTGGAAAATGAATGCACCGTGCTCGTTAATTCGTACTTATGGTGACAGCAAATGATTCCTTTGTTTCATTGTGTTTACATGCAATATACAAGTGATATTACGTTAAGATATTTCCCAGGTTGTCATATTTAAACAATAGGTAAGTGCTGGCGACAACAATTTTTTGTGTACAATAATTACATATATTTGTGTTTACAAATTGCAAATCTTTTATGTCAGCGTAGTATCTTTAATATAAAGATAATAAATTTCGATCTTTCGTTGATGTACTATGGAAATATGTATTATAAATTTAAAAAAAGTGCGTTACACCCATAACACAGAGGGGTGGGCAGAGATCACGGATTTCCATTAGCCGCGATCCTGGCACCTATCTCTCGCTTTTCTACATCCATGCATTTACCTAGACACAGACCTCAGTTCTTCTTACTTCTTCTTTTCTCAAATGTTTTGAAATAGTTTCTCATAACGGCGTATCACTGACAAATTTTTGTACTCCATTTATTGAAAAAATCATTGTAATACGATTGTGTTAATAGAATTCGAGGTTAAGCTACTATTTCTTCTCTTAGATAGAGTTATTTCTTAATCGAATTATCTTCTGAAAAATGATACATTACAGAACAATTTTGTTTTTTTTTAAAGTATACAGTTTCTGTTATGTATACTAATATGTCGATAGATTGCTTGAATTTTGTGCGAATTTAAATGTTTAGATAAAATATTAACCTGTTATTTTTACTTTCTTGATGCCTTATTAACGTTATGGAGCTTTATAATTAATGGTTATCTATCACGGGATCAAGAGAAGGGTTCAGGGACTGTTATTCCATTTAGAAGAATAAATAAATAATGATTTTAGATCCATAATTCAAATATCAATCAATAAATTTACACATACTAATGGTGGACAAGGTTAATAGATTTATTTACCCATAACAAGCGCTTGCAATGTTATGCCTCATATATTATTGATTACATAAAAACAATGCGGAAGCTACGACAACTATTTTTTATCGATTTATTGTTAATTTATGCAAGCGTATCATAGGGAATAATTACATGTAACGTCGTATATGTAATAATTCTTAGAAAAAGGTACAGTATTCTGTTGGTGGAAAATTTTGTTTCCATTTCATTTTTGGAGAATTTTGTTTACTTAGTGCTGTTTTTTTTGATATTGTAATTGCCCTTTTTAAATTGAGGAACGTAACATAACCCAACCCTTAGGCAATTCTGTGACAATAGTTCGATCTAGATATGATATTGTTGACGCCAATATCAGCCAATAACCTTAAAAATAGCACAATTAATCTTTACTGAAGAAAAACTAATTATTACCTGCCAGTAGATGGCGCGGTTTTCAAGTGATAGCCTTAAAAATTGGTGCTGGCAGGACACAGTCACCGTCAGATTATGGACGTCGTCAATTTATAATCTTAATCATATTCGTTGACAATTTGACGTGTACTTTCTGGACATCTTATAATCTGTTGCAGTCAAATCGTGAACTGATATTTAACTTGCATTGCCTGTATCATTGAGAGTTGAAGATTTTTTTTTAGGTTAGGTTTGTTACATTGGACATGATAGTATACAGAATGCCCCTTGGCAATGCCACATCCTTGTCTTACATAAATAATTGAATCTTTCCATTCTAGTGATTGTTCAATTAGATCAAGATATCCTTCAAGGAGATAAAAAAAATGCGACCGATCCAGTTTGCATGAGCAGTCGAGGACCGGTTTGTAACTCACAAAGCGTCTCCTGAACAACAAAGTAAATTCTAATTAAAAATCTAACGTTAGAAGTGTAAGGAAGCCTTTATTTCATCTTTGTGAATTTCTTGAAACATGAATAGCAAGCAATTACTGCATTTTTTGTCATGTTTACTTGTTGTTTTGTGATTAGATTTTGAGCTCGACCCATCAGATTGTTCGTAATGTACAGATCGTATCTCGTTAGAGTATTGTGTTCTGTGAATCGGATGCACTACAAGACATCGCATGCTACACTTTCACCCCTTGATTATTGAAGTAAACAACTTAATAAGCAAGTCACATAAATATAACAAGGTTAGATGAATACCTTATCTCGTTTCATGTAACAGATAAGCTGATAACAGGAATTTCTCCTTTAAGCAATATAGGCTACAGCATAGCGGGTACACGAAAGCTGTAGATTTATAGCATTAAAACTAGAAACATAAGAAAAACGTGTGTGTGTGTGTATGAATGTACGCGCGCAGGAAGTTATACTTCTTTAGCGTAACAAGACAAAAATAACTAAAATTTTAAATCCACATCCCAGTATACTTCATTTGTGAAAATACATTAAATACACTTCAAAGAGGTTTTATTAAATAACTTGGAATCTTAAGTAAATGTCAAAAGTTGTTATTGGTCGCCATGGTAACACCATGATTTTGACGCGCTTGGGAAAATGATGAGGGTGAATTTTTATGATGCGCGTCACCAACTTCATGGTGTTACCATGGCAACCGATGACAATATTTTGATTACACCTATGGTTTCAAGTGATTAACAGAATTAATTTTAATTTAACCGTTATCGTATTTAATATGTTTTTCACAAACAAAAGTACTAAGGGGATATAAAAATTCCTTATTTTTGTTTTGGTAACACAAACACACACACAGGTATTTTTATGTAATGTTATCAATAAATAACTAAAGTTCTCGATTGTGACGTGAATGACTGTGTGGACATTTAATAACATTAAAAACGTGGTAATTCCGATCAATTAAAGATCAATATCTTCTAACAATAGGAAGCAATACATAAATTAATATTTAATACACTCCATTATTCCCAACCTCTGCCTTTTTGCATTACATTTAAGCATATAAATGGATTATGCAAATTAGTTCGGAATAATGCTAATTACGCGGAAGACACTTTGATCGACTTGGTTATATTCTGATAGACTGACTCATTTGACGTTTCTGACGTGAATAGGCCTTGATTTGATATTATTATTATATTTCAATAATTGCACTCGACCTTCATGAACCAAAGCAAGTTATCGCTGTTCACTTTAAAGGACCTTATGTGATACGAAATTTGGGGCTGGACTTAATTTTTGGAATACACCTAACTTGCGAAATAAGCCTTAAATTCTAAACAACTATATAATATACTAAATACGTAGTCATACTGTAATTAAATATGGTTTATATATGGTCTAGATAATGCTAAGCATGAGTTTGATTTGTCACCCACATTAACTGTACCCTTAGAATTGCCAACGGCAATTGCCAGGTAAGGTGGCACGGCACGGCAAGGCAACAAGGCACGGCAAACAACTTGTAATTTTTGAATGTACATATTATCTAGGTCCTGATCAAATAACAGATGAAGATATAGATTTCTTATCACGGATATATATACTACAGTAGGTTACAACTAGGGATTAGTATTCAAATTAGCGCTATGTTTCGAATTTGGCTCGAACAGAACTCCCGTAGTTTGTCTGAAATTCGATGGCAACGCCTACCAGCTCCCTCCGTCGCTACTTGTTAACCTAATATGAGCGTGGCAAGCGCTAAGACAGTCAAGAAAGTCAACAAAATTGCAACTTGCTCCCGAATTGTACGTCAGTAAGTCAAATAGATGCGTACAAGTGCGTGTAGTAAATTAATGGAAGGATTGTAATAGTATGCAGTACAAGGTTTCTGTTGATTGTTATAAGAATATATGCACTCATAATTACTGCTTGTGAATAGGATGTACATATGAATCATTTTCGTCGATTGACTGGCATTAACAATTAGGAACTGACGTTTAATATACAATAAAATAATAAAAAATAAAAAAAAACAAATAGAATAAACAAAAAATTACGTACCAGCATTAAAACTGAGAAACAATATTATAGCACTGAACTTAATAAAGGCGGATGCCATTGCGGCGGGTCAATAAAAAACTTATAAATAAATATAAACGAAATTATACAAAGCGTGCTTGTAGCGCGGGCAACCGTTGGCGACTGACATTGAACATGGCCTCAAGACCGCTTTTATGGTCAGCAGGCAGCTAGCTGATTCACCATCTTTAAAATTATCGAAATTCGAGTTTCTGTGTACGTTCTGTAACTTTTCTATAGTTTGTTCCACATCAAGATAGAATTTTTGTAAACAAACAAATGTCGCTTACCAACGCGACCGTTACACTTTTTATAATTTCACCGATACCGATACATAAACACGAAATACATTTCTGAAAATGTTAAAATTTTGTTTTTCCGAAATATTTTGTGATTTAACAACCATTGTTTACAAAAATTCCATATTCATGTGGAACAAACTATATGTATATATATTATTTAAGGCGACATTAACACAATTCCATATAGGCTACTGTACATTTACATTTTTCTAGCGGACCCAACAGGTGTCTTCCATGAACTTTGGCTTGCGTGCTGTTTGTGGGTTTGGTTAGCGTATTCCTTAAATAAATAAATGTCCTTAAACCCGATAGCAGTGCCATCTACTGGATCCAATTGTGGATCCACCATCCCGAGACCCACTAAAATACACATACACGTACAATTGCCCCGGATCCTCTGTGTATTTGTCGTATTTCACTTAACTTATGTGTTTTTGTCGCTATTTCTTAGGTTTTTGTGTCTTCGCCCTGTGACCAAGCGTGATATTTTGATGTGCTCCCCTCAAATTCTCTAAGTGCAATGCTAAACTTGTGTAGAAGACAGATAAATAGAAAAAAGAAGTAAGACGGATTAATCACACTTCTGATAATGACTCTTGGCTTCACATCGCTCTAACTCTAAAGAAACTAATATCTGTTTTAAATAGGATAGTATAGATAAGATAACTTATTTATATATTTACTAGCTGCAATATATGCGCGTGGCGTGCGAAGCAATGCCACGTAAAGTAAAAAGTGTTTCGTTGCAAATATCTCTAAATAATATCAGAGCATTGCGCAGAGTCACAAACCTTTGCGACTCTTGTGGGCGGGCGTGGAACACCCTACGATAGTTTCGTCACAATCACGTTTAATTGTTTGGTAACGCACAGAGGACGAACAAACATAATAACATTGATTTTTATTTATATGGATTAATAAAAAATCTTATTAAAAATTCATAACGAGAAAAACATTGATGAACAGGAACAGGATCTTTAAGACATGAGATCATTTTCTCTCGAATGTTTCTCTGCCTTCGTTATTAATAAATTATGAACACACGCCGATACTTCTTTGACATTCAAAAACTAATATTCCGTAGAAATGGTATCCAAATATGGCAGTGATTTCATTGAGAATTTGCATACCGTTTCTTAAGAATATTATTTGTAGAACATGACCATAAAAATTAATAGAACATTGCTACGCAACGAGTACCGTTAAAAGTCCACAAAGACACCCGGTTTCTGCAAGGCCGATTAACGGGAAAATTAGCTAGCTCGCTGTCAAATGTCATTAGAGAGAGAAGAGAAGATTAAGAGACCGTAAAAGAGCAGAAGATATTAGAACTACGAAAGCGGTGGAGGAAGTACATAACTTATGATAAAAATCATGACGGAATGGCAACCACGTGACGGCAGAAGAAAACATTCAGGCACTTCAAAGGATGATATCAATACCGCAGGGACAATCTGGTCAAGAAAGGCTAACATTGAAATGAATGGAAGATCTATGTCACAGAACATACGGTCAACTAAGCTGTGAAATTAAAAAAAAACATTTTGCTTTTATGTAGAAATAACATTATTGTTTACTATAAAGGTTTAAACAAATAGAAGTCCATTGGATGTCCAATTTAAAGAAAAAAAAAACTACAGCCCTAACAAATAACCCAAGGGGATATCAAGGACAAAAAGATATAAACATTAACAATTTTATTTACAATCCGACAGAACTTTTAAAAACAGCACAGAATACTAAAATAGAATTTATAAATAAACAAACTATACGTGAGCTCACCAATGAATATTAATCCTCAAGACATTGGCGTGTCGGATGCGGCCGGTAACGGACTCGGTGCCAAGTTATACTGCAAGTAGTTTTGCAACGGGAATTAAAAGTTTATCCTTCCCCACGACGACTGTCGAGAAGTGAATTCCTAGTCAATTAAGACTAGAATCTTTGGTTTTTATATTCTTATGAAACCAATTTTAGTGTATATGCACTTTGCTATACTCCAGGCCGTGGTAATGGCCCCGAGCCGTAGTTCCCTAAGGACTCTTTGAGCCAAGTTACTTTCGCCAAAACATATAGCATATACGACGGTCACAGTATAACCATCATAGTATTGACGAGGGTCACAGTATGACCGTCGTACCGCCGACAACACATAACAGTGGGAACATGGGATGATGTCGGCTTTTAGAAGAGCGCTCTGCTACCTCAAGCCCTATTAAACTGTAGATGCCTCTTCTACGTAATCAGTTTCAATTCAAACTCTTAATTTATTGCCGAGGAGGGTTCATCTGGCAGGCGGCCGGTCGTGAAAACTGTAGCCAAAACCTATACAGCATGGACTACAGTCATATATTGCCGACTCCACATACGTAGGCAAAAGGGCAGGGGGAGGATGGTCAAATAATTTATCACTATTCCTTTTACACTACTTATATAAACATCGCTAACATTTTTATAGACGTTTCACTTGTGTCATGAGTAGTCTGCGCAAATTTCTTATGGCCGTATTTCCCATTCTGTTCAGTAATGTATATATTTCTTTATATTAACGATAATTCTATATACAATCATAAATCTAATTAAATTAACTCTTGATAAAACAAACAAAAGTAAAATAGATTCAAAACAATTTAATAACCTGTTTAATGTCCAATGCAAATTTTTAATTGACCAGGACCCAAATTTATTATTTTGTCTATGATGTTAAGTTGACCTTTTAATATATAAAATGCAAAAATATACTTAAAACTATTTTGTTCTATTAGCCATAAATAAGCATTATTGTCATTGTTAATGGCTTAATGACGACCAGTGTTATTTTTTTTATAGAACAACAAAGTAGTACATAGCTTAGCTAGTTGCTAGATAACTTAGAATCTAAATACTAAACAATGAGATTCAAAAATTAAAATCTGATAAGCTTGTAATAATGTCCTCACAAGCAAGCATTAAGCAAGCAGATTAATTTAAATAGATTATCACCCTGGTAACCATTAAATCATTTTGATGTATGTCGAGGTGACGGCCATGGCGCAGAGAGGTATCGCGCCCGCCCTTCGTACACGACAAAATTATAATATACGTAAGATATCCTTATAAAGAACACCACAATAGAGTATCGAACAGTTTGCATAAGTATTTTGCACGCACTTTAACTTATACCGCTCTCTGGATTTACCTTAATGATGTCATACGTCGTGTCTTATTGGATATTTTTTTAGGTACTTACACTTCTATAGAATTCTTGGTAGCACCTGAATGATGGTCTTTGTATGCACGAAATTTGTATAGACTCATAAGATCTGGCAATCAAATCAGATATGGCAAACGAGCAACCAGTTCACCTGTTATGTGACCGCTACCTATAGGCATCTGCAACAACCTAATGAGTTGTAGATGTGTTGTCTACCTTTAATGGACGCAGTAGGGAAAAACATGAAAAAGGATATTCCCTTTTCCTATCCATCCCCTCCACCGTCAACCCCTTTTCCCCGCATCAACCCTTCCTTATATGAAAAAGATGAGAAGGGGAAAACGACTAGAATTACGCCTCCGGCACCTTAGTCATCAGACGAAACGCAGAATACTTCTAATTCAATCCCGTCTTCTGTAATACCAAGGTATTTCACTGGTCGAGTCGGCCCATTCGTGCAACAGATGTTGTTGCGGGATCTAACACCGTAGAATCTTAGAGCTTATAGTATACATAGGTCTGAATTAATTACTATTCCAGTTTTCTATAACACTTCCTGTTTGTACCCGGTGTCGCCCAGGTCCAAGCCAATTTGAATATTCAACTTGCTACTAGATAACTTAACATTATAATGGTAAAAGAATGAATAAGTCGGTGGAGTAGATTCAGAATTTACCAGTTCTTTGTGTTTTCGTAAATACATAATTAAATTAAAGCAATAAGCCTTTTTAAGAATAAACTAAATTACAAGGATATATAGCAGGAATCGATGTCAGTGTATTTCAAAACCGAATTACAAGAACGGATCAACATTTAGATTCTAGTTATTCTGGAAATTCCACACAGAGCGTACCGGTTAATTGTAATTCTAGCCGATCGTAATCAATAATGATAAACAACAATAACTATAAAAGCTGTCTCCAAGTTATAAAGCGGCAAAAAACTTCTCGCTTTGAATAGGAAAATGCAAAAGGAACCTATTTATTTCATTTTATTCCGATGGATACAGTTTTGAATATCAACAAATTTCCAAAATTTATTGCCATAATCTCAGAGGCAGTTAGTTCTTATATCTAATAATAATTAATCGAAGGCCTTATAAAACGGTCCGTAGCAAATTGGGAAAGCGTTTTTAATAATTCAATGTCTTTAGACAGATGATGGACAGGTATATTTTATAATCTGTGTAAATCAATATATTATTTTAAAAAGTCAACCACCTTAGATTTTAACGATAACTGTAAAAAAATAATTAAATATTCATTGGAAACAGACGTGAAATGATATCAACCCGCAACGACTAAATTAGATACAACGGTCATTGACATCAGTTTTACGTAGAAATATTGTCCCTTTAAAATTTCAAGGCATTAACCCAAATGTTTATCAGGACGTTTTAAGTGTTATGATTTCCATATTTTTATTTGTAAAATTAACCGTTCAACGGATACTGACAATATAACTGCTTATCAACTACAAAATCCGACTAACAAGAGGAGGCAAAAGTAAAAAAAAAACACAGTCATATCCTTATGACTGCGTGTGTTTTATTACTTTTTTAACCTTTTCTTTGCGACAGAATTGAAAACTCAAAACTGAACGCGATCGCTGATAAATATTGAATAAATTGCCAGCAAAAATAAAATCCTTGCATATTAACAATAAAATAAACAATAAGAATTATGGAAGAAGTCTCATAGGCAACAAGCAAATAAATTGCATGTTTTGCCTATCTTAAATAGACAGAGGAGGGGATAGATAGTTCCAACAAAGTAAACTTTGAAAAAAAACATTTTATAGTTACGCGTAATAAAGTAGTCTAATTCTGGTTATGAAATTTAATTAGAATAATAACACATAAATATATCAGGTTCACCTTTAGATTTCTTGCGGAAGAACTGTGAACGGAGAATTTCGTGGGGGGTGGGGGACGAAATTACCTACTTTTTGCATCAAGATTGCGGAGAAAAGGGAAACTATATCGCTACAGTCATTGCAATCATTGTAGACTAGATGGCGCGACCTTCGCACACTAATGGTTAATGACTGTCCGAAATAAAAATGAAGCGAAATTTTATAATTTATTTTTCATTTGTAATTGCGAAAGTAAAATGATCTAAATAAACCTTTTATTTCAAATATTAAAAAACGCTAAAACGACTTATATTTCCTTCGTAACTGGCAATATTCCTTACCAACTGTCAAAATTTATAACTTCGTTCTCAATTCTCTTCTGAAAATTATATGTGAATTTATTGCGTTGTTGTGTGCTTGCGTAGCTTATTTTCATTGGACGAAGCCTGTCTTCTTTTATAGAAAAAGGAAATATGTTGAGGGAATAATCTTGAAAATGAAAACAAACTAGTCAGTCAATGTTGTAGAATTGTAGATTTAATTTATAATAGGTTACATTTTTGTGCAGTATTATTTTAAGATAGTAAATATATTTATTCAAAAAAACGAAAGGTATGTAAAGGTTAACATATAACGTATGTATTTTTTGTTTAGAATTTTACAGTGCTCATAATTTCATTGAACATCAGTGTCCAAAATTTAAGTCAATAACTAAATTTAAGGTTTGTATAATTTAATACTGGACGAGGAATTATCCGCCGTAAAATGATTACATAAGATGTTTAGTAAATTTTAAAATTCTTGTAGTTAATAATTGGGTATGTTCCTTTGGTTTTTGGACTGTAAGAATAACTTCATGACTTGCCAATTTAGGCCATGGCTAATGACCCTTACGTTAATCTTATTACTTAGTTACGCTATAATTTATAATACTGTTATGCTTGTACTAAGTATCTCAGTTTTAAAAAGATTTCAATGTCACTATGTTATTGAAAATCAATGCCACTTTTTATTATAGTAGCCAAGAGAAATTAAATATTTGCCACCAATTACTGAACACGGAGCTGGTGTTTATTAATTTATATATTAAGATAAGGTTAAATAATAATGAATAAAATCACATAACTTTTGGAACAGGAAGGGTGATTGGAAGTTGTAATCCTATGCAATGTAGGATATTTCAGTTATCTATCTTCATTCCATCATTTCAATTAGAATCAAGATTTAAGTGTAATCTTGTCTAAACAAGTTTATATTATTTGTTCACAACCTTGCGGCGAAGATAAAATAGAATCACATGTCTATCTTCTTGTGTTATCTTGATCAGCTGGTACAAAATAAGACTTACTTCTTAATATTTCTTGTTAAACTATTTGGTATTTCTTTAAATTTAAAAGTGGTATAAGCTTTTAGATAATATATGATGATCTAGATCTATTATTCACCATGGTATGATTTTCAGTATTTCTGGAATAGGGTATTTCATTCTAATCTAATGATTGTTTATATTGCATCGTAATGGTTGACTAATTTTTTTTTGGGCAAATTTAGAATTTGCATCAGGTTTTAAAGTAATAATAAAAGTATATAAGCAATAAGAGTGGTATTATATATGGTTTATCTTAGTTCTGTACTATTTTAAAGCAATTACCATTGTTCTTCTTAGTTCTTCTGTTAATGCTTCCCATTTACAGAAAAATGGCATTCTACTGAAGCTGTATGCCTATAAAAGACCCTGTTTTATTGCTACAGTATATTAGAAACATTTTCTTACATATTTCAATTTTCAGTGTTGTAATTCATTTTAATATGTGACAGTGTGGAAACATTAAAATTAAGGCTATAATAATATATCCTGTGTAGCACCTCCTCTGTTCATAAAAGGTAGGCAACACATCTGAGACTCATTAGCTTGTTGCAGAAGTGTACGGGTAGTGGTCACTTAACATCAGGTTACCCGCTTGCTCATTTGCCATCTTCTACCATAAAAAATATTCAAATTTCAATGGAGGAAATGGCTAGTTAGGTAAAGGCACCATCCCATGCTTGGAATCCTGTGATTAATACAATTTAATCTGAAATCAAGCTTACAAGACCATGAGTATCTTGATACTTCATACTACTAGCGTATACTGCATAGATTTGAACAAATATAATAATAAAAAAAAGACAGTCCTTCTCTAGCAACTATGGCATTGGAACATCAAACACCTCAGTTCCTCCAGGACCAAGTGGTGTATAAATGAATGCAATAAAATCTGTTAGCATAAAACTATAATCAAAAATTTACAATTCTATTCCACGATAAATATTTACTGTTAATTATTTTGTAGCAGTACAATGCGTCTAGTGCTATTACCAATAGCACTACTTCTATGCTGTGCATATGTTACAAGAGCATACGAAGACACAACATTAGAAGATGATGACTTTGCTGAATTTGAGCAGTTTGATTCAGATGATGATGCAACAGTAGCTGGTGAGTCATATCTATATAGCGTTTGAGATTCTAAAATTTCAATTATTTGTGAAAGGTAAAACAATAAGAAATGTATATTAGACATGAGTGTAATATACATGTCTTATTGTTTAAGTAAACAAAACAGTGTTTTTTTTAGACTGTCTTGTTCTTCTGCCCATTATCACATCAGTGTAGATCTGGATACTGTTGAAATTTTTTCGTCGAGGTCCAGAAAAGAAAATGGGCTTTCCAACATACCGAAATACACTTACATGAAAATAATAATCATGATTTTGTATGTAATAAAAATACTTATTTATTTGTCTGATTGAGTAATTATCAATCATTTTTAAATTTAATGTTTTAGCGATTAATTAACTATGGGGTTTTTCTAGATTTCAATGAAGAAGAGAAACACGTGCCTGCACAAAAGAAAGCTCCTTCAAAAGATCAATTTGCAGAACAAAGAGATATTGAAGATGATATACTAGTAGAGGTTAGTGTATTATAATTATTGAGGATCCTTGTTTTTCTTCTTCATCCAAACCCTCCCCTGTCCAATCTTCTTATCCTTCCCATCCACATAGTCATCAACACATTAGTGCAACGGATATTGCGAGCTCTGCCACTGTAAAATGGCTTATCAGCAGTAATGACAATAAAGTTAATGACACTTTTAAACATTACCCATATCATACTTCAATTAAAAGATGTTTTATTTTGCCCTGGCTTACACCTGCAAGATGTATATTTTATTTGCTGTTGCATTAATGAAGACACAATTTAATTTACCTGTATATTATTTATTATAGTTTGTTACAAGTACTATTATGGTTTTCAGGATGAAGACAATGAGTTTGAACATTTTCAAGATCCAGAAGAATTTGAAGGCTTCCAGGACAGCACTCCTCGCAGTTCTGAACAACCCAAGATCACTATATCAAAAGTAAGCTTTGCATGGACGACTTCTGATGATTTTGGGCGGGTTTTAGCTCCTTAGCTCCCGCCTCCCCTTCGATGGTTTAATCTGTATATATGTGTAAATGTTTGGTATACGTAAATGCAAATAAATATAGAAGGAATATCTTAACATAGAGGCCGGCCATAGCAATGAAATGAAGAATGTCCGTCAGTCTAATGTGAAAGGAAAGAAACGCTAACAGTGTAAAGAGCGAGAAAAAGCCTATTTATAGCAATGAGTTAATACAGATTGCTTATGAAGAAGTAGTCTAATTTTTTTATTCAAATTCAATTATGCTTCTACTAGGTTCCTATAGTAGTGCGTCCTCGATGGGACGCTTACTGGCTGGAGGGCATACTATGTTTCGCCCTGGGAGCATACGCTCTTGTCTATGCTATCGGCAGAGCGAAGAATACTTCCATTGCTGTTAACTTCTTGAAGCTACATAAACCATTGTTAGAAGATAATTTTACACTAGTCGGTAAGTTAAATAACTGTTTCGCCAACTTGTCATAAAACATTTTTACACCAACTTGATTAAATTAAAATAAATATGTTTATATAATAATAAATAAATAATTTTAAATAAACATTTAAAAAAATGTTTTTATCAAATTAATAACCTCTGAGTTACTAAAGTAAGGTGTTTCTTATACTGTATGATCCTAATAAATAATGACCAAGGCCAAGGCATATTTTTTAGTACAAACCTGAGTATAGCTTCTACTAAAGATTCACAACTTTTCAACGGCGGTATAGTACAGTATTAGTATTATATTAGAACAGTACGGTCGGTACAGTAGAACATTTGTTCAGGTGAGACCGGTTCGGACGTGGTGTCGGTTGACGGCGAGCGCGGCTGGAGACGGGAGGCGGAGCACTGCTTCACCATGTGGTGCAGCGGTCGTGTCTGCTGCGAAGGGATGCTCCTAACTCTCAAACTCATTAAGGTAAGCGCACTAAATAAATAAGTTTTTAGTTAAATAAGCTACCACTTCACAACTTTTTAAATGTGCTTAAAATTTGTGTCTGGTTTTCAATGTTCAATGTATAATCTGTATGATACTCGACTTACAGAAATAAAGGATGAATGGGAGAAGAATGACAAGAGATATTTATATTGTGAAAGTGAGATGGAGTATTGATAAAGGGAGCCGAGTAGTTGAACTTATAGTGACCAGTTTGGTAATATAGTACAGGGGCAATATTAAGGGTGTCCATAATTGAGGCGTAAATGTATGAATGTAGAAGAAGTGAGAGACGACGGTGCCAAAGGAAAATCTGTAATCTCTACCTGCAACATTTGTTTAAGAGTGTCAGTGCATAACAGTGGTAGAGCCCGCAATAACAACATCTTTTGCACGAATGGGCCGGCTCGACCGGTGAAATACCACGACGTCACAGAAGACAGGCGTGAAGTGGAAGTATTCTGCGTTTCGTCTGATGAGTGACGTGCCGGAGGCCGGAGGTAGCGATACTTATTTCCAAGGGCCGCTTGCTCGTTTGCGAATTGTAATATAAAAAAATAAAAAAAAATGGAGTGGAGAAGAAATCGGAGAGAGGTCGAAAACAAATAGATATTACTTTGTTGCATGTTTAATGTTTCTTATATAGTATATTAGAATTGATATGTTTGTTATTTCAGCGTCAAGATCTAGTCCATGTACTATTGGGCCTGGGTAGACCTTCTCCGGACACACTGCTCGTCCGCGTGGAGCTCGGCAAAGACGACTGCGATCCTTTCGTACTGTGTGTCGCACAGAAGAAGATAGCCACGCGCTTGTCAAAGGAGATGCAGGACTTGGTATGTGTTTTAATTAAAAAAGATATTTAGTATACCACTAATTACGTCTACCGTCTTCTCACAGAAATTTTGTAGGTGCCAGTAAGATTGTTGACGATTTATTATCCCATGATAGCGATGGTTAAGAGATGGCGCTCTAAAACTAGTTATATTTTTTCTATGAAGAGTTGTAAAGGATACCAATTGACTCCTCTATCTATCCCTCTTGTAGAGGTGTATATTTATTTTTGCTGGTGTCTAGAGCGTGTTCTGCCCCGAGCGTCGTCCGGGCGACAAGCATGGCCTGCCGGGTGCTATGAACGTGCTGTCGGAGTGCGCGGAAGCGACGGCGGGCGTGCTCGACGCGCGCGTCTGCGGCGCCCTGACGCAGTACCACAAGCACGTGCAATACATACACATCTCCGACCGGTACTCTGGACCCAAGCAGATGGAGTAAGTACACCAACGTTAAAGTGCCCCAAATTACTTAACTCCCATAAATGCAGATTTATTAGTAATCAAATGATTAGTTGTAGGTAAGAATGAAGAGAGAGTGACAAGACAAATGTATCTTGCAAAAATGAGTGCGGGGTTTCAGAGCTTTCTCTTCCCGGGTGAAGACCCAAAACAAGGTGTCGATGACCGAGCGAAGTGCTGGTGAATATTTAGACAAAACCAGTGCCTACCCCTCTGTTGTAAAGGTGTGAGTGTTATAATATTGTTGCTTTGTTAACAGGGAGACAGCGACCACCAAACCTCCGGATACTGAGCGCGTGATGCTGGTCAGCTTTGCGCTGGGCCCGGACGGAGGCGGCGAGGAGTTGAGGCCGCTGATGCAGCTCGTCTTCTATCTACTTGACAAACTCAAACGTCTGAGGCTGAGCAAGGAGGTAAGTTATATTTGTACTTTGAGTTATTTCTTCGTAGTGTTACAAACAAGCTGTTTACTAATATTAGGTGACGTTCGCCTAGATATACAAGCTATAAAGTGATGCGGGAATAGATCATTGTAGAATAATGTAGACAAATAATAGTAACGTCGAAAACTTCATTTTCAACCCCCGTGTTACACCCCTATACATGCAACCCCCCACAATAATAATCGCTCTGTGATGTGTATATAAGTTACCGGTAGACTGAATCGTCAGTTTAACTTCTCTCTACTTCCTTACTAATATAAATGTGAATGTTGGTCTGTTACGCTTTCACGCGAAAACTACTCAACCGATCATCATCAAAATTTGTACACATATTCATGGAGGTACTAGAAGTAACATAGGATTCTCTTTATGAAAAAAAATTTTAGCGAAAAATTAAAAAAATGTTTGTTAAAAAATCTAAAAATCAAGCTACTTCAACGGCATTTTTTATCCGGGATACATGTGCGGATGTGGGATACGTTTTGTTTTTTTAACGGGTGCATATCTACATATATAAAAGACGATGTTCCGTATCGATTCCGAAACGGCTACCCGGTCGAAGCCGGGGTGGACCACCAGTATAAAATATAAGTAAAAGATATATAACTTTACTATACTCTTATGACGGCAATATGTATGGAAATGATAGTTTCATACATATATGGGGTAAATGTCTCGGCTCACCGAGATCTCGCCTGGAGATCGCCGGCCGGTTGCTGGGCTTCTTCGGAAGGCTAGGATAGTTGAAATGATTTTCATCCCGCCTTTATGTAAAATACCGGCTAGACGTGGAGTTGAGGACAATAACCCCCTACAACTAACTATATTTTATTGCGAGGTAGGATTTTTGTAAACAAACAAACGTCATTTACCATACATTTTAACGGAAATGAAATATGGATAGCTTATGTTTTAAGGTAATATGAGAAACAGTTGTATTTTAGAAAATTTTGAAATTTACGAATTTTATCATAAAACCTTTGTTTACAAAAATAACATCTCGCTGTGAAACAAAATATACATACATATATAAATTATATCTTGAAAAGATGTTTGTCGAAGAAAAATAGTTTTTTAAAATTAGTCTTAGGTTCATAATTTGCCTTAAATAATTCTACTAGTGAGGTTATAAACCGTCGATGTTTACAATCTGACGGTGAAATATATAAATTATACTGACGACATGCTCGGAAGTGCAAAGAACCTTATTCATCCGGGTAAAGTATGGTTAAATGAACGCTATAATATTGACTCCATAATTTTTGTTTAAGGCACTAGTTAAGTGTGAAAAGCGTCGGCAGAAGGTGGCGGAGGCGTGGATGCGTGGCGCACACGCGGCGCGGCAGGAGCAGGCCGCGCAGAGGCGAGAGGAGAAACGCAAGCAGGAAAAGGAACGCATACTAGCGGTTTGTAAAAAAATACCCGTTCACGCCCGTAAGACGGATTTCCATTAGGCGCGATCCTGGCACACCACTATCGCTTCTCCTACATCCATACACACATGCTCGTCGCCTTTCTTTAGGATGTCATTAATCTAATTGATATAAGTTCTCCGGGAACATCCCCAGCCACTCACTTCTGCCCGAACCATTGAAGCATACCTTTCGATTCCAGTCACAACATTCACTTTTAAGCAAAACGTTTCCCTTTCATTTGCGGTATGTATGAGTTATATTATATATCAGTGGATTTGTGTTATAGCGACTATAAAGGTACCACTATAATTATGTCGCTAGCTAGTATATCCAGGGGTAGAAAGAAGGAAGTAACTGATGTAAAATGTAACTTTTCCACCTACCATCTAACAAAAACGTATTGCACATGCTCACCAGCAATGTAATGAAACGATAATAAGGCTGTGATTCAAAGAATGATACTTTGTGTGGTAGTTTGTTCATTATTATATACAGAGTACCTGTGAAGGAATTCTTTAAAAGTATATTGAAAATTCAAGGGACTTCAGTGATCTTATAACCGTCGTTATCGCAGAGGGCTGTCATATCATAAATGAAGTGTACCGTATCTTAAAATAAATATGCACTTACGCCCGTAACCCAGAGGGGTAGGCAGAGATAATGGATTTCCATTTGGCGCGATCCTGGCATACCACTGTCGCTTCTTCTACATCCATACGTATAAATACGCATACAAGCTCGTCGGTTACGGGTACTCCTTATATCGCCCTTCTTTAGTATATCACTAATCTGGTCGATATAAGTTCTCCTAGGGCGTCCCCTGCCAACGCTGCCACTCACTTTTACAACATACATTTGTTTCGTTACTCTCTCTTCATTCATCCTTTCAACATGCCCGAACCACCGTATCTTAATATGATACATTCACCGCACCACTGTCAAAATTATCATTCTTACCAGGAAACTAGCTGTTCTCGCTACTTTGTCCTCGTGGAATTCAATTAAAAGGTGCTTTGAAAAATATTTCTCCATACAAAATTTCATCCCCTTCCTTGGGGTTGAATTTAGAATTTTCCCTTACCTCGCCTACGTAACAGATATCTGTGCGCTTAGTGTCAACTCCCTAGGTCCTGACGTTTGGGTTGATGTGACAGTCAGTCAGTTTCTTATATTATATATATATATATATATGGATAGATGATGATCTAAAATTAGAACTATGGTATTATGTTCCGAAAATGAATTATGCATTATTGCCAGAATTAGTTTAAATAGTTGTTTTACGAAAATGTACGCTTGAAACGTTCAAGTACAAATATGACCATAGCGCTGCGTATAACTAACAAGTTATTACTGTAATATATTATTTAATTTGTTTTCGCAGGAGGATGACCCCGAGAAGCAACGCCGGTGGGAGCTTAAGGAACAAAAACGTCAGCTCAAACGCAAAGCGCCAAAAATGAAGCAGTTGAAAGTCAAAGCGCTCTGACCAATAAAATATACGTAAACGTCGTTCACAAAGCAATATCATGTGCATATTTTTTTTTCATTTGTTAATTATAATTAAGTGTTAAATATACTCAGAGAACGGCGAATAAATGATTTTAAAATTTACTACTTGTTTATTTGTTACACAATTTGAAGCGCTGGTAGCCTAATGGTTATGTGAAACATGTACAATATGGTCGTGGGTTCGAATCTGGCATTCGATTATTGTCGTGAATCATGTCCAAGTACAAGTTGTTAGCGTTGTTGGGAAATGAAATGAAATCTAAAAATGTTCTTAATTGCTAGATAGATTCTCCTAACACTAGTTTAAGTTGTTACTAACAAATATGGATGAAGTCTGAAGTAAATATTATTATTTTACCTATTTTTTCAATAGAAACTAATATCTTATATAAAAAATATATATTGAATTCCGTGGTCATACATACATACGCGTTAGTGCAGAATGCTTTGGCTATCACAATTTTAAAATGTAACAATGTCATCGACATTTTAAACTTCAAATAAACAATATGCAGATAAAATATCTGCATATTGTTTATTTGAAAACATGTAGATGTCTTTGTGTAACATTTAAAGTAAACGTAGATCTGTCAACAGTTCGGAAAATCCGAGTAGAGTTTTCTTTAAAAATGATGTCATAATTATAGTTCTTCATTTGACTGTCTTTCATTTTCTAGATTAGGCGTAAAAATTAAATATTCTCGAATACTGCACTTGCATCCTGAAAGTGATATTTAATTGTTTCGGTGAATATTAAGGCCAAATCAAATGATGAAAATGAAAGACGACTGCAGTATAAATTGTTTTATCGAAATCTTTATCACAAATATTATTTAGGTTATACATTCCCAATATAAGAGTTTGTCTAACTAACTCCACGTTTTAAAGCAATTATTAACAGCTTAAACTAATTAAAGATTAGCACGATTTTCATGTTAATCTTTAGCTATTATTATAAATAGGAAAAATATTTAAAAATGGGAATACTTGGTATAAAATTAGGATTTTAATAATCATCTCAGCATGAGGAAGTTATTTTATTTCCAAGTATCAATTCCTCGGAGCACCATATCCAGCGACTGCCAGCTGTCCTCTCGAGGTTGTCGGTCGGGCCTTGGTCCCCAGTCTAAAATTTTCCTTCTGACATCACTAGCTTGACAGATGTGACCGGCTCATTGTCACTTCTGACTTTAAGAACTATATCCTATATCCTAGGACATATTCACACACGGCCATCTGATCCCAAGCTAATCAGAGCTTGTACTATGGAAGCCAGATAACTGATATACTACTTTTCTTTTGTAAATACGTACTAAAATAGATAATTACATCCAGACTCAGGACAAACAGATATGTTCATGCACACAAATGTCTGTCCTGGGTGGAAATCGAACCCACGACCTGCGGCATGAAAAGCAAGTATCTTACAAACCACGCTAACCGGCCTGTCTTATATAACTATGTTATCCACTTTAGATTTCCGACGAATTTCTTGGTTCCGGATTTTATTCTTTACCGTGAGCTCACACTGCAGAAAACATTCACATATTATATGTTGTTATCTCTCTCTTTCTCTCTGAAAAAACTGAGATGACAATATGTTTTATGGGCATGTTTTGTTATGTGTCAACTCATGGTAAGAAAAACACCGAGCACATAGCTCTATCGCTGGCTGTGTGACTTCTAGCTTATGGGCAAGCTGCACTATCAGAGTCCAAGTCTTTGTGCTGTAAGACATTGGGGGAGGATGCACTAGATGAATTACATTATAAGCATAGAATCAGATCCGGTCAATGCCCAGCATTAAAATAAAATAATATAGCATATAATATAATATAGGGTCTTCATTTAAAACAGTTGGTATTAAATGAAGACCCTATATTATATTATATTTATAACAGTATTAGATAAAAAAAATAAGCAAAGACATCATTTAAACTAGTATCATCCTGATATTGCTGTTTTGATAACAAATTAGTTTTAATTTGTTACCTTTTGCATTATAATTCCGCCACCAGTAAAAGTGAACAATGCCACAAAAAATGGGTTGCATGTTTCTTTTTTAAATTTGCTTCTATGAACAATTTTACTGTCATGTCAAGCCAAAATATCCATATTTTAAAGAATGAGTGTAGCTAGCAATATCAAAATAATAATTTATAACATCCCCATTTAACATTAAGTGGATTTGTGGTCAAGCACAGAATAGTTATAGTATTTGTGTCTACCCCACTTATGTTTTAATACTTTAGAGCTTGCAAGACAGATAATAGGATTTTTGTATTGAATTGTTTGATTGTGGTCTTTGATACAAAGAGATTTTCTTTGATATACAGATATATGACCGACATATCTCTGGCAATCTTATTCTTATAGGCCTGTGGACTCTTTCCAAAATTTATTAATTTTATAAATATGTTAGTCATCCAAATGATAGATTATGAACAAAAGATGTGAGATTTTAAGAATGTTTTGAGTGCATGTTATTTCTGGTCATTATATCTGGTATATATATATATATATATATCTACCAGATATTAAAAAAATGTGACATACAATAAAACTGTTGCTAGCATGATTGGTATATAATATAAATAATTCAATGAAATTACAGTAATAATTTTCAAAGCAATGATTTTATTTTAAATATTTTTAATAAACAAAGAAAAATAACAAAATATGTTAACAAAGATAAGTAATTATTGCTAAGTCACAAAAGCAAAAAAATATAATGACAAAAATTGCAGTTATATTTTATTTAAATTTCATAATGAAATGAGATCTAAAATCACACTTAAGTGTTTTAAACATAATTAACAATAAATTATGTGATATTTCATCTTGAATCAAACATAAATAACTACTGCAATATTTTTAATTAAAACATTAATTCAGCAAATGATAGCTTCAACTTGGGAAATAATAAATTTGTTCTCCATGATCACAAGGGTGGTACTCGTTCAAGGTAACTATACATTCAATGAAACTACACATAACTAACAACAACATGCTTTGTTTAAGCACACAGAGACAACATATTGATTACATATTGATTTAGACATTAAAGACAATTTTTGAGCAAATGATATATGATTAATAAACTAATGGCTATAAATCAATTGAGATTTCAAGTTCCCACACAAATATTATAATTATAAAGACATTTACTAATCAATTCAAGGAGCTAGGAACATTTATACAATGTTTTCGTCTACAATATGTCCATTTATGTGAATACACTGAACAATACTGACACAGACTATTTAAAGCGTCATTTCACTGGCTTTCATTAGCAAATTGTTTTGTCATTCATCAACTTGTAACTTCTGAATCCTTGTTGACACACAATCCATTTCAGGAGATATCTCCGCATTCGACTGAGGTTCAAGAGACAAGTTTAGGTTCTCGAGAGACTGGCATCGCTTTGCTGGACTCTTTGGGTCAAAGGTATGGCTACTGGTGGATGGGTCCAGCAAACTGCTTTTGTAATCACACGCGCTGTCACTTACATCGCTGATTGCATCAGAATTTTCGCTCTTAGTTCTATGCCTGACGGGTATCACATATGGGCAAAGTCTGTTTTTGTTTGCGGCTCTTTTCATGCAATACCCCACTGTTACATTAGATACATACCGTGTATTAAGACGCATTACGCCGAAATTAGATCTAGACTCTCTTAAATATTCCCGACGTGCTTCTGTTATGGCACTCAACATTCCCAGATCGTGCAACGCTTTATCCAAGTTAGACAGATTCATGTGATGGCGAGGAACCTGTAAAAAACGTAATTATACGCTTAAAGATGACAAAATGGTAACAAAGGCACGACAATTTTTAGAAGTTACACTTTTACATACATTTTTTCCGAATTCATTGCATTTCATGATGAATAGAATCAAGCGAATTTTAACAAAAATGCAAGAGCCGTGCGAAAATAAACATTACAAAAAAGTCATAATAAGTAGATACGTACCGTATTGACTTGACAGTGACATGCAAACGAAGTTGCCTAATAAAATAAGTAAAACTTCCCTATGAAATTCCAATTCCCATAGAAATCACGTTGTTATTTCTTGTTCAAATTTTATTTCATTCAGAATTTTAAAAAATTCCAAAACTTTTGTTATTAGCCAAATTCAGCCATTCCAAAAAACATAACTTTTGCAGGGAGTATGATAATTTAATGTAGCTTTGAAGATGTCTAGATCGTAAATCTTTCTAATTAAAACATATTTAAAACAATATATATCATGACAACAACGCCTTTTTTTAAACTACAGTGTAATTTAAAAATCGCACGGCAATTAGGCGCAAATGAATATGATATTGCTACTTACGATTTTTATGCCTTACAACTAATTTTACAATTTACCAATACGCACCTTAACGAAGTGCGGGGTTTTACTATTTATAGAAAACTTCAAAAATTGGTAGATACTTTATTCATCAAACGAACTGTAGAAGTACACGTACTTTTTCATTTCGCCAGTATTCTGTTTTCTAAGGGTCACAAGCTCAAGTTGATTTGTAGGCAAATTAAAAACAACAAATTATATAAACATACAGTGGTACATGCAGTATTTGTCACAGAGTCGTGTGACTGGGGAAGTGGTGTGATCCTTCCCGAGTAGTACTTTATAGGATAAAAAGATAAACGAGCATCTGCGCATAATATTTATGCCACCCGTGAACATCCACAACCCCAGAATAATTGCATATTCCCTGCAGGCTTTTCAGGATGATTTTTTGTAAAGGACCGTAAGTCACATCGGTATGGAAATACTGCTGGTAACAGACCCTTTCACAAGGCAGTTGTACGAGGCAGGAAATTACGCAAAAACAACTTAGCACAGGAATGTCAACTGTCAAGGTGGTTTGGATTAAATTTGGACTTTTGTATTGTTAAGCGATGAAGAAACTTACCAAAGGGAATAGTTTTAAACAATCCTTTGGAACACAATGCTAAAGGTGATAGAAAATGCAAAGAGACCAGACGTCCCTTGATGATTCGAGTCGTCTACGTTGTACATTATCAAATGGAAGAAGCTGTAATTTCGGAGCTCCAATCCAGAGAATGGAGAAGTATTCCACATGGGATCGAACCTGCGCCTTACACTGTAAGCGAGTAGCTGGTAAGAAATAACTTCTCCCACAATCACTATCTACTTCTCCTATCCTCTGCTTCTTTAACTCTTTTGATTGTTGTAGACGTTGATGGGTAGTACGTAATATCAGATGAGCCTCTTGCTTGCAATGTAGTTCTTAAAATATTTAATACATCAGGAAATGTATATAGTTTTTAATACATTTTTAACTTTACTGACAAAACAACAACTACATTTCTGCAAATTTAAATATAATAAAAAAATGACATGACAGTTATTATGATCGTTTAATTCATGTTGCTTGTATTTGATTTGTATGCTCTTTGTTGCTGATTGCATATATTTTTTTTGTATATATAGTTATAATAGATTGTTAGAATATTCACTAGTTCAATAAAATGGCTGAGATATTAAAGGATTGGCTTTCACAAACTTTGGAAAGACCAGTTACATGGGAAGCAGATGAATTCGGAAATATGATGAAGAATGGACATGTGATTGCAACAGTCTTAAGATGTTACCACGTTATAAACGACGAGAAACATTACATAATAAGAGCCAGTAACGAAGAGGCCGACATAAAAAATAATTGGAGATATTTGAGAGAATGGTTAAAAGACGTGGAAGTAAACCTAACCGAAGAAGATTTAAATAACATTATGATTGGAAAAGGTTCGTCGTTGCTCCGTTTGTTTTACCAACTTTTTCTTCATTTAGATAAGCGCGATCGTATTAACTTTATTAAACGGGAAAGAAAAATGGTATCAAATTTGGTAGAAAAATTAGATAATAGATTTACCGTT
Organism: Papilio elwesi; assembly: GCA_029849275.1. Classification (NCBI taxonomy): domain Eukaryota; kingdom Metazoa; phylum Arthropoda; class Insecta; order Lepidoptera; family Papilionidae; genus Papilio; species Papilio elwesi. The sequence goes on along the minus strand of CM056701.1, from coordinate 6,978,544 downwards.
AAGAAAGTTATTGAAGAACGAGAGCCATTTGTTGATTATCTATCAAAACCACTACTGGACGAAAGACAATTCATAGAATGGCAAAAACGAAAAGCCAAAGAGATTACAGAATCGTTTGACTATCTCCATCACAAATATTCAAAGTTAATTGGTAAAATAGACGAATCCAAACCTAAAAAGCCTTTGGTTAAAAACGAATTTCCATACCAAATTCCAAAGGAAAATGCAGATATAGATAAATTTGAACGGCAACACCCTTGTAAATATCATAATTATACCTATGAAGAATTAATGGCACTGGAGGAGAAAGCTCTGCAAAGAAAGAAGTCACTCGTTGATTCTGAGTGGGCAAATGAATATATGAGTAATCTGTTTCAAAGAATCCGAAAAAGATCCGATTCTGAAGAATTTCAAAGACAAATCGGAAGTGCCTTAAGTAACTCCCTATGGTATGCATGTGTTGCTGAAGAAGAAAATAAGGCGGACATGGAATTAGCTAAAAAGGTAATGAAGTTGTCACAATTTGAAAAGCAAATGTGCACACAAATTATGGAAACGAAGCAACAGGCACGGAATTTGGTTAAAAATCGTATACAAGGTGAAATAGAGTATACTGAACAAAGAGAGCAACATTTAAACATATTTTTTGACAATCTTAAAGATAAAATAGATTCTGGCGCTGTAGAGATTGATTTTGAACAAAAGAGACAAAATCAGTTACACAAAAGATTATTTACTGAAAAAATGAAACGAAAAAGACAAATTTACTATGACATATGTTACGAAACTCTTCTATCGCTTGTTGATTATGCAGTCAAATTCGGGTACTTTAAGAAGTTAATGGAGGGTGATATACCTCAACATTTTATTCATGAATGGAAATGTTTATTTTTCAAGCAACAGCCTATTTTTGATGTACTCGTCCCAACTGAAGAGATATTAAAATTAAAAGATGCCGAGACATCCTCTTTTACTTATGAAGAAATTTTATACGTCGAACGTGACAGACAGCAGGTGTTGAATGATTGTGAGATAAAGGAATATCTTGATTACTTATACCCGTGGAATTTAGATCTTTTAATACCAAATTACGACGCTGATGCAGACGAGAGAAATATTGAGAATTTAGGACGTAACATATTAGGTCATGTCATATACAATTTACTCGAATTGAAGTATCCGTATCCATCGAAAAGGTTGCCGGCCGAGTTACCAGAATACTCAGCTAGAGTTCTTCTGCGTAGTTTGCCAGACAAGTCTTTAAGTAACATTTTAGAAACGCTTTTAAATATGCAGAAGATACGTGTAGTGCGTATTGAATCTGTCATTAATTATTGCTTAAAAGAATATCAAATTGATATGATCGGTCGATCTGAAATAGTATTGCCATTTGACAGTTTTATAGCTGCTGCACAAGAGGAGGAAACTAAAGAATTGATTAAGTCTATGAAATCTGAAGAAGATATGATTACGAAAAGTCGTGAACTCAATGCTTCTGGTCCCTTACTTTCACCTTTGCCTAATTCTAAACAAACACAAACACCAAAATCTCTTCCCGAAGACGACATTACAATGTCAGCTGCTGCATGTTTAGGTAAATACGCATACGATACCCTTTCTGTCGGAGAGCCTTTGACTGATTATTTATTAGCAGCAATGATTGTTGAGTATCTTAAAAATCAAAAGGATATTCTAGGATTTGTAATCATTAACTATCCCAACACGTATCTTCAAGTTCAAGTACTAGAAGAAGCTTTTGCTGGTTTTGGGCCACCGGATATCGAAGAACTGAATGATACTGATGACGTGCTTTTAGAAGAAAGCATATTAAAACATAGAATAAAAGAGATAGATCCTTATAAGGAACTAAGGATTTCTAAGATAGTCAATGATCCACATATAAAAAGGGTTGACAGACCATTTGAAACATATTTTACGTCGTACATTAATCTAAAGCAGACTAGCGATATTTCAGAGGAATTGCTAATATGGGAACTTACTCAGGAAAACTCAGACATAATAGACAGATTTTACGCAATATTGGGAATAAATTACAGTTTATTTTATGAGGTAATAGATAAAGAATTAATAGCTCAAATTTGTAAATTCGTCATTGGAGATTTTAGCATCCCACTAAAATCATTTGAAGAGTTATTTGACGAAAATATTTTACAACAAGTTGAATTTCCTAATTCTGAGGTTAAACGTATAAGTTCAAAACTGGTTAAATCTGATGTAGTCAACAGTAAATCAAAAGAGAAAGTAAGAAGAAACTCTAAATTTAGTGGAACTACTATAGAAACGGAATTAGAAATCATTAAGGCGCCTGTTTCATTGGGAGATGTGGAACAAAATCGCATTAAGACGCTCGAAAGTATGATAGCGCAAGAAAATAAGAGCAAGTCTTTCCAGAGTGTTGAGAAAATAAAAGTTTTACCCGGAGAGGATGATTGGATCTATGGAGTTTTGCCAATACCAGAATCGCTAGGTGTATCTTTAGCAAGTTATTGGGAGGGATTTGAAAAGTCATATATCGAAAGTATACAACAATTGTTTTTTGCTAAACGATTACAAATGATTTATGTTGTACCGTACACACGATTTTTGAAAGACAAAATGACTCAAATTATAACACTGCCATCGGATAAACAAAATTTAGTAACTGAATTCCAAAATAAATATAATGAATTTGAAAACGACTGGAGACCAATAAACGCGTCAAAAAACGAATGGCACTGTCGGGTAAAAGAGTTGCAGAACAAATTATACAATATTTGCGACCAGAGAAAAGTATTTGCGCAACAAAAGAGGCATGCTTTAATATGCGATAATTGGGCTATCGAAGAACTCACTATTTTAGCTAATACGTATATATCTTTAATGCAAATGGAATTAAACAGGTATGTCTTTAAAGTTAATTTAATTCCTCAATAAGATGTCTGGTGTAGATATACCACGTGTTCGTACGGCATTCGATTGGAACAAGTTAGCGTTTGTATTTCCATCGTTCTAGAGCAGAGTGAATAGGATGTTACTAAACTTAACACCAGGTGGGATTGTGGTCAAGTGCTAGTTTATTCCTTATATAAAAATCTACTTTATTTATTTCACAAACAATTTATTTAAAACGTTTAATTTGTTTTTGTACGGATACAAGGTATAATGTAATTAAGATTGCGCTATTAAATACTATGTTAATACGTAAACTATAATTTAATTTCCAGATCAATCATGACGTTTCAAATACTTAACGATTTTTATTATACCATGCTTAGAGGCTCGCCTCCCTCTGACAGGCTTTCGTCTAAAGACTTGACAAAGATATATAGGGAAATGGACAGCTCGCATTCTAATAAGAAAGAGAAAGGTGGCGATGAAAAGTTGTATAAAAATTTAAAAGCTGTCTTTCAAGATTTATTTATAAAGAGCATTGAATTTGATTTTGATAACAATCCATTTAATTTTATAATTGAAAATAATGTTAAATTTGCCATAAAAATTGTAAAAGACACAAGTGAATCTTTCCGATCGCTTATTAGTAAGGAATATACCGAAAAAGCTAAAATAACACCAACGAAGAAGAAGGATGGAAACAGCTCGACAGAGTCATGTAATCACGAGGAGATTATAAAAGAAAATTCTTTGAAATGTTTAGAAGAATGGCCTGCTGGTGTTAATGGAGAAATGTTACGTTTCAATTTACGTATTTTGGCCTTGCAACGTAAGTGCTACGCTGATATGAAGCTCTTAAGTGATCAAGTATTGAATACTTTTATAAATATACAAAATGATATAAATACATATTATAATAATGAGATAATGGCTGTGGATAGATTGTGTAAATATTTCCATATGGCCATAGAAAAAAGAATGAAAATTCCAGAAACATTACTCCTTGAATATGACACCTTAATAATAGACAATAATGTCCACCAGTTTGCTCCATCGGTGGAAAATATAGTTCCGGAAAGTAAGTCTGAAACTAAACGATACTCAAATTTCAAAACCAATCAGCTGGCGCGTTTGCGATCACAACTTAGACTGGTCGCACCGACTGGCATTATTTTGCATAAAGCTTTTATTTATTTAATACAAGATTTTATTATTTTTGGGAAAGAAAGCCAGGAAGGTCCTTTAATTCCCGATGTGTGGAAAAATATTGATCCCGAGCAAGTTCAGAAGTTGGTGTTTTCATTATTTGGGGAAACAGCTTACGTCGATTGGAGAGAGTTTCTTATTTATTGCCTTCAGATTCGTTTCCCATCTATGGAGGAATTATTGGAAACTCGGAAAAAGTTTCGTTGCAATGACTTAAACTCCACGGAGCTGATATCGAGAGATAACTTTATCAGTGAAGAATTATGGTTTGATAAAGATTTTATAACTGGAGATAAGCAAGATCTATTAAAATTAAATTTGATTAAACATTTCTTGTTTGAATTGTATGAATCTGAACAGGATATGATGAACTATTCCGCATTTTTGTTGGCCTTTTGTAAGAATATCGACCCGATCAAAGGTTTCATTGCTGCACTTTCTATGGCTGTAGGAAAACAAATATGTTACTCTTTAGATGAATGTGGTGAAATTGTTACTTATTTAATAAACGTAAAGAAATATAAAGACGAATGCTTAGCGTGCGCCTTAAAGTGCACTGAGCAATTCATAAATAAATTAATTCAGAAAGTTGTTAGCACATGTGAAAGTACTACAGTTGAAGAGGTAAAGTACACCGAATCGTTACCAGAAGAAAAGAAAGGCAAAAGGAGAAAAACTACCAAAACCAAGAAGATCGAAGGCAATCAAAGCGGTAGGTCCGACAATTCCCAAAAACGGGCATCACAATATAAAATGTTTCCTTCCATTGTTGTTTCACAAGCTGCAATGGTTTGTCCACCGTGTGAGAAACCAGTTGAAAAACCGAAAGAGCCCGAAAAGGAACCGGTTGTTAAGCCGATAGAAGAGCCTCAAGTTCCATACAGGGATCCTAATTTGTGTTTAGAGGTTAGCCAATCAGTTATTTGGAACGTTTTGAAAATTTGTCTTCCTTGGCATTTTCAGATATTACCAGAAACAATAGAATCTTTGTACTTTACGCAAGTTCAAGAAATATTGAGACATTTAGAAATGGACACAGATAATAAAGATATTTATGTTTGTAAGTTAGTTGCCGATCCGAAATTTTGTAAATTACTGCATAAAGTTAAAAAATTTACTGCTGTCGATCTGTTAGAGCAAATTGTTGCTATGATTTAGAAGAACTTGTTTTATTTGTGTTACTGTCTTATTATTGTTTTAACTTGGTTTACGATAATTAAAGGCATGAACTGTTCACGTTTTTATATTAATTTTATCATTACTTTAATCAAATAATAGTTTTAATAATGATAACAGTTTCAGATACGAAATTTTCGCACTCATTTCATATGTTACATACAATTTAAATTTAATTCATATATCCATACGGATAGGGTAACTAAACAGATATCGTACAGTTCCATACAATTTAAGACGTTTCTTAAAAATCAACTGATTGTGAAATTTTGACATTGTCAGGGAAAGACTTTTCTGTTCGATTCGATCCATCGAGAAATCCAATGAGGAATGCATGAAACGCCTTGGCGAGTAGGAATATAAATTTAAAAAACCTTTCGCTATCACCCTAATAGTCTAAATTCTGTCACTTTGAAATACCACCAATTCGATGTTTACTCGTTAGAGAGAAAGGTTAGAGATAAAATCAAAAACATGCATTCAGACACTAAATGGTTAGACCTTATTCGTGTGACTACTCAATATCGTATATAATATTAAATATAAGACATGCCTCGGTGGTTCGGGCAAGTTGAAAGGATGAATGAAGGGAGAGTAACGATACAAATTCATGCTGCAAAAGTGAGTGGCAGTGATCAGATAAGTAACATACTAAAGAATACGTAGTACTCGAGCTTGTATGCGAATGTCGATGTATGGATGTACAATTAGCGAGAGAGGTGTGCCAGATGGAAATCCATAATCTCTGCCTACCCCTCTTGGTTACGGGCGACAGTGTACATATATATTTATTTACTAAATATCGAGCTACGTAGGACGTAGTTTAGTCGCAACCTCAAGAGACATTAAAGTTGTTATAGATAAAATAGCAGACAATTCTCTTATATTTTTCACTTGACACAGGAAACGAGAACACGGTAGCATAAATTCAAAAAGGCTCCACGTATGTTAGGCATACACAGCCTTTCAGAAATTTAATTAAATCCTTTGTTGCCATTGATGAAGGTCTTATTGCGGCGAAGCGATGCGCGAAATATCACTGAATGTTACAAACGAATTGAAATTCGGTGCCTTTTTTGACGACTTTTGTAATTGAATTTTAACAAATTGTTTGGTGTAATCCATGCCAAATATGACACGATAATATATATATTTCTTCATTTGTATGCTAAGCGAACAATCAATTCTCAGTAAAAGTAAACTAAAAGCTTCTGAGTGCAAGTGAACCTGGCACTTGGCGCACAACAGCGTAGGCAATATTTTTTACATTTTTTTAATCGTTGAAACTCCGTTATTTATTGCGTCTCGGTAAAATATTACGCGTTTTCCGCAGCACAGTTAGACGCGTGAATAACGGCCCTAGCATCGGTTTCTTTTTTATGACGTTTGAATTGCCAACGATGGGTATTTTAAAAATGTTTTAATGGAACTCGAATACCTTGAAATAAACATTCATAAGTTTTTAAAATGAAAATAGTGGAAAGATACGGAAAAAGATTTTTTTTATTCATTGTAGGTTCCTTTCAGTCACAAATATTTGCAAGGAAAATCAGTTTGAATTACCAACTTTATCCTTGATGACATATATGTACTCTAGTTGGAAAACGTGACTCAAATATATTATTTGTAAGAGATACGACACAAGGAATTGATACCCTTATCTGTTATTAGACGATTCTAGGGGTCAAATTTATGTGGACATAAAACCGAACTCGTATCTAAAATTCTGTTGTACGTCAACATAAACTTAACCCCTAGAATCGCTAAGGGCGAGTTACGGGAGGGTTCAACCTAATTTGGTTTTTACGATTTAGTTAAATCGTAAAAACTGTTTTGGCTCCAGCTCAGAAACCCACTTGTGATCTATCAAGGTTCATATAATCCAAGTCTTGATCGAGTAACAGATGAGGGTATAAATCTGTTATGGCGTGTTTTAGACCATACGCATATCGCAAGTGGTGTGTTACGCAAAGTGATAATTGTCTGCTAACGCGGTGATGTATTTGATTTTATAATTTCATAAAATTCACAGTGTCAGATTGTCATTTACCGTCACGTCTATCTTGTCTATTTGTTTTCATTTAAGCAAAAAGTTTGTTTCTTGTTCATTATTATTTATAGCGGGTACTCTACTGAGATTTTTACCACGTTCTGCTATTTAAGAACCATTCATTCTTGGTTTAAAAAGTAATGTTTGCGTCCTTAAGGCATAAAATACAATTTTTGTTCATATTTTATTCGTACCATTCAACCGATTGCGATAAAACTTGGTGAAGTTATATTTGCCATAGCACGAAGGTATAAGGCATAGTACAATTAATTGCATTTATTTTAAACACATAGAAATAATATTAAAATTCTATAAAATAATACTTTTACTAGAACTTACTATAATGGTTTTGGTGTGTAAGGGTGGTAACTATATATACCTTGTTTCATAGCAAGATGTGATTGTAAACAAAGGTTCTTACGTTAATATATGTAATTATGAAATATTTTCTATAACAACTTTTTCTAATATTACCATTTAACATTAGCTATCCATATTACACAATTTCACTTCACTTTATCTCACGATTTCTACAAAATTACAGGGGTTCGGATTTCTAATTTTAAGTTAAGTAAAAATTAAGGTTTGTAAACTGAACAGATTTTTCAACATATATTTTCTTTATTCGAGTTCTCTGCGCTCGGTGGCCTAAAAATTAGGGGAAAATTTTCGTCGTTGAAGTTTCAGGAACATTTTCTATAGTGCACGTTAATTTAACTTTTCTCATTAAAGTGTTTTTAAAGCACCTTTGAAAAAAAGCAATTGTCTACAGGATAGTCCGTAACAAAAATACCGGTATAATGCCTTTAAAAAAAGTAAGAAAAACTCGGTAACACACTTAACTCTAACCGACTGGTCAAATGTATATATACCACATTTTGTTAAGAAAAGTGATACCATTTTTATAATATTGAAATACGACGAGAATTTTGTTACTATTAATTTTGGTAGTTTCCATTTATTTTCACAAGCCACCTTTGCGTATTGATTATTCGCGAACTTGTTCTTACCGCCATCTAGTTTTTCATTGCTTGTACTATCATCCACTGAAAAGTGCAAAAACCAGCATGAAAATTTTGTCATTTTCAAAACAACAGTTGTATATTGTCATTATTTAATCTAAAAAATACTAATATACCAGAAAGAGAAATAGAAGTATATACCAGAAGAAAATACCAGAGAAAGAGTCGGTGCTATTTTAATTTTTCAGCAATAAAATAATAATAAAACAAATGTAGTTTCTCTTCTAGTAAATGCTATATGATAATTTCTAAAACATAACACGGAAATAAAGTTTCGTTTGAGGTGTGTTTTGCTTTAAACCAAACGCACATTAGTACTTAGATCGGATATTCGAAGCTTTAAGCACAGGGGGTGTAGCTCAAATGGTAGAGCGCTCGTTTAGCATACGAGAAGTACCGGGATCGATACCCGGCACCTCCAATTCCTTTTTATTTCATGCAATTTAATTTGTATTTTATTTTTGTATAGATAAAAACCCAAACAGGTTTTTTAAACATATTATCCAAGATTAGTAGTATCAGTTTCTAGTTTAAGTATTCCTTTTCCCTTTCCTTTTCCACTAAGAGAAGGTTGGGCAGAGAAAGAGGATATGACGGGGAATGGGATGGATAGCATGTACATTAAAGGTATGCCTATGGGTAGCACACATTTTATATCGACCTTGCTCATTTCCCGCCTTCTTTCCATAAAAAAGTATGCTAGTATCCATTAATAAAGATAAACCATTCATCTCATGATTTAGGGTACGTGGATTTTACGTTACGGCGACAGAGGTCATCAATAAATATCAATTATTGATTTTGCACCGTCTGTTTGGAATGACCTGCGACCATAGATTTATCACAAACTTGATTTTCCGTGTCATGTTATTAAATGTTATGTTTGTATTTGTAGGATAATAATGTAAAGAGTATATTAAAATTTGAGCCAAGTGACTACATATGAAGTGAAACTAACTATATATAAGTATTTCGTTTTATAAATTCTATTGAGGAAATGAATTTCCTACTACAAAACAATCAGAGTTTTCAGTATTGTATTCATATGACTGTATACAACACTTCTGTAGCTCCGCTACGAACGGTGCTACGCAAGATTACAGTAATGCTACAGACAGTGCTACGAGTTCTTACAACTACACTACAAACATTGCGTTTATAGCTGTGCTACGAATGTCTACTACAAGGATACCAAAGTTATCATCAGTGCTACGACTCCTAAATCGAAGCTATTGCGGAGTTTTAAACGGGGCTAGGAGGTTCTATAGCAACGATACCTGAGTTTTTAACAGCGCCAAAACGATGTCGACATATTTAATATAACAATACTGAATTTTTAAACATTATTAAGACTGTTTTAAATAAATCTTATGGTGCCAACGATACTACACTACTGTAGTTATGGCGGTGCAAAAGTCGTCAACAAATTTATGGGTGCCAATGATACAAATAAGTCTCTACGGTCTACTCCACACACTTCACAGTTAAATGTAATTGACTATATTTACGCGTATATTATACATTTAATACATACGCTATAAAGTATTCGAAACATCAGGAAAAAAAACCTAAAACAATCGCGATAAAGTCCATAAAACTAGTTTTATTCCAATGTATAACTGACTCCATAATAAGTACACACATTAAATATTACACTGACACTAACCGCTTCTTACTTCAGATGTTTACGAAAGACAAGACAACCGTACTTACATGCCCATTTGTTATAGCGCGGTGGTCTAGGAGTACACCCTTAATATTTATAGGCGCTTCACGCAGACGTTTGTCGGAGTCAGCCTTTCAGAGTTGAAGATTGCGATACAAAGTCGACCCTCAGGCGAGCGACCGATGTAAAGCAAGGTAAGGATTTCTGCGTAGTCTACAAAGTAGATCCTTTTAAAATTTAAACGTTAAATATCCCATACACTAAAGTCAAAGCTTCAACTAAATGTTGAAGAAAGATTTTGAATTGACAACAAGACAAGGTGATCAGAAAACCTTATCAGTTTTAACTGTTTGATGCCTATTCAAATAGGAAGTTTTATAAGTTTTGGCAAATTTCTTTCTTTTTTCTTCTACTGTCAGGTCAACAGTCCTCTCATTAAATAAAAAACATGCTATACATCAGGGTTCTTCCCCTATAATAATGATTTATATGTGCCAATTAATATTTGTCACACAGTGACACTTCTCGTGCCTTTGTCATGTTGAACAAGGGATTTATTCTCAGGATTGCTAGTCATAAGTGTTTAAATATAAAACGTAGTCAGATTGTTTTTATTTTGATCATATTTATGAATATCGAGTAAAGCCGATCTGTGTCGTTGGTATCTAAACATCTTCAGTAAATTACTCAAAGTTTGTTTTAAGGCAGATCACGTACGCGCAGGTGAATTGCTCGATATATCTTTTCCAAGAACGCCTAACACGTTCTTATATCCAATTAAGGTGTCTGGAAGAAAAAATGAAAAGGATATTGGCATGGATATAGGAATGTGTACTGTAAACTACATAGACACATATAGGACTCGGTTAAGTATGAATTTATACAAGTTCCAAGTTACTAGGTTCAGAATTCAAGACTACTAGAGAAAGCTTACATTTGTATCTCAGATGAAAGTCCTGAAAACATATTTGAGCCAGTCGAAAATGACTGTAAGTGACCGAAGATAAAGAAAATGTTTCTGCGTATTGTCTGACCTGCAACAATATCATTCCTCGGGGTGATAAGCGCTAAGGAGGTTCTACCCAAGAAATGTTTTTTTAATATTTCAAGTGGTAAGTAATTAATATTAATTCATATTATTTTATCTTACGAAGTTGGACTTAACATCATCCATTACTTAATATAAAAATAGCGGATTCTGCTGCCCCTTTCAATTATATTTATGTTTACATGTAGTCGTATATCTAGACAATTTGCCAACAATATTATGAGATGTACGTTCTGCTTCCTTATTTTTTTTAATGCACTTGTAGACTCATCCGCTTTTCAATACGTCAGCTGTCATTTCATACAAATGTCAATGCCCATAACGAACACCGAGCACTAGTGAGGCGGCCATCTTGACAAACTGTCAGAGAGTTTCGAACCGTGATAAAGTGCGCACGCGACCACGTGCTCGGCGGACGTTACTTTTTAATGCAATTTGATTTTAGTGATCTATAATTATGTGGTGTGAAAGTGAAAAGATTAAAGATTATTGGAATACCGTCTCCCTATCCGATAAAGCCACGCCTACCTGAAGATGTCTAACAACTCATCTTAGTCGAAAGCCTTTACACTTTATACATAAAGGTAGATATTAGAATTTGTTTATAGTCGGCAATGGTCGTAAGTAATTAAAATTAATTTAAGGTTGTAAATGGTAGTAAGTAATCGAAATTAATTTCCATTCGTAAATGGTGGTAATACACTGCAGTAGTCTATCGTATTCAATTACTAAATGCATCCTTTGTATGTAATCTGCGGAGCTCAACACTAGTTGGCAATCTCTCTATTACACGAAGAGTAGTTTGCGCTCCCGATATATTAGCAATCATTGGGATATTATGTTCAGTGTTTGTGTGCGTTCTCTGTTGTTTTTTCCTTTTAAACAAATTGAAAGTAGTACATTCATCGGAATTACTTTGTTCGCAATACTGAATGTGATGTGATAGATTTTTTATAAATTAAATACAAATTTATCTTCTTATATATAAATGCTTCATTACTGAAGGTACTTGTCTTGAAGTATCTTTACTGACTGGTCAACGAGCTGCCTCCGGTCTATCCTCGGCTTGACACAGGGCAGGCGGGTTATTGATTCCCAATATGGATTTTACTTGGTCGAACCAGCGGGTAGGTGGTCGACCCCATGGTCTTTTTCGGGTCTTCCCTTTTCCGATACAGTTTGTACGTATTTTTGTATATTGGGTCGTGTCAAAACTTATTTAAATTAATTCAATTTAGTCACGTTTCTTGCAAATCTGCCAGAGTAAAATGATTCCATGTTGGAGCTTAAAGTCGTGAGTGAATGCTACATGCGTCAATATGACGGTTTTCTAATATCCAGTGCAACGTTCATCGTCCTCACTTTATTTGAGGTTAAAATTTCAACAGTATTGACAATAATACCTCGGGTTCACACTGCAGAAAATATTGTAAAAGAAATTTTGTATCGAAACGATTTTACGCCATTTGATACCCACTAATTTAATCGATGTAGTATTATTGTTCATTAACATAAATCCAGTGATTCCAGAACAATGAACATATGTCTGTATCTCTAAGTAACGTAAAGATTATTTTAAGTTTCATTTATTGAATCTTTTCATTTAGCGAATCAAAGATTCACCATTATGACTATTTAAAATATCAGAATAGAGCGCCTGATTATTATAACTTTTATTTTACGAATAATTAATGACTAAGTTACTTAACTTCGCCATTAACTTTCTTGCAACTTTATGTTCACTTCGCTTTTCGTCGGTGGCAAAATTCGCCGAGTAGTAACGTGCACGCCCCGCCAGCCGGCACGTTGTCGCTTGTCACAGCTGCGACTTTATTAAAATTCAGTTCTGTGATGGAGCAAAATTTGTTCTCTTACGCGTCACAGAATTTATTTCCTACTTCGATCCGTGCGGTGAAATCGTTCGACACACATTGATACTTCTTCAATATCTCCTGTCTGTAAATTTATCTGAATGCACTTTTTAATCCATCATCATCTGGAAATGGACACGAACATGTGGACATATCACATAACGAGCTAAAGTTTCACCTGATATTAAGTGACCAACCAAGTAATGAGTTCCAGATCCTACTTTTAATTAACACAGGAAGGGATAAACAAAAATAAGGATAGTTCCTTTTCCTACCCATACCGTGAAATCCTCTTCCTCTCACACTTCCCATTCTTTCCTTATTAGAAAAGGAAGAGGATTACAATTAGAACCACCTAACTTTTCACGCAGATTATTTCTACGTCACGCCTCTCTTCTGTGAGGTCGTGGTATTTCATCGGTCGAGTTGCCCTATACGTGCAACAGACGTTGTTGTTGCGGGCTCTACCACCGTGATTTATGACTTGCCTCCCTTATCATGCTGCGTTTGCTCAGTTGTCAAGACAAATAGTTAAAACTTAGACAATTCCTGTTTTTTTTTGTTTATTTTTATTTATTGGAATTAAGTTCATGTTTCGATTATTTTAAGAAAAATAAATTAGTCAATCGTTTCGAGACCCATTAATGACTCTGAACTCATTTAATAATATTAAAAAATGTATGTATTGTGCCACAATATATTATGTTGTACTTATCACAATATTGTATGTTGTTAAGTTGTAAAGTAAAAGTAATAAAGTATGAAGCAAGGCATAGGTGGAATATTTCACAACAAAGCGGCATCCAAGTGAATGTAACAAGTTAGATACGACAAGCCAGAACCTTTCCCCGCTTATTGCGCTCCCAACTTCCGTGTCGTGAAGTAAAGAAATAGAATGTTAAAAATAGCTTCTATTCACAAATAATAGTTTTTATTTTAAGAAAGATGAACTCCTCTCAAAAGTATTATTAAATTACGGAAACTCAGTTATGTAGTAAATATGATATAATTCTTATGTTTTTTCAGTAAAATTACAAAGGCTATTGGCATTGAAGTTTCATAATATGCCTTGAATCATTACTATTAATACTTATTAATAGTAATAATTCAAGGTAACCTACCAACCAACGAATGTACTTTAGGGATCTAGGACCAATTCAGGTGACGATTATAAATCTACGAATGGCAATTTTTATTTAGTATTTAGTAAATATAATGAAAGAAATTGACGTAGCGAAAGTGAAAGAAAGCTTATGTCGATCAGATTAGTGGCTTATTAAAAAAGGGTGATATAAGGAGCAATCATAATCGACGAGCATGTATGAGTAAATGTATGAATGTAGGAGAAGCGAGAGAGGTGTGCCAGTATCGCGCCAAATGGAAATCCATGATCTCTGCCTACCCCAATGGGTTATGGACGTGAGCGCATATTTATTTATAAACATATTGTGTATTATATCTTCCGGCCATCACACCATCTGTGAGTGAACAAAGTAAAAAGCTATAAATATAAATTGTATTGTCGAATCAATTCAAATCTTTATTTTCAACTACACACAAAACGTGGGCCGCATCTGCAGCATGTAGTTTACTAGTTGACCCGGCAACTTCGTTCCACTTTAGAATTGGTTTATATTGTGTCACCTTATTAGCTGTATTAATTGCTGGATGGGTTATACCTGGGTCGATATCTATATTGACAGCACAGTGAGCTTTAACAGACCCTCACTTGAGTTTATTTTCGCACGCATTAGTTTTTATTGTGTGTCAAGTCCTAAGTTAATCATTTTAATGCTTTTCTTTTTAATTACCGCATTGTACGTGACCATTTTCTTAGAAGATAGTATGGGTATAGCTTTCTTTAAAAGATAAATATAGGCCACCGGGGACTTTTTTGTAGATCTTCTTAAGATATACAATCTGGTTAAATTATTTCGATCTATCTCTTAAGGTTTACAAAGACATAAATATGTTTTAACGACAAATCTTTGCAATGTCTGTTTTTCTCTACTGTAATATGCACGATTATACATATTTACGTTCTTCTTGAGTCACTCTGTCTATTGATGAAAACCGCATTAAAATCCGTTGCGTTAGTTTGAAAGGTCAAAGGGAACAGACAGCGGAAGCGACTTTGTTTTATACTGTGTTAAGAATTTAGCTTAAAAATCCATTATTTGTGGTACTGTACGCGAGCTGTATACATGAACTTACAGCAGTAAATTAAACGTTAAAAAAAGTTAAAAAAATGTGAAAGCAGTCGACTGCTTTCTTTATAACGATAGATAAAAGTTTGCATTCGGGTCGTTGAAAAATTAAATTAAAGTCTGCAAGTAAACTGGCGGCTAGCCAATGAACTTGAGCGTAGTAAATTCTTAAGCCACCCAGACTCGCCACTAATTCTATTTAGCTTTCAGAGATCCAACGAATCACTAGACACGATGAAGAACGTTAAGTAAAAGAGCTTGGCAATTATATAAAAGAAAGAAAAGTAAAAATAGGAACTATTTGAATCATTAAATATTTTAAATATTTGCAAACATGAAAGTGATTGCGATTGCGAAAGCGGTTGGAATATGTGCTCTAAGAGATGTACTATAAAAGCTTTGCATTGAACGTTAACCGCATTTATTTTATGTGCAATACAAAATATGTTGGATTCATTTGAATTCTAGATCAATTTTATTACATGGTACGAAGTTTAGTCATTTTGTTTTTATTATAAAAGGCTGCCGACAGAAGTGAAAACTCAAAACAATAAAGTGGGAAAGATATAGTTCAAAAATAAATAAATAATAAAAAAAATAAACCCTTGAATCTTAACAATAAAATTCAAAATTAAAAAAAGAAATGAGTAAAAGATCGTTGAAACTGTTTCAAATAAGCATGTTACTAACTCGTGTTGCATATTTGAGCATATTCTAATACTATATAGAAGTTACACTTCAATAAACTTATGACCTCTATATACATAAATCTGTCGATCCGTAAATACTTCGTGGTGCAATTAGTAATGTATTAAATTCAATTACATATGGATATTTATAGCTCGAAATCAATTGGAAAGCGATTCAAAGATCATTTTATTATAGTGAGATATTCACACGCCGCATGGGAAATTGCAAACACGGCCTTCATCAGCGTCGACAAAGGATTTAATTAAATTTGGCCAGCCGCGTGTTGCCTGCGCTTTTGAGTTTAGACGTCAAATTAAATCGATTTCAGCAACTGCAGACGAAAGGCCGTCTTAGATCGATAGCATTGTTTATGGTAAAAGTAGGATCGCAATAGCTGAATTAAAAAATCACGACTCGAGTTCAGAAAATGTTAATATTTTCTTACAATAGATGGCGCTAGTGGTCTTTCACAATTTGATCTACGGACAGCACTCTAGTATGTATGAGTTTTAATTGGAGTATTTACTATTATTTTATATTTCTATATTACAATTAATTGATTATAGAAAATTTACAGTTATTCGTATTTTATACTTTTAAATTTTACCGGCAATCAGACAATTTTGCCCGTCTGACAGGAGGGTAATATTTTCGCGAGTATTTAGAAGAGTGAGGTGTTGACTTATTTATGTATATATATATATATATATATATATATATTATACTTATTTATTATATTACACCCCGGAGTGTCATACCGCCACGTAAGTCAGTCAAGTTTACTGATTTCTATACGCTTTTATTTGACTTGAAATGTTTGTATGTTCGGGTCAAATCATGCGACTCAGTTTAATAGCAATTATTTAAATTAACTATAGCTTGTTAAATTGAGTGTACGTTGTGCTATCATGTTTACTAATTACCTACAAATATTATAGCGGTTTATTGCAACCGGAGCTTTGTGCATCTGCATTGCGTCTGGATCCAGTTGCTGCTCTTCCGTACACATACGCCGCATGCGATACTATACTAACTGTAGTTTATTCCATCCGAAACTTCATGATTAATTCAAGTTCATACACAACAAATTACCGCTTTTATAAACCACGGGAGTTTTTTTTGTATAAAACTACCTATAAATAAATATACACTCACGCCAGTAACCCAGTTGGGTAGACAAAGATTAAAGATTTCCATTTTTGCGCGATTCAGGCACACCTCTCGCTTCTACATCTAAACATACATGCCCGTCGGTTATGGGTACTCCTTATATCACCCTTCTTTAGTATGTCACTAATTCGATCGATATAAGTTTTCCTTGGACATCCCCTGCCAACGCTGTCACTCACTTTTGCAACACAAACTATCCATAATTAAATAAATTATAACCACCATTAGAAAACTTAGTTAATTAAGAGAGATGAAGGCAGTTCAAGTCAATAAACAAGTAATGCACCTTATTCTTTAATCATTAAGGTACTTCTTAACTATGTCTTGGTAGTTTATTTTTTATTTGTTATTTAATTTTAAGGCAATTTCATTTGATTTGTCCATGTCTCTGTTGTTATATTCCTTTCGCTGAAGTGTCAGTTTTAGCGACAAGTTTGTTCGATACGAAAATTTAAAGTATACCGGTGAAACGCCGACTAGGAATTTAATCCAACTTTTCTCATTTATTTCCCGCTAACTTTAAAACCTGAGGCGATGCGAACTGTTGTCAGCTGTCCTCAATCCGCTTTGAATTCAAGCCTTCAGTGCAGTTTGACTGTGCTGTTAGAGAGGATTAAAATGAAACGATTTACATATATTTTTTATGGGTTGATTAATTTTGGTTCTACAATCGAAATATTTCACTTTTAAAGTTCGGATATCGTTTAAGGTCGTAAGCTATTATCCAGTAAAAACTTATATAAGCCGAGACAAAATACGTGGGATATTATTTTAAATCACAATTATTTATTGTCAAATCACTTATAACGAGGAGCGGATCAATAAACATTTTGACAATTCCTCAAATCAATTCTCAACCATATCAATTTATACGGTAAACGCACATCTAAATATATAAGTCCATTATTAAAAAACAACTTACCTGGAGATATAAGAAATAATATAAAACACAGAACGTTTATGTAATATGTGCGGCTTAAGAGTGGATGTTGTGACTAGGTTAGATGAAAGGAAGAATGAATAGAGAATAACGAAACAAATTTATGTTGCAAAAGTGAATGGCAGTGATGTTAGGGGATACCCTAGGAGTACTTATATCGATCTGATTTGTGGCTTACTGAAAAGGGTGATATAAGGAACACCCATAACCGACGGGCATGTATGCGTAGATGTATGAATGTAGAAGAAGCGAAAGAGGCGTACCAGGATCGCACCAAATGGAAATCCATGATCTCTGTCTATATTATTATGATTATTATGTTTTACTTTTGTGATGTAATAATTTTTTGCTAAACATTTTAAATAGTATTTCTTTCCCCACTACTTTTCTATAATGTAATCAGGATGTAAAATGCACTCTATAAAGGACAGTGATACGCTAAGCTCGGTGTATCCCGGTCACTGAACGAAGTTATCATTTAAGCGATTGGACTAAAGCCAGGAAACTTATGCATAGATATTTACATTTCAGTTCTAAGACCGTGTAATTTTAGAAGCAAAATTATTTTAACTTGTACTCAGACAAATCTCTTGTTTTTTTTAGAAAATAATTTTGATATGATTGATCGTACGTTTAAAACAATATAGAAATTATCGTTGCTCTGTCTAAATTAGAGATTTTTTCCTAAAAAACCCATATATCTATAAAAGGCGATGTGTGTACGCATATACTCCGAAACGGCTCGACCGAATAATTTTTAACAGCGGTCTACCGCTCTAGCCCGCAATAACAACATCTTTTGCACGATTGGGCCGCTCGACCGGTGAAATACCACGACGTCACAGAAGACAGGCGTGAAGTAGAAGTATTCTGCGTTTCGTCTGATGAGTGATGTACCGGAGGCCTAATTGTAGTCCTCTTCCCCCTCCTACCGTTTTCTAATAAGGAAAGGATGGTAAGGGGAAGAGGATTTGACGGATGAGGAGGGGATGGTCAGGGAATGGAAATATCCTTTTTTCCGTTTGTCCTTTGTCCATAAAGGTAGGCAACGCATCTGCAACTCGTTAGCTTGTTGCAGATGTCTATGGGTAGCGGTACATATTTTTAGGTGCCGCTTGCTCATTTGTCACTTTATTATATAAAAAAAGAATACGATGAAATGTTCAGATTGACCTTGCCGGTGTTCCTGTGTTTTTTGTTTGTTTCGTTTTCGTAAGTCTGATAGCCATAGGAAGAATATAATTAGCGGATAACTAATATTTAATATTAAAATACTTTTGCCGATATTTTTCTAGATGCTCACCAATTTAACATTTTGTTATACTACTTTGTTGTAACACTGTAACGTGTAAAAATATTACTAAATACTATTGGGATTGTTTATTTGAATCTAAATCTAATGTTTAAATTAAAACACTCAAGGTAAATACTCAACGCATTAGGCTAAAAGTGTTAGTTCTGTTTGTTGTGAGGAGGCCAGGACCGTACCAAATATGAGTCCAAAATCTCTGCTAACCATTTTGGGTTACAGGCGTGAGTAGACTTGGTTTTAAATATCACCATCTCCTTGCCCTTTTCCCACGTTATGTGGGATATATGACCCTAGTTCGTACCGCGTAGGGTTTGGCTACAGTTTTGCTACAGAACGTTACGTCGTAGACACAATATTACCATATACATATATAGACTAACGTTACAAAATGTTACCAACATAAAAAATAGTATATGTTTCAGCGATACCAACAACTGGGAGACAATAGATAAGAGGCTTAAGTCGAGCTGAGAGAATTGGAAAAAGGCTTTCAACTTAATACTCAACTTAAAAGATTTGCGTTTTATTCTACTTATACTATCTAGTATATTATGGTGACTTAGTGCAGCAAACAGAGGCTACCAATATTTATTATTAATATTTACTCTAGATTTGAATTCCTTGAATAAAATAATAAATAAAGGAGCGTAGATAATCAACCTATCATTATTTTGAAATAATGCTTACTAGTTATAAATGTCAGTGTTAGCACCTTTGTATTAAGTTAGGAGATATGGCCGCCGGCATCTCACTACACATACTATATATAAACAATATATTTTGTAATGTCGTGGTAAGTCATGTAAATCCGTAATCTCTGCCCTCACCCCTTGATTAAGGGCGTGAGTACAGTATCACTGTGGTTGCTAGCTCATCTGACAAATAAAGTTTCAACACTGGTTGGTGAGCAAAAGTGTAATTTTGAAAACTAAATTAATAGACAATTTCAGTATAGTTTGTATGAAATTTCCCCGGGGTAAAACGCTATTGGTTGAACCAGAAATAAATGCTCAAAATGTTCATACCTGTGGTTCACGTGTTAACCTTAACAACAAATAAACACTAGTGAAACTGCCTCAAGTTGGCTTGGATAGCAGAGTAATATATCAACATTTTTTCTGTTGATATCGTACCAGCCTGTTTTTGGTCAAAATATTAAACCATTTATATTTTTATCAATTCGTTTTCATTTTTTTTAATAATTGTATTTTTTTTCAATTAATATTATACATAAACATACACCCTTTTGAATGAATTGTCTATTTTTGGAAACCATATAAAATCCGTTTCGGAGTTTTTGAGTTTATTGTACCCGGACAGACACACAGACGCGGTAACATGTGGGTAAGACGTCATCGTAATTCACTAATTCTATAAAGGGAACTATCCAGCCATTGTGTTACGGTCGCTGTCTTTTGGTCGGTTTATTCTAATTGCTAGATTATACGGGTGCAAACTAAATGTACATAGCAAAAGCTACGTCGTCGGAAATTGAATATTCATGCAAGGCGCATTGCGGAAGTTATTTCTTATTGGCGTTCACAAGTCAAAAACCATATGTTGTGTTGATCTTCTGCAAATTTAGATATGGGGCACATGCTGACCCATTTCGCTTTACATACCGTCAGTAACCTTATATACTAGTGCATCAAATGTTCAGGTTAGAAATAAAAATTTATACGTACTTTGGATCCAAAATCCATTCGGATAAGTTATAATATTATAACCCCGCAAGTTAATAATACGCTCGGACCTTGTCAAATTTACATCTACGTCGTCAACCGTACCCGAAAAGTATAGCTAGCAAAATAATTGTAATACTGAATTTAATTTATTTATAATTATTCATTTATTATTGTAAATAAGATAGGGGGTTAAATAGATAAATACAGATTTATAGGCAATTAAATAATTACAGTTAATATATCATAATTGTATAGAAGATATCTTTTAAAAATAAAAGCAAATATTAATTATATGTTTTCTTCTATCTGCTAGTTAAATTATCTATCTATATCTATATCTATATATATATATCTGATGTTAATTCCCATGCTGTGAAGTATTTATATATTACAGCAGGTTATTTTTTTATATATTTTGGTTAAGATTATTTAATCTCATCGTCAAATTTTCAATATCCGTGATCAACTGTGAGATGTGATGTTTTTTTCATATTTAAATAATTTTCACGAGGACTGTAAAGTATTTTTGTACTCATTTTAAAATAAATGTGACAATAATAGTAACACACTAGATGGTGTTGCTAACGGTACCGAGTGTTCAATGCCAAGAATATACGTCACCAAAATTACCACCAGACGCATTAGTAATTTGTTGGATTAATAAAAAACATTTGTGTTTCGTTACAAGAAAGGCAAGCCACGTTTTAACTCGGCCTCGCTCGCTTCGATGAATTAAAAATTAAGTTGCTGGGAAATTAATTTTGCATTAATGTTAATAAAATACACCGAGCGACTCGTTATTTCATCCACGTAAACTCAACAACCGTTTTGTAATGTGTATTTTAATTTATGCCGTTCCATTTATCCCGTTTAATTACACAGAGAAATCATTTTTATATCATTCACGTCGAATAATGATTGAAAACGAAACACGTAAATTGAAATTGAAATGCCATCGATTATGTGACTATCGTGTTCATTTAAAACGGTGATGTGATAGATATTAAGGCCAAGGCTTTTACGGAAGAAGGTGAAGCAAATGAGTTGCGTTGACTTCCTCTAATGCACAGAGGAGGAGACAGACACGAAAAAGGATATTTTCTCCTCCTAATCATTCCCCCTCCCCTCCTTGTCCGTTATCTTAGTCGAGTATCACGACCTCACAGCTCCAGTGAAATGCATACTCATACATTTTATTCGCCATGCTTCCTTTCCCCTCCTAAGAATTAAAATACGCTACGAGTATGTTACTCGTAGCTCCTCCTGTTCGCTACTAGCTACGAGTATGTTACTCGTAGATCCTCATGTGCGCAAGTAGCTATAAGTATGTTACTCGTAGCTTCACCTGTTCGCTACTAGCTATGAGTATGTTACTCGTAGATCCTCATGTGCGCAAGTAGCTATAAGTATGTTACTCGTAGCTTCACCTGTTCGCTACTAGCTACGAGTATCTTACTCGTAGATCCTCATGTTCGCAAGTAGTTATAAGTATGTTACTCGTAGCTTCACCTGTTCGCTACTAGGGTACTGAAAAAGAAATAACCATTTTCTGTTTAACTCCTCCTCTGTCCATTAAATTTTCCCCTTCCCACCCTTGACTAATAAGGATAGGATGGGAACGGGAAAAGGATTGGACGGGGAGGTGGTTAACGGGGTAAATGAAATATCATGTTTCCTGTCTATGTCCTCCTCTGTCCAATAAAGGTAGGCAACGCATTTGCAACACATCTGCTTGTTGTGGATGTCTATGGGTAGCGCTTACTTAACATCAGGTGATCCGCTTGCTCGTTCGCCAACTTATTAAAGGAAAAAATGGCGGCCAGGCCCAGTAGCAATAAGCGGGGATATCAACAGTACTATAACAATGGATGGACACAATTTTTTTTAATTAAATTTAAAATAAACATTTTTTAAGAATCACACGATCTCCATGCAGTTTTAATTCACTGTGACCAGTGTATTAAAACAATAGTTTCATACTTTATCTTTGAGCTACGGGAGCAAGCAACTATTCGTCCCCTTAGAGCATTCCATTGTCATTGTGTATAGTATTAATGTATACTTTAAATTATTTGACAATCCCTACTAATGACCGTTCTCGAGAACTTTACTCATAAGTTACACATAGTGAATCACTAAGTTTAAGTTTTGATAAGCTGAACTATAAGTTACTAAGTTTATGATACATTCTGATGTATCAGTATCTGATACTACAAACTTTTAGCTGCTGTGATATTATTAATGTGTTTGTGATCAGCACATTTAGTTCATTATGGCTGCTACTTTAATTCAATTAAGACGTTTCGAATACTTTACAGAGCTCTTTATCACGGTACGACTGAGGCGTCAAATCGTCACTTTTTAATATTTTTAAATGATTATAATTAAATGTCATTTTCAAAAAAAACTTTATAATCTTTGGCTCATTAGAAAAGTAAAATATTGTGTTAAGGTACAGTAAGTAATTAAAATGAAGCAATTCATAATAAATTACCTCATTCGATAGAACAAAGGCTTTGCAACGAAGGCTTAATGAATGACAATTACGGTTAAGAAAAGTAAAAAATTTACTTACTTTTCCATGGGTTCAAGTTAACCGAACTTAAATTTTTACAAACGTGAATTCACAAATGAATTTCGGAAAATTAAGAATGTAGTTTTTTTTTAAAGTGCAAGCGGCTTGTTAAGAGACTATAACTGTCCATAACTGCAATAATCACAAGACATTCAGCCTTCTTGCAGGAAAAGAGAAAGAAGTGTCGTCATCATAGAGAGGGCTTACAATCATTTTATTGTCACACCCGCAATAAGTGATTCAAAGTCGTTTAAATCTTTAACGTGTCTACCATCTCTACTAAATATACACCCTAAATACACAATGTCTTCCACCTGTTCAACCTCTTTGCCATTAACATTTATATCTATTACTTTCCTACTTTGTTCTCTTTCAAACATCATAACTTTCGTTTTGTCTACATTCATCTTCATACCTTTACCTTCCAATGAATCATTCATTACATTAAGCATAAATTGTTAATCCTCCGCTGATGACGCAAAAACGACCTGGTCATCGGCGTACAAGAGACATTTTACAACATGCTCACCCATTCTCAATCCACACTCTTCGTCTTTCAAACCTTTCAAACAATCATCCAAAAAGAGATTGAACAGCCACGGGGATGCTACACAGCCCTGTCTTACACCTATGCTGAACCATGCTAAACCATGCTAAACCAGTCTGAGTAGGCTCCGTCAATCCTAACACAAGCAGTAGAATCTTTATAAAGAGATTTTAAAACTTGTATTAGATCACTGTTCAATCCAAACACAAACAAGGTTGACCATAGATCATCTGTTTTAACTTTATCGTATGCCATTTCTAAACCTACGAAGGCGCACAAAACTTTTTCGTTTAAAGCCACTTTTCTATAATAATACAGAAAGGAAAGATCTGATCCATGCAGCCCAGCCCATTCCTTTCCTGAAACATTTGCTTGCACATCCCACTTTCTAGACTAAAAATGGTTGATTTCTACTTTTTATTAATATTTATTAAATCATGCGGTAATTATTAATAATTTTCGAACATTTGAAATATCGAAGCGTAGGCATATAACCCGTACAATAAAGTTATGAAAAGTATAAGCTCCCTCAATTTCATACCTTGTTTTCGACATTTCGTACGCGTGGGCGAATTAATATAAAGTTGTACACTGCGTAGGCGAAGTAATAAATACCGTTACACATTGTTCATTCGTGTACAGCTAGACAAAACTTGTTGTGTGTACATTTTAAAACAAGTATAACATGAGATTTGAAATGGTATTGGGATCACAAATGTCATTATTTAGTTTGTTCTTTTCTGTATGAGTCGTTCTTTTTGTTTCCTTTCATTACATGTATAATTATTTTTTATTTGAAAATCTAAATTTAAATAAAATTGATTAATATTTGTTAATGTTAATATCTGGACGTTAAAATTTAAAACTTTCCTTCAATAATTATTAAAAAATATATAATGTCGCTATATAAACACCTTTCTCAATTATTTAATTCTAGATACCTTTTGTATTTAGACTAACATAACAATTTGACGGGCCGGTTGGCGTGGTTTGTAAGATACTTGCTTTTCACGCCACAGGTCGTGGGTTCGATTCCCACCCAGGGCAAACATTTGTGTGCATGAACATGTCTGTTTGTCCTGAGTCTGGGTGTAATTATCTTTTTAAGTATGTATTTACAAAAGAAAAGTAGTATATCAGTTATCTGGTTGCCATAGCACAAGCTCTGCTTAGTTTGGGATCAGGTGGCCGTGTGAGTATATGTCCTAGGATATTAAATATTATTAAATAAAGCCTTATTTACAACTGCGACCTACATCAGGCGCGTGACGTGTATCGTCGAGATCACCGATCTTTATTGATTGGGGTCTGATTTACAACAGTTGTCAAATTGTGCCCGACATTTAGATACCTTACGTTGTGAACCTGATTTATGTATTGTTTATTTGCCACGAAATTTGGCAATATTAAATAACATTAATAGTTTTTTATTATTATGCAAAAAATATTCCAAAATGTTATAAGCGCTGTGAATCTTTTGAAATTACGTTTTTTTTTTCTGAGATAAGTAGAAAAATTATAATCAGATTTCTCTAGTTTTGTTTCTGCATTATCCAACGATGGAGAAGCAAAAGACTGCACGATCTGCTTTATTAAAACTAGAGAATTATTAAACCAATGTGAACCTTTGACTTCCAATGTTCACCACAGATCTTTACGATCATTTATATTAAGGTTCAGCTTAGGCTGGCCATTCGATGTTTGATTAAATTGTACGGCGGGTGAAACCGCGCGGCACAGTTCATTACAAAAATGTAGTTGGGTGAGGATGTGACAGCGAAACTTACGTGTATATCTTTCAAAGCAATATGTGATTTTTGTAAACAAAGGTTTTTATGTTATAATTCGTAAATTTCATAATATTTTCGAAAAACATTATTTATTATTATATTATACATATATTTATTATTTCTCGTTTTAATATACTTTATAACTTTAGCTATCTATATTAAGCAATTTCACTTCACTTTGTCTCATGATTTCCACAAAATTACAACATTTGCGATGTAAGTATAAAAAGTGTAATGGACGCCGTGTATGGTAAATCACGATTGTTTGTTTGTTTACAATAATCATATCTTGCAATGAAACAAGGTATAGTTAAAATCTCAAAACCCAAAGGTGGTTATCAGTTGCCATTGCAAGCAAACCAACTATTTTTTTAATAAAAAAGTTGCCTACGGAAAATACAGACCGAACGCAAGGCATGGTTTATTGTGTCGCTGATCGCTATTACTCTGTACACGTTAATCAACCAAAATTTAACAGCGGATGAACCTGTCACCATATTACCCGTCACGATGCTTACAAATATTTATTTATATGTATATAAGAGCAATTACATATACCTTTAAGAGCCAGCATTATAATTTTTGTAATTTAATAATTCTATTTGAATATTAAAGTGGTACTTAATGTGAGACGGGTCAGCAAATATCAAATTCGATATAATTTTACCACAAGTAACCTACATCCTTTTGTACAATCAAATAGAAATTATATTATAAGCTGGCTTTAACGATGGTTAAATTGGGATCTAAAATTACAAATAAGTCCCTTTTAACTCCAACGCAATTATATATTTTATTCCGAAAGGGCTAACCTAAAATGAACAAGGTTTTCAACAAAACCTATAACATGAAAGGTATTAATTTTCTTTATAGCTACAAGTTTCTTTTCATTTACATACATAAGGGGATTCACGTCAACGATATATTCTAGCGTTTTGGCCTTTCGCCACGAGTCGATTCGCAGTTGTGGCAAATATCTGTCCAATACAACAATGTTTTCTTAACAATTTGGATGTTTGCGTTCAACATCTTTGATACAGTGTCTGGCACGACGAGTCGGAGTCTTTGTGTTTTAAATAGGTTTGTTTGTTTGTTTGACTACTATGACTATTATAATCTGTTTCTTTTTTTAATATACAATACAAGCGGAGCCCCTCGGCTTCGCCGGCCGTGCCATTTAATGTACAAACATTATGTACATTTAATTATAAACAAATTTCGTAGCCACTAATTTTAAGTGTTATTTAAGTAGAAATGCTAAAAACAACATGGAAACTTCAACCCTATACGGAATTATGTAGAACTTTTATTGCGGATATTCTTTTATATCTGATTCGGATACGGAGCTCGATATCATCCCTAGTTTTTGGCAATTATTTTTTAATGGTTTGCACATTTTAACGTTTTCGAAGAGGTTTGAGAAAGCTTAATAAATGCTCAGACTGGTTTAGCATCAATAAAGGTGTAGGACAGGGTTGTGTGGCATCTCCGTGGCTGTTCAATCTCTTTATGGATGGTTGTTTGAAAGCTGAAAGGCATAGATTGTGGATTAAGAATAAGTGTGAGTTAGTTGTAAAATGTCTCTTGTACGCCGATGACCAGGTCGCATTTGTGTCATCTGCGGAGGACTTACAACTTATGCTGAATGTAGTGAATGATTCATTAGAAGGTAAAGACTTGGAGATGAATGTAGATAAGACGAAAGTAATGGTGTTTGAAAGAGAACAATGTAAGACTTTAATTGAAATAAATGTTAACGGTAAAGAAGTGGAACAGGTGGAAGAGTTCGTGTACTAGGGGTGCATGGTTAGTAGAGACGGTAGGCATGTTAAGGATTTTGAACGAAGAGTGACTGCAAGAAATAAAATGAATAGGTACAGTAGTGAGGAGTCAGAATGTGTCTATGAAGGCTCGTCTGGCAATACACAATGCTGTACTAGTCCCGACGTTAACGTATGGAAGTAAAAGCTGGGTTTGGCAGGAAAAGCATGCTAGTAGAGTTAATGTCGTCGAGATGCGATCCTTGAGAAGTATGTTAGGAGTGACGTTGAATGATAAGATTAAAAATAGCGTTATAAGGGAAAAGTGTGGCTTAAAAGTGAATGTCTAGTGACAACTAGAATTGAGAAAGGTATGGTTCGGTGGTTCGGGAATGTTGGAAGGATGAAAGAAGAGAGAATGACGAAACAGATTTATGTTGCAAAAGTGAGTGATAGTGTTGGTAGGGGGCGCCCTAGGAGAACTTATATCGATCAAATTAGCGGTTTTTAAAAAAGGGCGATATAAGGAGCACCCATAACCGACGAGCATGTATACGTGAATGGATGTAGAAGAAGCGAGAGAGGTGTGCCAAGATCGCGCCAAATGGAAAACCATGATCTACTTCCTACTGCCTACCCCTCGGGTTACGGGTGTGAACGCATATTTATTTACTTACTAACAAAACTTGATCTCACATAAAGCTTTCTTATTGATTTACTTCCCAAATTCTACTATAGAGCATTGTTTGCAAAGGATTCGTTAGTATGGTCGTTTGCACAGTATGGAGTGAGTTATTTTGCGTTATCACTTTAAATCAACGGGGAATATTAGAAGAGGTGAATTTCAATTACCATTTCAAGCAATAAAAGATACCTTCAGATTTGGTGATCAATCAAATTTAATGCTGACGATACCAGAATTTTGACGTTTCTTATCTATGTAAGTATAATAAGCTAGCGACCCGCCCCAGCTTCGCACGGTTAATTTCTCTATATAAACTTCCATCCTCTAATTTAGACCTTCACGTGGTCTAAATTCATCCCCTAGTGCCTTCTACTTTTCCGCTACTCTACGTGTAGACAAAAAGAGGGGACTTGAATCTCTCCAGCCAGCCCAGTATCCCGAAGAACACCAGCAACTTAATGTTGCTGGCGATCTACGGGAGTGATCCCGGCAACCCGAGATACCTTTTATGAATTTAGAAAAGTCCATTCTTAGTACATACGTATTTTCGATTAAAATTTAATTTGTAAGAATAATGAAGTGAATTGATAAAGACAGAACTACGCAAATAGGATTACATTTGAAATCCGAACCTATTAGCGCGGCCCTAACGCGTGCATAAATGTTAAGTCCATAAATCTTTCAACGAGAGAGGTAAGGGAAATGCTTTGTGATAGCACAACCCGCTTAATTTCCCATCCCATTTGCAGACTCTACCGCAATATATCTGCCTAACAAAAGCTTAGTCATAACTTAAACATATATGTAATAAAAGATAGTAGCTGTAATATCTCACGTTTGTGCTTAAAAGAAAGTTTGTAATGAGTAAGCTCTGAAATAACACTACCAATTTTAATAATTCTTTCGCATTTGAAGCTCCATTACCAAAATAATATAGACTTTAATTTCCTCACCGGCTCGATGCTGCCGTGACACGGTCTGCAGCCAACACAGAGTATATATAGAGGTCAGTGTACACAGCTCTATCCCTACTGTGTCAAAATTATCATCCTAAATTTGACTAAATGTACCTTTATCTACAGAGGGTATAAAATTTTAGATCCAATTGGATCTGTCCGATAATTACTTGTTATTCCGTTCATCCCATCACTCAAACTCCCTATAAATTTTAAAGTTATTAACTCTTTGCTATTGTCTGTGGTAAGCTGGCTGGAATTTGACCTGCTTTCTTTTTTAATTTGAATTTGACACTATATAGATTTTTAAATTTGACACCGATGGCTGGAGTGGTAGGCTAGGCTGATGCAGAAGTCAAGACAACAAATAAAATAATAGTAAGGGATTATCATTATGTGATGTGGCGAATTAGCGTCGTAAAATAGGTTATTTGTTTGTCCATATTATATACTGCATATTGATGTAGACATCTGATATCCTTAATTTGTTGTTTTTTTTTATTGGATACAAAATATTGGAAGTTATGGCGTCATTTGAAATAACGTCAGCCATTATCTTGTGCGGAAAAAAGTTTTGAAGGGATCTTTGATGGCTTCTGTTCTATTTATTAATGATATCGAAAAAAAGAACTATCTAAATGTGGAAAAATATTAGGGGAAAAATAGGAGGAGATAAAAGGATAAGATGGATTTTTCTCGAAACGTTGTTTGTTTCGGCGTAACACAGTGATCACACACACACTCACCGAAAACATTCACATTACGAGTAAATATGTTGTTAATCTTTCATCTCTCTCGTTTTCTCTGAAAAAAAAACCTGATATAACAATATGTTTTATTCGGCAGTACGAACTCACAGGACAATTGTTCAGATATTTAAATGAAAATATAGTCAATAGTGAGGAATATAACTTATCTTAGAAATTTGCGGAATGCTCATAAAATACATTAATATTTAATATTTTTTCTATTTATTTGGCTGTTTATAACTTGTGTCTTTGCCTTTGCTTGCATTCATTGTATATTGGCGGCTGGTTTATAAGTACAAAGGGTTCGAAATGTTCGTTATTAAATTCGTAACAAAAGGACCTTGTTGATCGATAACGAGCTAACTCTGAACGACAGCTGGGGACTTTAATCAAATGAAGCAACTTCGCGCCGATCAAATTAGATTTTGATTTTTATTTAATGAACTTCTTCATCCTTTTGGAATTTGTTGACAAAGTCGACATTAAATACTTTTTAATAGTCATTTCATTGCGACTTTACATTTTGACTCATTAAGAGACGGTATCGCATTTCTTTGTTTTTCGATGTATAAATTTCTTTCCGCAAAATAATGAATAAAGGATTATTATTATTATATTATTATTATATATATAAAAGGCGATGCGTGTACGATGTATGTTCCTTATAGATTCCGAAACGACTGGAACGATCGATGAAATTTTCAAGTAAAGTTCAGATTGGCTACAAAGATTAACTAACAAGATTTTGAATACCAAAGTCTAAGTATCTATAGCTATAGAAAGTCTATTGGTATTGTGTAACAAACTATTAATAAAGCCACAGTTCTAACTGTTACATTTAAAGCCAACCCTTCTAAAGTTGTTTATATAAACGGAAGCGCAAATATATACCTTGTAGAAATAAATGTTCGAAATTATATTTCAGTATCAATTGTAAAACACCCACGCGGAATATTGTGCAAATTTTAAGCGTGGGAGTGATACGTTTGACTGTTCGTAGGAGATAAAGTAAAATGTCTTAGAATACAATGAATTGACTGTGTAACGATTCAAAGCATTATTTTGTTGCAGAAATAAACAACATTGCTATAATGGCAAAAAGTATATTTAAATATCATTTTGGCCTACAATAATAGGTAATGAGTCCAGGACATTATCACCTTGTAGCAATATTGATTTGAACCTTTTGTAACTTGTTTTATATGTAACGCATCATTATCACCGTCTAGTCTAGTACTCGTAGTAGTTTTCTGAATCATCATAAAGACCGATTTCTTAGCGCCCTCGTCCAGTGGACTCCCGTAGCCTTGGCCAGATACATCCTGGTCCTCCTTGCGGGAGGCCTACTGCCATTCCAGAATCTTCTTTGTCGTCGCTATTGAAAAGAAAAGAAAGTTTTGGGCACCAATTAAAAGTTCCGTCGGCAATATCTTGCCATTTTCGATAATTTCACGTGCTCCTCTAGAAGCAACTGTTAGAATACGATTTTTATTATCATTTTAATCTCCGAGCAGAAAGTCGCCGAAGACTGGTACTCCAGTTTTTTTTTAATCCGTGTGTACCAATTTTTCTGATTTTGACAATATCCTCTTTCAAGAACGATTTATTTTCATCTAATTGGAGATCTTGATCCATCCCGGATACCATTGTTTTTTCATATATATTACAAAGACGGATTCGTCTGTAGTTGATGCTGCAGTTTCTTCTTCAAGATATAAGACGAGCTCTTATGTCTCGCACGAGATACAAATTTGTATCATTTGTACAACCAGTTCAACTTTGTCAGTTGTACTTGGAATACAGAGCGCAATAGAATGAGTATTTAATTATACATCCTGGCGAACTACAAAACGAAAATTATGGTATGTTTCAAGGGAATCGACGCGAGTGAAACCAGCAATTCATACAAAATTAATACAGCAAATTAGGTACACAATTCTAAGACAGGACGAAGTATAAATTAAATGAGCCCATGAGCACTTTAGTTCGTTGTAGAAGACAATAACTAAATGTATACCTATTTTACACTTTCATCGGAAATGTTATTATTCTATGGAAATCTTGAGATAAAGTGCAGTTAAATCGTGTAATATGGATAACTAAAGTAATACGAGAAAAAGTTGTTTTTTGGAAACCTTTATTGACAAAAATCACAGCTTACTGTGCAACTAGGTATATGTATAAAATCATCTTACATCACAATTCGATAACCCTAAGTGCACTCAATATGGCTATGCATATTACGAAGAATGGCTGACGTCTAGACATAGCATAATGGATTCATGATATCCGCAACCAAGAACCGCCGCCGCAAATCGTATCAATTAACATCAAAGTAATTTAATTTCAATAGTTCAATATTCACTTCGTTAATCCGATACGCTCCGGTGAAAGCTCCTTTCAAAATGAATTATAAAATTAAATTAGATTGAAAAAATACAGCACGCGTTCGTCTGTACTGACCTCACCTTGGCTTTTTCGATTCATTTAAAATTACTCGTCTGCCTTTTTTTTATGTGAGTAGGTGGCAAACGAGCAAGCGGATCACCTGATGTCAAGTGAGCGCCGCTTAGAACATCAGACAAATGCGTTGCCTACCATTAAGGACAAAGGAGGGCATAGACAGGAAAAAGGATAATTCCTTTCCCCCGTTAACCCCCTCCCCATCCTATCCTCTTCCCCTTCCCGTCCTATCCTTATGAGGAAAGGGTGGGAAGGGGAACAGGACTAAAATTAGGCCTCCGGCACCTCACTCATCAGACGAAACGCAGAGTACTTCTTACTTGACGCCTGTTTTCTGTGAGGTAGTGGTATTTCACCGGTTGAGCCGGCCAATTCGTGCAACAGATGTTGTTCTTGCGGGCTCTACCACTGTTGAACTGTTGCTTTTTCTTTGTACATGACGCTTTGAAATGATCAAAAGCAATAATGATTCTCATATTTGGAAACCAATAAACTATAGTTATTAGGTCGCTACATCTGCGTGAAAAAATATGTAACTATGTAACCTGTAAAATAAAATGAAATGTAAACTCAAAAAAATTACGACTGAAATGCAGAGTTCATTTCAGAATTTGTTCGTACCTGAAATATTCCGTTCGAGTTCTAGAGTTAACGTGCCAGTAAAAAATTTACAAAATATACATTTTCGCTCAAGTTATTTCCCCAATAAAACACGTAAGTTCATCCACATGAATATTTCACCGTTGCGAAAAGCAAGTGAAAAACTGTGAATATTTTAATTTCAATTTATTGTTTTTTTTCCCTAGAAAGTGGAAATATCAAAAATGACAAAGTTTTTTTTCGCGTAATGTAATTGAACACGTTTTTAATATTCAATGTAACCGTTTTCATTGTAAATTTAAATATTTTATTTCTCGTTTGATTATCGTTAAGTAGGAAGCTTATGAAGGACGGTCACTTAAAGCGTGCATGGTCTATTAAAATGTTACAGAAAATTTTCCTCACCTTATTCTCCTAGTTTGTGTTGGGCACTAGTAATTATATGTCAAGTGGACATTGTTGATATTTTATCGCTTCAAAATAAGGATAGCTTATGTAGTACTAGCTGGCGCGGCAAACTTCGTTCCGCCCTATAATTAATAGATGGTTCACTATTTTGGCGATAATGGCTTATACATAAAAGAAAGATATATCCAAAAAGCCCGCGTTTTTGACGTGACAACTTCTTATAAATCGGTATACCCTGTGAGGCATGAAAAAAGTGTGTTACGTGAGTTTTCCGTTACCTATGACTTATCGCTCCGTTCGATCGACTGGGAGGTATGAAGCATCGTTTGATTGGCTTATATACACAAATTATAAGATATTAAATATTATATATCTAATTACCATTCAATGAATAAAATACTTGATATTTTATGTAATAAATTGTATATTTATTGTTATTCTGTAATACATTATTCTGTATCGAGTGCTCTTTGTTTTAGGATTCGTTGTCACGAATTTACCGTCTGAGCTCCTGGGTCCTGGCGCCCAGACACCTGGGATTTTTTGTAGAACTATTTAAGGTAAGCATCCTATTATACACACACACACACACACACACGACTGTAGCTCGTATATGGTGGATTTTTTTCGCGTTACTAACATTTATTGTTATATTTTGGACAATTAACACAATATCTTTATGAGTTATTATTATTAGCCTATTCTGATTTATAAGCAATATTATTGTAAAGTTTCATTAAAATCCATTCAGTAGTTTTTGCGTGAGAGACTAACAAACATCCATAAATATAAATATAAAAATATAGCCGCATTAAAATCCGTTGTATAGTTTGAAAGATCTAAAGGAAGAGATTTTGCTATATACTATGTAAAGATATTTGGAACCAACAAATCTCGTGGCATGAAATATTACGCTTAGCGTTCGCTGCAGCCAAATTTTGAACAAAAGGACTGCAGCCACAAATTTCATATATTTTAATAGCCACATAGTTATCGGATACCACCTTTATAACTAGCAAATAATAAAGCGAGCTATTATTTATTAAATTCGCTCGTCTATTTATGCAGTTTGATGGGATTTCGTCTGGAATTTTGAATTATAAAATATTACCTATGGTAATATTTTATAGTAGTAGCAGTAAATGTTTAAAATAGTTTTTATAAGTGTTGCCGTATCCGAATAATCTGTAATGAAAAAAATTGATTAATCACGATAGCCTAGTGCAGGTCAAACTTGAACATTCTAGAAGGCCGGCAACTTCCGTGGATACTGATATCAGTAACTAAATCAATAAGACAGGATCAACCACGTAAAAAAAATTTCGCCTTGGAATCCCACATCATATCTTGCCGCACGAATTTTTTTCCCTAGTTTATCTAAAAAAAAACACTGTCGATATTCATTGACCGTTTGCCACACATACGGTACAAAACGCTTTGTGCTCAAATGCGCTTATAAACATTCTTTCAGGATAGAAAAACCTCAATACTTTGATGACGATGGTCAAAATTATATCAAAAATACTTAATCATTATTTCCATAAAAATGGACGTGAATGTCCTTATATTTCACTTTTGAGCCAAAACTACACATCACAGCGCAACTGTTATTGTGGGTGGTTGTAGCCTTGAGCTTCCCATCTGTCGTGATATCTCGTACAGTCCGTAGCCTAGTATTTTCACTGTACAATATATACTACTACATATAACAATCAGTCAAGGCTCGGGCCTCTAGAGGTATTGTCACGGCCGTTGAAAGGACTAAAAACTGCGTCTGCCTTTGAGTAGCGCATATAAAGACTCTTGCTGTCTACAGTCTTCACGATTCAGCGCCGTGCTCGTGCATTTCCAGCAAACCGATCAGTCACATGTGAATGGTTGCAGGAGTCTTAAGAAACTTGGATTGAAAATGTGCTTTTCAATAATACATGTATGTTATTATTATTCGTCTACTTTTATCTAGGATTATCTATATACTGATCTATATCTAATAATAGTATAATTACAAAAAATAAAAGTGACTAGATTATAGGTTAGATAGTATGTAAATTGATAAAACACAAGTATCACAAGGGGTAAAAACTATTAAATCGTGAGAAACAAATAAACTTGGACCCTTGCGTAACTTGCCGTTGGCAATTCTAGCGGTTAAGTTTTTGTGGACATCAAATCAAACTCGAGTCTCACAATTCTTGTATACCAAAAGTAAAATTAAAATTCGCTATCCCCTGTGGCTTAGGGGCGAGGGTGGTTTATTTATTATTCATAAATTTTAAATGATGTAAAGATAGTTTGTAGTTTCAGGGAGATTTTATTACCAAAATTGAAAAGGGTTCGCCAAGCGAGCGTATTAATAAATTCATGAAAAGCTTATACTGCGAGTGTTAGATGTAGTTTCGTTCCTTTATACGCATGTGATTACGCTAGTCGTGAGCCATGTAACTTGAGCAGGACCACAGAGAGAGCACGTAAAACCGTCGTAATTGTATATATGTCTAGTTCTCGGAATTACGGGTTGTATATTTAATTTAATAAAACGATATCACGAAACGAGGGTAGAGTAAAATAATAAATGTATCGCATTACAATTATTTAATAGGATTTTTTATTATATTTACAATTAATTCTTCTCAATAAAGACATAAATAGTTTATATTATCCGAACACATATAATATTACGCAGCAGTATATTAATTTATTATATATTTATCACAATTTATATTTTTCGTTTTAAATATACAAGCGTATTGAGAAATAGTCAAAACATAAAAAGTCACTGACTAGCGTAATGTTGCTAAACTCCCAGAAAGGTAAAAACTATATTATAATTATTAAATTATTGAAAAAAAAGGATTCACGAGAAAAGATACGTGATAGGAATAAAAAAGGCGTTGACGAAATAAAAAAAATAGAGACAGTCACAGGGAGTGGCAAGAGAAGTGAAAACTCAAAATTGGTGCAATGGCGCGGCACTAGTTCAAAAATAAATAAATATACAACAATAATAAACCCTTGTAATTTAACAATAAAATTCAAATATTCAATTGAATACAAGAAAAAAATAATAATTAATACAATAAAATATCAAAATGTTAAAACACAATTGTGAATTGCGAAAGCAATGGAAGCATTTGACACACTGTGTCTAATCATTAAATACTTAGAATTTTATTGTTTATTTATTTTCTTGTTCTTGATTCGTCAATTCTTCGTTTGTGGTATAACATATCACCATACATTATACTCGGCACGAATCTTTGTATGTCTGAAGTTAGCTGCGAATGTCAGCCGGCTAACGTCATAAGTAACTACTTATTGCTAAGGGTACACTCAAAGATTGGTCACGGTTCAAACTAAACAACACTTGTATTTAGATTCAGTCAGTAAAGCAACAAAACTATATAAACAATTCGCCCCATCATGGCACCTACAATTTATGATGGCACAAACTGTTCTGCCAATTATACACGTTACTATTTAATACTATTTTAATTGTTTGAATAAGCTTGTTCCAATTTTTTATGCTTTTCATGTTAATTGTCTTTTAAGTTTTTTTATTTTTTCTTATATCTGTAGATTGATAATTCACTGGAATACAAAAACTCGATTACAACTACTCGGAGATCATCACTAGGTAAAAGTTACATGTTACCAAAGGACACAGCATTGTATTAATAAGTCCGTTACGCTACCGCTGCTCGCCAAACAACAGCTTGGCGAGGTACTGCCATCAGCTGGGCTCGTCGATGTTGGCGATCACGTGCGTGTACAGGTGGTGCTGGACAAGGCCCACCAGCTTGTATTCGAGTGTCGAGAGTCCATCATTCTGCAATGTTTTACTTGTCTCCTTCAACAATTTATATCTGGAAATGGGTATAAATAACAGTTTCTCTGAATCTAGAGAAGATTATACATCTTACATTGAGATTAGTATCAACATGTTTGAGGCGGGCTTACATATTACGCTTTATAAACATACAATCAATCTTAAATATGCGACTGGCATCTAAAACAATTTTCTTCTTTCGATTTGAGTACAAGGTTTAAAAATTTTCATGATCACCTTCTGGCTGATAAATAGCCATTAGAGAAGAAACATTTAAAAAAAATATATAAATAAATGTATGGAAACAATATAAAAAACCTCACCTTTCAGGATTTGCGACTGATGGATTGTGATTTAACATGGCGTATTTTGTAACGGTCAAGTCTTCGTACCTCGTTAAATGGTAGTCCATCTTATTAAATCTGTTAAAAAAGTTAGTCGATGACATAATGTTTTTATAAAGATAACTTTTACTCTTACAACAACCAACATATAAAAAATATCTTAAAAAAACAATCGGTATAGAGAACTTAATGACGGAAACACAACAAATGTCTTCTAAAGCCATAAAATAAAAAAATAAACGAATATAAAAAGAAAATAATATATACGAATTGCAACGAACTAAGACACCATTGATATACATTTATATGCAAACTTCACACGTACTAAAATTGTAGGTATTATTAAAACCACCGGAGTATTGGAAAAGTATTCTTTTTAATGTTTCAGTGCTGTTCGATATATTTATAAATACTTGTGTATTAGGCACCATAAGGTTAGAATATCTTAACACAGGTTTAGTGATCCGTCGTAGTAAGAAGATTGCCCCACAAGATGGCCGCCCCGCTACCATCGTCACAACTTTCCACACGAGCATTCACTCAATCGAATTTCTTCTGAACTAAATAATATCGGCCAGTGCCGTCATATTCATATTATTGTCGAAATTCGACCATGATTCATTAAAGTTAATTTATTTTGCACTATATATATAATACACAAAGTGTTCGCTTCGTGTATTTTGTACTCTCTGTATCGGCGTGAAGCAAGATGGTGTTTTACTGTACAATTCAGCTGTTTTATTTAAAGTCTAATAATCGATATTACAAGTACTAAGTTTAATACAGCGAATGCTACATATACCTCCGAAACATGTCGTCGTCTTCCCCGCCCCAACCCCAATATCTGTTGGAGAATCCGTTTACTTTGGTGAATTGTTCGAGTGTCATCGCTGATACTCCGCCAAATATATCCTTATAAGGTAACCTAAAACATAACGATAAAGTTAATTACACACAAAAAGTAGTGTTATTTTTTTAAAATAAATTTGATTGTCTGATTTACATGATTTTAATAAAAAAAATAACTAAAACAGCATTGTGTACTGCCAGACGAGCCTTAATAGACACATTCTGACTCCTCACTACTGTACCTATAGCTCCATTCAATCTGTTTCCCGTATTCACTTGTCGTTCAAAATCTTTAACGTGTCTACCATCTTTACTAAACATACATTGTAAATGCACAAACTCTTTCGCCTGTTCCACTTCTTCGCCGTTAACATTTATGTCATTTACAGTCCTCCGTCCTCCGCCGATGACGCAAACACGACCTGGTCATCGGCATAGACAAGAGACATTTTACAACTAGGTCACCCATTCTTAATCCACAATCTTAGTCTTTCAAAGTTTTCAGACAATCATCAGGGATGCCAGTCTTACAGCTTTCTCGATGCTAAACCAGTCGGAGTAGGCCCCTTTAATTCTAACACAAGCAGTAGACTCTTTATAAAGATATTTTGACGCTTGTATTAGATCACTGTTCAATCCAAACGTAACCAAAGTCGATCATAATTTTTAACTTTATCGTATGCCTTTTCTAAATCTACGAAGACGCAGAAAACCAAAAAGGTTTATTTATTTAAATAAATAAATAAACCTTTTACTACCTAAAACTTTAAGTAGAACGTAAAATGAAAAACTCACTTATAGTGAAATGTGTCGATCAAGGCGGACATATGTCGGGGCTGTTCTGGACAGGAGTACATGTTCCTTTGATCCAACGGCAGGAGGTCTATGTCGTGGAATATAAAACATTGCCAGCCGCCCGCCTTTTGTTTCTGACTTTCGACAAAACCTACGTTCATCAGCTTTGCTCGATTAAATGGTTTGTTACCTGCCGGAAATAATAAAATTGAGATATTCCCGTAATTAAATTTTCTAGATATTTTTTTATAAATAATGGTATCAAAAAGACGATAGAA
The DNA here is from genome assembly GCA_029849275.1 of Papilio elwesi. NCBI lineage: Eukaryota > Metazoa > Arthropoda > Insecta > Lepidoptera > Papilionidae > Papilio > Papilio elwesi. The sequence goes on along the minus strand of CM056701.1, from coordinate 6,938,984 downwards.
AGCAATCAAATTGTCACAATTTCTGATGATAAGGATTACTCAAGAGTACGGGCCCATAATTTTAATGAACAGATAAAAAAATGACAAAAAAGAAAGACAGCGTGTTCTCTGACGTCGACGACGACATGAATCCGGTAATGTGGAAATGTTACTTGCCTTACGGTTTACTGGGTTTAATAACTTATCCCGCTACCGATAAGAATTTTGACACAAATATTTTTGAGACGAATGTTCAGTTCTTGTCAATGTGTAAAACATTAAATATCTCTGAACATTAACGCCTTTTTTTAATAGAAAATGCTAGTAATCAATCAAACGGTTCAATTTATGTGACCACCGCTATTGTTGCAACAAGCAAATGAGTTGCAGATGCGTTGATGCTTTTATTTTGGATATAAGAGGGAATAGAGAAGTAAGTAGAATAAGTAGTGGTAATGTACTTATTGAGTCACAGTATGATTTAGAACAGCTTGTTCATCGCGTTATCATGTCAATGACTGTAGAATAAGAAGAAAATAGCTTACCGTATTGTTCAACGATAAATATACCATATTCTATTTGTTGTTTCATTAGGAATGGATGCATGTGATTCAAGAAAATGGCCAAATGCTGCTCCCGATCTCTGCAAAATAAGTTACAATTCGCTACATATTAGTTGTATTGGGCCTAAAACTTGTTGACGGTTTGAATCCATAGTGAGTTACAACAAGCATCAACAAATCCCTAGTACTACTAGATATTCGCTTAGTACCGTCTTCGCGCGAGTAGCACAAAATATAATATAATAGTTATAAGTGCGTACCTAAAGGGTACAATAATTGCAACTCTATGCCTCGCAGTGCAGTTCGAAGGCGCAAACTGTCCTCCAGGATCAACCTCTGGATACTTTGAATCAACGTGGTCTAGCTCTAATTCAGTTTTGTTTGCAGAAATTGGACCTGAAATAATTAGAATGTGCTTTTTTTAAAAAAAAACAGCAATGACTAGAATGATAATTTAATTTTAACAATTTACTAACCTTTGGAAAACAACAAAAAATTGGAGGAATGCCAGTGATTGATAGCGCTAGCAGAATTTTTTATAGGTACATAAAATTTAACTATATATTAACTATGGAACTACAATTAGAATTAAATAGACAGTTCGAAGTGTTATGAAGAACAAATTTGTAAGGAATAGTCCAATTGTAGTGCCGGTTAAGGGTTAGTTAGGGAAGTAGTAGTGTAAGTTAAGGTAAGTGGCTATGTCTGTAAATAGTGGATATATCGCGATTTCGTACGAAGCGATTCGAATCTTTGTTCATCGTGCGTACAGAAAAGGATTGGAACAGGTTGTCAGCGTCAATATTTTCGTCGAGCTTCGACGTGGGTATCTTCAAGAGAAGAGTGAATAACCTTTTACTCTAAACTAGTGCGTACGTGTCGACCACATCATCACTTAACACCATATCGTGGACAAACGAGACTTCTAATAACTGCAAGATACATGTATGTAGTATGTTAGTGTTAATATTACCAAGATCAGGAGGCATCTCGTCACATAGTGGTAGCGGTGGTTCTGTCATATTAGAATTAAGCTTTTCTATTGTTTTATCCACTACTTCTTCTTCAACCTTTGTAGCTAGAAGAGTGCTGTTGTCTTTTTGAACGTTTTCAGTCGTTGCATTTATATATATAGGCTTAATGTTGTTGTCTATTGAATCCGTAGTTTTATTAATTGTAATTTTTCCTGAATACATTGCGTTTTCATCTTCGATTTGTTTATTTTCGGTTGTCATCACGGGCATACGTTGGGACCAATCGGATGTCATGGCACTGAATCAGAAATATTTGTTTTATTTCATTACAAAGTATAAAAAATTCTTGTTTGTCAGATTTGAGTGAGGACTCGTCAAAAAAGCACAGAATTATTTGGAGGTTAAGTATTTGGTACTTCTGTGCTTCACGCCGGCATTTTATGATGTCCTGGTAATTTCCTAGTCGAGTTTATGCAATAGTTTCAACAGTTACCATAATTCAATTTATGTATTTTTCTCATTATTGTTATGATTCACGACTGTCTGTAACATCGATTTATTAAAAAAACGGCGTTCAAAATCTAACGTGTAAGAAATTATGTACATATACTGTATGGCAATAGGCTCCTCTATGTCATATTTGAGACTTGATGCGCGAAAAGGAGAGAACGAGTTGTGGACCCTGACTACAAAAACAAAACACGAAAGTGGCTTTTTATAATAAGATTATTTTATATTATACAGATATGTTACTATAAAATTGTTATGTTCGTTTGTTCAAAATCGCGAATCTCTTAAAGCTCTGTACGGATCGTTTTGAATGTTCTATACAGCGTTGTACTTATATAAGCGCATGTTTTCTTCTCCTCCCCCTCCCTCCAAAAACAAAATCTGCCAAGGGATAGGAAAATACATAAAACTTTCATTTATGATATCGGTTGCCATGGTAATATTACACGTTTTGACATAAATGCATTTTGACACGTGTTACCTCAACTTACTGCTCTTTTTCCACTCAAGTGGGGCCCAGTACAATCGTAGTTTGTACCGTAGTATATAATTTTCATTATTTTACCGACTCTTTTTGCATTGATGCAAAGATTTTGAATTATAGTGATTTATGGAGCCAAGAAATGAAGCAATAAATATGCTGTTGGCACTGGGTGCGTTCTATATTCTATCAGAATTTCTATATTCCACATTATTTTACGATGAATTAACAGTATGACGGACAATTTAGAGGCAGGTCCTCAAAACAGTACTCACTAGGAAGAAGATTGCGTAGCGTTATACGGGTGGAGGAAGGACCTCAATAGAGAGGCGTCCAGTACGGAACCGAAGAGGTACTCCACAGCCACTAGTGCCAGCACCAATAGGAGCAGTAGACGAAGCGCGCGCGACACACGCCGTCCGCCGTTCGTGGTTGCCATTAAGGAATCCGGCATACACCACTCTGTACAGATAGAAATTTTGTAAGCAAAAAAACGTCATTTACTATACATAGCGGCCATTAAACTTTTATCATACCAAATGTGGAAATCGTAAGACAAATTGAAGTGATACTGTGCATATTTTGGTTAGACAGAGTTATCCGAAAAGCAGAATGAATAAGACACAAAAGTATTTCTGTGTTTCGTCTTAGTAGACGTACCAGAGGGACCTCTGCTTTTTCCACTATCTACTACTACCCCTCCTTCTATTTCTATTCCGTGTTGGATCAAATCATTTATATTATCCCATGATTAGGTTAGCTTTCCATTTATTATTAAGAATCGAAAGTCGATCATCGTAAATTAGTTCTTCTTAGAAAAATATTACACATTAAAGTATTAATTATGAAGTATTTCTAAATAATTTAAGGTCGCCCACAACGACTTTTTGTATCGATGCAGACGCGATAAAGTTACAGGTCATAATATATACCATCGACCTTTCTGCACTGCGACTAACGCAATACAAATGCGATGTAGCATCGCGACAGTCAAATCTACAGCGTAGATTGCCGGTTCACGTGCGCGGTGCGGCTATTCCCATCACGATGCTCCCCGATCCATGCTGCATCAATACAGCCGTGCATTTACATGGAATCAGTCGGGATGCTGAACCGCTGCAGTCGTGCAAAAAGTCTAGGTGGGCGAATGCCCTTAGTTATCTGAGGAGGCAAAAAATACTCTCGCTTTTTAGCCACATGGATCGAACCAGTAATTGTTATTTGATTTCCATCGGCCGCACAACGCGTAAAGATGATACAAGCTGAAGCATATCGCCACATTTAGCATGTGTATTAAAATTGAATGAGAAAAAACTAAATAAATCATCTTGTAATAATGAACGTAAAATTATATTAGGAATGTAAATAAGACTCACCTCTAAATGTGTAATACTCTTTCTATGGGTATTCAATCATCCTTAGTATTTAGTAGAGTATACGTCAATACTTATAGTATTTGTCCTGGCTCCCAGGCTGCACCATCTCTATACAACTGAAATGAAAAGTACACATATTGATATTTTGTCTTTGTGTGGACTGGGCTACAATTACAAAATTAAACAAAGAAAGTTTCTGTCCCTTTCTCCCATCGCAGTTTTATGTAGCGATTGCCATATATAAAATAAATTATATTTAGAATATTTATTATTTATTACTACGGCCATATTTAGAATGTGTCCCATTACAAAGACACAGGCCTACTCTCCGAGAGAGGGGGATTCAGGATATTATTAAATTATAATTTTAACAGTAATTATTGAATGGACCTACAATTATTTTCACAACTAATACTAAATTCATGGTGTCTTAACCAACAATTCTAAAATTGACTATATTTATGTTTATAAAACCTTATATTTTTATATATTTGGTAGCCAGCAGTAATCAAATTTTAAAAGTTGTAAAAAGTTGACATTCATTTGACAAGTGTCATTTCATTTCATAAATTTTCCTTTGCAATTGAGTTCTTGAAAGTTTTTTAACTATTTTTTATTGTAATGAAGGGATTCAGAGTGGAAATTTACTTTTGTGTTTTTATTTAATTTTGTGCAAAGAATACGTTATTAATAATTTTTGTTAATAAAAACTTGTCTTGTCTTTTAACATTTTTCGCTATATAAGTTAGTTAGGTTACTTTTATTGTGAACTAGCTGTGCCCGGTTTCACCCGCCCTGCAATTTTACGTAAACGAAATGATATTACCTACTTAAATACTACCATAACCTCATCATCACCCTGCCTTTATCCCGCTTATGTTGGGACATCGACATGACTGTAGTAAAGCTTAAAAATCACATATGATTGTTTAAATTGTAACCATAGTCCATACTATACAGGTTCTTGCTACAGTTTTTACGGCTAGCTGCCTGCCTAACTCCAACCGTCCTCTGGAATAATAAGCTACTAACATAACCTAACAAAACATATCACAAAAGAATACGTAGCTAATTTCTAACGCCTACATACGTGTAAATACCATAATTACCCGGGAGCGCCGTGCGTCTCTGAAAGACGTGCGTGTGCTATGAATATCTCAACGCGCAGGTGTAGCTAATGCTTGCATAATCTCATATTATGATATATAGTTAGCTAAAGTTTCAACATATTCAACAAAAGAGCTATTTTATAGCATTTTTATCGAACAAATGTTTGACATGATTTTTTAAATTGATATAACTTTTTTGTTTATAAACCGGTTGAGATAAAACAAACACTAAATGTTAAGTGAAGCTTACCACAATACATTAGTGAAAACCGCACCCAAATCGGTGAACCCGTTTTTGAGATTAGCGCTAACAAACGCATAGACAAACAGAAAAAAATTCTAATAATCATTGTTTTGGGGTTTTAGAAAGGACCCCAACAATAGTTTTTCTCACATATCTTCCATTTACAGCCAGCGTCATCATCATCATTTAGATCTTATTATATGTCTAGATTTTACAAATTGGACCTCCGAGTTGCATATTTTACAAGCAAGTGATTAATACAGGAAATAAGTAATTTTTATATGATTGTTTTACATTTTTAATAAGTTGTAAAAAATGGATAACGTATAAAATCTTTTGGACTTACAAGTTGAAATCGTATAAAACATAGTACTTTTACGACGTCAACTTTAAAAAATCGCCAGTGGCAATAATTCCATGATTTATTCTTATCGTTAATTCATAAAAATGGCCATCTCGATGATGTCCAAAAGTTACACTACCTAAAAACTAGCTTATCAGGAGAGACACAAGCATTGCTTAAACGAGTACCGGTAACCGGTGTCAAGTATGCAGAAGCCTGGTTAATTTTGAAAAAACGATTTGACAACAAACGTTATGTGGAAAGCTGTATTTTTAAACGATTTTATGGTAAAATAACTCTTATACAAGAATTGGCTTCAACAATTTTGGATACATCGGTGGAATGCACGCAATGCTGAGAGCATCTTGGTCTGCCACAAAACATTTGGATGCAATAGTTATATACATTATTGTTTTAAAGCTTGATGAAAATAGTATATAATATATGTAAAATAATAAATATGCAAAGAAGCCTTTAGTGCTAATAATGCAAATGAGCTACCAAATTTAGATAAGTTAACACAATTCCTGGAAACCCGATTTCGTACTTTGGAAATGATAAAGAGTGCAAACAATAACACATAGGCAATGAGCCGAAAACTTTTCATGTAACAATTGATACCCAATGTAGTTACTGTAAAAGGAAACACTACGTATAAGGTATGACTTTGTACAGAATAATAATCTATGTTTAAATTGTCTATTGATCATCAAATATGCTGTAAATGTTTTCATGTAAAATAAGTAACAAGAAACACTCTTCACTTTACACCCAGAGAGAAAAGGATATATTCCGAAACTGAATGTAGCGGAAGAACTAAAGGACCCAAAGGAGAAGGAACCCATAGTAGCAGCACACTTTTCCAATAAGAAGCAGCCTGATCAAGATGTATTGTTACCGATAGCACTGGTGAATGTGTTTTTCAGATGCAGAACAGTTACACTACAGTCATCAACTTTACTTCACCAAGGTTCACAGGCCACGTTTATAACAGAGAAGATAGTCCAAAAGTTTGGTTTGAAGAAAACCCAATGTCAAAACGTGGTCGCAGGCATAGATGAAAGTTAAGGTCGCGGCATGACACCACCTTCAAGCTAAATGTTAATACGTTTGTTTTAAAATCTTTAAGTACCCTTTTACCAAGTTGGGGAATAAAAGGGTCTACATGTCTCTTATTAAATAATTTACCTTTGGCACATGCAACGTTTAAGGCCACATGCCATAGCGGAAAGAAAACCAATATAATGTATTACTTCCTTGTTATCCTTGGTTGGACTAATTGTTATCGACGTTGATTAAACTTAATACCGTTATTTTATATCAGATAATAAGAATAAACAACGCACTCAATCACGTTACATGCACAAATTTATATCTTGTATAAGTTTAGAATTAATATTTATATTTGTTTTTACAAGGAATATAGATTTATTCCTAATTAAAGCAATTATTATAAGTCATAAAGAGACATATTTCGGGTTAAAATTCTGTCTATGTGCTTACATAATAAAAATAATGATTTTAACAGTGGTAGAGGCCGTAGCAAACCGTATCTGTTGCAAGAATGGGCAGGCTCTGCGTTTCGCCTGATGAGTGATGCCGGAGGACCAATTTCAGTTAACTTCCCCTTCTAATGCTTTCCTAGTGCTCTTATATGTATATACTAGCTAGAGCATGATGCACTGGAGCATGTAATGTTTTTTAAGTACTTTCTTAAATACACATTTGTCAATTTCTCGTCGAATATTTAGCAAATGATGTAAACGTTTTTACAGCTGTCCATTATCGCACATTGTTTTAATCTGATCTGATTTTTAATTATAATATAAAATCCCCAGAGATGTCAAAAATCAATTACAAATTTGACCCGAAGAGAAGTATCTTAAATTAATTGCTTTCGTGAAACACGATAAAGATAATGATTTATTTTTGATAAAAAATATATAATGCATTCGTTAGATATTCAATATTCAGAATCACTTTAAATACACACACACATTAAATATCACCTTCAATTGCATCGAGCGTGAAATCACACATTAACAGCATACTGCAAATACTTCGCATAGATTTTAAGCACACATGAACGTTTTTAAAATTACGATATTACACACCGCGATCGAAGCTATAGCAGCCAACAAAACGTGTCTTCCTGACTACATACAAAACGAAACAGGCACCTCGCCCACTGATAATGCACTATATATACAAGCACAGTCATCGTTTTATGAAAAGCGTTGAAACACATGGCTTATCTGAAACGTTTTTACCAATATCTAACTAACATACTTTCAAAGATAGTGCGTTATTAATGTTAGGTCTGGCCGTTTATTACACGCCGATACGAATATCGAAATTTGCATTTCGTGTCACTTTTGTTTATAGCATACGGGGGCAAACGGGCTGCGGGTCGCCTGACATCGCCCATGAACAACTGCAACATAATAGGCACTGTAGATGCACTGCCGCCTTTAAGGTTGGAGTACGCTCTCATCTTGAAGGGCTTCTAAGTCGTATCGGTGCGGAAACCGTACGATAGTGCAATGGTTGGCAAATCAAGATGGTGTGGGTGTAAATACTGCTTCGCTCAAGTGAGCACAGAGCCTTGTCTTCCGAGTGACCACGAAACAACGTCGCATGTCAACGCCGAGAATACCGATACTGACTGAGGCAACTGGGGGTGTGTTCTCGAAGAGTTTTATTTATTTTATAAAATTGCTATATGTTTAAATTGATTGACTCTGTAAATTTCTTCAAAAATTTAGGATCTTTGATGTCTTAAGTCGGAGGGACAATGTATCACCAACAATTTTAATATTTGGACGTCAAAAGTGTCCGTTTCTCTGCTTTTAGAGTTTAAATAGTTTAGAATCTATTCTATGGATCTATCCAATATCATGACGAAGTGTTGCATATAAAATATCCGATTTAATGGATTATTATAATCACAATTTTAATGGTTACTAATGGTAAGGAGTATATGGGCATATTTTAATTAATTAATTGTTAATTAACCGTGATAATGTTTCGAGATATTTATCACTGGGTCTACGAAAAGAGTTCTGTATCTATATTGAGTAACCAACCAACATACCTAACTTCCATTCATAGATTAGATTTCAATTTGGTGGAATCTTTAAAAATATCTAATCGAATTCTGATGATATTCGTATTTTTAGATACGAAGGCGGTCGGTTTTTCCAGTTATCCAAGTTCAAATTTAAAATAAAAAATATTTTAAAATAAGTTCAAATTATATTATTTTTATTATTGCAAAAAGTTCACCAGCGACTATGTCTTGAACTTTTTTTTGAGGTTGGGAAATACCATATACCCATAATAAACTCTTATACTTACTCAAGATGGCCGTAGTAAGTCTTCAGAAAGATTTGAAGCTGCCCAAGAGCCGGGTGTTGGGTTTTTAGCAGTAAACAACTAGTTAAAATAACAAGTTGCTATAAAACTTAAAAACTATCATAAAAAATTATAAGCCCATATTATTGTGATCACCTCGAAAACTGCTGCTTTTTTTCTTAAAAGTGACATATTAAAAATGTATTTGATGTGTTACAAAATGTTGATTATGTAAAACCATGGGTCCATTAATTATCAATTTAAATAACACGCCTCAGTTAATTGAAAGTATTATACCGGCCGTAGTCAATAACCTAAGATTACGGATACATCGCGATCCGCTATTAACAATAACAGCTTATCTATCTTTTATTTGCGTTTCACAATCAAAGGTAAGTGTCATCTATCTACGCTTAACCTACGATAGATCACTTTCTTATTCACCAATCTAAGCTTCGACGTTTCGTTCTACTACCCGTATAACTACGAAACAATGTTACGCACAAAACTCGTTATACTTTTATTTAACCCTGCCATTTTCTTGCTTATGTGGTGACATCGACATAACCTTAGCAAAGCTTAACAATCACTTATGATTGTTTAAACTGTGACCATAGTCCATACTATATAGGTTCTGGCTACAGTTTCTACGGCCGGCCGCCTGCCTAACGCCAACCCTCCTAGGGAATAATGTACTATAAATATCTCAATACACCGTGTATTACAATACATACATACAAATATGACAAAAAACTGTCCTGTTTTGAACTTTATATAAAATTTCTATCGTCATTATTTTAAACATCACAACAAACAATAATATACGTATATGTAGTAAACTAATTTTTAGACCCATTGTACAAAACAGCTATTTTATAGCATTTTTATCGAACAAATGTTTGACCTGATTCTTTAAGTTCATATAACTTTTTATTTATAAACCGGTTGAGATAAAACAAACACTAAATGTTAAGTGAAGCTTACCACAATACATTGAGCCATCCAAATCGGTTAAGCCGTTTCTGAGATTAGCGGGTACAAACGCACAGACTAAAATTCTGTCAAAAACGCGTAATATAATTTTTTATTCAAGTGTACATTTTATAATATAACATTGTTAATGATTTATTTTACATGGTATGCAAATTTTGATAGACCTCGGATAGACCTATTTGTATAGTAAACCAAGATTTCTAAAGACGAATAAATGCTATTACAATATTCCAAAATTAATAGAAATTATAGTAATTTAGTTTTAGTAATTAGATCTAGAAAAGGCCTATGAGGCCTAGATAGAGATCTAGATAAAGTTAAAAGAGATGATCTGTGGTCAACCTTGGTTGAGTTTGGATTGAACAGTGATCTAATACAAGCGTTAAAGTCTCTTTATAAAGATTCTACTGCTTGCGTTAGGATAAACGGGGCCTACTCAGACTGTTTTAGCATCTATAAAGGTGTAAGACAGGGCTGTGTAGCATCCCCGTGGCTGTTCAATCTCTTTATGGATGATTGTTTGAAATCTTTAAAAGACGAAGATTGTGTATTAAGAATGGGTGAGTTAGTTGTAAAATGTCTCTTGTACGCCTATGACCAGGTTGTGTTTGCGCCATCAGCGGAGGTCTTACAACTTATGCTGAATGTAGTGAATGATTCACTAGATGGTAAAGGTATGAAGATGAATGTGGATGAGACGAAAGTAATGGTGTTTGAAAGAGAACAAAGTAAGACAGTAATTGAAATAAAGGTTAACGGAAATGTAGTGGAACAGGTGGAAGAGTTCGTGTATTTCGGGTGTATGTTTAGTAGAGATGGTAGGCATGTTAAAGATTTTGAACGACGAGTGAGTGCGGGAAATAAAATGAATGGGGCTATAGGTACAGTAGTGAGGAGTCAGAATGTGTCTATGAAGGCTCGTCTGGCAATACACAATGCTGTACTAGTCCCAACTTTAATGTATGGAAGTGAGAGCTGGGTTTGGCAGGAAAAGCATGCTAGTAGAGTTAATGCCGTTGAGATGCGATCCTTAAGAAGTATGTTAGGCGTGACTTTGTATGATAGGGTTAAAAATATCGTTATAAGGGAAAAGTGTGGCTTAAAAGTGGACGTTGTGACTAGAATTGAGAAAGGTATGCTTCGGTGGTTCGGGCATGTTGAAAGGATGAATGAAGAGAGAATAACAAAACAAATTTATGTTGCAAAAGTGAGTGGCAATGTTGGTAGGGGACGCCCTAGGAAAACTTATATCGATCAGATTAATGACTTACTAAAAAAGGGCGATATAAGGAGCACCCATAACCGACGAGCATGCATGCGTAGATGTATGAATGTGGAAGAAGCGAGAGAGGTGTGCCAGGATCGCGCCAAATGGAATTCCATGATCTCTGCCTACCCCTCTGGGTTACGGGCATATTTATTTATTTATTCTCGACCGACCGATTTTGAGAGATAAGCAAATGACCTTACTAGAGATGGCTCCGTCTATCCGAGAATAGCTTGAAACTTTTATTGAAACGCAGGTAAGCGCGGTGTGTATGAGCGTGGTTATCTCTAGTATCTGTCCTCCCGATGAGAGATAGCTTAGTTTCGATAGGAAGTGCTAACCGATAGGTTATTGAAATGACAGTAAGGGCAAAAGGATAGATTTGTGTATCTTTAGTCACTGTAACGACCCATACATAGGTTAATGAAAACGGCCGTAAATTTTCAACTCCGTCGACAGCCCTCAATTAGTTTTTTTAGCGCCTGCCAAAAAGTAATAGAAGAGCAACAGTTTTAAATGATTGCTTATCGTAATAATTATTATATATATTTTTTTCAAAATCTTACCTCGTTTGATGTTCGAGGATGATGTCACTAAAATTTAATTAAGGAATGAAGATAGAATGGCAAGATTAATTTATGTTGTAAAAATGAGTCGTGGTTTTGGCAGGGAATGTCCCAAGAGAACTTATATCGATCAGTTAAGTGGCACACTGGAGAAAAGTGATGTAAGGAGTACCCGTAACCAACGAGTGCGTATGCTTACATGTATGGATGTAGAAGAAGCGAGAGAGGTTGCGCCAGATGGAAATACATAATCTCTGTCTACCCCTAACGTTTCGGGCGTAATTGTATATTTGAAATATATATAATTATGATGGTATATTTTAAAAGTGAGTTAATAATTTTTTTTAGTGGTTATTTGCAATAAAGAAAAAAAAATAGTTGAGTATTCTTGACCCACTTTTACTAAAAGTGGGTACCGTTTAATGAATCCGCTGACGCCGGACAAAAGTATAACGTCTTGATAGATTGAGCACTTGAGATAAATTTATTAAGCCATGCTATGAATGTATACTGATGTTTTACGAGGAAAGATTGTGTGTTAGTAAACAATAAAGTATAGAATAATATTACCATAAAATTAGTCGTAAATAATGTAAGTACTAATAATAATTCATCAATTCAACTGACCAAGCTAAGAAATAATAGCTTAGCACTCTGTCCATAAAAGGTAGACAAAGTGTCTGTTGCTCATTTAGCTTGTTCCAGATGCCTATGGTTTGCGTTCACCTCATTTAGTTTGTCGCTTTCTTTTAAAAAATGTAGGAACAGATAAAGTGATCGCAGTACACTTTTCTAGGCTTAATCTTTACATAGTATAAAACAAAGTCGCTTCCGCTGTCTGTTCCCTTTGATCTTTCAAACTACGTAACGGATTTTAATGCGGTGTTCATCAATAGACAGAGTGACTCAAGAGGAAGGTTAAGATGTATAATACATGCATATTATTGTAGAGAAAAACAAAGAATTTCAAAGATTTGTAATGTGATGTCATAAAACATACATTAGTGTGCTTTAATTGCATACCATAAATAAAAATAAAAAAAATAAAACGATAAAACTTTTATATTTAAGAAAAGTTGGTCTAATCCTAAAAAAGATAACCTGCGAAGTCTTAAAAGAGAAATTAATTGAACTTTTCTCATCTCTGTAACTTTAAGAACTTAGCTTCTACTTCTATTCCACCTCAGCGAGAAAATAATTGAAATTGTTCACGACTATTTTATATAAAAGAAACGTATAGGTGTACGTTTATAATTCTTTAGAGTATCAAAATAAAAATAACAAAAAAAACTATGCCAGTAATGTTCGTTTGTAAAAAAAGACATTAAATGCAATTGTTAACGATTTAATTGAATATAACTTGGAATTATAGGCAAAAGTAAAAAGTAGTTATTGGTTACCATGGTAACGGTATGAAGAAGAACCTATTGTCGCGCATCGTAAAAAAATCGCTATGATTTTTCCCAAACGCGAGGAAAGAAGTACCTATAACCACAAAAACTGGACTCCTAGTTAGTTATTTAGAGTTTCCTGCGTAACGATTTCATTAGCAGGAATAAAATTATCATTTTGCAAAGGTATATAATAACAAAGCGAAGCTAAGTTAAAACGTGCTTCTCACTGACGAAGGCAGTTTCGCTGAACGAAGTCAAACAAAAACGAGGCAAGCTCTACCGCTGACAAGGAATAATGTGGGAAGTTTGCAACTGTATTCCGGCAATGATTATTTATCTGAGAGTGACGACTTTTTGCTCAATTTTAAAGACAACTTAAGTTAAGCTTCGCAACCAAAATAGATGTGTGATATTTATTCTTTAAGTTTGCTGTGAAGATGTTTTGTTGAATCGATTAATTCTAGCAATATTTGATTTTATAATTGCAACATTATTGTTAAACTTTTAGAGATATATGGATAGCGATCGCCAAATCTGACTACTATAATTGGACAAAAAAAACGTGTCAACTAAGTTCTGTTTGATGGTAGAGTAGCGTCCAGTCCCCACAGGGGGGTGTATAGACTTGTTGAAATCAGCATATTATACTAGCTGAAAGCACCCTCTTTTTGGAATTACACAATTATTGAGTTGTAATCGAGAACGTTCTAGATCAGTCCAGAATAATGTCGACGAATAATAATAACATACCAAAAAATAAATACTCAACACTCGTATCTTCCCCCCCCCCCCCACAAACATTTACATACAACAACCATAGTAACAAATGGGGAACGTTGAGGTACACCCACATTCACAATTGCTATGTACTGTGTAGTTTAAGCTAAAAAGTTAGATTTTTAAATATTATTACCCACAGACCTCTAAGGTCCTGAGCCTGAAACTTTTCTGACGTAAAAATTTTCACACGGAAAAGGTACAAAGACTTGTCACATTTTGATGTGCTTCGTTACATGAGCGAGAAGAAGGATACAACATAGAAAGAGGAAAAAAGAGAGCAATAATCACCAATCAATAATTATTGAACCCTTAACTACGACAATCTTGTTTAAACACAGTAACACTAAATTTATTTAATAAATTAGCCAAATTTAAGTTACTCCAATGAACAGAAGTTTGTAACAACTACAACCAGAATGGCGACAGATGGCACAACTGGCGACAAAACGTTCAAATTATTCAACCAACAAAGTTTCGGAACTCTGTCGCATTTTGGTTGTTCAGTCACGATTCATACGTAACTAACTGCACATTTAAAACCGCGCTTTACATTTCAAAGCAGGTGGATAGGACTTGAAAATTGTGGCATAGGAGATATGCGCTCGAATTAGGAGATGTAACTGACGGGTTTTTTTTATAAAAGAAGGGGGCAAACGAGCAACGTCAAAGCTAAGGGATCACTGCCGCCCAGGAACATCTACAATATCTGAGGAACTGTAGGTGCGCTGACGGTCTTTAAGGAAGGATTAAGCAGTCCTTTCTTTTATGTACAATAATTCGTATTGGTTTAGAAATACAGCTGGTGACAAATCATTCCACATCGTAAAAGGCAGAAAGTCACGCGCGGCACTAAAATGCAAAGCATCAAGGTGGTTTGGATGGAACTTGAAGCTCTGTCGTGTTGTCAAGTCCTTTAATCCTGTATTTCATTTTAAGATATGTAGGCTGTTATGTCACGAGACTAACATTTCGATCGATCAAAACGTCGATTTAAATTGAATTTTTGCACTAATCGAGCACCGACGGCAATGCATTTTTTATAACTTACTCCGAGTCTCGTTCATGTAGAAGCGGGAGCCAAAATAAAAAAAGTAAATAAAGCCTCCCGGCTGGCACATTTTAGTTACCATATCGATATTTTTGGAAAAAACCAGTGATATCGATAAATTTTATTTAAATAATATAAGAAATGACATTACTATAGTAGTTAAAGTTAACATTAAAAGATTTTTATTTAAAAAACAATGTGTTATCAAGATATTTTTTTATGATTAATATCGTTATATCTGTACCAAAATTAACTATCGCCAAGACCGACACATGAAAAACCGGAGCATCGCCAATATCGCAATATCGGATGCACCCCTATAAATTAATATGTATGTATGGAAAGTTTATATTCACTAGATGGGTGACCCTAAATTACTTAAGAAGTACGCATTAAAGAGCACGTAAACCCGCCGCTCTTGTACATGATTTGAAATACGGGTGCATTTCAAATCATGTACAAGGGTGGGTATGTACGATGTCACGAAACGAGGTGTCCAGTAAAACAATAAATGTCTCGCAGTTCAATTATTTAATAGCATTATTATTATATTTACATTTAATGGTTTTTAATAAAGACATAAAAAGTTTATATTTTCCGACCATTATTACGCAGGCTTAAAAGTAATTTATTCAATTAATTTAATCATATTTATCACAATTTTGTATTCTTCGTTTAAAATATACAAACTTACTGACCAACAACAAAACTAAAATAACGTATAAAAAGTGACTGGTTACAATAATGTTGACAAAACTCGTAGAAAAGTAAAAATATATGAAATCACTTAAAAAAGGTCACAGGTTTGCATGTACAGGATGTTCCAAAAGAATTTGGGCGCCATATTGTCTTTGTTTTGAATCATGATTATATTTGTTCCTTGAATTCCTAATCTGTAATTTTAGTTTATCTAAGCGGTATTCAATCTTAAGTTCTACAATTATTGTTATTCGTCGTATAAAAACAACAATTATAATTAAAATATAACTGTTAATTAATCTCAATTATATTTTTGTTGCAGATGGCAAATGTTATTTGAACTTGACAAATATTAAATATTTATTTAACAAGCGAACAGTGAATAGTGAACTGTATTATTATACAGATAAGTAATCTACAAAAAGCTCTGTACAATGTTATCGACCCTAATTTTAAATAAGTACATGTTTTGACAAATTCGAACCTTAGTTCTTTTATTACGGTACAGTTTCAACAGTTATTATAATTAATGTTTAAAAGAAAAGTATTAGTTAACAAAAAAACTAATGAAAAGCTGCCATATACAGGTGTCCCGTAACGAATGGAATCATACTTCATTCAAAACACAAGTTGAGAACGATCACTGAAGCTCTTGGTTAATATTAGGCCGTTTTCAAGTTAATACCAGTTTTATATGTTTGAACCAAAAATTACATACCTCCAGATGGAGCATCCGCGACCCAAAAGTGAAGCCACTTTAAGTCGCCAAATGGCAACTACTTAAAATAAAGCTCAGTCATTAGTTTCCTGCCACACAAATACAAATTCGTGCTTAAGCCGTGTCTTTACACCATGATACCTCAAAAAGGGAAAGTGTAAAATTATATTAACCATAAAAATACAACAAAAGACGATAGATTTTAAAAAATGTTGTTAAGATATTTTATGTAATTTAATTTTGATTAATATTTTTATGTATAGATGTAGACGCTGGTACACATTAGCTGCCGATAACCTCGTTTATTGCCAAAAACGAGCTTCACTTTTGAATGTTGAATTTGTATGGAACGCCGTATCTGGACGTATATAAATCTATGGTTTGCACCTTAAAGGTTCAATTTTTAAACCAACTTCGACTTATCTCAAATTAAGAAACATACTTTTTAATGAGAAATCAGGATAGTAACATTTCCGCAGTTAAATCGTAATAAATAAAAAGTTGTAAATTACCAAGGACTAGCGTAATTTTATAAATAAAAATCTCTAAAATTAATATGAAACGACGAAAATAAAGTAATAAAACTCTGGGACACATAGATACGTGATACGCGTATAAAAATAAGAGTTGCCGCAATAAACAAAACATGTATAAAAATGGAAACATCGTCCGAAAAATGCAATTAATACAATTAAAGCGATAAAGAAAACAATTTTATTATATATTTTATGTAATAAATAACACTCATGTACACTTCAATATAAAACGCAGGCCACCAACACCATACATTATACTCGCCACAAATCTTTGTGTGAAGTTAGCAACAGATGTCAGCCGGCTCCCACAACATTCAGAACGTACTGTGTTGTTATTGCTAAGATTATATTCAAACATTTGACATGAGGACTTAACACTTATATTTACATTCAAATCTAGTAGTAGTACTATATTTAGCACGAGATGCAATGCAAACAAACTATTAACAATTAGCCCTAAAAAAGTACTCACAGTTTTGATGGGGCGAATTGTATTAGTTTTCTTTTGGGACAATTTACACTTTACCAGTTCAAAATCCAACATCGTTATTAAATAATAATAATATGCTATCGAAATAATTATTAAAAACAGACTAACGTAACTAAGTTTGTTACGTTATCTTGTTTTTTAACCCTAAGATATATGTGACATTAATCGTAAGTAATGTCACTGGTAGAATTACTTGTTCTAGATAACTTTTCCTTCTGTTTACATGACACCTCATGCTGAATCAGCGCACATAGTATTTCTTTCAATAGTCTTTAAATTCTGGAGTAAAGAAACTCTCTTACAAATACTCGGAGATCATAGCACTAGGTAACTGTTACACGTTTACAAAGAGCACTGCATTGGAGCAATGAGTCCGTCGCGTTACCGCTGCTCGCCAAACAACAGCTTGGCGAAGTACTTCCATCAGCTGTGCTCGTCGATGTTGGCGATGACGTGCGTGTACAGGTGGTGCTGAACAACGTCCACTAGATCGTACTCAAGTGTTGAAAGTCCGTCTTTTTGGAATATCTTACTCGTCTGCGATAGCAACTGATATCTGGAAATATTATCACAATCAGTCCAATTCAAAATTAAATTCTAAATTGTCCGGCATCATGTTACATAATTGAAATATGCGGCAATTGTTGTGCCTGTTATCTCGAATGCACTTTCAAAGGGGAAAGTACAGCGACCTCACAATGCTGGTTTGAAGTAGGGTTGTTTCTGGGTCTCGTCTGATGAGTGAGCCATTTGCTACCATTACCTTTTCATTCCTTCGTCCTCTTCCTCAGGTTGGTACGCATCCGTATTAACAGCTGCCGATATCAACAGGTAATGGTGGTTACGTATTGTTCC
The DNA here is from genome assembly GCA_029849275.1 of Papilio elwesi. Lineage (NCBI taxonomy): Eukaryota > Metazoa > Arthropoda > Insecta > Lepidoptera > Papilionidae > Papilio > Papilio elwesi. Next base: position 6,920,705 of record CM056701.1, on the reverse strand, counting down.
AGGACTCATAAAATGATTAATGACAATAATATGAATTTAATGACCTATTCCTACTATAATATTGTTTTTCACACGCTGCATACTGGGTCGTAAAACTTGGGAGCGCTACAGAGAGTATTTCCCTGTCTCTCCCACTCAGGGGTGCTATTTCTATCGTGCTGCGCATTATAATTTATGACCCAGTGTACAGTGCAGTGCACAATTGGTCTATGTATAATTATGAGAAGAACATGGTTGTTCTACTCCTAATTAAATTAAACATTGAACACACGAAACACTGAAGTAGTTCTGTTTACTCTATTTACTTAAATCATACACGCATCGTCCTGGGTATTATTGTTGTATTAATAATTTGAAAGGTCCTAAAGCTTACCTTTTGGGATTTGGTGCGGATTTCTTATGATCTAACATGGCGTACCTCGCAATTGACATTTTGTACCTCGCTATATGGTAATTCATCTTTTTTAATCTGCGCAAAGATAAAATTATTAAAATTAAATACTTTAACTTTAATTATAAATCCGAATTAAAAAATATGTTTATTAGTTTATTGATTACCTGTAAAACATGTCGTCGTCTTCTCCCCCCCAACCCCAATATTTGTTAGAGAAGCCATTTACTTTAGTAAACTGCTCGAGAGTCATCGCTGATACACCGCCAAAGATTTCTTCGTACGGTAATCTAAAACATTATTTAAAAATTAATTGCTAGTAACTTTTATTTATTGACGAAGCAAATTTGCGTTGCAAAAGTGAGTGGCAGGGTTGGTAGGGGACCCCCTAGAAGAAATTACATCGATCAGATAAGTAGCTTACTAAAAAGGGGCGATATAAGGTGCACCCATGACCAACGAGCATGTATGAATGTAGAAGAACCTATAGAGGTAGGTGTACCAGGATTGCGCCAAATGCAAATCAATGATTTCTGCCTACCCTTCTGGGTTACGGGCATGAACGCATATTTATTTATAACATTTATTTTAATTAATTTATGGTTTTTACCGAACCTTTTGATGTAGTCTGGTTGTTACTATCTAAAAATCTAAAAGAATAAAAATTCAGTTCCGTAGGTCCCTTTAAAGTAATACCTCTGCAGTACCCCTTACTTACCCAGAACTTACAAGATTGTTAGTAGAGACACTATCGAGTTTTGTTAAATATTAAGGACCAAGCACATAAATATATCCTTAATATTTAATAATAACTGTAAATATCTAATTTCTAGATTGTGAAATATTTAAGAATTGTAATTTCTAAGAACTCACCGAAAATTCAGTTTATCGATCGACGCGGACATATGTCTAGGCTGCCTGGGACAGGAGTACATGTTCCTTTGATCCAACGGCAGCAGGTCTATGTCGTGGAATATAAAACATTGCCAGCCGCCCGCCTTTTGTTTCTGACTTTCCGCGAAACCTACGTTCATCAGCTTCGCTCGATTAAAATCACTGTTACCTGCCGGAAACAATGGAAATGAGGACATTTAAAATAAAACTATTCAACGGATTTTTAGTGCTCGACAATGAGTGCGACAGACTGAAAACTTTTAAATGATCCTCGGAATAAAACAATATGAATGCACTTGTCTATGGAAAATTTTTACTCTTTATATCTTCTCAGTATCTTTGTTTCAATTTCTGAACGAGTCATAAAGATAATTAAGGAAATCTCCTCGATCTCCGCTTTTATCTTGTGGGCGAAAGGATTCACTACTTCAAGTCAATGAAATTAAATGACGGCTTACGATGACGTTGTGTCAGTTAGCCGCCGATTAAAAGAGTCAAAGACGCGTTTCGAAAATAGCCGAGGGAATCATTCGATGACTTCGGTGTCTTAGTGAGCCGCGAATACGGCGTGTCGCAGCGAGTACACGGAAGCTACAAGCAGAGCTACTGAGTGATGTAGAGCGCCATCTAACTGAGCTAGCTCATAAACTAGCTAGCTATCTAAAAACATAGCTCACCTTCTTGTTCCACAATGAATATTCCATATTCTATTTGTTGCTTCATAAGGAACGGATGCATATGATTTAAAAATATCGCCAAGTGTTGTTGGCGATCTCTGGAAAAGAATACACAAATTCACAAAAAGATGTTCGAAAAGTATTAAGAATAAAAGAAGAAATCTACTTATTTGCGGAATACGAGACTGGACAGGCATCATCTTTAATCAATATTTCAAAAGCATAAGAAGAATAAGCTCCTAATAACTAAATAATGAACAGGAATGTAGGAAAAATAAAAGAAAAGGCAGTCATAAGGACTGCCGACAGAAGTGAAAATTCAAAACGGGTGAGAAGGCGCGACAATAGTTCAAAAGTAAATAAATAATCAAACCCCTGTATCTTAACAATAACATTAAAAATTTAACAAAAAAAATACTTCTAAACTAAAGTTTTCACTTCTAACATGAAGTCTTACCTGTAAGGTACAATGATGGCAACTTTATGCCTTGCTGTGCAATTTGGCGGTGCGTACCGGCCACCGCGGTGTACTTCTGGATATTTTGTAGCGATATCATCTAGCTCTATCTCAGTTTTGTTCACTGTTATCGGACCTGGAAATAATACCAATATGTAGGCACAGACAACCCGTTGCACGACTTGACCGGTGAAATTCCACGACCTCACATAAGTCAGTCGAATTGGAAGTATTCGGAGCCCTAATTCTAGTCCTCTTCTCCCTTCTAATCCTTTTCTCATAAGGATGAGATGGGAGTGGGAAGTGGATTTGAAGGGGGAGGGGACAGATAATAAAATAAATTTTCCTTTTTCCTGTTCATCGCCTCCGCTTTCCATTAAAGGGTAAGCAACGCATCTGCAGCTTATTAGGTTGTTGCAGATGCCTATGGGCAACAGTAACCTAATATGGTGAACTGCTTGCTCGTTTGTCACCTTGTTCTACATAAAAAATAGATTTAATATATCTCAGATACCGTGTTGTGTTCGAAGGGTTTAACATTAAGTTACCTAGATCAGGCGGCATTTCCTCGCAGAGTGGCATCGTTGGTTCGTTTATTTTCGTACTCAATCCTTCTGTGGTCACCAGATTCTTAATCCCCTCCATGATCTTCGTGATAAGAAATGGTGTACTCGATTCTTCTGTAATATTTTGTCGCGTCATGTTAACGACGAAAGCTGCTTTTGTTGAAATGTTTGTAGATATTGTATTATTAAGTGTTACGTTTCTTATTTGCATTGTGTTCGACACTTTGGGGTTTCTTTTTGCGGCCGCTGTAATCGGCAATCTCTTAAGCCAGCCAGGCGTCCTGTCACTGTTTCTAAAACAAGGTTTCTATTTAAATTTACTGTTTCAAGCCTGTGTAGTTATAAGTGTATGTATTAGGTTAGGGACGTAACGTTGTAATAAATGATACTTAATCTATGCATCGCGTAGCCAATCCGCAACGAAAGACTTGAATAAACGAATATTTAAAATTAAGTGGGGGTGACCGTTGCGCGGGGGAGAGGTTGAGTCAACGGTCATACCATGTGAAGCGTCGTGAAGAATCGTTTGCTATCCTAAGCCTAAACTAATTCTATTTGCTATCCTAAACGTCAAGTACTAAGTGCTGAGATCCCGCTGGGGTGAGTTCCTATTAATTCTATTTGCTTAATTATTAATGTAGTCATAATATATTTTGTAACTGCTCTGTAATTGGTTAATAGCTGCGTAATATTCAAATATGTAAATGTAAGAGGGTGCTGCGCCTGGCGTGGGCCCGACCATCTTGGTTACGGCGTCCCTAATGCTGCCCAACCGGGATTCCAGGTTCGAACTACCGACTTAGCAACTTACAACCAACGCGCTACTACCTGCTCCTACCGACTACGAGCCGCCTACCAACAACGACACGTCTATCAGAAGTCCGCCGGCTGCGGCGAGCCAGGGACCCAGCCGATCCTGGTCGCAGTCCTAGATCAGGCCAGTCATACCTTCTTTAATTCTGAAGCTCATACGTAAGCAAGATTACAACGTACATAGACCTGAACCCACCATCTCATGCTACAGGGAGAGAAAAAAAGGGAGAATTTAAAGCATACTTGATACATACTTTACAATGCCATATTAGCCCTCATTAATGTATGGGAGTGAGAGTTGGGTTAGACGTCCTGTCTAGCATGCATGCAAGCATGCTAGTAAAATTAATGCAGTTGATGTGCTTTCTTTGATAAATATGTAATGCGAGGTTCTGAATGATACGTGTATTAGAAATAGGCGTTGATAGGGTAACGTGTTTCTTAGAAAACAACGTATGACTAAAATTGAGAAAGGTGTGATCTAGTCATGTTGAAAGGATGAATGAAAGACGATTAACAAGAGAAATTTGTGTTGCGAAAATGAATGGCAGTGTTAGTAAGGGTCGTCCTAGGCGAACTTATACCGACCAGAGTGCCGATTTTAAAAATAAAGGCGGTGTTAAGATACCAATAACCGATGAGCTATAATGTATGAATGTAGAAGAAGCGAGAGTGATATACGCACTCACGCCGCTACCTCTACGGGTTACGGGCACGACTGATTCTTTATATTTATTTATTTTATGAACTTACTTGAGTGTGGACTGGGTAGTGTTGTATACCGGCGTGTAGAGGTAGGTTCTGAAGGGCGAGGCTTCCAGTATAGAGCCGAAGAGGTATTCGACAGCTGCTAATGCCAGCACCAACAACAGCAGAAGGCGGAGCGCGCGCGCAGCCCGCCCGCCGCCCCCGCTTCCCCCGCCCATCAACGCATTTGATGTGCACACGTCTTCGCCGAGCCCTGTTAATATAAGTATATATAATATTACGCTCATATCGACCAGATTTGAGACTGAGGAAAGGCGATACAAGGAGTACTAGCAACTGGAGGTGTTCCAGGATCGCGCCAAATCTCCCCCTCCCTCTCTAGGCTACGGGCGTGAGTGCATACTTATTTTATAATAAATTACATTTTATTAAAGTTATACTCAAAACATGTTCACGGTTAATTATTAATTATATGTTTATAAGAACAATTTGATAATCAAGTCAATGATCCCTACACTCACCTCGCCACGTCTATATTCTGTCTGAACGCGATAAAAGCCAGTAAAATTATAAAATCAGAAATTTGGAAAGAACTACTAACATTAATTCGAAACAAAAACGTAAACCAAGATTTTTAGAAGCGAGAGATTTTGAATGTATTACTAAAAACTGTTCCTGAAATAAAATATGCAGATATAAAGGACTGAGTTCCTGATAACTTACCAATAAACAAGTAATTGCCGCTTTCGCAAAAACGGGAAATGGAATGCAAAGCAATATAATTTTTCATTACTTCATATCATTCAAAGCAATAATTGGAAAACGTTAATTAATGTGTACTCGATTTAATGATCGGTGCAATAAACATTATGCTTTAAATGACGACAATTTTGAAAAACTTTATGTGCCGGTGAATACAAGTAAAACCTGCCGTAGATTATGATTACATACCGTGGCTTCGACAAATTTCAATGTTCCATCAAAACATCGCGTTTTTTTAAATATACTACAAACATGGAACATGACACCGCCGTCCAGTCGCATTAAGCATAAATAATGCATTAAAACCTTTACTCAAAATACAGTGGTTTAATCCGCAGTGTTTCTTTAATACGCTTTTATAAGCTTGGTGTGTATGTATGTTTTTTTTCTGTAATAAACAGAAAAATAAATGGCCCTTTTAAAAAAAGAGCAAAGGTTCTGACAGGCGTCAGGTTGCTAAAAAGAAGATTGAGGTTAGCAACATTATTCCAACTTACCTCTGATGATGACTTATCCAAGCAGGGTGCTCTATGAAAATATCCAATCATCTTTAGTGACGATACCGATTTGTTCTTTTTGGCACCTTTTTCATGTTTACATCTGCAAAAAGGAGAACACCCTGTTAATGATTCATTCGTAATAATGCGGACAGCACACAGTCGATAAAGAAGTAAATCATCATATCATCACATCAGTAGTGATGTAGCTTTTATCGACAAATGTTCTGTCAAATTTATAATAAAAAAATATTGTTGCTAAGGTGGTGTTTTTCACGCCTTCACTACAACTCTATAAATAGGAATATATGTCATATTTTCAATCGTCTGTAGAGAAGCACGCTAGAGGAGCTATGATGAAAAATGTACGATAACCACAAGCAAACAAGTAACATAACTATGTTACAGTTCTTTTCTCTTTGCACAATCGGTTGTAAAACGTGGGAACGGTGCAGAAATCAATTCGCTCTCTCGTTCACTCATGGGTCTAAAGGGCGGGCGCAGGATTCTGCGTGTAGTACGCTGCGCATTATTATGCGGTATCGATAGTAAGATTAGGTTCTTATTATTTGAGTAAATAATAAAGTACAAAGAAAATATTAGTAAAAATAATGTAGGATAATATTAAAATAAGAAAAATTTAAATAATACTATGTATTCAAGAATAATAATTAAGTACATTATTTTAAGTACTCGGCTGGTTATTACATTAAATACTTAAGTATCTAATATGTAATCTAACACTGCACTAAAATTCTATAACGCAACCAACGGAGTCATCACGTCTACACGACGTCTTGTTTTTATCGATAACGGCGTTGCGCCCACGCAACGTGCTCACCGCTTTAGCCTTATCATTTCTAATCGAGTGTGCAAGGAGAAAAAACTATACTAAAATAGACACCAAGAAGCGTAATTGTGTACCCGTCACTTGGTATTTTATAGAAAATAAAACAATGCAATGATTGCGAAAATAAACTATTAGTATTAGTACTAGAAAATATTGTTTATGTAATGTAAGCTGGTTTTCATATTTTTGACAAGATATGAATATGCGTAATTTTTAAAACGTCTCAATTAAAATCATGAAATCTTAAAATTATATTTTTGCGATATATTTAAGTTCAAATACAGTTTCTACCTTTAATAAAATGTAACTTTAGTGTTTCAATGTCTCTCCTCTTTCCGTTTATCACCTCCATTGTGTATTCACCTCATTCTCTTACAAAATTAATCAATCAATATAGAAATACTGCGTGTGAACTCACACTTGATTTCGACTCTCTTTTTTGTCTTTCTCCCTCTCTCTCCGTTTCACTTGTTTTTGTCTTTTTTTAATATAACGAGCTCGAATTTTCTCGACGCTCGAACTCAAAAATCGTAGGTAACGGGGATTAGAAATTCGACGATAATACTATTTTTATGAGTTCAAAATATCCATGTTTTCAACAGAACATTTGATTTGGTCAAATCCCACACACTGCGCCCCCAATGCTCTTACAAACGTTCCTGATTTTATGTATACAACATACTACTTTTAAGCTTATGGAATCCAGGTCCATGATATTCTAAAGTACTAAGGAATTATGTAGATAGGAATGAAGAAAAGTGTTCGATCAGAATGACTACATGCATGTAAATATGATTTCATTACATTAACGCGATAACTCCAAATAAAATAAAAGCAACTAAATATTAATCATAAGTAGTACTCACATCCGTCACAAGGTAGGGGTTGTAGGCAGTACAATCTTTATTCTGCGTTTCGCTATTCGCTTGTCTACTACGTTCCCCACTAGCATTATTATTCACTTTGTAACTTTTAAAAATTAAAAACTATTTCTAATTTTTATTCATAAAACGATGTTTTTATGTATTATAATTAACGAAGTTATTTCAGACAATTATTGTTTAGCGATCTCACATATAAATCTAGTTTTCAATAATTGTTTTAAGGTTTCATTTTAAATGGTATATAAATATCTTAGAACAGATGAGACAGATCAAAAATAATAGGTTTTCTTAATCCTAAGCATAATATTCTATAGTTGAATGTAAGTTTATTTGTTACGCATTCACGCCTTAACGACTGAAACCATCAGCATACAATTTCGCACACATATTGTACAGGAAATGTAAGGTACCTTTAATCTCGAAAAAAAAAACAGAATTTAAAGGCATAAATGCGAGCGAAGGCGTGGGTAAAAGACAATATCAAATATATGTATAAATTATACTGGACAAAACGAAGCGAAGGTGAAAATTACTATAACACCGCAAGCCGTTTGAAGAATTAAGGACGCAGATAGAAAACGCATATCCTGGTTAATATCTGTTAACAGTCACTGTGTATGAGGAAATTATAAGGAAGCCATTAGGTCGAGAATTGGTATGACAATCAATAAAGAGATCGTGGTAATCGCTCGGTCAGAAAACCTCTGCGTAGTTGTATAAATATATATGATTTTTAATTCAAATTCCGACTTTTATATTTATTCGAATCCCAATCGTCGAATTCAGCCTTTTACAAATCAAATTCGGACTTTTTTCTACCTATCAAACTGACGTGGAAATTTCCGAAATTGATTTGTGAAATACTGAAATTGATTTGTGAAAGTCCGAATTTTAAGTAAAAAACATAACTCTTACCTTAATACATCTATACCTACCTTTATCTACCTTTCTTCTGATGACTGAGAGACCCTATCCTTTCATTACTTTTCCTTATCTATACCAATATAATAAAGAGGAATGATTTGATTATTTTCTGGTTCGCATTGAATAAGATCCAAAACTAATGAACCGATTTGAAAAATTCCCGATGCTAAGGAAGCTATACTATCTCCGGGTTACATAGGCTATATTATATTATCATACAAAAAAATATGGATCCTTACTAAAACTCCAATAATCAATTATTAGTCAAGGTGTAAAAAATACCTAAAATACTACTTACTTTAAAATTTAGTCACTATGTGTAATTTATTTCAACGTGAAAAGATGAGTGCTACCCGTGCGAAGCCGGGGCGCATCACTAGTTTCTCACAAAAAGGCTAGCGATGCATCTGTTACTATTATAATCATTAGTGGGCAACGGAGTCACTTAACCCCTCGCTACTTTAATACCACATCACCAAAAAATCTTGCGCAGTGTCATTCTGTTCGCAAAAAAATTAATTAGATTAGGATTACCAAAAGAAAAGACCAGAAGAATAGCATGTATGTAATTTCGTATTCCAAGCGAATTAACTGCAAAGCAGAGTAGAATGAAACAGCGAGCTTTTCATATGTAAACAGAAATGTAAAGTAAAATACTTCTTTTTTACGTTTGTGACTTACAAAGTTATTGTACAGCATTGTGTGCACGATTTCGTTTAGTTTCTGTAAGCTTTTTTTGTCACACAAATAAGGAAAAAGTAACATCAAAAAGGCGGATAAAATATGCTCGGGGTACTTTTTTAAATTATGCGCTTTGTACCGCAACTAGAATACGTGCCTCGGTTTCGTAACTAAGCGGAAAACATAACGTTCTATCTACGCATGCTCGATATGCAGAGTATTATGTGAGACATCGTATGCTGTCTGAAACATGAATTGATTAAGATGTCATTATTGATATCTCAGACAGGTTGTAGGCTAATATTTCTATTACACAATATACTGTACACACTATATAGTACTACTTATAACAATCAGTCAAGGCTCGGGCCTTAAGAGGTGTTGTCATGACCGTTGACAGGAGTACAAGTTAAGTCTCCTTCCTTTAACAAGTGCTTATAAAGACTCCTGCTGTCTGAAGTCAGCTACACGACTTCACGTTTCAGTACCGTACTCATAAATTTCCGGAAAACCGGAAATATGAGCGACAACATTATAGAGAATCGTATCTCCTTTCCCAGTTTAGTAACAAAAAAGAGTACTGTAAAATTATGATTGCGAAAGAAGTCACATTGATAAATCCCATTCAACAATGGTAGAGCCCGCAACATCAATCTTTTGCCCAAATGGGCCAACTTGACCGGTGAAATACAGAAAACAAGCGTGAAGCAGAAATATCCTGCTCTGCGTCTGATGATTGAGGTGCCGGAAACCTAATTCTACTACTCTTCCCCTTCCCACTCATTTCTAATAAGGTGAGGATGGGAAGGCGAGGAGTATTTGACGAAGAATAATCCTTTTTTCTGTTTACCTCTACCCTGTCCATTAAAGGTAGGTAACTTTTATAAGTTATGTTTGTTGTGGGGTTTTTATGGGTAGGTGGGATTTGATACCGGGGGAACTTCTTTAAAGTGCCATACATCGAAGAAAGTTATGATGGAGGGAGGTAGATATGCTGTAGAAGTGTAAAATGGTAATACAGGCATCAAACTTATGTGATCTTAAATTGTATATAAGTGAAATCAGAGCTTAGCCGAACAATTATTCTACAGCTTAAATATTTACCTTACCGAAGTCAAGATCAAAGCAAATCATGATTTTAGACTTGTGATTGTTGGAACAGATTTGATCTGGGTTGGCCTTTACCCTTTTTCACCGAGCGTGTTTGCGTGAACGCATGAATAAGTTCCGTTGGTTCAATCATCCATATTGACATATGCATTAAAGGTTAAGTTAAACGTTCGTTTATTTTACAATAACTCTTCACATTTTATTTTGACAGCGGGTTAATGTAACTTCAATAGGTATTTATAAAATTAGGGCAAAGATGCCGTTTTGGAACACCGGCTTTGCATGTTGACAAATTGACGTAATTATGAATCCAAAGTTTCCGGATGATTGGTACCAGGGCTTTATTTGTCATTAATGTTATTTTTTTAAGCCGACTCAACAAACCTAACCTTTAATTAACTTCTAACCCCAACTTTAAGGTAATAACGCAAGCAAAATATCAGATAACAATTTGACTTCGACAGTTTAGAAATTAATAATAACACTTCAAATTGTGAATAGTTCCTTCAGTTTGCTGTCAGTTTATAATATACCTAGTGAAATAATAAACTGACGCAGTTCACAATCGCTCGGAGACACATATTTCAAAGTAAATGGAAATTGCCAAAATTATGCTCGTACCAATGATATTTTATACGAGAGATGTATTATACTCATACAAAACCATTGGTCGAAAGTGTTCCAAAGACAGTGAGACAGCAATATTAACACATATCAAGTGGTGTAGAAGGATAGCGTGATTAAAATAATAAGGCAAAAGAAGACAGCTAGTGTTTGTCACTTAAGCGTAAATGTAAACAGATGACGTAAGAAAAGCAGCTAAAGGCAAATCGTCCTAATTACGCTAATGGCATATCTGCTACTTTTTGTATTATAATATAATTGGCTCGTACACTTTCAATAAATACGAGATTGAAACCAGAAAGATTTCATCATGTGGGAAGCCTACCTCTGCGTCATCTAGGTTAAAAGATAATTTATTTTGCCATATTGTATTATTTAAGTAATAATAAGACATGAAATACAATGAAAATGAATAGAACATAGAAAATTAAACGCAGATATTAATCGTGGAAAATTCTCGTTCAACGAAGAGTTCGTGCCATTGTTTCATTTATGTTTATATCTGTCCAACGGCGTCCGAGCGAAGGTTAGACCCCGAGAGAGCGATCGATACTGCAGTTGCGTGCACTACCTATTCCGCTATACAATTTATAAACTATTTGTCTTTTATACTGCAAACAATTTTGTAGAAATTAAAAATTCTCGCGCATCAGAACATTTTTTTTAAAGTGAAAACGTCTTTAGCCGCATTAGACGATATTTTAATAAATTAAAGATAAATATGCGCTCACGCCCGTAACCCAGAGGGGTAGGCAGAGATCTTGAATATCCATTTGGCGCGATCCTGGCACACCTCTCTCGCTTCTTCTATATTCATACATCTACGCGTACATACTCGTCGGTTATGGGTGCTCCTTATATCACCCTTTTCTAGTAAGCCGTGCGTCCAAAACCATGTGCGTCAACAACATGTTTATTTAAATTTGGAACAGTTTCCACGAATTATTTTTCGTTTATCTTATCTATCATTAATAATAGCATATCAAACTATTTTAATTTTATATACGTGGGTACAATTCCAAACACAAATAACATAGGCCATAGTAAATGTTTAACGATTACTCACAGGAGTTTGATGGGAGTTTATTATTGTATTGCGTCGAGATCTTGCACCTGTTATGATGCACGCCGCAACAACGTACGTATGAACTTAATAGAGGTATAAAAAAAACGAAATATTTATATGTAGGCAAATAAATGTTCTGCTTAGAGTGTGCGCAGGAATCACACGAATTAATTCCCTCATTTATTCTACAATACAAAGTTAAGACGTAAGGCAGGTCTCCGTCCTTTAATAGTAGACATGGCGCGCGTTCGAACGAAACGATCCGAAACGCGTCGTTCATCGTGCGTACGGCAAACATTGTAACAAATATGAATACAAAATGAATTGGAACAAATTGCCAACGTCAGTGGTTGCGTACTATCATGACGTGGGTACCTTTAGGAGAAGAGTGAAGGGACTATTGTTAAACTAGTGCGTAACAGCTTTCGATAAGGTTACCACTAAATATTATTTTGGTCTTTAATTAGAATGATAGTAAGATGATTTTGGATCTATGGATATCGAATATAAGGAATTATGACTTGCGCCCAAGATTATTACATTTTCCGCCTAAGCCGTATATAATTCACGTTGTAATTAATGTAAGGTCCATCTTAGATAAGAACATTTTCGCACTTCACACTGGGACGCTGACAGGAAAGGGATTACCGCGCTCCGGGATTACAAATGTGTTAATTTCTACCCGGAAAAGGGGGAAGATAAATTGTGGTTTAAGGCACAAACGTCATGAATCGCAGTGCCGTGAATTGCATAAAATCTTCGCAAAGTGTTACAAATTACAATTGTGTTATCACCTCAAATTTGTATATATTTAGTTAAATTAATTACATCCTGATGTCCTGATACAAGCAAGTTTGTACACATAGACTATTTTTATATCATAATTGACCTCGCATGTAACGTGTAACCGTATGCTATATCGCACTTGCATGCTATATTATATTAAGGAAGGTGTTTCCACGTAATAAATGAAAAAAAAATGAAATGACATTATGAATCATACAAAAGAATTTTCACATGCTCACAAATGTATTTACTCAGTTCATTGTAACACGAGTACGGTCAAAATGTATATAATTTTATACAATGAAACGGGAGTTAGTATGTTTATATGATAATTGAGTTCGTAACGTATTCGCCTTCAAAATTAATGTCCGCATACTGCTCAGAAGTTTCTTGATAGTATCAAAAATATTTAGTAGCGATTTCGACTAACAAATTTTACTACAACTATATTAAACTTGTTTTTAATAGCATAAATGATCACTGACGCCCATAAAAATTCACAGTACCAGAGGAACTGCAAATGCGTTTTCGACGTATAAGGAAGGAGTACGCTCGCTTCTTGATGGACCCTAAGTTGTATTGGTATGGAAATACCGCTCGTGCCACATCATTTCACACCGCGGCCGTGCAGGCCGGGAAATTACGCGAAACCCGCACCGTAGTGGAATGCCGTCAAGGTAGTGTGGATGGTAGTTGGAGCTCTGTCGAGTTGAGCGATGGCACAACTCTGCGGAAGGTATTATTCCAAAGGAATCTTCAGAATACGGGAGGTATGGTACATGCGGTAAAAAGAGACGCGATATCTCTTCGTTATGTCAGAAGATCACGGTGATCAGAGCTTGGTCTTACTGAACGGCTGCTGACCAATGACATTTCATACAATAGATATCTTATACGCATACAAAATCACCGCAATTCACGCAAGTCGAATAGTGTAAAGAGGATAGCGTAATTAAAATAATAAGGAAAAAGAGGACAGCTAGTTTTCTGCTGTTTGTCACTTAAGCGTAAATGTAAACATATGACTAAAGAAAATACAGCCCAATTGAGACGTTTTCGTATCTTCAGGTGACACCTGGTAATGACATATATGCTAAATTTTTGTTTATGCCTTTATTATATGGAAGTGGGAAATGTATTCTATGTGACAAAAATATCTCTTTTTAAAATTTGAAATATAGATAGGTTATACTAGTGTCGCTATCATCGCGTCGTATAATTGAGAATTAGTCACGCTTATCAAGTGTAGAAATGTGTTGTTATTTGACACATTGTTGTTACATATTTATCAATGCGCCAGATGCCGATGTACATATGGTTTTTTTAACACGTGTCAGTTCAATCATTGGACAGAGATACGGTCTTTTAACTGTTAATTTCTGTATTAGAACTTTCTAGAAATAAAATAAAAAACAAGGAGACCTCACGATGCAATGATCTAGATCTGAAATGTGAGGTGTTATTTAGTTTTTATTCGAAGCTATATCATAAAAATATCTATAGAAAAATACCCGTAATTGGATTAAATCTGATGAATGAGAAAAAATATATTATTTTTCCTGTCTATCGCTTTCGCCTCGTCTGTTGATGGTAGGAAAAGCGTTTGCAACTCATTTGTTTGTTGCGGATGTCAATGGGTAGCGGTCACTTGACATCAGTTGAATCACTTGGCCGTTTGCCTTATAAAAATAAAAAAAAATATTCTAAAAATATCTCAATTAAAATCAATTAAATTAACCAAAAAATATTTTGTATATAATATATAGAAATAATTACAGAATAACTTAAATAAACTTTATTATAAAAGTGTAAAATTTTTACTTGATTTTAAAGATAAAATAAGTAAAACGTGACAAGTAAAAATGACTAATCTATACTGATAAATGAAATTGAAGTGTCTGTATGTAAAATCAAAATAACATTTCAATCCTCAATACACATGATGAACATACGGCACTTATAACTAAAATACATTTTGAAACAACTGAACCGATTCGGATGGGACTTTTATTGGAAGATAGCTAATATCGTAAGAATTCAAATAATCTAATTTAATAAAAGCAAAATATTTGGGGTTCCGCGCAAAAAGTGAAAAACCCTCGAAATCGTTCAAAAAAATTACTCGGCGCCGTATCAAAAGCGCCGCCCGCTACCTGCAATGTCACAAAGGTTGCCTTAAGTAGTAAAATAATATAAACATTTTATTATTTGAAGTGTAAACCTCTTTAGCCACGTTAAACGATATTAGGTAGGGGTAAATATTATAGGTTCGCGAGATCGACATGCGCAACATGCGTTGGCGACAGCGTCAGCAGCATGCTTATTGACCTGAAAATATCTTTAACTGCATTAGACGATTTTAGTTAGGGTTGGTGGTAATCCATAAATAAAATTGTAACAGGTATCTTTAGGGCGTGGCGTGTGAAGTAAGACACAGATATAGAAAACGTCTAAGTTTTATTTCACACACAGAACTGAATACAAGTTAGCAACTTAATATAGCTAAGAACTAACGAGAGACGTGCAACTGACCCGTCCCACAAAGGTGGAAGCAAGTAGTTGTCCGTCAACTATGAGTATATCTTTGATATCAAGGAACAGTCCCACAAAGGTGGAAGTAGTACCTAGATATGATATGAGCCTAATACATTATGGGGAAAGTGCACAGAGACAAAACTAATCTGAGAACTTATCCTAATTCACAAATCACTTCTATACCGCGTTCTAAAATTCTAGTGGCGCCATCTAGTCCACTTATAACACACTAAACACTTGATGGCGCCATCTATTTCCCTTATGATACATTTCTGGTGTTACAAAATTAAATTGTTTGTTGTAATGTCAGAATATAATTTTGATACTGATGTTTTACGTTTTATTTTGTACGGTAAAACAATTAACGTGAAAAATACGATTATATACATTTATCCTGCGAAGTTATTAATATGTTTTAACTTGATTCCTCGCGGACGAAGTCGCGGGCAACAGCTAGTATATATAGAGTAACACTATTTGAGGTTTGAACATGACGTGCTAATTCTCTCGATCGAAACACAATGAAGTAAATACATTGGAGAATACATCAAGTAAACATTAGAAGCATATCAACTAAATTTGTTAGGCACGTTCTTATCAGTAAACTTGTTTAGAGATTGACTTATCATAATTTAAAGAATCCTTCAAAGTTGTTATGTGATTAGTTGACGCGCGCGTTTCCGTGCTGTATACTAATGTAATAGCAATGTAAAATATTACTAATTACTATATTTAATATAGGATATTAAATTATCAACGATAGGGTCCGTTAACCATTTGCCGTTAGTTTATAATATTTCTATTGAGATTATATTTGCCTACTACTGTCATAATTGAAACCCATTAATTAGAAATGAGAATACACCTGATTAGATATTCGCCGAACAATCTAGATATGAATCACAGAGATTAACAGTGGTAGAGCCCACACCAACATGGGCCGGCTCGACCGGTGAAATACCACGATCTCAGAGAAGACAGGCGTATACTCCTGCGTTTCGTCTGACGAGTGAGGTTCCGGAGGTCGTTTTAAGTCCTCATTCATTTCTCATCCTTTCCTAATAAGGATGGGACGGGAAGAGGAAGAGGACTGAACGGGGAGGGGATGGATAGGAAAAGGAAACATTATTTTTCCTATCTATAACCTCCTTCTGTTTCTGTCTGTGTATCTTTAAAAGGTAGGCAACGCATCTGTGACTAATTTGCTTGTTGCGGTTGTCTATGGGTAGCGGACACTTAACATCAGGTGACCCGATTGCTCGTTTGCCACCTTTTATTATAAAAAAGATAAGGGTTTCGTGTAGCGATGGTATGCAGCTCGGAAAATTGCCGATGCCACGAGCACACTGTGAGTAATATCGCCCATACCTCGATAGGTATCCTATAGACGACGTTCCTGCAAAATTCACATTGTGAATGGCATTTCTGCATGTAGTTGAATCACTTTTGTTTTCACTGTTTTTTTCACTTTACCGCTTAAGGTCTAAAGTAGAGTGTGAAAGTTTGCAAAGAGAAATAATTAAATAGGATTTAATATTAGACTGGAAAATTGCTGATCATATTAAATTGCATGGCGGGTGAAGCCGCGGGACACACTTAAAACCCTAAATTCCTTAAAAGAATTAAAGTAATAAAAAAAAGATGTGAATATACTTGAATTACAATGGATTTCAAAACAGACAGCGTTTAGGAAAAAAATGAAAGATGAAAATATTCAATACGGCCATTTATTAATGTTGTCAGGGCTTAGCACTTTCGAGTGCCCAATTACTGACCCGAATGGAAAACTATTTAACCCTTTTAGATATGACTAATTGACATTATCTATATGTAATTCAGTTTTTGAAGTGAAAACTTCCATAGCCACATTAGACGATATTTGGTAAGGGAAAATCTTATAGGTTCGCGTGAACAACATGCTCAACATGCTTATTTGATTTTCGAACAGATTAGACGCTTGTTTTTTTTAATATATTTTCCCTATGTTTAATTTTGAATTTTATTGTATTGATTTAGTTATTTTGAACTACCAGTACTGTCGCACCTTCCCATCTGTTTAGAGTTTTAACTTCTGTCGGTAGTCCTTACTACCTGTGTTTTTTTATGAAAAAAGTAGCAAATGAACAATCTACACTGTCTTGTATAAGGTCGTGGTATTCCACCGGTCGAGCCGGCCAATTCGTGCATCAGATGTTGTTGCGGGCTCTACCACTGTAAATTACTATAATAAAAAATGTATGACAATTATTAATTATATGATATTTTCTTTCATATCTGAAGATGCTATAATGAGAGTAATTATATTTACATCCACTCATATAACTCGGGTAGAGACTGATAGGTCAGCATGTCTGATTGCTCACTGATAACATATCTATCTCCTGCTTTCATTATCACACACGTGACGTCATGTGTCTCTCGGCGATGTTATAAGAAAGGAAACAATACACAAAGAAAACAGGCCTAATTCTGGTCCTCTTCCCCTTCCCATCCTTTGTTAATGAGGAAAGGATGGGAAGGAGAACAGAAATTGACGGCGGAGGGGGTGAATAGGAAAGGGATATAACCATTTTCTGTTTATCCCTTCCACTGTCCGTTAAAGGTAGGCAACGCATCTGCAACTGTTGTTGTGGATGCTCATAGGTAGCGATCACTTGATATCAGATGAACCGCGTGCTCGTTTGCCACCTTCTAATATATAAAAAAAAATGAAAGTGATTTCCATAAAGCTGGTGTTATAAATAATTACAACTTACTTCTCGTTTTCGTAATCTGTGGGAGTGATTTCGTGAAAAGGAACGAAAGTTTGTAACAGAAAACGCGCTGCTAGGGTTGGCTGTAAGCTGGTACCTACCGATTTTCCAAGAGGTTGGTACATAATGTTAATGTTGCCACCAAGATGAGATGTGAGATGGTGGACCTGGTAAGGCTCATTTTACCAATACGATGAGGCTAAGGAACAATCGGGTCACCTGATTTTCTGACCTTAGCCCCTCATCAGCAACCCAACGATCACAAGAATTGCGTATGCGTTGCATTTTTACTGGTAATCATAGTCAGTCAGGTTTTTTAATAATCATTTGATATTAATGGGATAGAGTAACAATAGCACTCACGTAAATCAGAAGAGATTATGGAATTACATAGACCTCGGTTCTTGCATAACCTTCCTTTTTCTACATTCAAAAGGTGAGATGTAAACACAATTTATAATGTCTAGATTTTATGTAGGTACAGCTAGAGTAATGTGACAGGAAATGAGTCTATCGTCGTTGTTTTTTCATATAAATATAACTTTTCGGTGTAGGGACTGCCCTGGATCGATTTATGGTATGCATTTAAATTTTAAAACGGACCACCTAAACGATCAACTATAGTGACCGCAATACAATTCCGATAAAAATAATTTATTGTACTGTTATTGAATTATATATATATACGAGAATAATAAAACATACAGGTGCTAAGAATCTTAAATACGATAAGTACAAAATATATGTTATTTTATTGCATAAATAGATGACTTAAAAAAATGTAATATTAATCCAATTATGTTACACAGAGATGGCAAAACGAGGTTTAAAATTCTGATTCTTACATACAAAACAATGATTGCGAATAATTGTACCGGTGAATTGCCCCTGTAAATTTTATAGCATGAACTTGATGAAAATCCGTATAGATGTTGTAACTCAATCTACCACGTTTGTGTTAAAAAGATAAAAGTTCTTTTTTGTTATCTTTAAAACTACACAAACAATAATCCCATGAGATTTCCGCCGTATAATTTATCGCATTATTTAAATTGAATGTCGCAATACAAGACAATCAGATGAAAAAAAGGCTTTGCCTTGAGCATAAAAATGTGTGTCTATGAAACGGAAATCATAGAAGCGATCGTAACTCGACGTATTCAATTCAATCATCCTTATACCACACAGTCGTGCATCTTTATGCAATCTGTTTGAATACGCAAATTCTTAATAATTAATAAAACAAGAATTTATTGTCGCAATTCAATGGAATCTTACCGTATTGCAATTAATTAAGGCAAGTAGAAAACACTAACCACCAAGTTTAGTACACCTTCACTGATTGCATATAAAACAGTTATTTAAAAACACTATATCACTGTAAAATCAAATTATAAATTGTTTTCAAAAACAGATTATATAAAATTACGAAATTAATCAAATGGTTCGATAAGCGTAAAATACAACCGCCTTACACGGACACGCGAGCGATACTGACTGACTTCCCGTTCCACCAGACGGAGTTACGCCAGACATGAGACATCGGGCCATCATACAGTTACGTCATTCGCGAGTCGCGGCACCTATTCAACTGTCAAATGTACTGGGCACAGCGTGAACCTGGGCATTATAGCTATGGAAATGTCACAGAGTAACACTCCAAAATCAGATATACATTTATTATTCATTCTCGAATACCTTTTTATATAATAAGTTAGTATTAAACCAACCGAGAGTCGGCAGCCATTTTTGAATCCCATATATGAGATATCGCCATACACTATGCTAAAATCTTAGCTTTACTCTATTCATTGTGGCATGATGCGTATGACGTTTAGCTTATTTACACTAGATTTTTAAATCACATTTGGTAAATAATTGTAAATGTAATCAATTATACATCTATATAATTCGGTTATTGCGTATAAGGCTGTCATGTCACTTGCACCATGCTATAACTATAAAGCTATAGAATTTTTTGTACATGCGTTTCTAAACTCCTATAAGGATGATTCATAGATACAATCGCGGCAGTATTCGAATTCTCAACTGATAAATACTTTAAGTTACCCTGCCAGTCAATGAACTAACTATTTACGTCTGGAAGTAAAACAAAACATTATCACGAAATGTATTGTGCACTCATTAACTAAGGAATTCACATGATAAGTCAAGTTGAGTTATTTTAAAAGGTTCGCATGGTCGGAATAGTTTTAAAATTCTGATCAATTTACGACTTCATTAAATATACACTAGCGATATTATTTCAAAGCGTAATACATTTAATAGTATTTCACGCCTTTAAAGGAGTATAATGAGTTACAAATAAGAATATGCATAGACCCGCGCCATATTGTGACGTCATAGCCTTTTAAAATAATATTTTTTTTATATAAACCTACTTTCGTGATTCCGCTAATCCTATGTTGTGATGCTTGGGTAGTCAAGCTTTGTGGACGTCATCGGTCTTAGCGCTGCTATCTCGATAAAAAATATTTAGGCCATTACAGTGCTTGAAATTCAACTGTGATTCACACTTGAATTTCGACAACTGTATCACCAGTTATAACTGTTGCATGATTTTTTCATTCAATTTCATCAAAATTGTTAAAGCCGTTGGAGAGATAGCTGTGTATTAGACACGATACTAAAAAGAGATGGATTAATTTATTTTGAGCAAAATTATTTTATAAAATATGCGTTGTTTATGCATTTTACATTAATTTAAATGTATTTATGGTTCACTAGTTTTAATCGCTATCATGTGAAAGGTTCATGCTGTGATTGACTTTCTTGAAATCCTGTAAGAGAAAAAATTCTAGAGGTTTATGCAGCAATGATTTCAGGTAAAGAAAACTTTTCAAGGTCGTGTGTATCTATAGTGATGGTCAACGCTAAAAGATTGTTAATAATCTGAGATTCATCCGCTACTATTTCACTAACGATATTGTACGTACACAACTCCCGATAAAACCATTACATTGTACCATGAGATTTGGAGCGAACTTGGAAATAAAGTGACTAAAAATTAATAAATCCACAAATTATGCAGTTATTTACATATTGATAGTTTTATAATATAATATTTGAGTAACAGCTTGTGAAAATACTTAATTATTCACAGTAAGAGATTGTAGGCGCGACTGAAAATTAGTGGCGCTTTAGGAGAAATATGGAGTGATTAATATCGGCCGTTTCGGGCGCCGCGTCCGAACGTAAGAATTACTTCTGACAACTGTAACAACTGACTGCGGGAAATATCAGACGGCTTTGTATTGTGACGCAATGAAACTTGTTTCGTAAATACCAGTATTTATTGTACTTCTGTTTTGTTTTTATGACTTGGCTTTTAAAATTTAAATATTAGAATGAAGAATACTTTGGTATATATTTAAACCAATACCAATATTTTTTGCCATTGTTGAATTGCTGGCTATACCGAGAAGATACCACGGCCCCACAAGAGACCTGTGCGATCACATGTGACTATAGGGGGCTATCTAACAAAGCCCTACTGTGCTACTGCGCATTTTAAAGGAAATCTACGAACGCGAAAATGCCTTGGCCCAGATGGTTTTTAAAACGCAACGGGTCTTTATAACTGTTAATCTATATTTTTTGAGTTTACACATAGATCATTATTAAATTATTTTTCTTTTATATTTAAAAGTTAGAATATAATAGAAGTTCCTAATAACAACTTTTACGGCAAATGATTCATCTTAGTTCATAGGCCTTGTTTTTATTTAACGTCATTTTCTGCCATTTTTTGTATCTGTTATTTCTCATTACTCGAAGATCAGATGTAGGTCACTGATATACTTAACTAGTTAACTTCAGTTGCCTCATTTTGTTAAATTTTGCCGACTTTTGATGTAAATATTATGCTTGCAGCGTTAATAAAGTTAAACCTCGTAAAATCTCTCAAGATTATACTTGGACGGTTTTATGCAAGAGCCAAGAATGCCTTACGAACTATGTCTGTATAATTTAAAACGGTAAAATACCTTAATGATTTAAATGCGTATTGTTTAGTAGTTTTTTTTTAGATGTAAGGAGGAACCAACATTTCCTAAGAACGGCATAGTCGGTTTTCTTTTTTTAAGAGAAGGGGGCAAACGAGCGGCGTGAGCACCAAGGTGTTCAACGACGCCGATGAACACCCGCAACACCAGAGGAACTGCAGATTCGTTGCCGGCCTTTAAGGAATAGATAGGCTCGCTTCTTGAAGGACCCTTAATCGTACTGGTTTGGAAAAAAGGTAAAGGTATGTCATTTTTTATTTCCCTGAAATTGTGTGCAAATTTCCATGATGATCGGTTTAGTTTACGCATGAAAGCGTAGCAAACAAAAACAAAGTCATATTCGCAATTATAATATTAGTTAGGTGTTTACTTAACTTATTATATTAAGAGTTATGAGAAGTTTAACTTGACAAGCATGTTTCTTCAAGTGATATTTTGTTTCAGCATCCTCTTATTTAAATAAGATGGCTGGACGACGTCGAGCGAGATCTAAAAAACATCGGCTTCAAGAGCTGGCGACATAGAGTCCAAAGTAGGCCTACATGGAAACATTTACTTGACCAGGCCCAGGCCCACCCGCGGCTAAAGAGCCTCAGATGATGATGATCCTCTTACTTACGAATATTGACCGCTATCCTTTCAGGTAAGCCAAGTAACAGTTAATTTTAAAAGTCAAACAACCAAACTGACACCCTTATTCATGACGCTGTTATATTACTTGTGACACTCTGGGGAAAATTAGTCGACAGGTTACAATGGAACGGACATTCATACACATATACACCCATACTCACCCGCGAAAAAAATTACGATCCTGGGTCAGTCGGGTAAATAAAAGTAAGAAACATGAATCTTATTTTTATTTATATTATCAATGCGAATGTAGGATTGTTTGTTTGTTACGCTTTAACGCCTCAACTATTCAACCGATCACCATGAAATATTGCACACACATTGTCAGTGGTACATACACGACTTAGGGTCCTTCAAGAAGCGAGCGTAAGGAGCCTTGAACGCCGGCAATCCATCTGCAGTTCCTCTGGTATTGCGGATGTTCATTCGCGTCGGATCACTTATAATATTAGGCGACCCGCTGCCCGTTTGCATCATTTGCCATAACAAACTTTTATCTCGGAAAGAAATCTTTTCCCGAGGTATGGACAAGGTAATCTTCATTTTCAAAATCGGTTGCCATGGTAATATTGGTTGCTATGCCACTACGTTGTATGTTTTCCCAATCACACCTTGTTTTGTTTACCATAGGTAATTTAATTCTAATTTACGATATGCAGAATCAACTTTCCAGCGGGAAAACTGATGAACTATAAGCATCAAAGTATTTTTACAGGATAAGGAAAAATGAGCCGAGAATTATTTGATTTTTTTTTATGAATTAATAAAGCTCTGTTATTATTTTTGCGGCAGACAGTACGCTCGAAGCCGCACACAACATAGAAAATTTATATTCAACGAACAATGAATTAAAGTACCCACGGCCTCAATTAAGATAACATACCACGTTTCGACGAGCGGATCGGAAAACATTCTGAGCGCGCGTAAGATTGGTAATTAATTAGACTTCGAAACTTTGTATTGCCAGCATGTTTTATTGGCGGATCCACGAGAGGGGTGAGTGGTGGCTAATACCAGACGATATTATGAAAACATCGATTATCGGCTAGGAAATCATTATTTATTCTCTGTTCATATACAAAGTAAAAATTGCTTTGATGTCTATGGTTAATCAATAACAAATATAATCCATAAACAGCATTTTTACACGTAAAACCAATATCGCTTTCAAAAGATACTATCAATCTAATTAAGGCGGAAGCTCGACTTAGTGCGCAATCGCGTGTCCGTGTCTATTTCGAATTTTTGTAACTGATCCTGCAGATTATTAATGGTTAAGCTTTCAAAAAAAAGCTAAAAGTTTCATTTCAATCAAATATATTAATATTAATAAATTTATTAATAAACAAACATTTTTGATACATAAAATGAGGTAATTATAATACAGAGTTCTTACTGATCGGTTTGATCACCAGACCTCAAGACATCCATTTACATTTTAGGCGCTTGAACCATAGGGATTTCTTTTTGAATTTTTGAGTTCCATTATTCTTCGTTCTTGGAATACCAAATTCCATCGACACTATCTTGGTTTTTGGCATTCTATACAGGTTTAACAGTAGTAGAGCCCGCAACAACATCTGATTCACGAAATGGCCGACTCGACCGGTGAAAACCACGACCTCACAGTAATATAGTACATAACTAAAGTATTCTCGATATTAAATTCACCACGTGAAATAATATTCACGAGAAAATAAATATAATAAGCGATAGAAAATTGAAGGCGAAGTGGAATAGAAAAATGGTGAATATTAAAGCCTGAAGCGATCTCCCGAATGGAGAGTTATCGACGTTTTACTAGACACTAAAATTGTTTGCGCCCGCAGACGTTTTCGGAGCTACAGACATATTACCGCAACTAACAAATAATTTGAAATTAGGTTTTTTTCTTAGTTAATCGAGCCAGCGGTTCACAAGATATTAAGTGACTGCGGCCCAAAGGCATCCACAAGCTAACGTGCAGATACGTTGCCTACCTTTAATGGATGGAGGAGGGGATCAACAAACCAAAAGGTAATTTCTTTTCTACATCTTTCTTCCCCGTCAAATACTTTCCTTATTAGATAAGTACGGGTAAAGGGATCCATGATTCATCATTTATTTATATTTGAATTATGTATTTATTTTAATGTTCAAATATTTAGATCCAACTAAATGAAATGAAAACTAAACTGGAGATATCTATCAACCTTAATATGACAAAGTCACAGTTTTAAGTCTAGTAAATGTAATCGAGTAAAATGTTTACATTGTTGGTTCACATTCATTAATACGTTGCCCTAATAAAGTCTCGTAAAGTGGGCTAGATTCATTGTCTCCGTCCGATTATGACGTGGGTTAAAAAAATTAATAGGCTTGATAGACTAGAGTTTATTTCAGTCACGTTGCCACATAACAGGTGGAATTTTAATAAAGCACTAGTTTATTAGCTTTACAGTGGTAGATCCCGCAAAAACAGCATGTTTTGCACAAATGGGCCAGATCAACCGGTAAAATACCACGGCCTAACAGAGGACAGACGCGACGCGTACGCGGGTCAATTGTAGTCATCTTCCCCTTCCCGTCCATTCCTAATCAGGATAGGATGGGAGGAGTAAGAAGATTTGATGGGGAGGGGATGGATAGGAAAGGGAAATATCCTGCAAAATATATGCTTTTGTAGCTCATTTACTAGTTGCGGATGTCTATAGGTAGCGGACACTTAACATCAGTACCAGTTGCCACCAGTCCATAAATAAAATGCCAAAGAAATGGACCTGCATTATATGTCTATATAGTAATTAAGAGTAATAGTTTCTAAATTTCCTAATGGCATATTTCATTGTATAGCAATGTAATAGTAGTGAAGGCTACATTAAATATTTAACGCAAACCGCAAGCGTAGGCTCGCGGTAATCCGATCCGCGGCTCGTTTCCAATTCAAATACGTGCGTTTCAACATACGAGCGAGCTTAGTCCGCAGCCTGCGGCGAGCCTGCGTTGAACACGGCGGACGTTGTCCCAAGTTATACTAACTTTTACTTCAAAGGGTTTCATTTAAAGGTGTAAATTGCGTATGCTATTGTTGTAAAGTCAAGTCTAGCATATTCAAGTATCACGTAGCATCAATATCTCCTATATACATATATCATTTATATCTTGATGTTACGAAGTTAACGGATAGCCTGATAAATATACTGAATTTAAAATAACTTGTATTAGTTATTAATTCAACAGAGTCGGGCAACGCCAATGGGTGGCCGGCGAAAGGCCGATTAGCCGGAGAGGAGCCTCATTGTAAATCAGGATTAAATACACAGCGTTTAACAGTGGCAGCGCCCGCAATAAAAACATCTCATGAATTACCGGTGAAATACCACGACCTCACAGAAAACAGCCGTGAAGTAGAAGTACTCTGCGTTTCGTCTGATGATTGAGGTGCCGGAGGTCTAATTCTAGTTCCCTTCACCTTCCCATCCTTTGCTGGTAAGAATAGGATGGGCAGGAGAAGAAGACTTGATGATGAAGGGGATGAATAGGAAATGGGAACAATTTTCTGTCTGTCCATTAAGATTTTGAAACGCATCTGCAACTCATTACCTAGTTCCATGTTGTTGCCTATGGGTAGCGATCACTTAATATTGGGTGAACCGCTTGCTCGTAAAAAAAAAACACCTGGTATTTACGATTTCATTTCAGAAGTAGACGTTTACTTCTACATGTCGAGGTGAATGGGGTGGCCGAAAGATAAATTCCTTTCTCAATTCTAACCCCCCATTCAATTTCCTTTCCTTGCCGTATCTAAAAGTTGACAATGTATATAAATTTTCTGTAGCATTTGCTAGTTTCCTTCCACGGACAAGTAAAGGTTAATTTTTTTTAGAAAAATCCTGATTTTGCTAACGTTATGTTAGCTACTACCCCTTCGTCGGGGTAGTTTGTCCATAAAAACTTTTATCACTTACTTTAGACCTTTAGGAGATGAGTTTAGAAAACATGTTTTTCAGTGTTCGCCTACGTAATAACGGAAATTTATTTGCAAAATTCCAGGTCTAGTAATTACGGTTGTGCGTTGATATAACAGTCAGTCAGTTTCTAGTTTAATATATTAGTGATGACTCCGGTAAGAAACACAAATCAAATGACATTTCCATTTCAAAAATTTGCCTACGCCGCAAGTCACAATAAAACGGACTACTGTACATTCGCGCGAACATTACCCTCATTCTGAATCAGTCGGGTAATCTAAAAGCGGCAACGATCGTCTAATTTTTTACCTATATTTATTAGATCTGAAGCAAAAGTGAACGCGGTATGGACTCACACAAATGTTTGCATATCTCATAATGCAAGCTTGATTACAATAAAAATAGCAAATGTTTTTATTTCCTCTTAAAAGTTCCACATATCGAAATTCTCAAAGCTTGAAATGTTTCTCAAAAAGCAAATTTCCAATAACATGGAAGTTTATTCAGGAACGCGCTCGGGCAAACATTAAAATATCTACGACCGCTTTCCTCGCCGCCTCGCCGAAGATCTGAAACTTTCTTTGATGGAAAATGTATATGGGAATATATAAAATCTATATTTGCAAACGGTTATACAACTTTAGTGTTGTAAATTGTATTCATACCAAGCCATACCTGCTAAATTGATAGCTTTTTCATATCTCCATGAAATCACAGACGGTTAATGTCAAGTAATTTTAGGTTAGTAGTAGTTAGTAAAGTGTTTCAGCGATTTTTTTCAAGAAAATAATTCCATATAAAGAATTGTGCAGTCGCTATTTATCGTGAACCAGATTGAAGACAGTACAATCGCCTCGAGAAGCGAAGACCAAAGATATCTGAGTCGCCTACAGTCGAATACAAAAATAATGAAAATATTTCAATAAAAACTGCCGCGTCTGTCTGTAGCGACAATTTTTAAAACCGCTGCAATCACTTAAAAATATCAATTATTTTTAATGATATATTCTTATTTTTGCAATATTGGAAATTCTTTTGTTTCCTTATCATGTTATTAAAAGTCAAAATTACATTTTATTGCAGTATTTTTACAGTCAGGAAAAGAGTGAACCTTGTTGAAATAATGTTGCATTCTGAAGATTTGTATTGAATAATCGAAAAACAAAAATAAACATAACATTGCAAATAACGACATCCAACTGTTTTCAATTAATTTGATTTCTTAATCAATCAATAAAAAAGGGATGATTTTTTTAAATAATAATAATTATATATGCTCAATTTAAGCATAAATCTCATTGATGTATTCAACAAATACGTCAAGAACAAATTTTGTTTATAACTTACAAGTCGCTTTTCATCCGATCCTTGAATACATTTTAACAATGCTCAACTGTAATCCGGTATGTAAACAAAAGTTCGCTTAACGCAGACCAATATTTGTGGAACCGGGAGCGAATGAACTCGCCTGTCAAAGGACTCCAGCGTTTGACGTAGTTGACCCTCGTCCGGGAGTTCTGTATATAACTAACAAACAGATAGCAATTAATGGAGATTATCAACTTAACATAAATGTTCTAAATAAATACATTTTCACAGAGTAATTTAAGCAGTCTAAATAACCAAGAACCCGTTATATTAGCAGAGTTTACCATTTGGTAAAGGCCTGGCCAAACCTCTCCTCGTTTCTTCTACATTCATACATCACGATGTCCGTCGGTAATGCCTATTGTAAATGTAACCAATCTTACATGTTTCACTTTCGCAACATAAATTTCTCTTCTCAATCTGCTTGCACTCATCCTTTCTACGTTTCCGAACCACCGAATCATACCATTCTCAATTTTCGTCAAAAGGTACTCTTTTAAGCCACACTTTTTCCTTAAAATACCATATTTAATCCTGTTATTCCGAGTCTTCTTGCTTCTCAAGAATCGCATCTCAACTGCATTGTCTCACAATCTCACTATCAGCTCACATT
Source organism: Papilio elwesi (assembly GCA_029849275.1). Lineage (NCBI taxonomy): Eukaryota > Metazoa > Arthropoda > Insecta > Lepidoptera > Papilionidae > Papilio > Papilio elwesi. The sequence continues at coordinate 6,892,138 of CM056701.1, read as the reverse complement.
CTGACTCCTCACTACTGTCCTATGTTCACACGTTACATCCTTTCTTATGTAACTTTTTTGCCTACCATATCTGCTGAACATGCACCCTGTACTACTCTTTAGCGCCATCTATTACAATAAAAAGTTCAGTTGACATTAGCATGTTCGTGATGTAATTAATAGAAAACATCGATTAGTATTTCAACCTATTCGAAGTTGTATTGCCCATGTGCGCTATTTAATCGTCATTATCGGTACGGACGTTACATCGAGCGATGTCTCTATTATGTACGAGAGCTAATCTCCGGGATCTGCGAAACAATTTGCTCCGCCCTCCCCTTCCCACCTCCCATACGGCATGCAGTAATTGCGACAGATTATTCGGACGTTATTGATATTGACGAGAAAGCTTTAATCTTAAAGGTATATATATATATATATATATATATATATATATATATATATATATATATATATATATATATAAATAGATTAGGTGACCATCGCCACCCTTCGACACGCGTTGCCAAGCTTTTTAAGGGTCTTCGGTAAGGGTGGGGGTACTTTCCCGCTCGATGGCCCATTCGTGCAACAGCTGCTGCTGGCTGTACCGCTGTCAAAATGTATGTCATGTCCAACACCGAGTATTATCTGGATGAGGTGAAGAAGGGAGACTAACCATAAACAAGCGAAATAAAAGTCTTAAATCTCTGTCACAAGCGTAAGTTTCATCTTACACCTATTTAATATAATTGATTGTCGACTCACTTACGCGGCGAAATGTTGCAATAAAGTTATCATCCAGTTGCGAGAATGACGTCATTTGCGAATGTGTAGCTCGCTTTACCGCGGCCGCGGAGATTTATGAACGTATGGCGATCGATGCGACGCCCTCGCAGCTCTAGCATAGGGCCACGTGCGTGTTTATGTATATTGTTAATAAATAACGCAAGGCCGTACAAAATACAGACGTTGAACTTAGGAATACCCGGAAAATGCGTCGCAATTTTGTCGCCTTTTTACAGGAGAAGGGGGCAAACGAGCAACGGGTCGTCTAAAGCTAAGTGATCACCGCCGCCCATGAATATACGCAACACCAAGGGAACTGCAAAGTAGATAGTAGATCTTAGGGCATTGACCCTAACAATGTGTGTGCAAATTTATGGTTAAAATGTAATCAATCATAGAGTTATTAAATATAATAAGTGCTTGGGTTGACATGGACGGTGTCTATATGGAATAAACGTGAAATTAATTAGTCTGCCGACAGAACCACGGAACCAAGAGCAGTGGCATCGCTCATGTGAGTTATGAGGCACACGATGTAATTAAACAACCGACGCATTTGCCAAGTGTAGAGGACAATCACTGGGGCCTCATTTGCACACTCTAGTAGTTGCTATCTGTTTAAAATGTTGCGAATTTAAGCCATATGTGTCACCATAAAGTCGACATTTGCTTGCACCAGCGACACGGATGCACTTTGACAATTAAATAGGTTCTAATTACATATTGATTGGTTAGTGCTTACTATTTTGAACTCTGTTGTGATACCAAGTAAGTACAAATTTATATGCAGCTGTATACTTAGTGTTTTAGTTTAAAAGTGTTTATTTTTCTTTTCCTTGTGCACGTTAGTTTTCCGATAATTAATTATTATTAGCTATCCATTCGTGAAAACTATTAATTAGCCTAGATACTGTATGAGCACTTCATATTCTTTTAGATAGCTGTTAGACTTCTTATAAAAATAAAATAAAATAAAGTACTAACAGTCCATGACTTGATAAGCTAATGAATTTGAAAATTGACGAAGAATTGATTTTCATACCTCGGCTGTCCTGTACAGTATGACAATATGACTTTGACTTTGAATGCAAAGCGCTTTCACAAATACGCTTTGTTGCTTACCTATAACCTTCTTAAAATATTGATGAAGACATGGTGATATCAAAAATATTAACTACTTGGTGAGTAACCGTAAAAAGAAAACAGATTATTTATTATAAATATTTGGTTTTCTTTTCATATAATAACTATACAATTATTGTAATGTTATTAAAAATAATAATTCCATAATTATTAATACATGAAACACAAAATATCAGAATTATTTTGTTAACTATACTTATATAACAAGGTCCCAGCGCAACTCACGAGCATTATACGCCTTCCAATTTCCATTATTAACACCCACACATGAAACATATTCACGAAAGTTGATTTGAAGTCCCGATAACCGACGAGGACGAAGCGTAGATGTATTTTTGTGAAACAAAAACGTAATAAATATTTACATCAGGGCCGTGCCTCTATCTAGCAGGACCCGTCCCGTTTTCTTCTATTTCTATTGATTTTTCCTGTTCGAATACATTCGAAAAATAAGAATATTTAACAAAAAAAACAAGTGGATATAATCAATTCCTCGTTAAGACAACATTGGCTGGCAGCCAAAGCAAGTTTCATCCTGGGCATCGAGGCGGCGAACTTTGCCAACTTATGTTATTGGAACTGCTACGGTGAGACAGATGTGGACATTTTTCATGCTCTATAGTATTATGGTAATATCATGTGCATTGGGGAAGGCCTATGCCCAGCAGTGGACTGATGCAAACTAATGATGATGATGGTAATATTCTGTACGACTCGGTTAGTATCTGTTTGTTAAAGACGAAGTAAAGCGAAACTTTGCTTGGTTTACTTGCATAGTAAGTAAGGGGATAAAAATCAGCACAGCATCATTACCTTTGAGTGTTGGTCCATTATTTCAGTAGCCCATCAATATTAAGTTTGTTGAGTTAGATATTGATCATAGGCTAGTGAGGGCCAACTTATGTGAAGCAACAATACGGGAGCACGATTTAAATAAACAGGTTATCGAATTAATTGCCTGTCATCTTTCATATCTGACTAAAGCATTTATATTGTTAAAATTTTTAAACCAATTAGATTAACCCTAGATTATCGCTATAATAGTCATGATGCAAGATCTAAGACACGTTTAGTGGCATCCCACAAATATGAGAACGTTGATGATAAACCAGATTGACGATGTAATATTTATGTTAGATTTTGATTAAAGGCTTGGTAGTTCATTATTTATTTAGGGCTGCACGATCCCGAAACAATCTGACGAAGTGCTCGAGTAACCCTGCTCGCCGCAAGCAACGATTTTTCCTTGCGAATGTACCCATACAGATGCTATCGAAATATTGAGAGTAAATTTCAATTCTAGATTCCTCTGATCGAAAAGTTTGGAAGATGTGGGTACTTGATAAGGTATATATTTGTAAGCATTATGACGCAAGGTGGCCACAAGATCTTTTTCATCAAATAAATGTGTAGAAAGATAAGCACTCACGCTCGTAACCCAGTGAGGTAGGCAGATATGGATTTGGTGTTGACACTATTCTCTCGCTTCTTCGACATCCACATACATGCTCGTCCGTCACGTGTAGTCCTAATGTCTCTGTCTTTATTGTGTACTAGCTGACCCGGCAAACTTAGTTCCGCTTGAGAATTTTGTTCGGGCCCATAAGAAAAATGTATGAGACAACGGTTTTTCTTCGTATACTTTTTGTGTTTTTTTTCATATTTTTTATTAGTTATTCTGCTATTAATTCGAATGTCTCTCGTATGGATTTGAAACTTGGTGTTGACTCAGAAACACTCCGGACACTAAGAACATGTCAAAGAGCATTTGAAAAAAGCTTGCTGGGCGTGACGGGAAAAGACCAGAAAAGACCAAAAGCTACTAGAACAACAACAAAGGTGGAAGACGTACTAAAAAAATAAGAAGGTTAAATGGCGATGAACTGGACAAGGAACAGCCGGATAAAATGGATAAAAATCCTAACGCAATATCAACCACGTGACGGAAAAAGAAAAAGAGGCAGACTAGTCAAAAGATGGACCGAAGACATCAAGAATATTGGAGGGAAAATCTGTTCAAGAAACTCTAAAAATCGTGACGAATGGAAGCTGGAAGAGGCCTATGTGTAAAACAACGAAAGACAACGACTTGCAAATATGTATAAATACCGTAAATGTATGCATGTAAGCAATAAAGGCTTAATAATATTCTGCTATTCATGACACAGAAAAAATCTGTATAGACGTTATTGAGTTATAAATGGTATAACTAACACGTATTTCGTTTGTATTATGGTATAAATTTTACGAAAACCAAAAGTTCATACAATCCTAATTTTTCATTCAGGATTTCTAAATGAAGGATATACTTTAATCAAGTTAAATACATAGAAGCACTTGAATGTATCTTGTTAAATGTACAACAGTTAAATGCTTGCCATAACTTTGTTTCTGGATTTTACTGGAGCGCCGGGTACTCCGAAAAATCTCATTAAAGAGCTCTGCATGCGAGACTTCGTTGAGGCAAAAGGTGCTAAGGCGTCATAAATATATTAAGTACCTTCTGTGAACGAAGCTGGTCTTGTTATATGGATAAAATAATAACAACACATTGAAAAGGTTATCAGAGGTCACTGATTTATGATTTTCCTCGGTCATTACACATCACACTTTGTTTTTCGTTCCGTATCAAGCTACAACGACTTATGACGGGTGATAGGACATTAAATGGCTCCATGCTGTATGCTTTTAGTTTACGTAGCATCGTAATTTTTATTGACTTCTCATTGTATTCCGGTTTATTTTTCAGTTTATATACCTTAGACATTATAAATTAAAGTACAGAAATAACAAAATATTTTAAGCGGCTTAGGTATTTTTCGACACTAATGAGATTGTAGAGCTGTGAGCATGTGAATCTTGTTAAATGATTTAATATAATTAATAATATGACAGGTTGTATGGCAAAAATGGGTCAGCTCGAACGAACTGGATTATGTTTTATAAGCAGAAGTACACATAATATATTTGGGCAAAAATCGCCGCATTTAGGCAGGCATATAGTCACAAAAAGTATTTGTAATAATAAAGGGCTTAACCGATTTGAATGAAATTTTGTGTACGTGTTCAAGTGGATTCGAGGATGGTTTAGATTCACAAATAAACCCAGCAGATGGCGCTGCAATCTATGTTTGTATGTTCCATATAGAATCCCTAAAACACAGTTACTCTATTAGGAACTTTTGGCCCCATGGACCGTCGTCCTAGGAACCAACTTGTCCGGTCCAAGGGTGGTAATTCATGAAGGATGGATATGTAAATATATTTAGAATAATAATGAATAATTTACGTAGAATAATACCGAAATATTTATCATTAAACAAAACAATTTAAATAAAAAGGGTCCACATGGCAATTAAAAATATTGTGTCGTTTAGTTTAATTGTATCAAAGCTCCGGGTCAGAGATCTAAGTAATTAGCGAGAGCACTTAACAATTCCAACAACCACCGTTATAAGATACTGTTATTATACGACCAAATTCACTATTCCGCCTCGTTAGGGTTTCTTCAATTTGACTAAGACACTATAAAACCCCCGCAAATGTACAAACATTACAATGTTACTTAAAATTTGTTGTTGCATAGTTTCTTAAGTACCAACAATACATTTCTTATTTAGGATACTAGTGAACAAGCCGGGGGCTTCGCACGGGTAACACTGAAAAAAAAGAAAATCGAGATAAAAATATATTACCTTTAAAATGACGAAATTACACATGGTGACCAAATTTCATTACGATTGGATCAGTAGTTTCAGAGTTTATAGCGGACAAACACATGATATTTTTATGTAAGATAGTCAGGGATAATATACCTTTCTAACAGTGAAAGAATTTTCTAGTAGATCCAGAGATTACGCAACGGCAACCTCACAAACTTTACCTCTTAATAATATTACTATAGAAGACGCAAACAAAGCAAGAGACGCGACGTCTTTTCCCAAGGCCAGAGCATCAAACCATATACACTTATAACTTCGACAAAATATCTGTACTAAAATACATTAACATTTTGACGCAGGCTAAGTTCAAATGTCAACCACACAAATAAATGCATATATTAGGTAGTGTACTTGTTTTCACACGGTTTTATTAACTCAGCTTGTTTATTTAACAATCGAGTTATCGGACTGTTTAAGCGTAAATATTTACCCCTTTCAATATATCTGGTTAATGACAATAAAATAATTTTATTATTTTGTCCTTCCTAACCAGAGGAACACTGCACAACTCTCCTTTTCTTTAAGAAGTACATGCACTTTACAAAGGAGAACTGTTAAAAGGAATCGATTACGGACAATTTTACCGATACAAAGTTGCACTCAACAACGGTATCGTGATAGCGATGGAAATTTCCGATTTCAGCTCGGTTTAAGAGAGTTCGGAACTTGTGAACAAGTTCGGTGCACAGTTGAGGCAGACGTTACCCGTAACTAGAGTAGAAACTTTATTACCTACAAGCTGAGCTCCGCGGTTTCACCGGCCGTGCAATTAAATTTAACCGATGATTGTTCAGCCTAAGATGAATCCTGTTTAATATGACTAATCATATAGACCTGGGGTTAAGTCTGGATTTTGGATTATATCTCCATATAAACTTTCATCCCCTACTTTAGACCTTGAAAAAAAATCCTTTGTTAGTACTCGTCTATGTACTAACAGATATCTGAGCAACATTTTAAGTTTGGACTGTACGCGTGTATCAGGCAGTCAGTTGTTTCTTTTATATTATAAATGGAATAGAATATTATAATGTTTTTTAATATAAAGATCGTAAATACCGGCCATTTTTAATTCAACAGTTGGTTGTATTAGAAAACGGACAAAAGTGCGTTCAAGTTATTTTACAAAATTATGAATTTATTGTTTTTTAAATGAAAAAATAAACTAGTGCATTCTCACCTGGTGTTGTGGCGATGCGCACCAGTTTAGCATTTATCTGTTCACTCCTCTGAAGACCCATATAATCATCGTCATAATCGGACGGAAATCTTTGCCATTCGCACAAAACAAAAGATTCAATTCGTTTCGTTCGAACGCGAAGTATGTACCCACAACAACAATAGTCGTATAGTTGATCAATTGCGCTCCTCCTCTCTCCCCGTTTACCTCCATAGTTTATCAATCTCTTACAATTTACTCAGAACACAAATCTTCACTTCTAACGCGTGTAATTAAATTGATTTTTGAAGTAAAAACTTCTTAAGCCACGTTAGACGTTATTTGTTAAGGGAAAATGTTATAGGTGTGCGTGAACAACATGCTCAACATGAAACATGCGTCAACAACAATTATTTGCATTTGGAACAGTTTCGACGAACTTTTTATTATTTAATTTTCTTTTATTCAATTTTATCCTTTAAATACAAGAGTTTTTTTGTGGATTATTTATTTATTTTTGAACTATTGTCGCGCCTTCCGATCTGTTTTATCACTTCTGCCGACACTCTTTATGTGTGTCCTTGTGTATTTTTATTAGTATATTTCTGTTCGGCAGCAGATTCAAATCTATACCATCTTCAAAAAGTTTTTTAAGAATAAAATAAAGATTTTAAAAATATTAATTTGTTAATGCAAGAGCTGCAATCTCTCCCCTAGGGATTTCTATAAAACGAGGCAATTTATAGCCGTGCAATTTGAACGTCGCTATAAAGTTATTTATACTAATTGTCTCCAGCGAACTGAGGCGTGGGAAAAAACATTTGAGCTCACAACAAAACTCTAGACTTTAATGGCACTTCTAGCGCAACTTCATTTGTGAAACTAAATTATACCGAGATTTTCGAGCAAAATAATTAACTATAAACAAATAGCTAATTTCTTTATGAAATACTTTTTAATTTACAAAGAAATTTTAACAGTAACTGAATCGTGTATCCAAAATTTATTTATAATTTATTGTACAACACAACATAATAAATAGGTAATTTATTTATTTACTTACTTGTAAACGCAATGCCGGGGCGGGTTGCTAGTTTAATAGTGGGACGACAAAGTTATTGTCGCTGACATGATAGAAAACATAATCTTGACCCTTAGAATCGCCAATGGCGAGTTACAAAACAGATTAATATAAAATGTTTTTTTTGATTTAACAGTGTTGACCGCAATGATGTTATAACACAAAAAGTAGCAGATTTATGCCATTACCGAACGAAAAGTGAAGGCTGCAAAGCGTCCTAATTGTGACGCTTTTTCTTTAGATTACGTCATGTATTTACATTTACGCTTAAGTGACAAACAAAAGCTGTCCTCTTTTTTCTTATTATTTTAATCGCGCTATCCTTTTTACACCACTTGACATGTGGGAATGTTGCTGTCACTGTCTTTTGTATAAGTATGGGAGTATAAAATATCTGTTGTTTAAACTACGAAACTACACTAATTGTTTGGTTCGGAAAACCACTTGTGATTTATCAATGTACATATCTATCTATCTAATATATAGTTTAGGTCCGGATCAAATAACAGATGAGAGTATAAATTTCTTATGCCGTAGGACCATAAGGGGTTACCGCTTATTTCGCACTATTTCCTATAAGAAAAAGTATACATCAATCTAATAACGAACCGAGAAGATTTTGCCGTGAAAGTACAAAATTAAGCTTTTAGCTTGAAGTCTGAACTGATTCAGAAACCAGCCACTATAACAATGTGTATACAAATGTATGTCGACTACAAGATTCACATCTTCCCCAAAGACCCTGCCACTCTGATACCCGAACCCTCAACCAAATTTTTGATTCACTTACCACGCTACGTTATGAACGTTGCAGTTATGTATTTGGTACAACAAATATTTAATAATAGCTTAATATTCCATACAAGTTTGTTCACGGCCTCATAATGTATTCCTGATATGAAGCGTACTAACATACAACTAATATGTCACATAGCACTCGGTTTAATTAATGACTGTTTAATAACGGTCTCAATATTAGTGACACGCTGTGCATGTGCTGACATCGACTTAATAATACGCTATATTATATGTTATCGAGTACACTATGTGTATACACTATGTTACTGTATATAATATATACTATTTCTCATAGAATGTTACAACAGGCTTTTAGGTTACATTACAACAATGACTGTTTGGAAACTAATTCAAGAGCGATTTTTGCACTGTCGATAGAGCAATCTCATGTCCCCTTGACTTGTTCGAACAATACGGCGTCTATGTTCTTTCAAATGTTGCTAAAGTGTTCTCTTTTGGCCTTCATTTTTCCTCTTTCCTTCTATTATCTGTACCAACAGTACTAAGAAAAATATTTGATTCTTTGTTTGTTCCGTTTTAACTCAAAAACTACTGAACCGATTTTAAAAATCCTTTCACTAATAGAAACGTTTATATTATCTGGTAAGCTGGTGTATTTTATATTTTCATTTGTCTATTTATCTAACCAAGCGAAGCTGGGGCGGGTTGCTTATTGGAATTATTACATTAGAATACTGAGGTCATAGACGATGTTAGTATTCAAGGTAAAGTTTTAAATAGATTGTGTGTACATTACGACCTGTTTTCCTTATTATGATTTAGCTTGTTATATCAGGGGAATCCCCAGTAAAGATTAACACCGAAGACATGTACGAGGGCTTTATTTCCTATCCCTTCCTACTACCTTATATTTTATCTACTTCATTGCCTACCCGAAGCAAAGATTCATGGCTGATCAGGTGAAGAGGTGAACAGGTTCCGTTTTTAGCTTCTTCTTAACTTCTTAACAATTAGATGCGTAAAATCCTAACTTATTTAATATATATATATACATAAATTCGCAAGTTTGTTTGTTACGCTCTAACTGTTTAACGACTCAACTGATCGTCATGAAATTTGGCACACATGTGGTCAGGGATACAGAAAATGAAATGCGGTACCTTTTATCCCGAGAGATAGGAAAATAAACCTAATATAACGTATATGGTAATGTATAACACGAAAATAACAAATCATATTAACATTTTGTTGCATGAATATGAAATAAATGACCACGGTAGTCAATAACAACTGTTTGACTTTTTTTACCTATAATTCCAAGTCATTATACGCGAACTTAAGTTACAGTAATTTCCAGCGAGGAAGATAAGAAACGAACGGGGGCGAAGCCGCGGGCAACAGCTAGTTTAGAATGAATTTTAGCCATTTTAACTAAAGGTTGGCTATTAGCGGACAGTTAGCAACTAATGTAACCTTTAGACCGGTCAAGTTAGCTCGGAATATAGGGGTGGGGTACACGTTGTAAAACTTCTAAGAAGCTAAGAATTTACATGCACATTAGGGATGCCATTACCATGAAATTGTTAACAGTCGCCATCGAACCCATGTTTGCAAAAAAATTAGGTCTAAAACATCAAGGTCGCAAAAATGTTTATTTTTTAGCGAATCCTTCAGATTTAAATTGGAAATCGTGAAATGATCTACACGTCACATGTCTACTTTCATTGGACCACTTATACTTCGGTAGGTTACAAAATAACGTGGGTGGACCAAGCCGAGAACTTAGTAGCGTCAAAACGCCCACTATCGGTCAAACATTGCTCTATGCAAAACAAACTTTTGTTTGCACTAAGCGTTCTAGTTGAGCATTGAATTAGGGTAAATAATAAACTTGTTATACGGGCCTGTGAAGGTCACAGATTAAATTTACAACTAAAAAGGATTAGATTATTCTGTAATAGATCTGTATCTACTGCTGGTTTTCAACTCTACATAAGTACTCTACGGTATAAATAGATAAGCGATCTCGTCGAGGAGTCAGCCTTCACATGAGCTTATTTTATTTGTTTCTAAGGCTTCCGAAAGATACTTAGTTTAAGCAAATATTTGTAATTGTATTTAAGTGATGGTATTAATAAAAATATAGTAAAAACATGATTGATTCTCCTTTTGCCTGCCAAAACACCTAAAATGTATTTTTTTGAAATTTACACTTCATTTCACTTCAAATGTTTTGTATCTAGTAATGCCTGAATTTATTTTACTTTAGCTGGTTGAAATATTTTATGAATATAACATGAACGTGAAAAAAATAAAACATTTTATTTTTTATTCATCTTAATAAATAAATAAATGTGTATGTTTTAAACAATTATTACTATTTATATTTTAGTAAATTTATTCACCAAGCAAACAACCACAACCATATTTACCTACCCTCAATGGACATGCATGATTGATTGTTACATGATATCCAAAAGCATCGGCTACTCATTTTGGGGGAGTGAAGTAAATATACCGAATGTGTAAATATAGCTTTTGGAATGTGCTTCATTGTGAATGGTGTAAGGAGGAGTAGAGGGGGGATGTGCTTACTTACACGCTAATGGCAAGGGGCATATTTGTTACAGAAACGTGACGACGGTACTAATTGATTCCCGAGTTATACAATGTTATAGTTGTTTGTGTGTAACAGATTGATTAAATAAAGTTATTAATACTATCAAAGTTAACATATGGAAATTAAGTAAATCCTGTCGTCGCTATAAAATCATGATATTTGTAAGAAAATCAAACATTTCCCATTTTGTACAACCCTAAGATACTTTAATATGTTTTGAATGAATAAGAAAAAAATATTTAAAAAACAAAAGAAACATCCGAACGACGGGTGTAAGTTTCTTGTAAATAAAAAATGCGTTCACGTAACTCATAGGGGTGGGCAGAGATTACGAATTTCCAATGGATGTGATCCTGGCCCACCTCTCCTTTCTAATCTAAGAATACATGATCGTAAAATTTTATTTCAAATATTGGTTAACCTACTTTAGTCTTGCACAATTCTACACAATTAATAGCCGAATCAATAGTTATACTTTCTCCTTCGTGATCAATGCTTTCATTTTATCAGTACGAAGCTCAATCATCCCTACTAATATTATACATGTGAATGTAAGTTTGTTTGTTACGCTGTCACGCGAAGGCTACTCAACCGATCATCATGAAACTTTGTACTCATATTCTTGGAGGTACTAGAAGTAACATAGGATACTTTTTATGAAAAAAAAGGATATAAAAAGCGAAGTATGTATGTTTTCTATAGACCTATAGACTCCGAAACGGCTGGACCGATTTCGATAAAATTTACAGAGATTGTCCAGATTGGTACATTCCTGTGTTTGGTAGTGATCGGATCAACATAATTAGTGGTACCCGGGCGAAGCCGGGGCGGGTCACTAGTTTTATTATAAAGCTTTAGTTAGTTACTTTTTTAATTGGACTGAAAATTAAATTAAAAATTAGACACAATTTAACACAGACGCTTAAATATGTGGTATAGGTAAACTTTACAGAGGTGGTTAAGACCGAGATCGCAATTTTACACCAATAATTCAGGACAGCATCGTTTTGTTAATATCAAACTCATCTACAAGGGTAACTTCCTTGCTTATTAGTTCTGAAACCATCTGGCATTAACTTTACGCATACGCTGATGTAATTAGTTCGTCATGTCAGTGTGATATGTCAATTGTTGTTGACGCATCGGACGTGAGCGTCCGGGATGATATATGGTGTCAGAGTAATCCACTCGCATGAATGAATGTCTATCAACTAAATTGTGTTACAGTAATTTACAATCGTGAGCAGTGGTGGCCCAGTGGTTTAGACCCCAACTTAAGTATTGTAGGTCGTGGATTCGAACCCAGGCAGGCGCTTTACTTTGTGTAATTTATTACATATTATATGGATTGAATTATTTTGTACAAGTATAAGGTTACCGCTTAATAGAGCCACCGACCGGCAATCGCTTAGTATTTGGATTTGTATGGGCTAAAGATCATTACATCAAGTGGCGGCGGGACAGGATCACCTGGACAAGAGGTCAACGAGTGGACACTGTGCGCCAACGCGCGGACCTCGAGTGGACCGCGCCGCCCGTAAATTGTTCATGCGCGGCAATGCGTGTCGGACATAACGTCGAGTGCCGGGTGGTTCTTATGTGCTTTACAAAACTTAAAGCTTTTTAAATTTAATTAGATAATAATTCAGACTAACTAAACTATTTACCGTTACTGATTCAGAATCCGATGACGCCTCTCATGGAGATATATTAAGTACCTGAAACAAAAATGTAGATATATAGGTAATTAGTTACGGAGAGTAGAAAGGTAAAACCTAATGAAAGAGATAATTACATTGTAACTCTTGAATAAATAACTAAAATAACCGCTCTGCTAGTGGGTCTTCGCCACCTTTTGTTTCTATTACTTTTTTAACAGGTTCGATTCGTGCATCCAACGCATTGAATTTATATTAAAGGTACTGCAAATGATCAAAGCTCGCGTCCATCAAAAGAACCTTGCAAATGAAAGGCGCGTACGGCTTTATGTGAAAATAATCTTGAAAAAGGCGCAAAACTCTTGTATTTATTCCCTTTCAAGTGTTTTTTTTTAAATTATTCTCTCTACATAACGTAGACTTCTGGTATCAGGTGACTTCATTCAATTATAAATATCAATATTCAATAAATTTCAGTTGTAATATTTCAAGATTTTTTTTTATGTGAGAAGGTGGCAAACGAGCAATCGGATCGCCTGATGTAAAGTAAGCGCTAGTCATAGACATCCGCAAAAAGCAAATGTGTTGCAGATGCGTTGCCTACCTTTAATGGACAGAGGAGGGCATAGACAGGAAAAAGGATATTTCCTTTTCCCCGTTAATCCCCTCCCCGACCAATCCTCCTCCCTTTCTCATCCTATCCTCCTTATGAGGAACGGGTGGGAAGGGGAAGAGGGCTGAAATTAGGCCTCCGGCACCTCACTCATCAGGCGAAACGCAGAGTACTTCTACTTCACGCCTGTTTTCTGTGAGGTCGTGTTATGGATCGAAGTTGGAATCGACGATCGTAAATGTGAATTAAAGGTGTTTGTGGTCGGCAACACGGATTGGGTTTGGATATGTTGTTAAAATAATTAAAGCCTCCGTTTTAATATTTAGAAAAAACCACAGGCAGTCATAAAAACTACCGACAGAAGTGAAAATTCAAGACAAGTGAAAGGCGTGATAACAGTTCAAAAATAAATATTTTTCAATAATTCAGTTATTTAATTTTTTGCCATAGTCAATGCATTCGTTTGACAGATAAAAACCTTGAACGTGCTACATTTTTGGAATGTAGCCAAAAGTTCTTCAACGATCGAGGCAGCTTATAAACGAAAAAATAGTGAACACCAATTACCGTGTGAGGGAAAAAAGGAACAATTATTGCTCGGACCATACCAAAGTAAAAGCTCGAGAGGGATTAACTAAACTGATAGTTGGGATTTTGCCAAAGACCACTAAGGTATATAGAATTTAGCTTATAAAATAGAAGGCAATAGGAAGTAAGTATTAACACACTAAAAAAACACAGACAATCATAAGGACTGCTAACAGAATTGAAAATTCAATCGTAAGGCGCGAGAATAGTTCAAAAAATTAACAATAAGAAAAATAAACCCTTGTGTTTTAACAACAAAATTCAAAACGGAATACAAGAAACATCAAAACCTAGCACGTGAGCCACAGAATACTGTGGCGGGAAACAAATCCCACCATCGCTATGCAATGTTTGCGACGTCTCGCCACAGCGCCATCTAATAAGGAAGGACTAAAACGTCGCCATCAAGTTACGGACGCATGCTAAGCAAGTTGTTCTCCTATAACCTAACCTATATGATTTTACCATACGGGCTAAAGAAGTTATCACTTCAATAAGTTGATGAAGGACGCGACAAGCGAAAGAAACTAACTAATAAATGATAAATGTAAATTAATATTTTAATCAGTGTTGCAGTGATAATAAACGTGTTTCCAACAGCGGTAAGTTATCATTGTAGCAGGTAATGGGTAATTGAAAATTATTGTATCAGTTTTTAATGAGCGTGGAAGTGATAACATAACAAATAAATAAAAAAAAACTTTTTAAAAGTCGTAAATTGTGAGTATAACAAACACTAGTTAATATAAAAAAAAACAATAAGCCCGATTGACTGTATCCCTACTACTTACCCGACTCACCCAAAAGGAAGTATTTATGCAAGTGTGCATAGTCACGTCCATATTGAGCTTCTGTGGCGGATGATCAATTTAAGAGTTAGGCGTCATTATGGTACAAGATCCGGTATAAGAAATGTATACACTCATCTGTCACTTGACCCTCACTTGGGCCTCAAATCGAGCTCGAGTCTTACATTCCGTTGAGCGTCAACATAAACTTGAACCCTAGAATTGTCAAAAGCGAGTTACACAAGGGTTCAACCTAATTTAGTTTTTACTCAGAAACTCAGAAACCCACTGGAGGACCTGATCAAATAACAGATGAGTATAAACTGGTTATCCGTATCTTAGACTATTAGATTCGTATTTTTACCTGAGTATCATAGTAAATATACTATCATGAGATGAACGACGATAATTTGCCCGATTGACAGAAGGTATTGTTTTGCGCGGGTATTATATGCATGTATGAATGTTGTATGTTCGTTCCATTGTGACTAAACGGTTTATTATTAAGATGGAGTTGTCATTCGATTTATATTCCTGTGGCTTGTTTATATAATGATATTACGCCGAGGCGGGGGATAGTTATTTATTCAACACGTGATACAATAGATATATGTGCTCAATACTGGCGCGGCGTGTTCCAACGTTGGGCTTATTAACACTTGACCAGCTAAAAATATCTGATTCCACTGACGCTAACATGTCTCAACAAGGTGAAAGCATATAGCGTGCAGTAGGTTAGTTCTTAGCAGATCCGGGATCATGTTTCTTCGACATTTCTTTAGCAAGATATAAATCGACGCCATTGCCATCTATCGGCGTCGCGTGAACACCACTCGAAACTAGTGATAATTATTAGTAGCGAGTCGCTCTGGGTTACCAACGACATCTATTAGTCACTCGTGTGAATGTTGATTGTGTTAAAGTGTTTATTATTTGCTTACATTGTTTATCGTCTGTTTTTATTTGTTCATTGTTAAATTACTTTTGTAAACGTATAATTATTATTCGTAATATCACTACATATTGTAAAAGAAAGTTCGCGTTCAACGTTTGTCTGTCTAACCGCGATAAACTAAAAAACCACTGAAAGTGTATTTATACAGTATCACCGACAGACAGAGTGATTCATGAGCAAAGTCTAAATATAAATAATTTTGTGGTTTTGTGTAAGCTGCTTTAACTATACGTTTGATTGTTCAAAGGCATTATAACCGAATAAAATGTTAGTTAGAACAAAGTTAGAATGCGTCGCTATTTTTACATACAAATCCTTTTAATGTAGTCATTGTAAAAATCCATCGCATCAATTTCTCGTACATTTTCGTCTTTCACGGTGCGGAACACTCTACAAAAGAAACCCGAGCGCTTTGAGGATTTATACATTTTGAGCCAACAATAGATCAGCGGGTCGAGTGAGCGCTTAGACGCTTGAGAGGGACGTTGGTCCATTTATTTTCTCCATATCCGTCTACCTGACCTTACATCGTTCATTTTATTTAGATATGAATCTGAAGTCAAAACTTTATTGTGTCGAGTTGTTTGTGTGAGCCGTTGTCGAGATTTCCGACAAGGAAATAATGCAAACGACGTTTATGGTTCCTGGTCATTGTTTTGTTCTGGTTTGTAATTTGACCAAGTTGTATAGTCCCCCGCGACCCGAGCTCGTCCACTCTTCGCGGATTGGGGATGAGTACCCATCGGCAAAGATTCTGCGTCCGGTATATGTATTATTAACTTCTATATACCAATCGATCGTATTATTCTTACGTGGTTGTTATAGTCAAAAACTTTAGAATTTTCAATACAACCTCATTTATTATGACGAGCTAAAGAAGGTGGACGTAAAAATGACCAATTGAAATGCTAAGAGAGATTATCAAACCTTTTTAATGAAAGATAATAATAATAAATAAATAAGCAAATGAGCTAGCGGTTCTTACGTGATTACCGCTACCCATCCATCCGCAAGAAGCAAACGAGTTGTAGATGCGTTGACTACCTTAATTTTGGAGGCTAAGGAAATGATGGGAAGAGGAAGAGGATTGGAATGGGCTTCAGGCACCTCTCTCAGGCAAATGAAGAATCATAAAATACTTCTACTTCACGCCTGTCTTCTGTGAGGTCGTGGTATTTCATCAGTCGAGACGGCCCATTCGTGCAACAGATATTGTTGTTGAGGGCTCTACCACTGTTGAAACTTAGTTAAAACAAAATATAAGCCGCGGTAGAGTTTCGCATCAGTTTTTCAACCGATAAAGTCGGTTGGACGGAGAAACTACCACTTGTACATTTTGCTGCGTGACGCGACCCTTCTCCCCAAATTTCCTTAGCACTTTTATGAGGTTGGTTTTTCATTTTGTATGCATGTGACGGAATCTTTAGTCATAATTTTCACTAACTTGTATACATCCGGTTGACTTGAAAATTGCACTTGAATCAAGAACCGGTTACTATACATTTTTAATAACTTACTCTGAAACAAAATTGAAGCTATTGAAGATTTAAGAGGCCTGCCCTGAAGTCTGGGGCGGGCTCGCTTTGGTTTTCAATGAGGAGATAGGAAATCTCTTAACATAATAAACGGTAACAAGTATTAAGGGAAATATAACAGCCAGGCAGTTGCCATTTTGTAATTACTTTTTATTTTAACGTCATTGATTCTGTTTTGTACCTAAAACAAAAAACACACACAGTCCATAAGGAATGCCGACTGAAGTGAAAACTCAAAATAGGTGGAAAGGCGCGACAATAGTTCTAAAATAAATAATTAACAAAAATAAGCCCTTGTACAATAACAATAAAAATAAACAATTACAATCTACATTATATTCTCTTGATAATTAACAGATTTAAATTGATAAGGATTCATACCGTGCGTAGTAAGTGACGAATGCGTTTTAATTAATGTTTTTTAAGAAAAAAATGGTTATTGTGAGATAACTATACAAGATAGATATATATTATCACGGACTTTTATTTAGCATATTTAAAGAGCTACAATTATTTAATGCATCATCTTAATGTAAGTCTTATAGTCTACGTAAGACAATATAGAAGTTTCACTTCAAAAATAAAACAAAACATTGGCAAGAAATAAAAGTAGTTACAAAAAAGGACACTCATCAGTCGCGAAGCAAACGCATGGCATGTAGAGTCCCGCTCGTCTCCACCTAGCCTCGTTGCGGCCACTCCACTATTATACGTAGTATGTGAAGTGAGTGTCAAATTTACGTCTCCACAAAGTCGCGGGTGTAATTTGAAAAAGCATCTCGAGCAGAGTTTGCGTAGTTGTTGTAAGTTTTTTGAGTGATTTACGATATATGTAAAAATAAAATAAATATACGTTCACGCCCGTACCCAGAGGGGTACCCTTTAATTAACAAAGATAACACGACCTTGATGGTACTAATTATTAAAATCCAATACTCATATAACGACCATCAGGGCGAACAGGTTGTCGAATACCGTTCACGCAGGGTAGGTAGGATTACGGAACTCTTATGGACGTCCACTCAAGGCGACTAGGAACTGATCTTTGAGGCAATTAATAGAAGCGATCCTCAGAGGATGTGTAAGTTCTGATAAAAAGAAAGCAATTTATAGTTTTATCAAAACCAAAAAACCCAGCGGAAATTGCTACCTGCGTCTACCCCATTAGAAATAAGAGACGTGAAGGTTTATATATATTATAACAAAATTACCCCCGTTTGTTTTAGTAAAATGTTACGAAAAGTATAGCTTAATTTTTTACTAGCTTGTTTTATTTTACTAAATCGAATATTCCAATTTTCTATTATATTATAAGGAGATAAACATCGGAGGGAAAATTATTAAATGGCTTAGCGTCTGTCGGGGAATTACGTTATCCTCGGCAAAGCTATCTCAATAAACAGATTGTGTCGCCGAGCATGATTAATACAGCGCCGGGTAGATGAATTAATAGACATAATTATCAAATCTAATTCACTCGGGGTTTGTAATTAACATTCGTAAACTGCACAATAAATGTAACATAGTTTAGTTTCGTTGTTTAAACGCTATTTTCATCAGAATTTATTGGCAAAAATGTGATAGGTTTAACAGTGGTAGAGCCAGCAAGATCTGTGACAAATATGGGCCGGCTGAACCGGAGAAATACCACATCACAGAAGACAGGCATAAACTAGAAGTATTTTGCGTTTCATCTAATGACTGAGGTGCAGGAGATCTATGATTTGAGGGGGAATGGAATCGAGAGTAAAAAGATTTTTTTTGTCTATCCCCTCCTCTGTCCTTGTTATTTTATTACAGATTATACTTATTACCTTGTTACAGAGCCTAAGATACCAGAACCCTAAGAATCCAGGTCAGAATGTAATTCAGGACCGCGTAGCTCTCCCCATCCGGAAGCAAATCACTCCAATACCTTGGCTCGTAATTTATTCAGCGGCCGTATGTTTAAGTTTCATCCAGTCACAGGTAACAGACGCTATCAGATCCCATGAACCTTTGTACCGAAAACCTACATAAAATGAAAGACGAATAAGTTGAATATATCAACTGCTAATAAGTTTGTATTCGACGTCTATCCTTATTTGAAATATCAATCATTCATACAGAGTCTAATTCCTCCAATAAAAGATGTCCCAAAAGACTACTACAATTTGTTTTATCCAGAATTCGAACGTAGTCGTCTAGGGAGACGGAATACACGCCGATACCATGCGCAATCCTCGGAAATTTAATCATCATGAAGCATTTCAAAGGAACGCTGAATGTGTCGTACGCGCGAGTTTTATTGTAACCATAATTCTGTATTTCTAACAAGAGAAACTTTTACTGAATACATTAAATTTCGGTTGTAATATGCGTCTTATTGGACAACGAATGATATACAGTGAAACGGGGTGAACAGGCACAGAATTGGGCTTTGAGTAAACTTGTCATTAACCATGACCGACATTATTATACGAGTATTGATTTTGGTATCAAAAGTTGAGTCGCATTTTGAAGACTGTTAAGGGCCTACACTAATCAAATAAAACAAACAGATTTATATATTTCTTTAAATGATAAGTCGTCCCTATTTGAAAACGAAATGGGGTTAACAGGACGGCATAATAAGGAAAAACCGTCAGAGCTATAAGAATTTTGGTAATAAGATTTTGTAGTGACAATTCGGTACGTAGGTATTTAATGTTAAGAGTGAATTGAGGTAAGTATATACAATATGTAGTGCGTATACGTTGGATAAAAATTAGTAGGTATTTTAAGAACATCTTTAAAATTAAAATAAATATTTTTAATACCATGGAAATTGCTCAGTCTGTAATATAACATTTATTTATCTGAAAATCAGTTTGATAAAGAAAATATTAGTTAATTTAGCTAAAACAGCATAATTAAAATATCCAAATCCTAACCTAACCTAACCTACTAAGTTAGATTTTGTTATTCCTGCAGCGTATTTCATTTTCCCATTTATGTTACATAAGATAATTCTCATATCAAAATTGAATAGGACGAGAGATAAAAATATAAAGACATTCTTTATCAATTTCAAACTGTTTCGTTATGCAAGAGCCAAAATAACTTGTACTAAACTATAAAAAATCAGACGTGTTTGGGCAATAAAAAAGCTAAAATATAAAGAAAAATGACAAAGGTTATGACCTCGAAGTTGTGGATAACGATGGATGGAAGCTGAAATAAATATGCCGGCATCCCCCAGTCCCCAGGGCATGGAGCGTCCTCTCGACCCGTATCTATTGTTTTCGGAAAAACAAATGAGGTGTTTTGTACAACGCTATTCTCCGTTCAAGAGTTTTATTGAATCAACACAAAAGTTGAGAAAGTGATTTTAATGATAGTAGGTACTATATTTTGTAAATTATATTAAACAAAATTGGACCTAGTTACCCATTTGACATATAATAATACCGATAGCGAAAACAGATGTTAGACAAATTTAGTACAGTTGGAAAAAAATGGTTCGTTTACTCCTTATTACACGATGGAATTTTTTTGCTTTGTTGTTGCTTTGTTTTTTTAGCAAATTTAAAGCAACGCTGAGATTATAAAATTGCTCCAACAGATGGAGTTCAAGATACAGTGACTCGTCTCCGTGACCACGGGATCATTAAAAATTCTATTGAGTCAAGTATAATGGTTCAGGCGTCTCAGAATAAGGCCTCCGACCTCTCACTGGTACACGCTTGCATCATGAATGTTATACTTTCTTAAATTACTCTCTTTCATATTTAACACGAGGAACATTGTATGCAGTAAGTAAATATATTGGGGGCGCATGTGTTCCATAACGAACGTTTGTGCTCGAAGCGTAAGTGGAACTGAACCGTAATAACTTTGGCAGATATATGTAATGGTGCTGCTGAAATAAACTGAAAATATTGTTTTCACTTTAGAATACAGTTTCTTAGGTCGAGTGAACTACTGAACAATTGATCGTCAGTAACATTTATGAGTAGGACTTATTTTTTACACTACCCTGGCAAATTTTGGCGTAAGACTCTTAATGGGCGATACATAGATTAAATACCGCGTTCCACACAAATTCAATATTCAAAAGTGAAGCTCGTTTGTATACATATATAAATATAAATGTAAAAAAATGATTAAATTAAAGTACTAAACACTGTTTTTAATCTATCGTCTTTTGTATCGTTGTATGTTTATGGTTAATACAATTTTGTAATGTAGTTGACAACACTTTTAACTTGTGATTGTGTCGCATTGTTATTGTTAAAATTTTATATTTAGTTGTGTATAAAATCACAAAATTAATTAATTACGAGTTCATAGCACAAACGGTCATTTTTTAAATTACAGACTCGGAGATTTTGTATTCTTGTGGCGGAAAGCGAATGGCTGATCTAGATAATACGAAATCGCCAATTGGCGACTTAAGGTGGCTTTTCTTTTGGGTCCCGGATGTCTCCATCTAAAAGTATGTATGTAACATATTTGGGGCTATATTACTTATTACAGAAAATGTATATATTTTCCTTCTATCTTGGATATATCATATTCACCACAACACCATAAACACGGAACTAATCGATTATTCACTTTTTCGAAATATTTAATTTTTATTTCATCATGAACGAAATCTTTAGAACACCAAAATATATCTATTTTAATGCATCTTAGTACTTTTGATGATGGTTATTATTGAAAAACTTAACCAGTCAGTCGGATAGAAACACAGCAGTGTGAACCAGCCTAATAAAAACTTCACGTCCGTTTAATCATAATAAATTTAGTTAAAACTTGTTTACCCAGATCTTAATTCACATAATAAACAATGAACATAAGAGAATATTGAATTTTTTTTTATGTTAGAAGGTGGCAAACGAGCAAGCGGATCACCTGATGTCAAGTGAGCGCCGCCCATGAACATCCGCAACAGACAAATGCGTTGCAGATGCGTTGTCTACCTTTAAAGGACAAAGGAGGGCATAGACAGGAAAAAGGATAAGTCCTTTTCCCCGTTAACCCCCTCCCCATCCTATCCTCTTCCCTTCCCGTCCTATCCTTATGGGGAAAGAGTGGGAAGGGGAAGAGGACTAAAATTAGGCTTCCGGCACCTCACTCATCAGACGAAACGCAGAGTTTTTCTACTTTACGCCTGTTTTCTGTGAGGTCGTGGTATTTCACCGGTCGAGCTGGCCAATTCGTGCAACAGACGTTGTTGTTGCGGGCTCTACCACTGAATAGGTCATTATCGAAAAGCGTGACTCAGCATTTCTCTTAATCTTAGTGAAAATCGTAGGCTTCGTTTTAGTAGCAGTAACCGCGGCAGTGTGGACCAGCGCGGTACTCCTCGGAATGGCTATACACAAAAGCCGCACAAGACTTTATTAGGAGCGCTCGAAACGGTGAATGCGTTTGAAAACATGACTGCGTGTGCGTGTTCAGTGTCTCTCAGACCGCATACGAAATGAAGAGGGTATGAAGGAAAAAGTACTGAAAGGGGTTTTTAATTACAATTCGCTCGAGGCAACTTTGGTAATACAGAATACAAATATACTAAGTATATGCATGGAAATTTTGTTTGTTTGTAACGCTAAATTGATCATGAAATTTCGTACATAAATTTTGTTGGCATATCTGATCGTCCAACGAAAAGCATATAAGTAAGCAATTTGAATAAAATTCATCTAGCGTTCCATTCTAATGACATTTAACGCCATCTAGCGTTCTACAGTTTAACATTCAAGTATAGCATCAGCTATTTCGGATGTAATAAAAACGCAAGCGAAGCTGTACAAGCTGTGTGTAAAAGCTAGTATATACATATATGCAAGTAAAAAAAAATACTTTTCTATTAGGATCTTTCGTTTATAACTACACTCGCTAATCGATCAACCTAATTTAAGGCACTAATGGAATGGGTCGACTCTTGAAGTACCATGGCCTCATAAAACACGAGAGTGCCGGAGCCCCAATTTCAGCCCTCTTCCTTTTCCCATCCTCTCCTGATAAGGATAGGAAGAGGTTTTGGACGGAGAGGGAATATGAAATATCCTTTTACCTGTCTACCCTCCCTTTTGTCCAAACGTAGGCGACGCGTCTGCGGCTCACTTGTTGCGGATGTTTATGAGCAGGGGGGTATCACTTAACATCAGGTGACCGACTGGCCACCATATTCAATAGAAAAAACGACGGCGACCGCGTCCGCTCAGTGCGTCAGGATTCTAAATCAGATTTTATTTTCATTAGTTTTGAAACGCACTAAAGCCATTTCAAAAAAAATATCCTCATGTATATCAGCGCTGGTGGAAAATATATACAACGCTCCTCGAGCAAGTTCGTTCGATGTTCTATGGTAAATATTCATGACTGGAGTTTGGAGTGGTGTTTGTGATATAAGAGGAAGATATCTTGGACCTCGGTAGTGACGGTGGCTGGATGTACATAAGTTTACGCCGTTAAGTTATTCGACGCGACGCATAACTTAATTTTAAAACACACATAGTACACTCGAACAAAATTTCTACATTGTTTTGTTATGTAACCTTGACTAAAAAACTTAAGAATGATTTTGGTTGAAAGAAGAGATAGCTCCGTGTACGTCTGCACTCCTCGTTTTTAAGTGGTATAATTGAATTAAATAAAAATTAACTATTTATATATTAATGAAAGAAGATTGACAAGAGCAATTTATTTGGCAAAGTTGAGTTTTTCGGGGTCGTCCTAGGTCCTAAGCAAAATTATAGCGACCGTATCGATGATATATTAAAGATTTATTTGAGAAATATGAAAAACTAGTGCTGGACAACAAATAAGCTGATGTTAAGTGACAATATGGTTAAAAGATGGTGCCGCACTAGTTTCCCAGTCTAATCTTTAAAGCTACCCATGACAAAACAATGGTTATCCTAGTTATATATAGCAAAAGAGCTCAAATTGTGTTAATAATTACGAACAATACATATTCTATTACTGGGCCAATATCGTGTTCAGTGGGCAGGTAATCCGCTCAGCCGCGAATACCTTCATCAATGTCACTTCGTCAGATAGCCTCGCTTAAATAAATAACGCATTTTGCCCTTAAGTTGCATTAACTTTACGTAGTTTTATAATTATTTATGAATTACAAGCACTTGTTTCAGGTTTGCGCGCATTTCTTTCTTATTTTATTCACTGGAAAATGATGTAACATTATATCTCATATAAACACAACCCAAATATATGGTTTTTAATTTCTATGCTTTCTTTAGTATACATAATGAAGTACAAAATCATTTTGTACTAACCAACCTTAAGACCAATCTGAAGATTTCCCGATTTTATTAATCATTCCACAACCTGGATTACTTAAATTTTCAAAACAATAGTAAATTCTAAAAAAATAACAAAGCATACAATTTTAGTAAACAGATATAAAATGAACAATTGTAGAAATAAGAAAAACAAAAACAAGACTTTTATTATTTAAATAATATTAATTTCCTAATTCTAATTACAGCGAAGGCTTCAGAACCACTAAATGTGTAGCTATATGACACACAATATTGACGTAAAATGACAATTGTAAGGACGTAAGGGCGTGATACGTCTTGTAGCCCATTACAACTCGGGTTTACTTGCGCTCGACTGCGTCTTGTCGTCCATTGTTGTTGCACAGCGGTGTATTGTCCAGCATTATGCCTCAAAGGAGCCTTTCTTGTACGACAAGACGACGTTGATTTAACAGAACTAAATATCAATACTGATAAATAAAATTAAAGTGTCTGCATGTAATATCAAAATAACATTTCCATACTCAATCCACATGATTCGTACTTATAACGAAAATACAATTTTTTAAATTTTTGACTGTCTGTCTGTTTATTCCGGTTTATCTCCGAAACGACTGAACCGATTCGGATGGGACGTCTACTGAAAGATAGCTAATATTGTCGGGATTCAAATAGGCTAATTTAATTTAAGCAAAATATTTAGGGTTTCGCGCAAAAAGTGAAGAACCCTCGAAATTGTTATCTCGAAATTATTTCCACGCGGACGAAGTCGCAAGAAACAGCAAGTTATTAATAAAATGGTGACAATAGAATATCGAACAAATCATTATGTCTTTGTTTTTTACACACGTTATATGGGGTTGGCACTGAATGCGCGTGGTAGGTAGTAGAGAGACATTATGAATCTAATGACATCTCAATCGGTCAATCCATTTAGGCTACAGGTCATAATGCAATGGACATACATAAATACATATACCGATGTATATATACAAACATACAAACTTTCCTTCTGGGTCACTAGAACAAAAAAGAAATCTTGTCATTATAAGTTGTTTTGTGCATGTGTGACTTAACATAATTCGCGATTTTTAAAAGTTTGTGTTCAAAAATTCTAAAAAAATATAATATATCTTAAATAATATTTTTTTTAATATTATAAAGTGGCAAACGAGCAAGCGGCCCCTGGAAATAAGTACCGCTACCCATAGGCATCCGCAACAAGCTAATGAGTTGCAGATGCGTTGCCTACCTTCATGGACGAAGGAGGAGACAAACAGAAAAAAGGATAATTCCATTCCCTGTCCATCCCCTCCTCATCCGTCAAATCCTCTTCCTCTTCCCATCCTTTCCTTATTAGAAAAGGGTAGGAGGGGGAAGAGGACTACAATTAGGCCTCCGGCACGTCACTCATCAGAATACTTCTACTTCACGCCTGTCTTCTGTGACGTCGTGGTATTTCACCGGTGGAGCCGGCCCATTCGTGCAAAAGATGATCTTAGTGTTCCGTTTAAATAAAAAATATAATAAATGTTTTGCGTTATAAATAATTTTAGTGAATATTTCGTTAGTCGAATAAAAAATAACTAACTTATTGTACGCGTGTGGGCTGGAGATGTGGTTTATGACTGAAAGAGGAATGGAGCGCTGTGAACGATGCCGGTTTAATAATATTATAACGGTATTAATAATGGGGTTTAGTGGCAGAAGGTTTAACATTAAGGGTTGTACTCGTATGTATTTTTCACTACCACAAACCATGCAAGAGTAAAAATAACACATTTTGCCTTAAAAAGTGGAATAGAGCACCCTTATCAGTAAGGGTCCTGTTCTTAGACTTTCATAATTCAGAGAGATCAGAGAATTTCATGAAAATCGGTCAAGCCGTTTCGGAGGGGTTTCGTGACGGACTCTATGGCACGAGAATTTTACATTGGAGATAAATACACAAAGCGCAACTAAATTTTAGAATAGAAAAAAAAACAAATGTCGTGTGCGTATTAACGATTTATAAATAAGAGAATATTTGTACTTACAAAAAAATTTTGCGTATCTCACAATTTTTTATCACTATTTATAATACTACCATTTTTAAAAAGAAAAACACAATTAAATTACAATAATATTAAAAGTTTTAAAATTAAAATTCCAAAAAATAAAAATACAATAACTTAAAAATAATAAATATGTTAAATTGAATAAATAAATTAAAAATTTCAATAAACAATAATACACCTTATTTGTACTTATAACCGCGGGAGTCGATTTTTTACAGTATTTCAAAAATTTCTGTCTTGTTTCTTTGTTTCTCATTAGGTTGTCAAACACATACATAGATAGACAAGGCGATGTAAGATTTTTTTAAAGTGAATTCTCTTTTAGCTGCGTTAACGAACTCGCTTTAATTAATGATCTAATTAAACGCTTTCTTGCCGTAGCTTCCCGTCTGGCTCTGTAGAATTAACAATGTTTCAAGTAAGTTCGTTTTCTACCTTTTTCAAGAATTATAAATTTTGCTCTAAAGGCAAAGGAAATAATCATAAAGTTGATATAGTAGTGGTAATAACAGTGGTAGAGCCCGCTACAACAATAGCCGTTGCACGAATTGGCCGGCTCGACCGGTGGAATACCACGACCTCACAAAAGACAAGCGTGAAGTAGATTATTCTGCGGTTCGTCTGATAAATGAGGTGCCGGAGGCCTGTATCTGGTCCTCTTCCCTTTATTATCAAAGGATGGGAGGGGGAGAGTACTTGACGGTGGAGGGGCTGAATAGAAGAGATATGTAACCATTTTGTTTATCCCTTCCTCTGTCCATTAAAGGTAGGCTACGCATCTGCAACTCTTATTGCGGATGTTTATGGGTAGCGATCACTTGTTATTAGGTTAACCGCGTGCTCGTTTGCCATCTTCTATTATAATAAAAAAAATTGTAATTATATGTTGTATAGGATTTTCATAATGTGTATGAAATGTCTAAAGTAATTTACGTTGATAAGGATTAATACTGCATCCCTCTAACACTAACTACAGCATTGTACGCGATTAAAAGATATATGCGACCGTGGACGTTTGTAGATCGTTTTAAGATATATCTCGTCCGGTTTAGCCAGCGTTTGCAATTTAGGTGAACATACAAAAATATGTTTTTCCTTGACAATTTATTGATACATACAAAATTACGGTACTATGAGAGCAATCAAGTGTAACCTGTTATTTTGTGGTTGTTATTTACCTAAATTATTATAATACTTATATATAAACTGCGACTGGCAGTTATCACTAATATTACAAATTATTTATAAGAACAAGTTAGATTTTCTTGAATATAATAAATCCAAACAAAGCCCGACAAGAGCAATTAAATTCTCTAATCCAATCGTGCTACAACTTGGTTATGCAGATTGACAGACATGCCTCGCTGACACGTTCTATCCCACGCAGCCTTTTTACATTTAAATTCTAAAATTGCACCCTTACTCCAATTACGAAACAATAATGAATGTTTTGCATGTTTGTGCTTTAAAAACTATGCTCACTAAAATAAAATCAAATACCCGCATTGCGTATATCCAGACCAGAAAAGAGATGTGCATCGCTCAATGTACGTAATAAGTAAGGTTAGTTTGTACGAGCAACGTTCTGGCCACATAATATTCTATAGAGATTTTCCGCTATTGAGTTACACGAGTCATAGCACCGAGAGGGTATACAATGTTTCTCTTTTCAGTATAGGTAGTACTCTGGGAAAATAAACATTGAATACCCTCTACTACCTACCTGAGTTTGTTTCTTAATTAAATATTTGTAAAATAAATCTATGAACATCTATACTTACGATAGTACTTATTAAAAATTAATATAAACATGTATGTACATGCATTTCCATTTTGTTGGCGACCCGGCTTACCTCTCTCGCTTCTTCTACATTCATACATCTACGCATACATGCTCGTTCGGTTACGAGTGCTTCCTATATCGCCCTGATCGATATAAGTTGTCCTAGAGCGTGCTTTTGGCAACATAAATTTGTTTCGTTATTCTTTCGTTTTATTTATTATAAATAGTAAATGCACATAAATTTTGTTTACGTTAAAATTAGAAAGATTTATTATCTACAGTTTAAAACGTTATTAATTTTCCTTCGCTTAGCTAAATCTAAATTGAGCTTATAACAATCCAACCGTTAGTGCTAAACTTAGTCAATTCTACATAATACATTTTGAGTACGAACTAAACTGGAACAGTTTATTTTCAATGGCCCTTTAAAGCTGAGTCGCTTAATTTATTCGACTTTAATTCATCAACGACAACAGTTATATAGTAATTTAGCTTTAGAATATTTCTAATGTTATATAATATTTAATTTCTTATTCAAAATCTTAATCGGATTGCACACATATGAAGGCACTGGCACGACGCAAGCTAACGTTACTATCAGTACCATTTACTTCTCGACGAAATACCACGACCTCACAGAAGACAGGCGCGATGTAGAAGTATGTTTCTTTTCATCTGACGAGTGCGGTGCCGGAGCCCTAATTTCAGACCTCTTCAAGAAGGAAAAGAGAATAGGATTGGACGTGGAGGGGATAGGACAGGTAAAGGTTCCTTTTTCCTGTCTGTCTTTTTTGCTTGCCATCTTCTTCCATAAAAAAAACTCCGTAACGGCTGGGCAGATTGCGATAAGTTTTGCAGGAAATCTTCAGCTTCGCCTGGCGGGCACATAATTAGTGCTGCCCGGGTAAACCGGAGCGGGTCTTATGAATAAAAAGACAACAGAATACAAGGAAGCCCGAATCAATTACTAGATTAACAAACGAAATCAAGATAATTTTACAAACAAACAATAGTTTTATTTATTTAAGCACAATATATTTGAAATACGTCATATCTCTTGACTGTTGATAAATTATTTATGAGAAGGAATGCGTCGATGCGTCACGCGCGTCGCCGATCGGAAACCGATGTCGACTGACGTGTAGCTCGACAATCAATAGAATTGTGAATAACATAGGATTTTAGAGAATACCTGTAATAATCGTGAGTTTGTTACGATTTCATCATGCAATAATAATAATAAATCAGCCTCTTTTTAGTATTATTCCCCACTGCAGGGACACAGACTCCAAGCGAGGGAGTTTTCAAAATAAAAATAACCAAATTTAATGCAAACCGTTATAAGTTATACGCGAAACAAATTTATATATCAAATAATTCCTCTAATCGAATTCTATGGAATGAGAGTAGGGAAACGATGATGATGAGGTACACCTGTATCTTGTGTGTTATGAAATGTTATCACACCTTATTATAAAAATGTATAAACCTTTACGAAGCAAACATTATCCGCGATCATTTAAAACTGAATCTACGGTTAGTTACGGACCGGTGCCTTTGACTAATAGTATAATTTACCTTTCGGTTTAACTGGCCTTTCAGAGGTCGGAAAGGTAAAGCTAGAAAGACAGAAATAATTACACCATTTGTTAAATGAAATGGCGAAGGGAATGATTTATTTTTTATTAATAGTAATGGATTTTAAAGTTCGTGTATTTGCCTCTACTGCGGTAGCATATCACCGCAAAAGTAAGGCATGTCTTATATGTAATGAAATACACTTTTACCGACTTTGCACATCTCCTTACTTACAATGATATTATAAATGCGAAAGTTTATATGTATGGATGTTTGTTACTCTTTCACACAAACGCGGCTAACAGTTAATATTCTCGAATAACCATAGGCACATTTTTATCCCGGGTAAATGTACGGTTCCCTTGGGATACATTTATTTTGTTTTTTACAGGTACATATATAAAAGGCGATGTGCGAAGCCGGGGCGGATCACTAGTTACACCATATATAATGTATCAAAATTTAATATTAAAAACAACTTTATCGGACAAGCATATTTTGATGTAGAACAAGAGAGAGGTGACGGGCGTCATCAGTGGTCATTTATCGTGTTAATATTTGTCATTCGCTTTTTTAAGCTAAACTAAACGGGAAAGAAAAGGCGTATAAATCTTTACATACGTAAATGATATATTAATCCTCTCTAGAGAGAAATTGCGTAAAAACATTACGAATAAACAAATATATTACACAGTAAACTGAGGAAGACGGTATATGAAAACCAGAGGCAAAATAATTCCATTAGGCAGTAAGAGCACGCCGCCTTAGTCAATTAAACAAATCAGTCTAAAGTAGATTATAGCCTACCGAGACATACAAGCTTGATTCCAACCATTTGGCTTTTAAATTTGCAGACAGAATGAATCATGATTTCAACTCACAAGTAAACTGCCGTTAATTCAATCGGCACCTTAATAAGCCGCTCTAAGTCAAAATTCTTTTGTAATGTAGTTTGATGCTATTGTAAAGTCCAAGACAGCCAGCCACGCAATGCGCTTGGTCTATGCATTGCTATTTCAAAAATCCATGTTTATGAGAATGTAGTTTTATAATTAACATGACAGGCGAAGATTACGCAAAACCTCTCTAAACCGTGAATAATCACATATGAGAAATTATATTATTATAAAAAAGTAATTCATGAAGAAATATCTACCATCCCAAAGAAGTAAGACAGACGCGTTACGTAGTTGCCATAAAATATAACTGATGCCAAGGTACGTGAGAACACTTCAATTTATTAGTATTACAATTTTAATATAAGACTTCGTCTTGTCAGCTGACTTCTCGGGTCGTATTAAAGCTGTATTCATTGGTAGGCGTGCGTGAAGAACATTTATTTGTGACAACCGTACAATGTAACGTAAGTGCTCGTTTAACGAAATGGCTGAGTATTACTTTAATGTTGTCTGAATTGTTTGCGTTTTGACATTACTCTGTCTCTACATTACACTGTTATATAAGGGATAGACAAGAGAAATCAATATACTTTTTCTGTTTATCCCTTCCTCTGTCCATTAAAAACTCATTAGGTTAATGCAGATGTCTATGGGTAGCGGTTACTTAATATCGAATGAACCGCCGGCTTGTTTGCCAACTTCTTTTACAAAAAAAAACAAAACATTGGCAAGAAATAAAAGTAGTAACAAAAAAGATAACTCATCAGTCGCGAAGCAAACGCATGGCATGTAGAGTCCCGCTCGTCTGCACCTAGTCTTGTTGCGGCCACTCCACTATTGTACGTAGTATGAGAAGTGAGTGTCAAATTTACGCCTCCACAAAGTCGCGGGTGTTATTTGAAAAAGTATCTCGAGAAGCGTTTGCGTAGTTTTTGTTTAAGTCACAAGTTTTTTGAGTGGAGGTACTTTACTTTTATAAGGCGTTATGTACCGAGATATGGAACGCACGGGCACGCATGGGCGTATTAAACGTTGATTCGTCAAATCCACTTGATAGCATTGTTACATCTACATTGAATGAAACAAATTTGGGAATTACAAATTTAATTTTGTAACAAGCTGCCGCGACATCAAGATCGCCTCTCAAATGAATTCCAAATAACTACGACGAGACAACGAGGCATATAAAATCTAAAACGATATCAAATAATCTTTAAAAACCGAGTAACCTAAAATATTTAAGGTAGAAGGTAGTAAGAGAGAAAATGACGGCTTTATATCAACATTCACAATAAATCCGCAATATTTGTCTACCCCTCTGGAATGTAGGCGTGATGCTTGTTTTATGTCTATTGTATACTTGTATATATACGTATTAATCTAAATACTAATAATTTAATCTCACAGTATGAAATAGTATTATAAAAAAATTAAAAGCAGACCACCAACTAATATGAATTACAGCTATGAGAATGGTATCCATGTGTCAAGTGCTCTCGTTCATTCTCTGCTAAAATTGGTTACATCAGCCATACTCGAGTGTGCCATCAACGATCTACAAATGAATGCAGATCAGTCGCCGAAGTCGGCATGGATGACATATTACGAAATAAATATCATTCAAAATAACAATCTACATTCTAGTTAACCCAACATATCACTAAACATTTACTGCGATAGGATGTGACGGTGACCTGTCATTTTGCCGGAAAAGGATATCCAAGCCCCGGCATCGACGTTCAATTGTTATATTTATTGACATTAAAAATAAAACACCAACTTTTTTAATTACAGTTTTTTGTATAGTCTGTTTAAAATGTCAAAAATGGACTCAGACAATAGTTACAAAAAATTGTATACATTACCAAGAATACCTAATATAAGCGACTTTTTGGCGAAGTATAAGAATAGAGAATTAAATGTCAAATGACTTGTTAATTAGTATACATTACGAAGAAATATATAAAAATTGTAAATGGCGTGCTAAAGAAGAATTAAGGAAGCAGAAATAGAAATTAAACAGAGGAGCGAATTAAAGAAACTCCGAGATATACTTCCCAATATCTTATTCAACCTTATCATTCATTCAAACCCAATACTGAATATACGAAACGGTGTTTTCCAATCGCTTCCACTTTATTCGATCATTTGTTTACTACATTCAACCGCTGCCAGCCGTCCTTACGATGTCATCGATCTCCGTGAGTTCGTTCCGTTCCACATGAAGATGGAATTTTTGTACACAAAGGGTACGTTTTATATTAAAATTCGTAAATTCCAAAATATTTAAAAAAAAAAAAACTTTGTCTTACATAACCGAGTAAGATAAGCTATCTATCCATTTACAATTTCACTTGACTTTTTCTCACGTTTTCTACAAAATTACAACATTTACGATGAAAGTATAAAAAAGTGTAATGGCCGCCATGTATGGTGAATGACGTTTGTTTGTTTACATTTCTATCTTGATGTGGAACAAACTTTACATATACACCCCAACAGGGATACAAAAGGAAAAGATATCTGCTAAAATAGTTCAACAATTTTAACTAATAACTACACTATAGCACTTATTTCTGGAAGAAAAATGATTTTTTTTAAATCTTTTGTTTTAGAAACTTGAAATTACAAACACTTACAACGCTATATCCTATTCGTGAATGCATGGACGTGACTCTCTTTCTGTTTTCAGGATTCTTCACATACCTGTAACAAAAATATAATATACTTCAGACATAAACTATAATACTAGTTGAGGCACTCGGATTAATCCTACTAATATAATATTATAAATGCGAAAGTTTGTAAGTATGGATGTTTGTTATTCTTTCACGCAAAAACGGTTCAACGGATCTAGATGAAATTTGGCACAGAGATAGATTATAATCTGGAGTAGAGTATAGGCTTTTTGAGTGACTTTTTATCCCGAAAAAAATGTGCGGTTCCCGGTTAAAAAAAGAAGTAGCAACAAACCAAGTTCGTTCGCATCCTCGCAACCATAAAACTGAATAACAGCTTCATTCGTTGCATATGTATGTTATGCGAAACGTGTACTGAAAAGGTGAAAGGTCCCAGAGTCCCGTTTTGTTTCAGAATTACCTTGAATTTCACTTTCAAAACAGGATAGAGGCCGAGTATAAACGACTGTTTTATTCATAAAGCCGTCTTACGTATAACAATTTAAGGTAATGAAAATCTCACATTATGCACGCAATAAAAATAACTCCTTCTGTTTGAGCGTGGCAATTGGGAACGTTATTTCTTTCAGTGCCATGGAAAAACGTTGAGACAGAGAAATGGTATTGTGAAAACTAACATTAAGTCAGACGAATCTTTTTTTTCCTTGGGCTTATTTATATTAATGTGGTGTATGCTACATACTATAGAGATGATATAGGCCTCGTATCTATGTACATAAAAGGCGATGAGTGTTCTGGATAGATTTTGATATTTCTAGAACGTACTCAAATGAAAATGTTGGTCAGTGTAGTCTTAAGAGAATAATTGAGAGAGGATTTTGCCAAAAACTTACATAAATATCTTCTGGCTCTTAAATAGTTACAAATGTAACACAGAATTATAGATTTTTACGTCGAAATACATTGTGTTTAGTCGCATCGTCGCTCAATAGCAGAAAAATAAAATAAAACGCACGTATTTATTCACAGGACGTTCGCGAGTTAACAATTTGTGGGCGCGTAGCACGTACGAACGAATATTGACCAATATATCTTCAGCCTCCACGTTCGCTTAGCGACAATATTACTACGGTCCCTATTGTACTATAAAATAAATACCACGTATAATAAAATGAAAGACAATACAAAAGGGAAACGCATCTTCAACTCAGCTTCAGTGGACTTGAAACTCACATCGTTACCATGCCCGCTGAACCCGCTAGCGCCCTCAGGGCCTTCATAGTCGGACTGCTAGACCAGTCAAGACTAACTGCACGGGAGCAGTTGTGTGCGGTTTGAAATCGTTTCAACCCGACTGCCCTAAACAGCAGTAATTGTGCCATGGTTGTGTAGTTGTGCTCAAATGCAACGCGACTGCTAATTCAGTCGGTTGCAACATGGATTCCGACGAGGAAACAATTCTTGCGCTATTATTGCGAAAGCAATGGGGGCCAATAGCTTCAAGCGGTCCGTGTACGGCAGGTCGAGTTGTTATACAACTATACCTTGTTTCACAGCAAGATGCAATTTTTGTAAACAATGCTTTTTAAATTTAAATTCGTAAATGACACAATATTTTAAAAAAAAACAACTTTTTCTTACATTACCATTAGCTATTATATTATACAGTTTCGCTTCACTTTAACTCACGATTTCCACAAAATTACAGTATATCCGATGAAAGTATAAAATGTGTAATGGCCGCCACATAAATGACGTTTCTTTGTTTACAAAAATCCTATCTTGTTGTTTAATAAGGTATACATTTTTACCTGTGACTGCAAGCGGAATTGCGGATTGAAACTGCAGATCGCCCAACAACGACCGCTTGAAACTGTTGGCACTAACTGCTCAAAGCAGTACATCTATGGAAGCCCTAGATGTGCTAGACACGTAATAGCCTCCAACAGCACTAGCCTGAAAAGTATGTTATGGCCGGTTGAATACCACGAACCCACACGAAGATCCCATGAAATCGACGGTTTTATAAGTGGGTTTTCTCTAATGAACGACTTTTCTCTGACTGACTCTACTGATGGCCACTTAAGCCGGGTTTTCCCTGTAGGAGTACGGTCCAACCGAGAGCACTTTAATGACTACTCGGACGCTACTCGTAGAGTATAAACACGTGATTGGTGCTCATTCGGATGCTAGCATCCCGTCTTAGTGGGTCGGATTTTTACGATTTCACTCGGCACAAACATACACGTATAGTGGAAATCCCACTTAAACATCACACGAGTCGCTTACTCTTTTGATATCGCTTACACTGATGAATGGTGGGCAATTAATCATATATTGCGCGATATATAAATCAGGATAGCATTAATTATATGGTCAATTGATATATCTAATTCAGATTACTGTTTTTATATTTACCGTGTGCGCATATCATTGGCAAGATTATTTTATAATTTAATTACACCTACTATATGTTTATTAAGATTAATAAATTATTTTACAAAGTTGATAGATTTCAATATACATTGTCTTCGTCAAGTAATTGTACCTTTTGTATAAAATAAATACGCTCACAAGAATTTGACCCTTATTCACAGGCGTGTGGTGACTATTGTATCGGATTCTACTACTGTACTGTACAATATATTAGTATTACTGTAATAAGTTCGTAAGCTACTACTTAAATATTGTTTATCCACGAGTAAGAACGAGAAATCCAAAGATGAAATCAATATGTTATCTAGTTTCTGCTATAACATATATCCTATAACTGGATTACCTTTGCCCCTCATAAACCTACGTGTTTTACCGCAAGCTCGGCCCATAGAGGTAATACACGCAACCGTATCTTTAAAATTGCTTTTGGTTAGTCACCTCGATAAGACTTAATGCTAATCGCTACATATTATAAATTATTTTTTTATTTCAGAAATTAACAATCTCGCTAAGTTTTGACATAGATGGCGTTATTCTCTAAAAATAAACAAATCCTGATCAACCTGCTAGATAATTATATGGTACTAACTATTTAAATCATAGCATTGTCACCGGTCCATAAGTGTGCGAAGTTTCGAAGCGGTTCAAAATCACGTTCGCGTGAACACCATACTCAACATGCTTTCGACTAACTTTTTTTCATTTATTTTTCGTTTACTCAATTTTGAATTTTATTGTTAAGATATAACGGTTTATTTTTGTCGATTGTTTTGTTTATTTTCGATCTATTGTCCCGCCTGTTGTGACTTTTCACATCTGTCGGCAGTCCTTATGACTGAATGCCTGCGGTTTTTTTAATTGCCAATTATACTCATCTCTTAATAACTGGGCGACCGCGATTTGCTCTGATCTTCTATAGGAACGTATTTTACGGCAAAGATATTTAGTACTGCTGGCCCGGCAAACATCATTCCGCCTTACAATTAATAGATGTTTCACTATTTTGGCGATAATGGCTTACACTTAAAACATATGCTGTCATGGACTTTTTGTATTGTATAATGGATATTTTTATCTTAATAAAAATATCCATTATACATTATATACGTGTAACTCTAACGGTTTTTGCACACTAGAATAGCTCGCATATGGCTGATGTTTTTCCACCTTACTTGATACTTAGCGTTATAATTTGGACATTTAATACAATATCTTTATAAATTATAGCCTATATGTTATACTGATGTATAAGTTATATTATTGTAAAGTTTCATTAAAATCCATTCAATAGTTTTTGATTGAAAGAATAACAAATATCCATACATCCATACTTATAAACTTTAGCCTTTATAATATTAGTAGGATTTGAATAGCCAGATATTTTTTTTGAAAAATATCCATTCAGATACATCTAACAT
Organism: Papilio elwesi; assembly: GCA_029849275.1. Taxonomy (NCBI): domain Eukaryota; kingdom Metazoa; phylum Arthropoda; class Insecta; order Lepidoptera; family Papilionidae; genus Papilio; species Papilio elwesi. The sequence continues at coordinate 6,854,686 of CM056701.1, read as the reverse complement.
TGAAATCCTAAATTTACCAAGATTTTATTATTATTACAGAAATTGATCAACTATCCCAGTTAAAGTTAAAGTTTATCTTTTTATATTAAAAACTTGCTTTGCACGTACTTGCCTGGAACGAACGATTCGCGTAATCACGCGATAATTTCACACAATCACAGTATTTCACAAACACCTCATCTATCCATTTAAAATCAATATAGATAAGATTAGTCCGATTATTGGATTAAGATAAGTAAAATAAGATTAGCGTCAATCAGAGTTATGACACATAATTCACATATGCACGGATGACAACGCATTTCTTAGCTAATTAAAAAAATGTGTACTGGGACACATAGTACAAGTGAAACTTCAACGGACTGGCGCCGTAACGCCTTACGAAGCGTTACGTTAAGAAGCGGTTAGCCTCCCATAAGAAGTTATCACTTCAATAACTTCCACCCCATATTACAAACATTTAACCCAAACGTAGATACTTAACACTCAAGTATTAAACTAATGAACTTATGATGTTCCATAAGTACCATAGATACGTATCCCACACACAATTAACGGTGAGCTTCCATATGTATCTGGTTAATTTTATGCATCCCAAATGTTCGCCGGAATCACAAATGTTGAATCAAAGAAAGATGGTCTCGACAGATCAACACGGCGCACCGACTGTAGTGAATTAGATATCGAATAAGCAATCAGTACATCATATAACATAAGCGTTGTTTATCTAATCAGCCTGTTCAAATACAGTACAGCCGATAACGAAATGCGTTATCACCTGCTAATAAAAATTAAAATCAGTGTTGCGTAGCTAAAAATAACTTCTTGAATATAATAGAAACATATTAATACATAGTAAAATATGTATTAATATGTGTATATGCATTTCATAACTTTATAAAATATAGTGTCTGTGACACATCCCCGCGCCGCTAACTTCCAACCCTGTATCCGCCGCTTCAGGAGCGAACGTTACTTTATCGATTAAGATTTGTTTTAGGAAACGAATTATGAATATTTAACATGTTGTTCAGGTTCGCTATTGTTTCAAACACTACTCCTATTTTTTCATATGTTGACGGACAATAAAAAAAACTAAGAGAGGACTAAAGGAGGTGGGCAGCTGAAAGGACCAACGAAACATTGGAGCTAACCAACCAATTATCTTATAGCCCTACTACACTAAGTACTCCTCCCTTGAAAGGTAATTTCCCGGCAGCTATAGGGTTTGTAAGAAACGGGATTCTTACTACGATTCGCTTTTTAGAGCTTTCGATATTTCGGCGCAGTGGCATGCGCCATGGTCAGGGGCTGACTCAAAAAGGCTAATCGTGGTTAGAATCTCGTTTCTTACAAACCTTATAGCTCGTTTAGTAAAAACCACGAAAGTTTAAAATTATTCCCTTAGCTTATCCGTGGTTATTGCCGATAGTTCGAAAACCAACTTCACGGTTCACTTAACGTTAATACAAGCAAAATCTAACGTCATTCAAAGCAAGTCAACGATAGGGATAAACTTATAGATGTTAGACATTGCAAAATGTCATAAAGGTGCCGTTAATCCGTTCAATGATATCATCACCGTCCCAGCCACGCGCAAAGGGTACCCGGCTGGATGTAAAACTTTATGTCTGTATCGAAATAGGTCTTCTGACGTTTATGGCCACCATTTTCCCAATGACGCACGCATTAACGATGGTAATGAGTCTGTAGTAAAAAAGTAGGGTATGTTTGTTATCTTTTTCAATTTTGTGACGAATTTTCTAGACAGTTAAGCTTGGGAACAGATTAGACGTAGTATAAATGGATCTATTAGATTGCAGAAACGCCGGGATAAATAAGTGTTATTACCAGGATAAAATTTAACGTTAACGCTTTCGCCTTTCATGATAAATATGTGCACATTACCTAGTATAATGTTTAAATCACAGCTTAAACAATTATACAGTTGGGCAACGTCTTTGATTGCGGATGACACCGCCGCCCGTGTAGGTATTACACTACCAGTCACAAATGTGCCAGGATTGTCAAAAAAAGAAAAATTAAATAAAATTAATTGTTATGTAATCAAAATCATTTATATGTATGTATGCATGCATCTATGCATATCATATCTATGCAAGTATATTCGCTGCGCAACTGTATTTGATTGTTAAGCTTTGGTTTAAATATCAAATATTTGTACATCATTTTGTTTTTACTTTTTAGAGGCGTTTCTAACAAGTTATAATTATAGAATATGACAATATTAAGACTTACATATAAGACGAGTTGTTTATGCATCGGTATGATTCACTAGTGTGCAAATAGCGAAAGGCTCTCAATAAATTACTAAGGTATATTTACATTTGAGTCAAGGCCACGGGTAATTTTATTTATTTTAGAATTAAGCCAAATAAGAACACAGTGCTTAAGGGATCAAAAAGTTGAGTTCTTTTTTTCTATACGCTTATACTTCTTTGGAAGTATTTTTAATTAATTTATCGTGTATAAATAAAAATAAACGGATTCTTGTTAACTAAGTGTTAACACAAACTACTAAAGAAACATTAAAAATACATTTGTCACAATCCGAACCGTCAGCGGCGGTAATCTCCGAGTAAATATTTTGTCAGTAAACAACGTTAAGTCGTTTGACAATTCAAACTAAAATACGAAAAGCTATTTTAATACCGGAAAATGTTCAATCTAAATGTACTCATTTTTTTATTAAAATATCAAAACGACTAAAAACATGTGCAACTTTTTAGAGAAAAAAGAATCCGCTGTGCATCCATTATAAATTAATACCATAAATATATCCGATACATCAATGTACCCTTACCAATTTACACTTGAGCTCGTATGGACTTACGTATCCAGAAGGGATTCTATTGTTGTCTCCGTTGGTAATCCTGAGTAATATTATAAATGAGAATGTTTATTTGCCAAGGGCAACACCTAGTCAACAATATTTACAACATCAATTATTTAGAAAACCGTTGGTACGATTCTTTCTAAATTCTTTACATTTTTTCATTCATTCTTTTCTTTTTCTTTCTTCTATATCGCGCCTGACGTATACGACATATTTATAATATATCGACTTCTAGGTGGTACTAATGGACTGAACGTATATCTCAAAACACAAATACAATATAGTACAGCATAAAACGCCCAGGTGTCTGGGCGCAAGGCGCTCGGACGTTAAATTCGTGACAACGTTACGCGCTCTCGCTTACACACATTCAGACACGCGGCACATAGATCGTGCATGGTCGGTTACTCTCGGCTCAAGCTCAGCGGAATCCGACCGTAACGCTACATTTCTAGCGAATGCCACCTACTATCCATCAATTTATAAGACGTTGTCACGTCAAAAAGATGTTTTCAGTTTCGTTCAATTTCGCCTGTAAAACCTAATTAGACATACTGACCAACAATACCGTCAATTATATCAGTGACCTCCAACGAAATCTGTTAGCGTAGCTAAAATGAAACGAAATATTCGCTAATTACATAACAAAAACATGACACGTCTCAATTTCACATCAAATTACACACACATTAGATACGTTCTGCTCTTTACAATGTCAAACGTGTAGAAAAATATTTACCGAAACTCGAAGCATTCAACCCCGCAGAGACAGCGGGATGCGTCCACCGCCTATCCCTTAATGACAGCACCATGTGCGCCAAACTCGAAGACGTAAAAATAAGTATTGTTTTTCTTTATGTTTGAATTTACATAAATCTGTTCAAAGGGTATGGAGTAGGACGATGTCCTTGTTTATATAATTGTTAAACGATTTCTTTGTTTCGTTTGTTATGAGTTACGAGATATAGAGATTTTTTAAATCAAATGCCCCTCAATCTCTTACTCTTTTCCGCTTATTAACTATTGATGCAATTGTTCTCATTATGACTGACGGTGACTGAAAGAAAGCTGCTTATCAATTTGCTTTCTTCATCCATAAACAATGACTGTAGGTACGGTACGGTAGAGCGAGAGGAGTGGTCGCTGCAGATAACATGACGCGTCATAACGCCAAGAGATTTGCTGTCCAGAGGGAGCTTGTCTTTCGGCGCCTTTTGGTCCTCGCGAACGCAAATGATATAATTTTCATTCGGGACTATGAAAAAAAGGTTGCCGAAAAACAAATTCGAGCTACACAGATTGTAGCTCAGGGCAGGGACTGCTTTAGAGTATGGTTGGCAAGGTACTTCGTACTTAATTAAGTAAATTTTTCATCAATCAATCAAAAGACAAGCGTAGACATTTAACTGTTGATATTCTTAGTAATACCCAATATTAAGACAGCAGTTGACAAAAGTTATCTTAAACGTCGGCAATCGTATATTTTGTCTTAATAAACAAACATGGAACTGTTTCTATGTTATCCGCGAGACCCGCACGCAACACTGAACCTTAAGCAAATGTTTGCTCGGTAAATAACTACTTCACTATCAGTACATTATTCGTTTTAGAAGTGATTTTCGGTCGTATGGCTGAACTGTTCAGAATAGGGGATTTCCCCTCTCGACAACACAAACATTCGTTTTTACATTTATTAGACTTTTACAAAATGACTGAGTGTCTTACAATATACGTGGCGAATGGTCAGATAATTTGAGGCCACATCTATCAACTAACATAGCTTTTACTACATACATAAATGTTTAAACGTCCAAACCATGCATTAGACATCACGCCTGTTTTCTGTGAGGTAGTGTTATTTAATCAGTAGAGCCAAGCCATTCCTGCAGACAGATGTTGTTGCTGGGAGCTCTACCGCTGATTACATCATAAACTTAAATTTAAACACAGACATAACCCATTATGACTGTGTTTCTATGAAGTGAAAATTCAAAACAGGTGAAAAGTCGCTTACAGGTGAGAAGACAATAGTTCGAAAATAAATCAATAGTTTTAAAAATAGAATTCAAAATTGTATACAAGAAAAATTAAGTTCGTCGAATCTTTTCCAAATTTAAATAAGCATGTTGCTGACGCATGTTGAGCTTGTTGTTCACTCGAACTACAAGATTTTCCCTTACCAAATATCGTCTAACGCGGCCAAAGAAGATCCCACTTCAAAACGTTACATTTTACATGCCACAGCACTTCTGAAAGCTTATGTATATAGGAGTATTGTTGGTATTACGTCCACACCAACACGGATTATCCCTCGCTGCGTGTAATCTACGATTAGAATTCCGCAAACTACAATATAACACAATTCTACCGAGTAAATCTGATTTACTTCATATTTGCTCTGTACTAAAACTGGGTTAAAGACTATAAATGTTTTCTTATGTCTACCGCTCACACCATAAACAGGAAAGTAAATACTGGTATTTATAAAAAAGAATGCTTGCATTCTTTGAAAGAAATTCAAGTGATGTTTAATTTGACAGATGTTGAATTTGAGGGCCGACGTAAGCTTAGAAGTAGCACGGACTTCACAAAATATCAGCGGTTAGGAAAATTATATCATCTATACTTTGCATCGCCTGTGCTCTGAATGAGTGAGGTTCCCGAAAGTCCAATCTCCTACCCTTTCACTTTTCCCCTTCTTTAGTTGTGCACTTCATTTTTATATTCAACATAAATGCTGGAACGATTCACCCCCAAAAAGTTTTGACGAGAGACAATTTGGTTTAACGTTACGTGCAATGATACATATATCATCTGCTACGTATTTTTTATCTAAACAACCTCTTTTTTTGATGTGAGAAGGAGATAAACGAGCAAGCAGATCATCTGATGTTAAGTGAGCGCTACTCAGTCATCCGCAACAAGCAAATGTGTTGCAGATGCCTTTCCCCGCCAGCCACATCCCCATCCAATCCTCTTCCCGTACCTATCCTATCCGTAGAAGATAGTAGGTAGCACTTAAATTAGGCCTCCGGTACCTCAGTCATCAGACGTAACGCAGAGTAAATCTACTATACTATACTATACTTCACGAATGTTTTCTGCGAGGTCGTGGTATTTCACCGATCGAGCGGGCCCATGCAACAGATGTTGTTGCGAGTTCTACTACTGTTTAATATCTAGCCAAATAAAAGATTATCTTTAACACTACACTATGAGTTTATAAAAATCTAGAAATGTTATTAGTAACAATCCTGTTGTTAAGTGCAGTAAACTAAAAGGGCATGTTACTCAAAGGATAACAACAATACTGTCGATAATAATGAAGCCGAAGAACTTACGTACGACGCGCAATATCTTATTACCACTGGATTTATTACAGACGGATTCCCACGGTTCTGTCTTTAAACAAGGAACGAACTTAGTGTAAAAAAGTACTAAAAATATATGATTACTCAAATAACTGACAGGTTAAAAGGTGAAGTGTCAATAGACATATACTAACTAATATAACCGCATAAGAAATGTCTACCCTCATCTGTTATTCGATAAGTACCTAGATTATTACGTACATTGATAAATCACAAGCGGGTTGCCGAGTTAAATCTAGGTCAAATCGAGCTCAAGTCTAAAATTTGGTTATATATCCAAATAAACTTGTCCCCTAAAATCGCCAACGGCGAGTTGCGCAAGGTTTGAACCTAAATTAGTTTTTACGATTTAACAGTGTTGGCTCCAGATTTAGATCGGCAACCCACTTGTAATTTATCAATGTACATATTATTTAACATACCATCTTGGTCCTGATCAAATAACAGATGAAAGTAACATTTATTAGTCAAAATATTTCCTGAAATGTTAGCAAGCTCTTTTAAGATACATTTTATTAAGTTTGTTTTAGCAAAGATTATAATACCACATTGTAATTTTAAACCTCATAAGTCACTATAATTGTGACTTCGCTCGATTCTATCAGACGTCATAAAATCTTTGGTTACTAACCATTACTAAGCTTTTAATCTTGTGCTTGAAGATGATTCACAAATGGTATCCAAAAACTATCGACTAAATTGTATTATCAAATTCTCATTCGTTTCTTATTTTCCTTGTTGCAAATTTTAAATTCATTTCAAGCAATATTATAATACAAAAAGTAGCAGATATGCTGCAGATATACCATTAGCAGTCTAAAAGCGAAGATTCGAAAGTGTCCCGTGTCGCGTGTCTTCTTTTTTTTGCTTATTGTTTTGATAATGCTATCCTTTTGGCTATTTTACAAATTGAACGTTATTGCCACTGTCTTTAGATCGCTATCTGTTGGGATTAAAATATATGCTATGTTTTTATTCTGTAGCCCTGATAATGTGTGTGAAAACTTTAACGATGATGTGTTAAGTTGTTAAGGAGTTAAAGAGTAACTCGATCTGTATTTACAATATTAGTTAGGATTTAATATTTGTTTGTTTTTAACTGCACTATTGCGGCTGTGATCATTCTTTCACTAATCAAAAGCTTTTTACAATTACGGTAGAATTTAATATATCAATATGATGGATATAATATAACTTATATCAATCAGATTAGTGACTTACTAAAAAGTGTGATATAAGAAGCATCAATTACAGATGAGCATGCATGTGTAGATATACAAATGTAGAAGAATCAAGAGAGGTGTGCCAGGATCGCACCAAATAGAAATCCATTATCTCTCTCTACCCCTGTGAGTTTCGGGCATGAGTGCATATTTATTTATTTTATTAATATATTGGGGAAGACTCTAGTCCGGCAGTGGACTAATGTGTAATGTGCATGCATATACTGTGAACAGGAACTATTGAAGTTCCTGTTATTAGATTATAAATACATGAAATGTCTTTTTTCTTTGTCCAAGCTTATCATTGTGTAGAATGTTATGATATACAACTTGTTATTTAATAATATAAAGAAATTAAGTAACATAACATTTAGAAACAAAGTTTAAACTATAACTACAGACGGGCAAGTAGTGCTCTGCTCTATCCAGAAAACAATCCAATCAGAGTTTTCTACAACTTTCATAACATTCATAATCAAACTTTCACCAATATCAATTTATTATTCATTTTATATTAATAGTCCTTCTTACCTTGCTATGGGATGTAAAAAAGATACATAATCTTATAAATTAATGGATTAAATTACAAGACTATGTAAAATATTACATTCAATAAATTATTTAGAATTTGAATCATAGTCAATCAGTCGTGCAATCATAGCAAAATTATTAAGTAATATAGGATAATAGCATTATAAGAGAAAAGAGGATGTTATGACTAGAATTGAAAAAGTGATGATTCATTGGTTTGGATAAGTTGAAAGGATGACAACAAAGAGAGTTGCATAACAAATGTATCTTGCATACGTATGTGACAGTATCGGCAGAGTATGTCCCTGGATAAATAAATCAGATTAGTGCATAGTAAAGATGGGCAATATACTTATATTGCCCATCTTTACGAGTACTTACTCGTAAGCGACGATTATGTATACATACATGTATGGATGAAGAAGCTAGATATGTTGTGCCAATATGGAAATCTGTGATCCTTGGCTACCCCTCTGACAGCAGAGATCACAGAGTAATAGGCATGAACGCATATTATTATTTGATTAAGTGGTTTGGATTACAACATACAGCAATGGTCTCACTAATCAAATTTATTTATTTATGCACTTAATAGTCTTATTTACGCCAGTACAAAGTATTTACAACAATTAAAATTATCTTTCCACCTAACCTGTCTCCGGTTTAAAAACTTTTAATTAACATAACAAAACTATTGTAATACCAATCAATGTGGTGGTCTTTTGACCAGTTCACTGATGTAGAAGGATCATGAATCGTAATAATTCTTTGCTATATTGGCCTAACCATACACTGTATTAGTGTTACACACACACACAGTTCAAAACAGTAACTCGTCATGCATGATTACAAAAATAGATAGTGTTCTTTGTGGATTTGAAAGCTTTATGGAATATTCAACACTTCTAGTTACCCATGTATATTTTTTTAGTTTTTTATTCTACTTATTGTACTCATATTAAGACAATAGGCCAAGTTTTATAATATATTTTTATAGAAATAAAAGCCATTAAAAAAAGCAATAAGTAATTTATTACATGTTATGACTATTAAATGTATGTGGTTCAATAAACAAAAATACTTCTGAAAATCAATGAATTTTTCTTATTATACTTTTCAAATACAAAAACATAAAGACTGTAGACAATTACACATGCAAGAAGGATGGAGAGGCCCAACAACAATTTATATTTTAATCCAATCATTGATATTATAAGTTTATTTAACTTTTTAATTTATTAATATAAAAATGGCAACTTCTTTCTTGATTAAAAAAAGTAAAAACTGCAACAAATAATTTTTAATTAGTTCTTTATCTTAAGGTAACCTAGTACATTTAAATTCAAGCAATATTATGTTTTAAATAATAATTAATAAAAGTTTGAATAAGAAATACAATATTTATTTAAGATACAATGTCAGAATTATCATCCCCTGATCAATAAATTAACTAATATGGTATTATGGGAATATTCTCAGGCTTCTCCAAAATAAAGGTTGATTGATTGTCACTATGCTTGGTTAGTGTATTATAGTGGCTGACAACACTCATACATTTATGCAGCCTAATATTCTCTCTATAATGTGACTTTTACATAATACAGTGTGAGTGATTTTTAAAAACTCCATAGCACTGTATTCATATTTATTGATAGCACTATTTTTTTAATCAAGCATAGTAAAAAAAATATTTTGAATATAGAATGCCAATGGGCAATAGCCCATACTGCTGTTATGGAATGCAATAAATTTATTTTAATTGAGCGATAAAATAATTAATTTATAACATCATCTTACTGCCCTTTACCAAACTCTCTGGTGCAGTATGTTCTCCTCTTGCATATCCCTCTATCAAGTCATATCTGAATTTACTCCCTTCTTACTCATAACATCTTTCACACAATCCATCCATATTTCTCTGGTCTTCCTCTACAATCATTCTAGTTGCTTTCTTCGCTATAAGTAAACTTACTAATTACATAGACATGACATAAAAAAGTAATCTTTGCTTTGCTAGAATGTAAACAAACGAAAGGTTTTATTTTTTAAAGTGTATGAAAGTATTCTCAAATATTCACTACAATAACGTAAAATATTTTTAAGTTGGTGAAAAAATTACAACTCTGGAGGGCAAGTAAAGAAAATAAACATCGTCAATCTGGAGGCCGGTTCTAAAATTAGATCGACGCAGAGTCCATGCAGTGTGTTATGTTTATTACTTGTCTTAACAAGCAAAGATACGTGATAACTACTAACCTTTAATAATTCTCTTAAACGCAATAAGTTCCGCCACTGTTAATTAAATATTTAGATTTTACACAAAAGGAGTTATTGTAGAAAATCGCACTTCCAAAAACACGAACAGTTTGTACACATTTAGAGTTACTAAGTATCGTAATTATATTAATCACTTTAATGCATTTAAATTATATTCGCATCTGTGACGACAAATTGTAACTGTATCCGTTTTTTATAAATTGAGGACAAAAATGTCTTACGTCGTTTAACTCAAGCAGCTGCGAACTGCAGAATTTAACTGACTGACTGACAGAAAGAAATCAGTTAGAATAGAAAAGTGTTGCCAGCTACTTTTAAATAATTTATTCCTAGAATGTCTAAATTTTCGTATGAAACGGATGAAATGTACTCCAATCAATGTTCAAAAATATTGTGTATGTTTGTAATACCTGATTTTATAATATTAATCATGCCTTAATATTGAATACGTTAAATGAACAGAAAACTTCGAACAAGAAGTATAATTTAATAGTAGGGAAGCCGACGATGCTAAATTTATAGTTACTCGAGCGTCATATGGATCTATTTGATTTTGAAGATTAGATGATAAAAAGAAAAAACGCCATAATGATGTTTTTACTTGCATAGTCGGGGAAACATGGAAGAAGGTGCCAAACGGGCACGATTTGATATAAAATTACCGCTACCCATAAGCGTCTGCAACAAGCTAATGAGTTGCAAATTCGTTGCCTACCTCTAATATACAGAGGAGGGGATTTTAGGATATGTACTGTATCGGTGTTTTTAGTCATTTAATGGGCTACCCTAAACGCAACTATCTAGTAACCCAGTAGCACTGGACTGGATTGGTCCAGACTGAGTGATATCATTTAAATGACGAATTATCAAGACTACAATAATAATGGGTTCAGTTCAGTTCAGCACTGGAATGACATCCGTCTAAATGATTCCTGTTGCACTGAAATGGTCCTGCCGAATTTAAAAGTAGCAGCATGCAATACAGTTTTCGCACTGGAAGGGCTACAGCGGGCAAGTAATCGTGTAAAATGCTTTACGCAGCCTGAGGTTTAATAAAAAAATAATGTGTTAAAAATCTCGCAGCCCAACCGTAGTGTCATAGTTGCGATTTACAGCTACAGCCAAAAAAAATACTCATTTGCTTTTTTTATAGATAAAAACAAATAGATTAATTTTTACGGGTCACATTATTTTATAACGCTACTAAGGTAAATTAAAGGTATCTTTCGTCGTTAAATTAGTTCGCCTTGTTCCGAAGTGTCCTCAATGGCAATAGAAATTACATTAACGTAATAATTTATTATCACAGACGCCGAGAGGAAGGTCCTTAACAATGAAACAATAGTTATTGAATTACGAATAATGTTCTAAATGTTCGCTGTACTTAGCAAGTGTTGGAGGTGAGTACAGAATAAATTAATCACTGTAATTGTTCCTAGAATTCGATTTTACTATTGCTAATGTATTATGGTTGCAAATTGAATTGGTCTTTTAAGATCTCACGTCCTTACAAAGTTTCTAGATTAAACTTGAGATATTACAATTTATTTATTACAATTTAATAATAAACATTATTGTATTGGATATTTGAGATTCGATTAAATAGTATACGAGCAAATTCATTGTTCGAGAAAGAGTTTTCAAAGAGAGCATAAAATGTATTAGGGCTGAACTTCGCACAATTCATACAATAGATACGGATAGAAGAAATCGCCAATTGTGACCCGACATCGATTCATCTTGGACGCGGCCCTACGAATTTATAGTAATTGTTAAATCTATTGAATGTGCGCGCCATTCAACTGTTTGAATAAGTATTCGAATTTTTAAAAAAAATTAAATGGAAATGAAATGCTTATCAGAGCCGTTACGAAGATGACAGGGTGACAAACTTACGCCAGAGCATTTTTTGCCTCTAATGAAAAGGTGAATTAGGACTTACCCCAAAGAATGTTCAAAACAGCAAACGACAGTTAAACATAATAGTTATTTTTCCTGATCGCAAAAGACTGCATTTTAAAAAAGAATGAGGGAGGGGAATACTTTCGTTTTTTTAAAAATAAAGTTTGTTGTAATTGTAGACCATACATATATATATCAAAAATACTGAAAAAAATAATCCAATCATCAATCACAAAGCATATATACAAATGTTAATCAAATTAAATTAAAGCACAAAACATATTTTAACAACACTTTTTTAATCTATCGTCTTTTATATTTCATTGTATTTTAGGGTAAATATAATTTCGTAATAAAGTTGACAACACTTGTAACATTTTATGGCGTTGGCGTCGCATTGATATTTAATAAAAAAATATATTTAAAGTTCTTTTTAAATATTTAGGATACGTTATAAACTTACTTGTGAAATGTGATGTTCGTACCACGCATAAACCGAATCTCCAAATCTTTTTCTTAATTACAAACACGGAGTTTTGTATTCGTGAAGCGGAAAACGAATCAACAATTGGATTATTCACCTGGAGGTATCTAACATCTTTTAGTTTACATTTATAAATAATTTACTAATATGTATTTCTTAAGCTTATCCACCTAAGCTGTTATATGTTGTTATTATATCATTGTTATTTTCTGATCTATTTTTCGGTGTCCTAAATAAACTCTAAAGTCTGGATATTCTTGGTGAAGACAGTTGACTCTTGCGGAAAATTAAATTCTTCCGAAAGATTTGGTTTGTGTTGTAGTTTGTACGGAATATAAAATACGCGGTGGTGTTCAAAAGTAATAAATAAAATAAAAAGTCAATAGTACACGTATAAAATAAAAACATTTTGTTCTTGTTTCACAAAGTTTTGGTATATTTGCAATCTATGCAAAAAATACAAGGGGAAAGCTGGGCATCGACCTCAGACCTATTGACAAGGGAACTAGACAACAAAGAAATAAACCTGTCACACTATCTTGACTTTATTTTACACCACGCCTTTCCTCCAAAAGGTCGTATTATTTCCCTTCCGAAGCAATAACTTTCCCTGGCCGTATCTGTGAAGTAACCTGAAAATAAACTGGCCCAAGACACGCAGCCTTGAGTTATATAAGCCGAAAAGACTTTGACTAATTCGTTTATAGGGATCATTTCAGATAAAGTTAGCAATTTATCTTCCTGCGTAACCGTGTTCTTTGTTAGTAGTTACATTTAAAGAACCCTTTTTACGTTTAAATCTTTCTAATTTTCTTTCGTTAGTCTTTGTAGAATTTGAAAAAAACGCAACGACGAATGATAAATTTGATATATTCTCAGTTCTTGTCGGCAAGAGTATAGGACGAGCTACGTCAATCTAATCTACATATATGTCACCGAATGTAAACAACGTTAGCTTACAATCTCACTTCTATTATCTATCAAGATTGTTTTGATTTAGAATTTAATAAATATTGAATCATTTTAGCTATGACACTGCGGGGAAGAATATGCATGTAATGACACTTCACTCTTCAAAGTCGATTAAGCTACAAGAGGTTACAACTTTAGCTGCGTTGCGTGATTTTTGATAGGGAAAAAACTTATGGGTTCGCGTCACGGTTGACCTCGACACTTCGGCTCATTCCAATCATCAAAAATTAAACCTTGTATATTAATAACAAAACTCAAAATTGAATATTCCGACAAATCGATGAATCAAAACCTGATAAAAATATCAAAAGTACTTTTGAAATGCGAATGCACAAAGCATTCAACACGCCTTGTCTAATTAAGCAATTTAATATGTACTTTACGTATTGAATATAAAGTTTATATTATTTTGAAAGGGATTTTCGAATGACGTACAAAAAAGAATAAATATTTTTGTACTCGATGTTACCCGCCTTGCCGCCTGCTTTGAGTTTTCACATATGTCGGTAGTCCGCAGTTGTGCACTTACAGCGGGTACCCAGAAATCACAATTAGTTTTATTCGTTGTCCGTTTTTTTAAAATAATGTGACTGTCACAGTCCGCTTCCACTTTATTTTATACACTTATGTTTATTATTTTATTTTTAGTTTGTACTGTTAACTTTTGACTCGCGCTCTTTGGAAATGCGGGTTCTAAAAACCAGGAAGCCTTCGACTGACGCGCGCTTGAGTAAAGCGGGTTGTAGCCGCTAGTTTTTTTTTGTTGCTGTTAACATCCGGTAAGTAGCTGATTTGCTTTTTTATACTACTATAAAAATAGCTAAACTTGAACGCATTGTGAACCTGTCGCCTATCACCCATAAGTTAATAGATTTTCGCGCTAGTAAACCAGAGGGGTGAGCACAGATTACGGATTTCAATTTGGCGCGAACGTGACACAACACGATACCAGATCTACGCATACATGCTCGTCGGTTACGACTCCACCTTATATCGTCCTTGTGTCGCTAATCTGATCGATATATGTTCTCCTGGAACCGTACCCTACTAACGCCGCCACTCACTTGCAACTTGCAACATAACTTTGACTTTATTTCGAGATGTCCATACCACCGAACCACCTTACTCAATTCTAGCCACAAGAGTCGATTAAAAATATTTCAACAGTAATCCTTTTTTGTACGTACAAATACGATCATAATATATTTATTATTCATTGACTTTTAATGGGTTCATAAAATTCTATTTATCGAAATAATTGGGCTTTTATTTTATTTTTACGAGTTCTTCGCATTACTTTAAGATAAAAAGAGTACGTAAAATAAATAGAAAAATAAAGTTATGTTTGGTTAATAAATTCACATTTCTAGTACACATACTTTTTTATGCCGTGGGGAGGAGGGTCTTCTAAAGGTATCCTGGGTTACGGGCCTACGTGCTTAATTATTTTATTACAATCCGATTTTATTACATTTTCGATTTATAAACTATTTTCAATTCATGAAATCAATAAAGCGTTTCGTTAAACTACGAATGTGAAATTAATGTATCTGACACATTGAACCTCTCACATGAAATCCAATAACAAGCGTGCAGCACCGGAAACAAATCTATAAGTCCTTACTTCCGCGCCTTCCCCGTCTCGAATAATCGATAATGTCGGGGCACAGCGAGTACCGCACAGTTTATTATTTAGCTGCGGTAGTCGACATTTGGTAGGGGTAAATCTTACCAACTTAAAAATCTGAATTCGTCAGTTATTTGTATTTAGAACAGTTTCTTTTTTCCATTTATTTTTCCTGTATTCAATTTTGAATATTAGTGTTAAGTAACAACGGTTTATTTTTGTTGATTATTTATTTATTATTATATTATATTATATCTGTTTTAAGTTTTAACTTATGTCAGAAGTTTTATTTAAATAACGACAATAACTTTTAGGTTAGAAAAAACAGTTTTTAAGCCCGAAGTCGTTGGTTCTAATGTAGCGTTGTTGGCGGTAATGTAAGAAAAGAATAAAGTTTGAAAAAATAATTTACAATTTCACGGGGCTCTGCCTCCTGAACTAGGTCCCCCACCTGTCCGGAGACAGAAATAAGATGTATTTTCACTAATAGAAGAATGTGTATTGAAATGACAATACACAATGTTGAATGTTTTAATAATTATTATTATAATGTATTCATATGAATCCTGACAATGAAACATGCATATGAAATATTTTTCAAGTTAGTCTGAATATGTAACAAGAGCAACATAGAGCCGAGCTCGCTAGATGGAGCAGCGACTGTCTCCGCGACCTTAATTTGAACGTGACAGCTCCTTTGCAAAACGTCTCGACGAAGTAACTTTGCATTGTACACGCCTTAAAGAGGCAAAAATCTTGAAACGAAATTTGAAATGTGAATCTTAGCTGAATAAATTCTTCACAAAACAATTCTTTTGTGATATGACTTGGTTGAATTCTTATTAAAAGTTTTGAAAGTAGAGGAAATTAAAAGCACTGACTGACTGACTGCGCCTTCTCACATTTATTTGGGATCGGCGTTCCTTCTCTTCATCCTCCATTTATCACGATCTTGCGCTCCGTCTTTGTCCAAATTAGCTTTCTGCAGGTCCTTTTGAACCGTTGTCTGCCATGTGGCGAGTGGTCTTCCACACGTGCGTTTCATCAAGCTTCACCATATGGTCGTGTCTTCGCTTGTGGCCGTACCACCGCTTTTCCTTTATTCTGTCAGCTGTGGGGCCACTTTGAAACGTTCTCCTATAAACTCATTACGGATTTTGTCCATCAGTGTGACGCCCACTGACCAATCATCTCAGTCAGAGAATTATTGAAATCATAAACAAACTTCGATTCAACGAGACTTAAATGCAGAAGCGCATAAGGTACAAATGGATTCTCATTATGCCACGTTTGCAAGGCCTTCATAGAGACGGTGAAAGAAAACTTTCAAGTAAGCTAATATGTACGTTCAGTCGATAATCGACAGCACTCAGCAAACGATTGCTCCCTCGATCTTTCGTAAAACGAGCAATTGCAACATTCGTTCGATATTTCTCGTAATCGTAAATTGTCGTGATTGGGCCAACAAACTATTCATATTGATGATATTGTGGCTGTCACTCATTATCTTCATCACCATTGTAAGCCTGAATCAGCTCACTGCTGCATTGCCCCATATTTTTTTATATTCGGCTTCTTGCATTCGCCATTCAACCATTTCTCACGTCTGTGCGATATCTTCCATTGATCTAGAAAAGAGGGAGCACACTATACTCTTCATAAACTGTAGATGCTAACTAGATAGGTTATAACCTCATCGGGTATTCGTCTCGACTATATTGGTTTGCCGTTAATTTTGTTTTTTTTTACATCAATGTTTGTGTCAACTTTGTCTCTCGTGCAGGTTTTACATAAAAATATTTAACATTGCGTTCACAATCGACATCCACGTAATAAAAGCAAAGTGTTCAGGTTAATTTATACGAAAATTTTCCAATGGTAAATCACTAAACTGTTTTCGGAAACAATACAATATTAATGATACGTGTAAGATTGATTTGACGGCGGTGCGCCGCTGTACGCAACATTAAGCAAATTGAATGAAAAATATACTCGCTCTCGATACACTACCTGCTACTGCCTGAATACATATTATTAATACAGTGCACCGATTGGCTAGGTGTCATAGCATAAAATATTACTTTACAATGTACACAGTATGGGCCTTGCTTACTAAAGATAGCTATTACTAGACTAGCTTATTGCGCTCACCAACCCGCCTGCCCGACGTGGTGAGAATGGGCATAACCCTCTCCATATATGGGGAGGCCTATTTACGTTTCGTATTCAGCAAAGTCATCTCCTTCCATCCTGTCTTTATCGATTTTTAAATGGGAATTCGGCTTATTTATATAATTAATTATTATACGTATTTATATTGTGTTTAGTTTTGTACGAACTTACAGGGTAACAATTAAAAACGCTTCAATATTTTTTTTATATTTTAATCTGGGTCGATCTTTATTATTCCCCGTGACATCGTTATTTGAGATTCATTCAAAGGCACGTTACGGGCCCTTCTATTTAATCATCAGCAACCCCATTAAATATTCAATTTACTTTCAAAGCTTCTGTTTTAAATTTAATGTCAGTTTCAAATAACTTAAATATCTGGTGTCATTGCAATTATTTATAATAATATATTTCTTATTAATAATTGTTGGTTAATTTTTTTTATAGTAAAGATGGCAAACGAGCAAGCGGTTCATTTGATATTAAGTGACCGCAACCCTTAAGTACCTTCATCAAGAAAATGAGTTGCTGATAATTTACCTTGCCTGCCTTTAATGGACAGAGGAAGGTCTAAGATCTAGAAACGCAGAATACTTAAACATGATAATTTTCACGCCTGTCTTCTGTGAGGTCGTAGTATTTCCCCGGTTGAGCTGACCCATTCGTGTAACAGTTGTTATTGCGGGCTCTACCATTGTTAATCATAATGTTCTAAAAAGGCGTACGTGATTTTAAAAAAACTTGATAAAATTGAACTATGCATAAAAATACTTAAGTTTTGTTTCTATTGTATTAATATTTTTTAGGTATTTAAGGATTGTCCCGTTACTTGGAGTCCAGTTAAGCTTTTTTTTTGTTTATTACTCGACTGATAATCTCTTTTGATTTAGAGATTAAACAGTTGGAGTAATTAGACGCCTTACTTGACCTTCTCTTTCTTCTGTCGTCACAAGTTTAGTGTAAGAACCGTTTGAGTTTTATACTTAATCTGATTTCAGTTTGCGATCAAAATTTCTTAAAAATGATGGAATATTAAAGTACTTACACGTCACTTTTCCATAAAGTATCTTTTCGTACTTTACTATTTCGATTTCATTCGGAGATATTTCGAGGCCTTGCGGCGAAATTAACGGCGGCTTCTTTGAAAATTCAATTTGCGACTCAGTTTGTCCGCAATCTCTATTATCTTATTATAATGAAATTCAGTAGGAATCTCTTGGACGTTATCCACCTAATTTAGATTTGTTCAGGCAATCAGAATACGGCATATTTTTTGATATTATACGATTTCTTTTCCATCTCACATATCAATTTAAATTTGATGAAGTCCATAGAAGTTCTATCCAACGTTTTTATTATGTCTAATATGAAAATTTCAAACAATATATTTTTGACTATTCGTGCAACATCTATTGCATGATGGACCGGTTCTACTAATGAAATACCACGACCTCACTGAACGCATGAAGTAGAAGTATTTCTGCGTTTTTTTGATGAGTGCCGGAGACCTAATTCTGACCATCTTCCTCTTCCCACCCTTTTCTAATAATAAAAGGATGGGAAGGGAAGAGGATTTGACGGAGGAGGGGACGGATAGGAAAATTTATTCCTCCGCTGTCCATTAAAGGTAGGTAACGTATCTGCAACTCACGGATGCCAATGGAATTTTCAACTTCTTCTATTCTATATTTAGAATAACGTAATATGCCGATTGTAACTAACAATTATTGAAGTTTTGGCATAAAATTGTGTTGTAATAGAACTATGTTTACGGATTTTATCGCGCTTATAAAATTGTGTAGCATATTTAAATTATAACTAAACTCACAGCTAAGTGAAAATAACCCCACCCTTTTATGTGTTAGTTGCACGCATGTAAGTGCGTGTAAATCTGGTCGATGTTGCGGGAGTCCACTGGATGACGGCAGGACACTGATCTTTGTGGCGATCAATGAAATCGTTCAGCAACAGACAAGTCGGCTGAAACGCAGGAAGGAGTGTGTAATGGATATTTTGGGTTCAATTTTTTTAATCTGTATTCAATAAACAAAAATCCATAGACTAATTTTACTATAGAAAGGAGTGAATAGTAAGAGAAATATAATTAAGAAATTACTTGTGTTACGAGTAGCTTGGATTGGTCCGTTTAAATGTCCCGTTTTTAAATCAAATAAATGTGACTTTCCGAGAAATTTGTACAAATACAGACTTAACGAGATCTCAGAAGTCGTCGGGAAACGTCCTGAAGTAATAAGATTAAGCTGACACCCCTCACCTACCTTCATTTGGAATTTCCCGTGTTGAAATTAAATGTAATGCAAAGCAATCTGGTTCCTAACTAGTGTTACCTTGTTAAAAACCAGATTGATTTACATTTTAAGTTCAAATTACTCGTAGGAAATGCCTTCCTCGTGTTTTCTTTACTACACTAAAAAAATATATATTCAAGAAAGATGTGTTTGTAACGGGTAAGCTCTAAAACTATTTCATAGATGTTAATAATTCTTCTTCGACTAGAAATCTACAATATTATGAAAGAAGAATTGACCGTCTTTTAGTTAATTTATAAAGTATTGGTTCACGATAGATATTACGCGAAACATTCTTAGTTAGTATTAAGGGAACCCGTAACCGACGAGCATGTATGCCTAGATGTATGAATGTAGAAGTAGCGAGAGAGGTGGGCCAGGACAGTGACAAATGGCAATCCGTAATCTCTGCCTACACCGCTGGTTTAGAGGAACTCGGGTATATATGTCGAGTATTCTGTCCGCAAATAGTTCACAGCCAAATTACATTCTTACCTTTTGTGAATTTAAACTTAATTAAAATATATACGACAGAATAAACCTTTGTTATGTGTTTTTTATAATGAACTAGCTTTTACCCGCGGCTTCGCTCGCATTAAAGCCATTAAATAAGTATCAGAGATCATTATCATAGAAATGTATCAATATGCTAGCTCTATTTTATTGCTTCGCTGGGATTGTCAATTTTTAAAATTACTACGTACAATGAACTTTATAAAACTGACAATATACTTTATTGAAATGCAACAACAAATGTTAAGATATATTTCTCTGTAACAAACATAAATAAATTTAAATTTTATCAATTTGAAAATATTTAAATGCAGAGTATTAATGTAGGATATTTTTATAGACTATATATGATGTATTATTAAATATATTTATTTTTTATGCTAAAAAAGTGTAACTTATTACGCGCGTACATAAGTATATACACATTTTTTATCAATATATATGCAATATAAAACTATTTGAATTGTTGAGGTTAGATGTCATTTTTGTGGTTACATGATATTCTTTAGTTTTGATCTTAATCTTTGACTTTAATTTTTACTCCGTTTTGCGATAAATATCAAAAATTTATGTTTTAATTTCATGTTCGATTTTTATTTTTATCATATTTATTTTATTAATTGTTTTATCAAATGTATTTCTTTACTTTGTAAATGTTAAATAACCAATAATAAATATTTAACATATTTAGCTTCAACCTGTTATTTTTGTGTCATACTGCTGTGCGCGCATCTTAAAATTTCACTCATCATTTTCATTCATAGCGCGGCTAAAGAAGTATAACTTTAACAATAAATACAGAAAAATCCCCCAAAAAAAGTATCCTATGTTACTTCTAGTAGCTCCAAGAATATGTGTACAAAGTTTCATGATGATCGGTTGCGTAGTTTTAGCGTGAAAGCGTAACAAACAAACTTACATTCGCATTTATAATATTAGTAGCGATTAGTAGGGATAAACTAGCGCTTGATTGTGATCATCCCATCTGGTGTTAAGTGCATGGTCTAAAGATAGTACTTTAGTAACTTGCTTAACTTGTGAGAGAAATAGTTTATTAGCTTGGGTAAATATTTTTTCATTGAACTTGTGTGATTCTTTTGCTTTCATGTGTATCCTTAAAATAATATACATTTGTACAATTACAAATACTTTGCGTTATTGTGGTGGTTGCATATAAATGGTTGTTTGCACCCCGTAAATGATACTGGGGGTGGAAAATGTATTTTTCGGCACTAAGTCACTAACATTCATCTACATTATTGTGGAATAACCTTATAAGAATAAAAAATACCAGGCAGTCATAATTACTGGCGACAGAAGTTGATTCTCCCCTACCAAATATCGTCTAACGCGGCTAAAGAAGTTTTAATCCAGGTAATCGTTGATGGTGAATGTGGAATGTACCCAGCGGAAAGTATTTAATCAGCGAAGTGGAATCTCTGCAAAGGGAACGTGATTTTTAAAGTGAACAACAACGTGTAGCTCGCGCCGCCTGCAGTGTTTGCGTTTAATATGGCGAGAGTAGTGTGCTCCATTTAGATTTTGCCTATTTAAAACATTACAAAAATAGTTATCTCCTTGTACAAACGAGTGTTGGTTTTTTATTTTTTTTACATAATCTGTGCTTTAGCGTAAATACCGTAATATTGAGTATTAATAGTCTAATCCTCGACTAAATTATATTGAATAGATAAGCGAAATTTCAAAATAATAAATATAGTTAATTATAAAGCGTCAATAGCTTAATGGTTAAGGGTAGGTACGGACTGCGAAACATGCACAACGTGGTCGTGCGTTCCAACCCACCATTCGGCTATTGTCGTTCGTTCGTTGGAAATGGTTAAAAGAAATTACATTGATATATTTATAAATTATTTAAATAATCCACTAATATTTCATGTACATGTCCGAAGAGGGTTGGCGAGGGCAGGCGGCCGCCCGTGAAAAAACTATAGCCAAAACCTATTACAGTGTCCATACTGTAATAGTTTTTGCGAAAATTCCAACTGTTTATCACGGTTCATTAGATACGGCCTGGTGACAGACGGACAGACGGACAGACATACAGACAGACCGAAGGACAGTGGAATCTTAGTATACCCGTTTTTCCCTTTGGGTATGGAAATATATAAAACATTCTAACTTATTTATAATTTGTATATCAATCGAGCTAGTAGCAAATTCAGTAGATATATTACACTTTTTGTTTAGATTTAATAAAACGCTTGAAAAGAGGACAGTGTTGTGCGAAAGACCTCATTCATATTCTGCAAACAATAGATACGGGTCGAGGGGATGCTGCGAGCCCTGAGGGATGCTGGCATATTTATTCGACCTTCCATCCAGCATTATTCTTTTTACGTAATATATTGCAATATAACTGGGTTAAAACTACGTTTTTAACTATTTCCTTTCCCAACTGTTGCTCTGCGTTGTCTTTTGTAAGATCTTGTATCTTCTGAATAAGTATTTAATAATCAGATAATGCTATATAGCGCCATCTAATAAAAGTTAAGATATCATTAGATTATCATCCTTGACAACACGCTAGCAATAGATAATACAAATACCTACCCCAAAAGATGGCGCTATTACTATACTTTTTGTGATAATTCGTGTTTTCGCGGAAAGACAGATAAATTTAAAAATAAAAATTGTCTTCAAATCTTAATACAAAAATGAAACCTGATCATTAGATCTGTTTCATAACCGAAATATAGGTATTTAACTAATATATTGTTATAATACAGAATTAGAATGTATAAGGCCATACTGGTTTGTTGTTCATAAAATACAGAAGATTAATTAGCATTCTTTGATAAAATTTCTATTAAGAAATATTCTTTAACCCACTTTCAAAAGGAGGAGGTTATCAATTTGTTTGTATGTTTTGTTATGTTTATTGTTACATATGTTTTATATTTCTCCACATTTACCTGAAATTCACCGACAAGATTAGCCGATAATTTTTTTTCTTCTACCACTATTAATATAATATTACTGGGTAAAACTAGAAACTGCACTTAACAGTGGAGCCCGCAACAACAATATCTGTTACACGAATTGGCGGGCCGACCGGTGGAATACCTCGACCTCACAAAAAACAAGCGTGAAAGTAGAAGCACTGTGCGTTTCGTCTGATGAGTGAGGTGCCGGAGCCCTAATTTCAGTGCTCTTCCCCTTCCCACCCGTTCCTCATAAGGATAGGATGGGAAAGGGAAGAGGATTGAACGGGGAGGGGGTTAGCGGGGAAAAGCAAATATCGTTTTTTCCTGTCTATGCCCTCCTCTGTCCATTAAAGGTAGACAACGCATCTGCAACACATTTGCTTGATACGGATGTCTATGGGTACCGCTCACTTTACATCTGGTGATCCGCTTGCTTGTTTGCCACCTTCTTACATAAAAAAAAACTATCATTATAGGGCGAGACTTTACACATATTAACCGCTTGTTCTTCTGATAAGACAATTTATTGTTGTAGGTTTGGTTTTTTGTATGTTCCGCTAATTTCGGTAACTAGAAAACATTACAGATCTTGAAAGAAGATAAACAAAAACAAAGAGTCTGTCGGATTTAATAATTGCATCCATTAATCATTCTTAGCGGTATAATTTGTTTATTCAGTAGCTTTGCGGAAGCCAAAGTAATCCCCACACCGACGCTAAGCCGTTAAACAATTTTCTGCTGATGTTTATCTTTTTACAACATGGCTATTTTTAAAATAGTTCACAGTTATATGTCTTTTTAATCTTTTTTTTAAATGGAATTAAGTAGCAATGAGCTAGCGGCTTGTATACTTTTGAAAATGTCGGATCCATGCTAGGGAACAAATCTTTCGCTTTATACTTTTACTACATTTTATTTAAACAACAGTATTGTTGTTTTATTAGTCTTTTGACCTCCTTTCGACTGTAAAATTTGTCGTATTCGTGCTGCAAACGAGACGTTTTGTTCTAAGAGTGTACTTATGGCCTCTCCGTCAGATTCTTCGTTAACATTTAAGAGGACTTTGTACTAAGGTTGTGCCGCCTAAATAATTAGAGGGAAGTCCGAAATAAAAATTGATGTTAAAATTAGTTCGTTAAATAATTTTCTTGTTGGTTACTGACGAAATGGTGATTATAATAATTCTGGGGCGACTTGCGTACAATTAAATCGACATTTGATAACGTGTGCATAGCTTGTGGATTCAAAATCTAAATGACGATATAATATGATAAACTATAAGTATTAAAATCTTATTGATTCTGTATATAAGAAATTTCACAAATCCTCCCGTTACCATCCATTCCTAATAACAATGGCAGGTGAAGAAGATTGGACGGGGACGCTAAGAAGGTTAAAATAAATATTCTTTTTCCCGTCATTCCTTTGTCCATTAAAGGTAGCAACGCATCCGCTACTCTTTAACTTAATAACAGATTACCCGCTTGCTCGTTTGCCACTTGTTCTATAAAAATTGACAGACAATATTAACTATTGAGAACATTGTAAGCCACGATATGACCGTGATTAAAAAATAGATTAGCGACATACTAAAGAAGGTCGATATAAGGAGTACTCGTAACCGACGAGCATGTATACGTAGATGTATGGATGTCGAAGAAGCGAGAGAGGTGTGTCAGGATGGTGTAAAATGGAAATCTATAATCTCTGCCTACCCTCCTGGGTTAGATATATTTATTTTATTTTTAAAAAATCTACTGATTATAAAAACATAAGGATGGGCGGTGATCAGAGATCTTTCGTGCAGGTGATCATAATGAAAGTGTGAAAATGAAAGAACCGAATTATCTGGCTCACGGTTTCTTACTGATATTGATTTCCAATTATTTTTTCGTGCTGTATCTTAGAAATTCTGATCACAGCGTCATGACGCTACTTATCCATTTAGAAACGTTTTTTATTAAATCTGTAAAAACATAAAATAACACACCAAGGTAATCTTCCCATAAACTGTAAAAGATGTACAGTGAACGTTTTTAATGATTACTCAAGAACAAAGATCTTTCCTACGTTGACATCATTCAGTGCAGTGACGTCGGAGATCTCCACAATAAGGACAGCGGAGCAGACAGCTCAATCAGCGAGACGTGGACAAGCGTCATTAGTGCGGGGATAGTTACATTAATTTTACATTACAGTACATATTTACATTACATATTACATATTATTGTACATTTCATCTTCAAAATGCAAAATAATCACTACGAAATATTAATAATGGAACGCTACGAGAAGTTAATATTTTTCAAAACTTCAAGCCCCATGTTTGCGTCAAAAGGGTAATTTTGTTAAGTTTCGTTTGTACCAATTCGTTAAAATCACGTCTTAAAATTGGGCCGAATGGTTTGATATCTGCACATCTAATAAATAAAAATAATTTACCTGATATACGTTCGCGCATACCTTCACAAAGGCTTTACCTATGTTTTCGTTTGTTGCTGATACTTTGTCAGATTAGTTGTAAATTTTAAGGTTCCGCGCAAACATTAGGGTATCGTGTCTTGTCTCTAAGCATGATCCCTACTAATATTATAAATGTGAATGTAAGTTTGTTTGTTACGGTTTCACGCGAAAACTACTCAACCGATCATCATGAAACTTTGTACAGGTATTTTTGGAGGTCTTAGGACACTTTTTTAAATAATATTATATAAAAAGCGAAGTATGTATGTTTCCTATAGGTCTGTAGACTCCGAAACAGCTGGAACGATTTCGATTCAATTTACAGTAATTGTCCATATTGGCAAATTCCTGTGGTAGCGATCGAATCAACATAATTAGTGGTACCCGGGCGAAGCCGGAGCGGGTCACAATTTATTTTATGAATAAATCAGTACTTGCAAAAAGACAAAATGAGGAACTGCTCATGTGTATTTCTCATTTTAGACTGCCATATTAATATTGACCAAAAGGTCTTTGTATATGCTCAGTATATCTACCTATTTCAATCATTTGTTTTTATTAAAACTGTTAATGGTTAAATTGTTCGCAATGTATGTATGCACCAACGTTTCGTCAGATGCATGCCAGCATATGACATTCCTATAATAATGGCTATGTATATTGTACAAATCGTATAAAATGCCAACATCGAATTAATTTAAGTCATAGGTCTTTCTTTACCTATGAAATTGCGTTTTGAAATGAATTATGAAATAAGTTCACGTTCTTTCTTCTTCTATTTGTAAAACTTTTTTATTTCTGTTATTCAAAGTAATCACGTAGTTCATTGATGGTCTTCTTGTAAATATCAGCTGGATGGCAACAATGTCTTTAAAGGCATTTTGTACTGCTTCTCGGAAATTGAATTATTTCCTGACAAAAAGTTAGTAAAATACACATCTGTAGTAATGCTCAAGCCGTTTGGTAAATAACTGTGATGAATCACAACGGCACTAGACCACCAAACAGTGACCATCAACTTTCTAGAGCTCATTTTTCGTTTTGGACATAGCTTTAGTGCTGAACCAGGATCTAACCAACTTGATGAGCGCTTACGATTGTCGAGCAGAATACACTTTTTGTCGCACGTAACAATTCAATTCTAAATTAAATTCCTGTGCCTGTTGAGAAGCGCGAGGCAGGTCTCAACGGCGTACGTTCCCGATCGTAAAGTTCGTGGGGCATCCATCTATCAAGCTTTTTTACCTTGCCAATTTGTGGCAAATGGACCAGTATTGTTTTGTCGTTAACATCAAAAGCTGCAGCTAGCTCGGCTGTAGATTCAGTATCATCAGCTTCCATAATCGCAAATTCATCATTGTTGACAGTATCCAGACGACCACGGGGTTCATTTTACAAATCAAAAAACCCAGAATATCTAATCAATCTAATAATAGCTAATGAATAAACAAAAGACTGACTTTGTAAAAAGAATGTCATGGTTTTACTTTTTATTAATTACATGGAAATCCGATAAGACCGTTGTTTGCACAAAAAATTATTCTCTCTTAAAAAACTTCTTGATTAATTCTCAACCCGACACCGGAGAATAAATTGAAAATTTAAAAACACAATATACGGTCAGAATTTTCGGCATTGTTACATCCACCATTTCCCTTGCAAATTTACTCCTACAATAAATTCGTACGTACTTTTTGTTTTTCGATTTTACTTTTTATTAACTTTCAGTCGGTAAATTTTGTATTCAGTGATGGCTTAAATTTATTTATTTAGCCCAGGTTTTAAATACCTTTATAATTTCCATTATCTATTATAATTTCGTCGTTAAGTTAAGGGTCCCAAGATAAAATAAAAGTAAAATTACTCTTTTAATCTGCAGTTGCTTCTAATTTAAGCAACAACTTATAAAAATAGTATAGTCTAACAGGGGTTGAGCTCGCAACAACATCTGTTGCAAGAATGGGCTGGCTGACCTCACAGAAAACAGGCGTCAAGGAGAAGTATGCTTCTCCTAATTTTAGTCCTCTTCTCCTTACCACCCATTCCTAATAAGGACAAGGATGAGGATAGAGGATACAGAGAGGGGATGAACACCTCCTCCTTCTTTGTCCATTAAAGGTAGGCAACTCATCTGCAACTCACTTGCTTGTAGCGGATGCCAAATCAAGCCAATTTTGTAAAGAAACTTGATCAGTTAACCTTTTTAGGGTTGTACCATTTTTTTGTGTTCATTTATCTAAGCTGACCAATCGTGTCGGTCAAGTCGTTGGACCAGCGCAAGTATTTTATAAGTCTTAAAAGTAAATTAACTTCATCTTTAACATTTCATAAAATGCTCAATCTTCATTAAAATCGGTTCACAAAAATGTTTTAAAACTTCCAAACTTCCCAATCAGGTCGGACTCGGTTGAAATTGGAAATTTCCGTCGATATTACGATAACATCTGTCGAGGTACTTTCACAACGAAAAATCCATCGCTTGCGGCGAACGTAGCTTGCCACGGATAGTTTACATAACATAAATAAAAATCTCGTGTTTTTGTCCGGGATAAACTCCGAAATTACTAAGTTAATTGTATTTGGTCACTATGTGTATTGTAGTCGAACTTAAAAAATTAGGTTAGGTTTTATTTCGATTAATTACTAACATTTATTATTAAATGTCACAAACATTATTACGAACAAATATTACATGTAATTGAAAATTAAATGTTTTCATTACGTTATATGTATAGTCTAACTGGGGTTGAGCTCGCAACAACATCTTTTGCACAAATAGGCCGACGCGACTTCACAGAAGACAGGAGTGAAGTAGAAGTATTTTGTGGTTCATATGATTTGGCGGGTCTATCCTTCGTATCCTTATCTACTAATGATGACATGGGAGGGAAAAGAGGAGTTGACAATGGAGGGGATGTATAGGGAAAGAAATATCCTTTTTTTCTAAGCAACGCATCTGCAACTCATTAGGTTTTTGTCTATAGGCATCTGTCACTTAATATGGAAAACTTCTTATTCATTTGTCAGGTCATTTGTTGTTCTTCCACAAAACAAGCCGAAGAAAGCGTTAGTGTAATATGTAATACCAAGAGTGGAAATATTAAACATATTCTGGTATGCATATTATTGCAGTAAATTCTATACTTTAGAGGTTAGGACGCCAGCTACATACTGGTCAACACAGCGTAGTTAGGTTCGTGTACCGACGATTTGTTGAAGGTTGCGGCGGTGTCCACTGAAATACAACCGAGCAACAGTGCGAAGTTAAGTTATAACTGTGAATTATAGAATATACATTCTATAATTCACAGTTATAACTTAACAACTTCTATAAAGAAGTTTGCACAACAAAAAAATAATTAATCATGAATTCGGGATAGCAATATTTGCAAATATTGATCAAGGGTAAACAGTGGAAGCGACTTCATAAATCTTAACGTATCTCCTCCTCCCCCTCCAACCCCGCTGGATTTAGGAAGCGATTTGTGAACTCAAGTGACAATTTATCATCGCGTATCATAAGTTTGTCAAACGTTTCTCATTGCTTTAATTCTGTGCAATTTTATTGCTTTCCTAGTGATACACTAGTGTCAAATCTAGATGGCATGATTGGTTACAAAAGTATCAGATCAATAATTGTGAAATCATTGTATCTGACACGAACACGTTAGTATATAGAATTACTACTTTCTCAATTCAAAAGATCTACATTTTGACATCTGCATTTCAACTTTTATAATCATTTTAAATACCTCGTTTTTCCTGTGAGAAGGAAGTAAACGAACAAACTTCACTTGGTGTTATGACTGCAACTTAGTAGCAATATATGAAAACGGATTGGACCTCTGAATAAGTAACTGAAATATAAATACCATCTCGATTGAAAATGGCATCGGCATGTCCCTGGTTCGTTTCCCCGTATTTGATTCTACAAGTAGTAAATTTATGTGTGGCAAAATACGTTTAGAAACAAAGCAAACATGCGCTCACTAATAATAATTAATTATCTTCCCTAATATGTTGTGACGAGAACGGTTTCCCGTTTCCAAACATTATCTATGAAGGCATTAGTGGCACGCTAGCATTATGTTTGCAAATTTCATACTAACACTAACGACATTCTAAACGTTTTATAATTAATTTGCAAAATGTAAGGTGCTGCAATTAGTAGGAGTCGGAAATAACACATTAAAATGTCTAGGAAATATTGTACTGCGAAATTTTGTAGCTGTTTCAAGTGAGTACTTATGTATGTTCACTATTTGTATTAATACAATAAAGCTAAAGAGTTGCCCATTCAGCTCAGATAATGAATCATAAATCTTCCACCAGATGAATTCACTGTGTTTGTTTTTCAAATTTAAACTCATCATCCAAGAAGAGAATAGTGTAGAATATTTCAATATTAAATCGGGAATCTGATCTGAGTTTCTAAACAATAAATAAAGAGGGCAGCGGTTTACCTCTAGACGTGAGTAACGCTTAGTTTATTGTAATTGTGTCGTGTGTACAACGGACACCGCAGACGAGCGACATCGCTTAACCCGGATGCCGTGAACACTAATTAATCTGATGGTTCTGTTACACACGAATGCAGAGTAGAATATATGTGCGTGCCATTAATTTAATCTACTAATCATACTGGGTCACAAATGTGATAGTAAATGAGCTTATCGTTTTAATTCAACGGACACCAAAAACAAATATTTTTGTAAAACATCCAAAATAATTTTGTTTTATAGGACAGTATGGGTTTGTAATTTTTAATTTGATATTGAAAAATCTGAATTAAATGTTAAAAATACATTGAAAATATCAATTGGTCAATGTCATGACCAGTGACGTCGAATTGATCCCCTTGCTGTGAGGCAGATCCCGGAGATTAGCTCCTGTACGATGGCAGCGCTCTATGAAGCGTGCGAACCCGGAAGTGACGCAAACCGGTCAAGAGAGCTCGAATTTAGACAATATTGCACAAATAAACCTTAATTAAGTAATATAAGTTAAAGTTGAAATATTTTTTTATCATAGTGATAATAATTCACCGCAAGTTAGGCAATAAGGCATATTTTACCCTATCAGCATTCCTGTTAGAGTAACTTACCAATTTATCCGGAATAAACAAGCAATCAAATGTTTTCTCTTTAAAATATTAGTGATAGAGAACAGAGAAATATGTATAGCTTTTCCGTTCGCCATAACTTATGGGCGTATATTTACATTGCCATTTTAAAGTTTAAATATAATGAAGTTGACAAACTACGAGCCGGGATTTCGTCTCGTTCCTACCAGCCTGAAATATGAGTACGTCTCGAATCCTACGCAGCGCTTTACTACGTCATACTCGAGTTATTCTTGCATTTATTCTTCTGTATAAAATTGTTATTAATTTTATTTTTAAATTTTATTCATATTTGTCAATGAAACACAATACCCTCATTGCAAATTCAAAATCACATCGTGTTTGTAAAGTAGCTTTTTGGGAAAATTTAACACTGTTGCTGCTACACCGGGTTCTTAAAGCCCTGTGAGTATATTACTAGCTGTGCGGGGAAAGGGGGTTGTGCTAGTTCACACGGTGCTGACCCTGGAATATTGGTAAAATTTGACGAATGAAAGAGATAATGCGTACATGAGATCAAATATCGGAATGTGTTCAATATTTTACTATCGTAACTAATTATAATAGTTCATTAAAAAGTGAAGTGTTCGACCAAGTTTGGACGTAGATAAAGTTCCATTCCAACATACAAGAAACACATAAGAGAATTCAACTATACCTGTCTATATAGATCTTGTACAACCAAACCTCGGACAACTTAGATAGAATCGAAACGTTGGTAGTAATTGGGTAACAAGTTGTGTTTCTACAGCTACCGCAAACCGCAAGAACCACGATACTGTAGCGACTACACCTTGATGAAACGAGACTTCTCTGAACTGATCTATTACTGCTATAAAAACAAAATAAAATTGTATGTGAGTCCGTCCTATATAATTAACTATAATTGACTCATATTTATAATACCAGATGACAAACAATTTTGATTTTTTAAAAAAAACGTATATTTTTATACCAATTAACAGAGATAAGAAGAACATAAATGAATTCATGATGTGTGCTTTGCCCTGAAACCAAAATCAAAGCAGTCAGCAATGTTAATGGGTAATAAATCATTAAATATCTGATAGCCCGTTTGTTTGTTTCCTTCTAACAACAAAAAGATTCACAACTTATAAGCACCTCTTTACATCAATCTTCATCAACGGCATCGCTGTCGTTGATTGTACTCAAGCATTATCTTTGCAGCGTGGGCACATTTCACTTTATTTTTATTAAGCCTTAGGGTCCGCTTTGAATACTGCAATAAAAAAGGTTATTGCGGTGCAATGAACATTTCTAGTATACAGTAAAAACAACATTATAAAGATAACGTAAACACTTAAAGAATCTCATTACCCCCTCTAATTATACGATTCACTTAAATGTTTACTTTTTAATGTAAGTATTTTTTAATTAGACTAAAAGAGACGCAGAACAGTTCGACCGATGGCCGATTCGCTCGTCAATAACACGTTATCAGTCGGTAACTTACGCGTTGTTACTTAACATATTGAACTTAAAATAGTGATTTTAAGAACAAAATGAAACTTAAAATTTTGTTTTTATTTTATCTGTGCTCTTTATATTTTATTTAAATTAAACATGCGTCACGTGACCTCCGATACATCTGTCATCTTTATATTCTGTTTCAGCCATTACAAAAGGCAATTATATTTTTTATGTTCGTTAATTCGACTTTTATGAACCAATTCCAATTTTTTTGCATTAAAATTTTTGAAGCAATAACTATCGATTGTTATAGTTAGTCCCATTTGAATCTTATCCCAATAAGTGGTTAATCAGGATTTTAGCAATTGAAGTCGGATTTTTGTACTTTTACCACGTTTAAATAAATATTTGGTTGATTTGCTTTTGATAGTTTTGAACATGTTGACTGAATCTGTAACCGTACAGGTTATTGACCTGATTTCATTACCTTTTTATTTTAATATATCCCCAATGACTTAAATTTGCAATCAAAAATAGAAATGCTTATAAAGCTTTACTCATTAATTCACGGTCGCGCCCCGCGCCGCACTGACTCCGTGAGACGCGGCGCGCGACCGTGCATGTTCACCCTTAAAGAAGACCTCAGGATTCGATATTTATCAGTACTAATACCGATGTACGCGAACGTAAGTAAAGCCAATTTTTAATTTTAGTTGTTTGAGTAAATAATGTCTCATGAAAATTTTAATCATTTTATTAAAAATCGAGTTAATTGATCGCATTTGTTGTTTTCCCCGCTAACCTCGGACCTCGCCTAGATACTTTGTCTTGCTTGTATTCCTTTTATGCTTCTTATCTTGCGAATAGCTTACAACTCACTTTATTCCCAGTTGCTTGAAACTTATCTCTGAATGTCTTATCCGGATATACGTGACGGGAATGTAAGTAGCACCATCTCGAAGCTCAACATTGAAGTGAATCAATCTAACTTAATTTTACAATTCTTTTTCTTTCTTTTAGCTTTTGATGTACACTTCTTGAAACATATTGTGTATGTTGCATTGCTGTGGATGGACTAAGAGACCTACCCACAAATTTTGAGCATGGTGGAATAGTCTCTCAATGGTTTAATAGTTGTTAACTTGGTATTATATTGAGGAATTAAGTCAACGTGACCATTATGACATTGGATTAAAATAGCAGCAGAATTAGTTACCTGTTTTGCATTAATCGACGGCTTTTCACGCCGCAGGTCGTGGGTTCGAATCCCACCCAGAACAGACATTTGTGTGCATGAACATGTCTGTTTGTCCTGAGCCTGGGTGTAATTATCTATTTAAGTATTTACAAAAGAAAAGTAGTATGTGTAGTATATCAGTTATCTGGTAACCATAGCACAAGCTCTGCTTAGTTTGGGATCAGATGGCCGTGTGTGAATATGTCCTAGAAAAAAAATGTTAAACTGTGACTTTATTATTTTTTAACATTGTCAAACAAACATTCTTACTGGCATTTAAAAAATAAATACAAACATTTTTCATGCCATCGAAAAAAAATACTAGATAGTAAAATAGCATTTTAATGTTATATAAATTATGGCAAAAGAGGGGTGACTCAGCTTTTCCAGTATGAAACTAAGATCCCGTGTTGCACTGGTTTACAGTCCCTCCTTTCTCTAAGATGGTCCCCTGATGATGATGATTCCCTAGGGGTTTCTGTACGCCGTAAGGAATGTCTATTACATCATAATTAAACTTACGTCAACAGATAAAAGGATCTCCTTACAAAAGCAGAAAAATATGAATTATACGTATATATGTAGGTAATTAAAAAGAAAATCGGTCAAATTGGACTACTCAACGGGAGTGAAAAGCGGGTCAAAGTTAGGGCGCCAGTAACATGAATCATGCGTATTAATGGCCTCGTAAAATAAAGTTACCGCTGTCAATTCAACTTTATTGCCACCGACCTCTGCGTCCATTACATAATTGTATATAAACATAAAATTAACACGAGAGTAAGTCGAATGTAGTTTGATTTTTTCATACTATGAAGATGCAATACGACAACCTGTGAATTCTTTCCACTGACATTCGTTACTTTTAAACTTGACACTAGTCGAAATGTTATAATTGATGGTTGGTATTCTGCGCTTTTCGCGTAGCTGCCTTGTGACCTGTCTAAAGCGGTATTTCCAAGCTGATATGACATAGGGCGTTTTAAGAATTGAGCAACTTTTGGCAATGGTAGGCAGTGCAACTGTAGCCCTTTTGGTTTTGTGGAAGTTCATGGGCGTTGTTGATCAACTAACACTGTGCAACTAGCTCATTTGCTTTCTTATTCTCTAACAAAACAATTTAAGTTTATAGTTCTTACATAGAATACTTTCTTAAAATTAAAATATTTACATTAACTTACAATTCTATGGTTCTAACGTACTCATTAGTTTTGCTTTTAGCTGATTTTGATGTGAGATCCCTTTTGCCGTGACGGCAAACGGCATGATGCTCTCTTATGTCGTGATGCCCTCTCTACGCTGCAGAACTTGACCTTGGCGTATGTGCCTGTACTCGCTAATTGCTATTATTATTATATTATTACAATCAAATAAATACTTTAGTAAAATAAACACATTAAGAAACTTTATTATGTTTTACTCCATATTTTTATTACTTTATAATTATACATTTGAACATATTGTGATGTTCCATTTCTAACGAGTATCCCGTGACAGCTAATATTTAACTGCACTGCAGCACTGAAGTAAGAGTATTTCATATGGATACTTTATCGTAAAAATTCACATTTAAGCCATATACTCGATGTTCAGTTCGATAAAAAGATTTACCCAATTTTGTTTTAGGTCCGTCATAAACACACGTGATTAATGGCTCGCCCATATTAACCTTGCCACACCGATACCATAAATACATAGTTTTACGAGACGTTAAGTAATTTATGACCTTATTTTTTTCGCAATCTATTAAGAATAATAAATAATGGATGCGTAAGTAATTAACTTATTTAAGAAAAATATTAACTGAATTTAATAAAATACCCGAAAAGCTTTCTCGTGTTAAGGAAAACAGTTGTTGATGGTGTACAAAACTTTAGTCTTAAAAACATTAAATGCGGAATAATTAATTAATAATTATTAATAATTAAGTACTCCTTTATCCTGAATGAGGATGAGGAATGAGGACACTAGGTCCTGGTCGCTCGAGATCGATCGATCTGAATTGAATTGTGTTTAGTATTAAACTATTCATTCCTATGTTAAGAAACGATGTGGTAGTCGTCGTTTCAACTGCTGGGAGTCGATTTAAAACAAAAGATCGAAAAAAGTCAGAAACAAGTAGTCGAAATAGCGATTTCAAAAGATGGCTGCTAGGGCAAACCAACGGTGAAGTGAGACAAGTAGACAATATTTTCATATGATATGCCATAACTAGGTTAGGATTTATATTTTACTGGAAGAATCGAAAGCGAGTTGTTAAAGCCATTCTTTTTTAATTGTTTTATCGCTCGATTTAATAACATTTCTAATCAAACTTAACAGTTTTTCTTATTTTCGAGTAAAAAGTCGAATGCTTTTGATCAAAAATCGATCTCAGGTCTTTCATTGCTGGACGTAGGCCCCTGGATGTATGCACTGATGCTTTGTTCCACACTATACACGTAAAAAAAGGTTCATAGGACATAGTAAGGACGTAGATAACAACATGAAAGAGGTGAAAAAGAATTGAGTCCTGCTACTCGCACAACAAAAAAAAACAAATTATGACGGAGTATTTTTCGCTTGCTTATAATTTATGGGAATGGTTAATTTGAACTGATCATTCAAGAACAAAACCTTTCGTAACGACCATTAATTCTCGGACAATATTTGCTTAGCTAATATTAAGCTAGCTAAATTTTGTTGGGTCAGAATAGAGGGCGAAATTAATCATGATTGATGAGACAACTAAGCAACGTAGAGTGAATCAAAGATATTTTGTAAGTGGTAGAGCCCGCAATAACAACATCTTTTGCACGAATGGCCGGCTCGACCGGCGAAATACCACGACGTCACAGAAGACAGGCGTGAAGTAGAAGTATTCTGCGTTTCGTCTGATGAGTGACGTGCCGGAGGCCTAATTGTAGTCCTCTTCCCCCTCCTACCCTTTTCTAATAAGGAAAGGATGGGAAGAGGAAGAGGATTTGACGGATGAGGAGGGGATGGACAGGGAATGGAATTATCCTTTTTTCTGTTTGTCCCCTCCTTCGTCCATGAAGGTAGGCAACGCATCTGCAACTCATTATCTTGTTGCGGATGCCTATGGGTAGCGGTACTTATTTCCAGGGGCCGCTTGCTCGTTTGCCACTTTGTAATATAAAAAAAAAAAAAAAAAATTGTATTTTAGATATCTGATATCTATTTTATGGTGTTGGATCGATGTGGGAGTCCATTGAAAAATCAAGTAGATATTTTTTGCTGCCTGATGACGCTCGCTGGTTGGTCTTAATGAGTGAGTAGGTTTCGCCCGTAGAGTAAAGTGCAGGAGGATCAAATCCAGTCCTCTTCCCATTCCCATCCTTTTTAAATAAGAAAAGAATGAAAAGGGGGTAGAGGATATGACGGGGGTGGTAAAGACAGGAAAAGTAAATATCCTTTTTCCTGTCTGTTCCCTCTGCTTATTAAAGGCGGGCTCTACACATCTGCAAACTGACTGCAGCAGTCACTTCATATCAGGTCACCTGCTCCCTCGTTTGCCACCTTCTGCCGTAAAAAAATGATCAAAATAATTACACAAGTTTAGCTACAGCTTACAATCAAATTCAATACCCGCGTATCATCAAGATATTTTAGCCATGAGGTTTCGGTGTCGTTTAACCAGTGACTTAGTAGTCAAATATTATTAATATGGTGGAAATCTTTCGTCTAATAATAAGCTGAATTTCCGTTAAGAGCGGCATGACAATGACAAATGATCAAATTTAAGTTAAAGAAATTAAGCTATTTTTACGATCGTTAGGCAATTGCCATCATCAATGAAAATTCAATCATTCAATCTTAAAATTACATTTTAGCTCGTCAATCTTAGCTTAGTCGTTAAGTATCCGAGAGGCGGAGAAAGTTTCTTGAAGGGAAGTATAAAACAAAAAGTACTTACGGCTATAAAAAGTGGAGCAGTGCGCAGTGCTTAGAGATTTCTATTTCGCACTATCTTGCCCCTTCGCCAGCATTCCTACTTATTATGCATAACAGATTTGCATATGCAGTCTCTCTCTGCATTCTCTTTTTCTCGATTTTATCCGTATTGTATTAAATTGACTACGTCAGTGAATGCATTCCTTATTTTATCCTTACTTAAATTGTTAAAGATGTAAGAATGTAAAAGGTAATGATGTACATAAGATGTAAAAGATAAGGAAAGAAGGAATCCTAAAGCCTAAAGTGGGGCTTAGGCTATTGAGGTTTCGCTTCACTATCTTTTATTTGTATATTACTGTTGTGTGTTACTGGACGTTTACGGTAGAGTTTGGGTTTCATAAATTGAATAAAAGAACAGGAATGCTTGTGATGTATACATAACTAGTAACACTAATTATATTGATCCGATCACTACCAAACTTCACAGGAACACTCGCTACGCTTCCTGAATATTACATTGAAATCGGTCGCGTCTGTAGGGAACATACATACACACATCGCTTTTTATATATATAGAAGATTAGGGTATGTATTCGTTAGAAGAATCTCTATTGCTTTCTAATATTGCATATGTTTGCACGAGCATGTGAAAAATCTTATAGATCATATATTTATCGTTTTCAATAGTAGTTCCGGCAGTAACATAAATCTTCTTTCTCCTTCTCTTCTCAGCCTACAGTTATCCACTGCTGTACATAGGCCTCCTCCATTAGATTCTCCACAAAGATCGGATAGATCGTCAACCATAACATAAATTATTATTGCTTTACAGCTTACGCACATTCCAATAATCAACGCACAAGTGTGATTTCACCTTTACATGCTTGTCGAATGCTTCGGCTTACCGCAAATAGTAATTAGTTCCGCATAGTCTTGGCACTTGATATCACTTGACATAACTTGATTAGATTTTAATTAGAATTATAGACATATCTTGTCTAAAAATCATCTCATGTCTCTTTACTACAATATTATACGATTTTACTGAGACTATTTGATCTCAATTGTCACAGTACTGAACGTGATAGGAATAGGCTTTTGAAATCAAAGTGATAGCATCCGATTTATCTATGTATATTATATAAAAATGAATTCCTATTTTCCTGGGTCACGGCATCAAGCGTGAACGGGTGGACCGATTTCGCAATTTCTTTTTTTGTATTTGCTATTATTAGGAGAAGGTTCTTATGAAAGAAAAGATTAAGAAAGTTTGTCGAATAATTAGTAAATTTAAGAAAACTTAACGAGCATACATTTTTTTGTAATCTGCTTATATTTATTTAGCGCTTTTGACGTAACTATCAGTTGGCGCGATTGACGGATTGCAAGCTGCAACTATTATTAACATTAATAAGTCAAAATAACAAGTAGGTAATCATTCGGTCCTTCAAATTAAATTGCATTATGGACATAACCTCGGGACACAGCTAGTGTCTTATAATAGGACAATGTTTAACTATTTAATGATTAAAAGAGTTTAAATCGATGTTTTTTTATTGGTGACAAATGGCTGTAACAAGCAGTATTTGACAATCTCCGCTCGGAATTATCAAAATAATGGAGTGGGTAAGATAATATTTTCAATCCCAAAAGTATCTTAATCTATGTTTAGAATACCGCTAAATAGATACCTCCGACTTCCTAGACAGAGGTATGAATTTATTAACGAAATTATATTTAAATTGAAAAAGAGAGCTAAAACAACTCGTCGCGACAGAAGGTTTCTTTCTATGTTTCTCCATGAAAAAACTGAGATGACAATATTTAATGCTTAAATGTTTTTGGCAGTGCAAGCCCACGGTAAGAATACGTACGTATACGTTATTGATCTTAAGCGCGCTGCATAATATCCAATACCGCAGTTTGCAGGTGTTGGCCGCGCGCCAAGGGTCTGTTTCGTTTGATTCCCTTAGCATTTTTAATACAAACGATGTCTAATATATGTGTACTATGCAATATTTATATCAAGAGTTTGATTTATATTGAAATTAGAACCCTGTTTTTTAATAAAAGAATCAAACTGGCAATATAATAGTTTTAGTACATATAAATAGTTATATATTATACTTACCCGCCCCGGCTTCGCCCGGGTACCACTAATTATGTTGATCTCGATCGCTACCAAACACAGGAATGTACCAATCTGGACAATCCCTGTAAATTTCATCCAAATCGGTCCAGCCGTTTCGGAGTCTACAGGTCTATATACATACATACATACTTATTTTTTTACACAATTTTTTTTACATAAAAAGTTAAATCCTATGTTACTTCTAATACCTCCAAGAATATGTGTACAAGGTTTCATGATGATCGGTTGAGTAGTTTTTGCGTGAAAGCGTATCAAACAAACTTACATTCACATTTTATAATATTAGTAGGGATGAGCGAGCGGTTCACCTAATAATAAGTGACCGCTACCAATAGGCATCTGCAACAAGCGATTGAGTTGCAGATCGCGTTGCCTACCTTTAATTGACAGAGGAGAAGATAAACAGAAAAAAGGTATTTCGTTTTGCTATCCATCCCGTCCTTCGTCAAATAATGACTACAATTGAAATAGAAATACTTCTACTTCACGCCTGTCTTCTGTGACGTCGTGGTATTTCACCGGTTGAGCCGGCCCATTTCTACAACAGATGTTGTTGCAAGCTCTACCACTATAAATACGGATGATGATGTGGTGTTAGTTAAATCTAGAAAATGTTATTATGTTCTGAGTTGTAAAAATAAAAAATAAATCTAGCCATTTCGATGTTCAATGACATAAGATATATTTCTTAACAGGCTTCCCCTTATTAACAACTGACATAACTTCCGACAAGTTTCTTGGCTATATGTTTGGGATAGATGCGAATGTCGCGGCGTGAATTTACACTGGCTTATATATCCTGGGCTCAGCGCCAGCCATAACTTTGAACTGTCGTAACTCTGCGCAACAACATCTCCGCTGCCTTCTCTCACATAAACTTCATCTACGTTTGATGTGAATTAATTTCTTAGGCAGAGCGTTCATACGTATATTATGATGTAATTTTAAAATATATTCATTAAAATAACTCTATGATTATTATTAGATCGTGGTATAAAGGGTTGGAAAAAAGCAATTCAAGTAAAGGGATGAAGGGTAGATCCCATAAGATCAACGATTTGGTCGAAAATATGATTGCCCCTACTCTAACATTTTCGTGGCTCTATGGCCCTTTTGCTTTTTATTCCTGTAAACATTTTTTAAATGAATCTGAAATACCCTGACCTCGCTTATTGAATAGAACGTAATATGGACGTATAGTAAGTAGTACATCACAGCGTTTTATATTCACAGGAACAAAGATCCGCGAGACAAAGCAACTTTTCATTCCTTATGAAATTATAAAGGTAAATCAGGTGATCTCTAGATCAAAGTGTACCCCTACATAAATCTATATATATTATTTAAATGGAAATCGGTAATCTCGGCTTCTGGGTTATTTTATTATTTACAGCTATTTTATTTTACGTATAAAATCCGAATGATCGTTCTTGCGGCCTAAATCAGGTAGTGACCGAATGATTTTTTATATAATTCATGAATTAGTTTTCTTCTTATTCGTCTTCCTATTATAAGACCTAAAACACTACCCCTACTCCTACTATTCTTAGTAGGAGTAGGGGTAGTGTTTTCCTTCCTGTTGGAGCATGTTCCTTCTTCTACTCCTACATATGCTCATTCTTAGACTCTTTCTTGACTTCATATTTTACTGGAAAATATTGCCGATTTTATTTCCGGATTATTCTCGTTTATGGCATATTAGGGCGGGCCGTTCCGAACCTCATGGCAACGCACTGGCGGATGCTTGCTTGGCGTATTTCTGCGGCTAGGTTATGCGTTGCGATGCGGCCCGCCTCGTGTGCGTCGAAGGGGCAGTTTGATTTTTCTTTTTCGTTTCAAATCTTCACCAAATAGTATACTGAATGAGTATAACTCTGATGACTTATAACGGCTGATTAGTTTAATTATTGCTTTGCG
The DNA here is from genome assembly GCA_029849275.1 of Papilio elwesi. NCBI lineage: Eukaryota > Metazoa > Arthropoda > Insecta > Lepidoptera > Papilionidae > Papilio > Papilio elwesi. The sequence continues at coordinate 6,813,281 of CM056701.1, read as the reverse complement.
GCGCGGCCCAAAGCGACTCCTTTGTGCTTTGTCGCAATTTTGCAATGCGATGCGCTGCGGCGTCACGGTTGTACTATGCGCGAGCCTGTAGGCTCATAATAGATATCACACTTAGTAGTATACATAAACTAAAATATTATTGTATTCTACTCGAATTCACTAATAAATTGTTATCATTTAGTATGTTTATTCATTTTACATAATATTTTATATATCAAAATGAATTATACGGTATAATGAATAGAAATTTTTTGCTTGACAAAATTGAATGTAAAATGTGTACTGTAAAAATTACGTAGGGAAGCAAAGGTCAACGTCACAGAAAATTTTACAGGGTCCAATTAAAAATGTTTGTCCGAACGTAAGGTATTTTACTGCCGACGCTTTGCAATATAAAATTTTATGTTCATTAAATTATTTTATACCAATAAGCCACTTCTTGAGGTGGATGGTAATTTATGTCACCCTGAAATATAACATAATCGTATATAAATATAACATATCATTATAATTCAGGGTAAAAGGGTAATTCCCTGTCCAACCAATAGACTATTGTATCTGAAAATAGTTACAGTAACAATATTTTGTAATATTCAAGCCCCTAGCCTAATGGTTAAGGGGGCGGACTGCCGATTATAAGGTTGTGGGTTCAAAACCGGCATATTGTTGTCAACCTTATCTTAACACAAGCTTTTCAGCTTAGTTGGAGCGGTTAAAATAAATATCAGTAAATGATTTCAATGACCTACTAATATTATAAATAAAAAAAATATGTTGCAAAAAACTGATTGTATATTTTTAACATGTCTCTGAATGAAGTAACTTTTCTGTTAACATGTTTAGGGAGCCACATCAATCTGTGTTATATTAAATAACCTTAAAGCGATGCCATATGGGCACTGCGTAGCGTTGCGTCGTCGTAGTGGTAAAACTTAGACGGAGAGTGTACCATAGCCCACTCAAGCAAACGCATTGACGCAACGCAACGCGCAGTGCTCCGCTCCGACGACGCAGCATCGCTAATTGTGTCCACGTTAGTTTGTCTTTGAATGACAATAAACATGAAGTTCGATATTATATATTTTTTTTAAATTGTCACCCCGACTATGAACCTCGTAGCACACCTCAGCGCTACATCTATATGGCCCGAGTGCGTTGCTCGCGCGTTCTATCAACGCACGTCGTTTTGATTTGTATTGTAAAACTGCGCACCGTCACCGCTCCGTATTCGCTGTAGTTACGTACATATATTCTCCTTGGCCACTGTAAATGACGCAACGCTAACGCAACGGCCGTGAGGCTTCGCTCTTAATAACCTCGAGTAAGGCGGATGTCTTTCCATCATTGTCCATGAAGTATTATCAACTGAAACACATGTATATGAACTATTTGGTCACTGAGCCATACCATCTATTTAAACTTTTACGATGTCAAAGTTTCTTTTTATTATAAATATCCCATCTCAATGGTAACATTTGATATTGTAGTAAAATAGTTGCCATGGTAAAAGGAAAACTCGCTATAAAAGAGGGAATGTAAATTTTATCCCAAGAGGATATCGTAAAGTGAAACAGGTCGGAATTTTCGAATGAAAAGTGATAATATTGTAAAAGGCAACTGTCAAAGTATGTATTGTTCGATATAAGCAATTTGTTTTTTCGTGATATTTCTTTTTATTTAATCATTCGAACACTATTTAAAGCTCAGTTTTTTATTCCTAATAACTTAAAAAAAACAGTTGAAATATTAAATTAGATAGAGTTTGGAATTTGGCTGCCTCGATATGGTGAATCATTTATATTTAATTAAAAAACAATAAATCTTCTAGATAAAACAAAGATACTCTAAACTAACTCTCTAAACAATGTAATTAACCAATCGACCGAATGATAAAATAAACTCATGCAAGCGAAAAATATTTTATTAAAGGCACGTCTTTTAGAGAACAATGCCACACTTTGTTCCGTCATAAATGGTCGTGAAATTACACAAATGAGCTGGTTGTCATGTGGAGATTAAGGTCACGGAGACAAAACTGCGCCATCTAGCGAGCTCCAAGACTATTTGACTTGAAAGGAATCTTTTAAAGATTTTTTTTAATTTAGAAAAAAAATCAACTTTGAAATAAAAAAAGGTAAAACAATTTTTATTTAAAAACGGAACAAAATAAATGAGGCTGCTACTGAAAACAAGTAGTTATAATTGGAGCATGTCAAATTTCCTGCTACGCGACCCATCGTGACCGCAGCACTGATGCTCACAAATCCCTTACACGCCATATTATATTTTAAATCCTTTGAATTTAAGATTGAAAATACATATTTCACGTTTGGCCGTAAACTTTCAGTTGAAACGCCAGACATATAAGTTTGTTTTATAATTTTTGTCAGTGGTAGAGTCCGCAACAACAACATCTGTTGCACGAATGGGCCGGCTCGATCGGTGAAATACCACGATCTCACAGAAGACAGGCGTAAAGTAGAGTATTCTGCGTTTCGTCTGATGAGTGAGGTGCCGGAGGCCTAATTCTGGTTCTCTTCCCCTTCCCAACCTTTTCTTATAAGGAAGGGATGGGAAGGGGAAGAAAACATGACAGTGGAGGGGATGTCTAGAATTTGGAAATAACCATTTTCTATTTGTCCCCTCCTCTGACCATTAAAAGTGGGCAACGCATCTGCAACTCATTAGTTAGTTGCAGATGTCTATGGGTAGCGATCACTTGACATCGGGTGAACCGCTTGCTCGTTTGCCACCTAGTACTATAAAAAAAAATTACCTCTGAATGAACGGATACTAACACATTTTTGAAACTTCACAAACAGAGCAAAATAAGAGTTTTCCCGTTTTTTCACATACCTAAGTAATAGATATATGTATGTCCGATATATATTTTTTATACATATATCGGATCTCTGCTCTGCACGACCAAGGACTAATCTCTCTCTCGTCTAATTTCCGACATATCTATACATACAATAAAAATATATATAAAATTTAACGATAGGAGAGCACAAAAGGATCGCCATTTATTGCTAACATACAATTTCTTTCACTATAGAGTAAAAGAAACTACTTTTAAAATGCAAACCGCAAGATTTATCCGAAGGCCGGAAACATGTATTATAATATTTTTAAATTTTAGGCCTGCGAGCATCGGCTTACGAACCTTCGTTACCGTGAATATAGGACACCTTAATAACGTTATATTAAACTAATGGATTATTCCAACCACCGGTAGCCCATGGAGCGCCTATATTATTCTTGATTCAAAGGACGTATGTAAAAGAGCTTTAATACATAATTATAAATCAGCCATTTTTATAGTATAGTTCCCCACTGCAGGGACACAGGCCTCCTCTTCGAGAGAGGGAATTTTAATACATAAAATTCAGAAGGAAGGTTTGGCTGATGTGGCTGAAGCGGCATAGTTCATATCAGAGAAGATGACCTCACTATTCTATTTCCTTTTTTGCTGTAAAATATGGCAAACGTGTGTCACAACAACTTATGACGTGACTACAAAGATGTACACCAACAAATTTCCACATTTATTAGACGTAAACACGATCTGTGACGTCACGAGGCGATTTACATATATTTCACCGTGGGTTTCAACCGGCGGAAAATCGTGTCGCGATACAGGATTTCCCACTATCTTTCTCTTTAAAAAACTGAAATGACAATATATTTTATGTGAATGTTTTCGGCAGTGTCAACCGGCCCGAAGGCCTGAACTACCTAGCTAACTGAAATGCATAACGTCAAAGTTTACACTACACTTTAAAGTTTACTTTACAGACCTTAAAAGTTCGTATCAAATTGGAATAAAAGTCGGAAAGGCTTATTTGATTTTAATATAAAGATATAATATATACCAATAACAAAAATTGACCATAGGATTTATAATGAAAAAACTTAATAATATTGATAATCTTGGAAACATTTGAATAAAATATAGCTTTAAAGTAAAAACACAATATAAACATTTTTTAGCTTACATTAACAGAAATTCTTTTGTGTCTATGATTCATTCGTAAGATTGTATTATATTGTAACCTGTAAACTTTTGTCAAGGCCAAGAACCGAAATAAAACGCACCATAAATAATATAACAAAATAATGTTGACTTTTTAAAAACAAGTTAAAACAAACGCAACATGTTCTGAGTCCGTAACGTTGGCGGCATTTTGAAGACTAAAATGGGCCGATTATTAATTTGCAATTCGGCTCGAAGACCCGTAGCTAGTTGTCGTGGAAGACCCATAAAGGGTGGATGACTTTCCCGCCAAGCGATTCGACGTAAATACCACGAAGGCGTCGTCGGACACGCTAGTGTTAAATCCAACCAGTTTCTCTCTAAATCGGTTTCATTTCTATAAAAGAAACCTTGCGTTAAATATATTAGAATAGTGGTCTGAATTAATGCAATCTAAATTGCCTATAGCCATTTTCCGTCTGTTTTTTTATGATCAATGGATGCAGACAGCGAACAAGATTCAATTGAATTTGGGTCACTATTTCAAATCTTCGATATACAGCCACTATCTGCGATCTCCACGAGGTCATCGGTCCTTGATCTCAGAACCTCTGGACCTGAGAAGAGATTTCCATTTGACACTCCTCTCTCGCTTGTTTTACATCCATGCATCTACGCATACATGCTCGTGATTTACGGTCACTCTGTATATCGCCCTTCTTAAGTACGAAACTAATCTGATCGATGTAAATTCTTCTGGAACGTTCCCTGCCTACCCTGCGGTAGTTTTAGCTTTTTAGTATGAATTAAATAGTTTTAATTTGATTTATCTAATATACCTGAAACATTATTAGCCATAAATAAGTTCGACTTCCAAGCACTAAATTAAATTCTTACTTGTAAAACTCCGTATCCTTGTCCTTCTCTTTATTTCGTTTTATTCTTCGTGTGGGTGAAGTAGGTCTAAATCTATAATATTTAGGCATTTTACAATAAAAATTTAGTAGATGTACATTTCAACAAAAACAACTTTTATACACCCTAAGCGTCACAAAAAATGTAATCATTTGACGTATCTCGTTTTTCTTTTTAAAACATCAGTGTACGTTTTGTGTCATATTACAGAGTTCTTTGAAGTTCTAGGGGCTTAGTGCTAGTTATTGCCATGGCGCACAAATAACATCAGACTATAGAATCTGCAGAACACAATTGATACAACAAAACTTCTTTGAACCTAATTCGTATTAGTTTCCATAAAACTTCAATTTTAAATAGTACCCTTTACAAGATACGTGAAGAAAGAAGTCAAATAGTGATTCCCTTTATTTGGGCACACAAAATTCCATACAGAGCATGACCTTTTTTTTTTTTGATTTACGACAAGGAGAAATGCATTGCGCATACCACCGCACCGTGGGGACAGTGCAGTGGTTATGTGGGACTCTCCTCCTCCTAGGGGCGGGGGAGGCATACCCACTAAAAAAACCCTGTCGGTGGTCTTCTCTGCTTTTGTTGCGGATGCCACGGGCGCACTAAAGTGTTTCACCGCGACATCCGCAAGCTGGCCCCGGCTTCGACTGCCGGGGCCTCCGCGCCAAGGGGGGGGACCAACCACTGAGTCCCCCCCTAGGCGTGTGGGCTGTTAGAGCCGGCAGGGAATCCCCATTCCCCGCCAGCTAGCACCACTACGGGGACAGTGTAATGCCGCCTTCTCCTCCCCAGTCGCCTGCGCCGGAGCGGGGGCGCCGAGGGGTCTCCCTCGCGCTCCCGCTCCCTCTCCTCTTTCTGCGAGATTACTATGTCGCAGAAGGAGGCCACGGCTTCCCAAGCCCTCTCGCCTCCCAGCATCGCTTGTACAACGCTGGGAAGCGAGAGGTCGCCGCCAATTGTCGCCATCAGGGTGCGGCGTTCGTCAGTCCACGCAGGGCACACCTCTAGGGTGTGCCCCGCCGTGTCCTCCGCGTCGCCGCACCCGTGGCACGACGCCGTCTCCTCTCTTCCGATGCGACACAGGTACTTCCCGAAGCATCCGTGTCCGGAAAGCACCTGTGTCACCCGGAAGGTGAGGGACCCGTGGGTCCTCCCGCACCATTCTCGGAGCTCTGGGCGTGTGGCCTCTATGGTGCGGACACCGTATTCGGCATCCGCTAGGGCGTCCGCCCAGAGCTCCATGGTCTCCAGGGTTCTCCTCCTTCGGGCGCAGGCGAGCTCCTCCGGGGCGAGTGAGTCGCCCCGGGCTCTTTGTTCAGCCCGCGCCCGGTATGTTCTGGCGAGCACTCCCGCCTCTATTTCCCAAGGGGGAGTGCCCGCCAGAACGCAGGCCGCAGCGTCGCCCACCGTGCGGTAGGCCCGGCACATCCGCAGCGCTATAATGCGCTGCGGCCTACGGAGGAGGGCCTTGTTAGGCGCGTCCAGGGCCTCAGCCCATATTGGCGCGCCATACAGGGCCATGCTCCGGATGACCGTGCTGTACAATCTTCTGCACGGACGAGGCGGGGGGTCAGCTTCCGGAAGTGTTCCCGAAACCGCCACCCTCCGTCGAGGATAAGGCCCAGATATTTTATCCGGGCCCTCACCTCGACCACGTCCCCACCGACCCGAAGGCAGGCCCCCGCTGGCACTCTCCACCTCGGCCCTTTGAAACAAAGGGCCTCGGATTTGGTGAGCGTCACTCGGAGGCCTAGCGCCTCAATCCTCCGTATCAACAGGGAGGCTCCGACCTCGGCCCTGTTGAGCAGCCCTCTCCAGGTGGTGTCCCGGACAGCCACCAGCGTGTCATCTGCGTAGCAGATGACCGCCATCCGGGGCAGCACCTCTCCGCGGATGGCCCAGTCGAAACCGATGTTCCACAGCAGGGGTCCCAATACAGACCCCTGTGGAACACCGCAGGCCATCCGCTTCTCTTTCCGGGTCCCTCCTTTCTCTATGTAGGACACTACCCGTTCCTGCAGGTAGTGTCCTATTACCCTCCGGAGGTAGAGAGGCACTCCATGGTATCGGAGCGCCTCCTCTATCACCCCGAAGGGGAGGGAGCCGAAGGCGTTGGCGATGTTGAGTGACACCGCCATAGCCCCCTGCCCCCTCTCGGCCGCTTCCTCCGTGAACTTCTTCAGGGCGGTCAGGGCGTCCAAAGTGGATCGCCCCGACCGAAACCCGAATTGGTTCACGGAGAAGTGCGGCCCTACCCTCTCCAGATGCTGGGTGAGGCGGGAAGCCAGCACTCTTTCGAGAAGCTTCCCGACCTCATCCAGCATCACTAGCGGCCGGTGCCCGGAAGGGGAGTCTGCAGGTCGACCCTCCTTCCTTATGAGCACCAGCCGCCATGTCATCTGCGTAGCAGATGACCGCCATCCGGGGCAGCACCTCTCCGCGGATGGCCCAGTCGAAACCGATGTTCCACAGCAGGGGTCCCAATACAGACCCCTGTGGAACACCGCAGGCCATCCGCCTCTCTTTCCGGGTCCCTCCTTTCTCTATGTAGGACACTACCCGTTCCTGCAGGTAGTGTCCTATTACCCTCCGGAGGTAGAGGGGCACTCCGTGGTATCGGAGCGCCTCCTCTATCACCCCGAAGGGGAGGGAGCCGAAGGCGTTGGCGATGTTGAGTGACACCGCCATAGCCCCCTGCCCCCTCTCGGCCGCTTCCTCCGTGAACTTCTTCAGGGCGGTCAGGGCGTCCAAAGTGGATCGCCCCGACCGAAACCCGAATTGGTTCACGGAGAAGTGCGGCCCTACCCTCTCCAGATGCTGGGTGAGACGGGAAGCCAGCACTCTTTCGAGAAGCTTCCCGACCTCATCCAGCATCACTAGCGGCCGGTGCCCGGAAGGGGAGTCTGCAGGTCGACCCTCCTTCCTTATGAGCACCAGCCGCCCCTCCTTCCACACCCCGGGGAAGCGCCCCGCCGCCAGGCAATCGCTAAACAGGCAGCGGAGGCGGTCCCCGAGGTGCTTCAGGGCGATGGGGACCACTTTGTTAGGTACCCCATCCGGTCCCGGAGCTTTCCGGGACCCCCTGAGCCGGCCTGCCACCCTTTCCATTTCCTCCTCCGTTATAGGAGGAGCTTCGAGGGCGGCGTGGTCCCCCTCCTCTAGAGGAGCCATGCGCGGTGGATCGAAGGGGGGGCTGTTTGGAAACAGCCCCGCCACCACCGCGCTGAGAACGGCCGGCTCCATTTCTTCCGTGGGGGGTGCCGCCTTCATCTTCGCCCCCACGGATCCGCATCGAACGTCGCCAAGAACTCCGCAAATGCAGAGTCCTTGGCGGCCCCGATGGCGGTGGAGAGCGCGCTCTTGGTCGAGCGCAGCTCGGCCTGAAGGCGCTCCAGCTCGTCTGCGCCCCGGTGCCGAAGACGTCGGTGAAGGCGCGCCGGGCGGCGTCACTGGCGGCACGCAGGACCGCGAGTTCCGGCGTCCACCAGTAAACGCCGTCCCTGGGCACGAAGCGTCGCGCCCCACAGTTTGAGAGGGGTCCACTGCCCAGGCGCGGACCACGGTGGCTTCTTCCGCCAGGTCCGCATCGAGGCGCGAGAGCTGCCATCTCGGGAAGCCCTCCGCGCCTCGAACACTCTCCGCCGGGACCCGTGACCTGCGGGGCGCGTTGGAGACCCTGAACCGAATGTACCTATGGTCAGGTCAGTCTCCACCTCCTCCACGACGCGCCAACTCGTTATGCGTGCGCCGATGGCAGGGGTAGCGAACGTGACATCCACCACTGAGCCCCCCTGCCCGCGCACGCACGTGAAGGCGCGTCCCTGGTTCTCCGGGGCCAGGCCAATCATTGCAGCCCAGTCCCGGAGAAGCGCCCCTTTCAGGTCGGTGATGGAGGATCCCCACGCCGCGCACTTGGCGTTGAAGTCCCCCATCACGATGACCTGGGCCGGCGATGCCCTCCGCACCACCGATACAGAGCATGACCTATAATAACCTATTATAACTATAATAACCTTTTGTTATTAGAAACGAAATTACATATGGAAAGCAGTAACTATTAAATGAATTTGTATGTCTGTACTAAAAGTTGAAAAGAAGTATTAATTTTTTTTTGCAAGAATACCATAAGTAATCCTAAATTCTATATGATATATATAAAAATATAGTACCTTTTAAACGCGTTAAGTGATATAAAAAGCTACTGGCATGATGACAAGATTAACTATTATGATTATATCATTAGAGAGATAGGGTAGATTCTATATTCTACCTGCTCGTCTGCTTTTTGCACTTCATTTTGTTAACGCTAATTTCAGCAACGGTATATCCTGAAATTAGGGTTGACAACACTGCGCAAAATGTCAATTTCGATAATAATTGACATTTTATTGTTTGTTTGACAATTGACATTGAAAATTGAAATTCTCATTGTAAAAAAATTGAAATTTGTAGGTGGTGAAGATAAATAGTCCATAAACTAATCATACAATGCTTTTGCTTGATTAAATCAAGTAAAATGGCGTTTTTAGAAGTGAGTATTGTTTATTATTATTATAGATTAGATAGTCGTATTAATTGCTTTTATGAAACTATCAGAAAGGTTATTTCTTTGTGCTCATTTCGTATTATGATACGTATTAATTAACTTAGTTTGTTCAAACTTTCAGTCGTTAATAATTTTTGGTTTAACTAATAAGATAAGTTGATGTAGTGGCGATAAAGTAAATCCCTATAATATGTATATTGTTTATTTTAGTGGCGTCGATTTACCTTCTTTGATGTCCATAATAATGTTGATGGTGGAAAAATTGCAGAATGTCTTCAGGTAAGTTTTGAAAAAAAAATGATTTTTCTCCCACAGGTTAGGTACTTGCTGACTAGTAATATAAAAATCATTGTTCTAAAAACCCACTATAGCTTACTATATTTATTACAATAATTTTACATTGTATATCCGTTACAACCTGTTTGATTATCTGGCACTTCATTTTAGTAATTATATTCATAACTAGCATTTTTTTAAGGTATAATAAACATCTTACTAACAATACAGAGAGTATTGTATCAGTATCTATGCCAATGTGTAGGAAATTGTCAGATTAGAATTATTAACATAATTTAATTAAAGAAGAAAAATCCTCAATACACTACAATACACTAGTATAAAGACTACCTAAGTAGCATCAAATTAAACAATTTCAGTTCTCTTAATTTGTCTGTATGGCAAAGGATAGGAGTAAGTTGTCAGTGCTTCTGCCAAAATATGATGTGAATACTTGAAGAAAAGTGTGTAAAGGCTGATGCTAAACATTTGCATAGCATAATTTACTTTACCATACTTAACATACTAGTCAAGTGCTAGTAGTAAAAAAAAAACATTCTCATCCTTTTCCAGGACACAACAATATCTGCGACAACCAGCGGTCACAATCATATTGTTGTGTGCGATGTCACTGGCTTGGCTCACATCATCTCCCGCTCCTGGGAGATCCTGTCTTTCAAGGCCTATGAGTTGACCATAACACTTGCACAGCAGCTGCCACATGACCCTTACTTAGTTACCATTGGAGTAAGTCATCAGATTAATTACATGAATTGTATAATTGGTAAAATTGTATATAAACATATTTTTATCATAGTAGGTTAAGCAAGCAAGCAAATCTTGTCTGATGTTAAATGCATATAGCCCTACTAGATGTTGATATCTGCAAGAAACAGAGTTATATAGGCCATTTATGTTAAGAAAATAGTGAGTCATTGTTCTGTGCCACACCCTCCCGCCAATTAGGAGGCACAACATTATTAAGTCATATTTACAGTTACCAGTTGAAGGTAGACCTTCTTACAAAACGGTTGTGTTCTTTATGGGATAACATACATTATCTTTTGTGATTACCTCACCTATTTGTAGGATTAAAAGTATATTGATTGTTCAAAATAGAGAAAGCCAAATAAGTTATGATGTTTTAAAGTACTTTGTGAAATGTTACTGTGGAGATTACATTATTTCATAATAAATACACAATATATATCTACATTCTACATGCAAAATGTGCAGTCAATTGTTGATTTGTAGATAAATTTAAGCAGCTCGATTGAAAATGTAAGCTCAATTAATAAAACGTAATTTTATATTCTCTGTAAAATATAACTTTTTTTCTTTATCCAAGGATGACGATCCAGGGATTAATCCTTTAATTAAAGTGTGGGACTGGTCACGGAGTGATAGGGATCCAACATGTTCCCGCGTCTCCCGCGCCGTGCCCTCACACTTGCAGCCCACACCCGCCACTGCTCTTGCAGTGCATAGTAAGGTAAGAACTATTTTGAATATTGTAACTTTTGGCTTGAACTGTCTGTCAATATCACCTGTGGATTGAGTAGCGCTAAACTTAAGGAGCCATAGGGGTACGGCTCGGGACCAATGGACTCTCAACAGAAAGCCAATAGGGGGAAAAATATTAGGATTGCAGTCACATACAGGACAGTGCATCGCCTAATTTCAGTCCTCTTCCCCTTTTCACCCTTTCCTAATAAGGATATGTTGGGAACGGGAAAAGGATTTCATGTGGAGGGGTTAATTGGGAAAAGGATATATCCTTTACCTATCTATGCCCTCCTCTGTCCAATTAAGATGGGCAATGCATCTGCAACATATTTGCTTGTTGTGGATGTCTATGGGTAGTGCTCACTTAACATCAGGTTATCCTCTTTTTTTCCATAAGAGCAGGGGGCAAACGAGCGGCGGGAACACTGAGGTGATAACGACGCACATGGACACCCGCAACACCAGAGGAACTGCAGATGCATTGCCGGCCTTTAAAAAAAATGGCGTGGATGGGTACCTGGCGGTCTGTCGTGTTGTCCGGTGGCCGCTTGCTCGTTTACCGCTTATTACATTTAAAAAAAAATTCGAAAGAGGCTTATGTCGTCCAGCTGTGGACAACTTGTAGCTTTGGATCATGATGGAGATTCTAATTGTATATTTTTTTACATTAATGACATTCATAAAACAATAACTAGGTTTGCGACAATATTAGTTAGGGATTTGTATGTCCCTGGAGGAGTTTAAAAGACAAGTGAGTGTATTTAAGAAGGAACCATCAAGAGAAAAAATATTTATAATTTAAAGAAGGTTTTATTTTAAAAAAAATTTCAGAATCTCCTCGCTGTTGGTTTCCAAGATGGATCCGTGTCGTTATTTCGCGGCGACATCTCCAGACAGCGCAGTGGAAAGATGAGAACCTTGTCAGACTCCGGTACAAGTCCCATTACAGGACTCGCTTTTAAGTTAGTATTAATTGATGAAAACCAACAGTCACCTATGAACATCACACTGCTGTGTTCCGAAACATTCCCATGTTGTTGTATATATTATTTCATTTAAATTAAACACTATTTCGTAATATCCATGAGAGATGTAGGTATTGTGTATGTCGTTGAGGGACAGGTGGTTAAAGAATAAAGAATATGTGTGTGGAACAGGGGTGCAGACAAATTGTTCGTCGTGAGCCGGTCGTGCACGCTGGTGTACTGGCTGAGCGCGGAGCGGTGCGTAACGCTTGACTCAATGGGCGCCGCGCCCGGATGCAGCGTGCTCGCCGACCGGCAATGCTACACCGTCGCCGCTACGGATGTGAGTATTACATTTTATCCTATAACTAATGTGAACACACCTTTATTTATCTCTTGTATTCTTTGGTGATTGTTATACTTCTCCAGACTACCGGGCCATTTATGGAACACTTGTAGTCTGCTGCTGAGTCTACCAGTTTTTCCAATCGATTTTTGGGACATATGAGATCTATCTGTTTGTTTATATAGGGTGTTCATAAATGACGTACGACGAAAGACCAGAGATTCTTTGGCCGCAAATATGACGATTCGACCCAACTTATCAATATTATCCAAAGTTGCTTAGTATAGACGCTGGAGGGTTTCAATAATGATGAAATAATTAATTTTTTTCAATCGTCTCGAAAAATCAATAAAACATGATGAATTTTGACACAAATAAATTGATACGAATGTCATATGAAAACCGCAACAATATTTATTCCGTAAAATATAAATGTATTATTATTATTATCCATTGCAGGCGATATATTGCTACACAACAGAAGGTCGTGGTCCGTGCTACGCGCTGGCCGGCGAGAAAGTGCGCATCAATTGGTTCCGTAACTATTTAGTGATCGTCACCAACGAATTTCCAGCGAAATCTTCAGCTTCCACAAGCAACTCGCCGGTTACAAAATCTCACCATCTCACTATTTTGGATATTCAAAACAAATCTATAGTGTTCTCCAAAACATTGGAGGGAATCGAAGCTGTGTTGACAGAATGGGGGTCATTCTACATACTAACGAAGAACAAGGAGATGATATTTCTAGAAGAGAAAGATCTTCAGTCTAAACTCACGCTGCTGTTCAAGAAGAACCTTTACGACGTCGCAATACGGATAGCGAGCAGCCAGCACTACGATGTTGAGGGGTTGATGGAAATCTATAAACAGTATGGAGATCATTTATATAGCAAGGTAAGGTATAGTTACATCTTTGAAAATACTTTTGGTCTATGGCTGGTATTGCCCACGTTTGGTTAAATCCAAGTGTGTTATGGAGCTTTGAATGGAGCTTCGAATATCCGAATCCTTAATATAATTTTAAAAAAATCTGATGTTTTTGGTTTTTTTTTATATTTTTAACTAGATATCAATTTAATCTATAGTTAATAGGAATTTATGTGACTGATTTTACCAGATGATAACCCAGAAATAAAGCCAAAAAATTACCTGCTCGTATTTTTACTTTTATAGTTCTTTAAAAATATAATATCCCAGTCTGAAATTACCTAAAAATCCTTTTTTTAATGTAACAAGCAAATGAGTCGCAGATGCGTTGCCTGCCTTCCTTCTCTTTCTCCTCTTCACAACAAATCCAGGAAACGATGCGAGAGGAAAGAGAACTGAAATCGGGCATCCTGCAATTTACTCATCAGACGAAACGCAGAAGCATACTTCTGCTTCACGGCTGTCCTCTGTGGGCTAGTGGAAGTTCACCGGTCGAGCCGGCCCATTCGTGCAACAGATATTGTTGTTCTATGCAACTAAAATCCGTATCCAAATCCGAAATTTGATATCCGTAATATCCATAGTTAAAAACTAAGAAAAGTAGATATGGTGCTGTCATAAAAAAACTCCTAATAAATGCTTTATTGTGATTTCAGGGCGATCTCAAAAGTGCAATAGATCAGTATGTCAAAACAATTGGCTGGTTGGAAACATCTTACGTGATACGGAAGTATCTCGAATCTAGGCATCTGGAGTCATTGGTGCAATATCTGGAAGAGCTTCATAAGAAAGGCTTTGCTACTGAAGACCACACAACTCTCCTACTGACGTGCTATGTGAAGATCGACCAGCACGACCAGCAAGGAAAACTGAAGGAGTTTATTAACTCCAAGGACAAAACTATCGATTTTGATGTGGATGTTGCTATTAAAGTAAGTCTATTGAATTGTTTAATTAGCATAAAATACCAGGTGGACCAGCACACTTCGTTCCGCTTTAGAATTACTTCATGTTGTCTTAACTTACTATAGTTTAAAAAAAAAATCGTGATTTATATATATTTTACATCATTCTGTCCATTTAAGGTAGGCAACACATCCACAGCAACTCATTTGCCACCTAAAATAAAATTTCTTATGTTGAACTTAAAATATCATAAGATATCATTCCATGTGTCCTCGATAAGGCCATAATAAAGTCTATTAGATTGAGGCGGTGAGCTGTGACAATATTAACGAATGAAATCTAAGCTCCGCTCTGAGCGAAGAAACAATAAGTCATCGTGTTCTAGAGCCCTCAGGGAAGCACAGCCCGCAACTCTTCTCTTCTTTCCCTTCTTCTTTTCTCTTCTTCCCTCCGCGTCAGTGAACACTCATTGTAGAGGAGTGGAGCTTAGATTTGATTGGATAATATTTAGCCTTTGCAACAGGCAGGCTAAAAGATGCGCAACTATCGCATAAATAAACCTGTTCAATTGTACTTCAAATACATATTTAATATTACTTCTACATATTGGCTGATATGTGTGAGTATCCAAAGGATACCTTCCTCTAATGTAATCCTCTTTATTCTATTTACGTGCCTCGTACTTTCTACGTACGCAGTCAACACACCAACAATTTGATCCCCAGGTTGTACGTCAAGTGAGCGTAGATGACGCTCTGTCGTTAGCTGCCAACCACAAGCGTCACGACTGGTATCTCAAGATTGTGTTAGAAGACAAAAAGGAATACAAGAACGCCCTCGACTACATTGCGGATCTTGAGTTCGATGACGCCGACATGTACATGAAGAAATACGGACACAAGCTTTTACAACACGAACCAGAAGAGAGCACCAGACTATTGAAATGTAAGTGCATTGTCAAAAGCTTTGAGCAATGTTTTGCTTACGAAACAATCGCGTATTAGTTCATTGAGTAACACAAATATAAGCGGGTCTTATACCGCAAGAACTTTAACAGCATCAAATACTTCTTATGAAGCGACATCTGTTGGTACATTTGATAATCTCTTAGTACATTAAACATTTCTCACTCTACACAAAATGATGTACGATTATGTAAAACAAGTATGATTATATCATGTTTTCAGCTATCTGGGCTTTGTTAGCAATTTTAATTCACAGAGCCTGTTATCGCATATAAATACTTGGAATAATATAGTGAATGACAAAAACTTGGTTTTGGTTGACATGATGTCATGTAAAATACATACATTACCCTAGTAATCTATATTAGTTTTAACTTTCATATCCCTAGGGTGTTTTTTTAGACAGGATAAAAGCTATATTAAATGTAAACGTTCTTTTCTGTATCCATGACATGTGTGGAAATTTTGGTAAGGTTTGAGTAGTTTATGTGACAAACACATAAACTCTCATTCGTATTTATATCAGTCAGGAGTTAGAATTAAATATAGTTAAAAACTAACTAAATCAATAAAAACCTGGAATTACTTTTCATACTATTAACATCTTCAATACAACACAGGACGCCGCGCAAGTTATATTTTAAACTTATGTAAGATAAAAATGTGCACTATGTCATTGTAAGCTCTGAGTTCACCAAGTCAAGCCATAATATGAATTAAGATGGGAGAAAAGAATTTGCTTTTTTCTTTGTACCTAAATCAAATGTTTTACTTTCAGTATTGTGCACCGATTACAAGGCTCGGAGCAAACCTCTAATGGATGAAAATTCTTTAGCTGGTTTACATAGAGAGCCTGACAGGTATAGTTTCACTTATATACACAGACATGAATTTCAACACTACACGTTGATAATAATAAATATATTCTCACGCCCATAACCCAGATGGGTGGGCAGAGATTACGGATTTGGTTAGAAGGGGTGTAAGAGCGTCACACCGTTTTCCGTCATCCCACTAGTTGATTTTACTCCCAAGGCTCACCAATAGATGTTTCACATAAAAAAAACCTAATAAGGACAACATTCATTTATTTTTCTTGTTTAGTTAGTGAAAGAATTACTAAAATCGCAATTCCAAACGTATTTTTCTACGTCGTGCATATAAGTGAATAATTTAGCTAATTAAATATATTTTTCAAGGGCCATTCCTGACGACTACATTCACATGTTCTTGAACAACTCGGAGCAGCTGATAAACTTCCTGGAGCACATGATCTCCTGCTCGGATATGAAATGTTCCAGCCTAGTGTACAATACTCTGATAGAACATTATATACATGTTTGGTAAGTGGAACTATTATTCTTACAATCCATCCTTAAATACGAGAGGTATACTTCACCACCTCGTTACCAGGGAATAGACGAAAAGTACGATTATGTGTAAATGTTGGTTTGTGACTGTTTCAGTAGTATAATATACATATAACATCGGGGAGCTCGATCTAAACCTTTTAAAATCTATAGCCCTACAATCAACAACCCTTTGGAAGAAGCTAGAGGTCTTTGCAACCAGGCATGTAGAGAGGATATACTATATGAAGAAAAAGTACAAAAAATCAACTTAATAGGTTCTAATAAGAAAATGTTTGTATGTCAGTGCAGATTAACTTAACAGTGGTAGAGCCCGCAACAACAACATCTGTTGCACGAATGAGGCGGCTCGACCGGTGAAATACCATGACCTAACTTTTCCCGTTCCCATCCTCTCCTTATGAGGAAAGGGTGGGCAGGGGAAAAGGACTGGACTTAGGCCTCCGGGACCTCACTCATCAGACGAAACGCATAGTTCTACTTCAAGCCTGTTTTCTGTGAGGTCGTGGTATTTCACCGGTTTAGCCGGCCAATTCATGCAACAGATGTTGTTCTTGCGGGCTCTACCACGGTAAAACTTTCACTTTACTTTATTGCACGATTTCCACGATATTACAACATTTTCGATGTAAGTATAAAAAGTGTAATGGCCGCCATGTATGGTAAATGACGTTTGTTTGCGCACAACAATCATATCTTGCAATGAAACAAGGTATACCTACCTACCTATAAATACATGACGTTCAAAACTATAAACATTATTCAGGAAAAATATAAACTGTAAAGTAATCGAGGAATACGTATGTGTCAGGACAAATAGAAATCCGTAATATGGGCCTACACCGCTGAACTAAGGACATGAGTGGCGTCGTACAAAACTTATATGATTTCAGGGCAAAAGCGGAACACGACGGCAAAGCTCGCAAAGCGCTGAAGGTATACAACATTCTTAAAGATCCTGATGCCAACTACGACAGGGACCAGACGCTTATAATTTGCCAGATGTTTGGCTTCAAAATTGGCATTGTACATTTGTATGAAGAGAGAAAATTGTAAGTAACATATGTTACGTAAATGAACCATAATGTAGATTCAGATGTGACATTATGTGTGATGTGGGGTCGGCGAGTTGTTTTAAGAATATTGAGGTTGTTCTTGATCCAGGTCAAAAGAACAAAGGTCTTTCAAAGTTATGAAAATAAACCCGCAGTTTTTTAAATACAGGAAGGTGGCAAACGAGCAAGCGGCTCAACTGATGTTAAGTGACCACCGACCCAAAGCCATCTGCAACAAGCTATATGTAAACATAAAAGAATATTTTCTGTTTTTTTATCTAGTACTAGAATTAGGACTGCGGCGCCTCACTCATCAGACAAAACTCAGAAATGGTTTACTTCACGCAGTGTTTTGTGAGGTCATAGTATTTCACTGGTAGAGCCAGCGCATTTGTGCAACAGATGTTCTACTATTGTTAAACGGTATAAAAACTTATATAAAAATATTATTTAAATCAAAATGTAGGTATAGTTAACAATATATGGCGGACTACCAGTCCTCCTGTTGCCGACAGCTGCCATAGTATTATATAGATGGACTTGTATTGATTTTATCTACAAACAAAAGATGTGTCCACTCCAATGAACGACGATATTACGGATGCACGCAATATCGTCTGTCGCTCTTGTGGTTGTTGCGTTGGGTACTTAATATCTGGTGAACCGCTTGCATGTTTTTTACTTTACTGCTTCTTGTTGTATGCAGATGGCGTGCGACACTGGCGTTGCATATGCGAAGCGGAACGCCGGACGTGGCGTTGGAGGTGTGCAGGCGTCGCGGCGCCGCCTGTCCGCAGCTCTGGCGCGACATACTACGGGCCGCGCCGCCGCCACGCTGTTTGCCCTTGCCCCTACAGGTCGTGGGTGAGTAAAACACGACAAACATGTTGGTGTAAAGCGCACCTACACACATTAAATTTATGGTACAGACCAAAGACTATGTAGGTTTATGGTCTATACTATAAATTTAATTTGTCAACGTCATGTGTGTCATATCGAATTGTATTTAAGTATCATTTTAGAGGTATAAGGTGTGCGTGTGCGTGCCAGCGATCGTTCGTGCCTCTGTGTATATTCATTACAGACAAGCGTTTTGTTTCTTTGCAGCCAGTGAAAAGCTTCTCTCGCCTATTCTAGTCATCGACTGCCTCACCGGCACTCAGTCATACACGTTAGGGGATGTCCGCAAGTAAGTTTTTATATTTATATTTTTAAAAGTGGTGGTGGCCCGCAACAATAAGATATATAAATTGCACGGATGAGACGGTTAAATATCGTAGTATTTACCTTACAGAAGACAGGCGTGAAGTAGATGTATTCTGCGTTTTGACCGATCAGTGAGACCGGAGGCCTAATTCTAGTCCTTATGCTCTCCTTTTATAATAAGGATGGGAATGTGGGAAATTTGCTTTGGGCACACTTAATGTGATGTAAAACTATTATATAATTGGTAAAAAACAGGTATATACAAGAAATTAGCCCAGCTGTGTCCGTCATGCTATCTAATTTATACGAAATCTGATTACTTATTTTACCAAATACTCTTGCTTTTTACAAGCAAGGCACAATACTTTTCGGTCGCATTTTCCTGCGCTACTAGTATAAACTGATTTTCGTCACAAACATTTGATTGACCTATCGCGTTGGGCACGCTACTCGGCTCCTGGAGGTCGACAGCGTAATGTTAAATATCCTATGACCTTCATCAATAATTGGTCCGTGAAAGGCAAAAACAATGTTACAAATCTGATTGATAGTTTCTGAGATTAGCGCGTTCAAACAAACAAATCCTTCCGCTTTATTATATTAACATAGATAATTTGTTTAAAGTGTTGAGACCAATTATTTCAGAATATGTTAATCAATTTATAATTTTATTTTTGCTATATCATTTGCGTTCCTTGTGTTAGATATCTAATGAATGTACTCAAGTCTGAAGAGGAGGTCATAAACAGAGAACGAGAGCTGTCGGCTAAATACAAGAGTGAGACGGAGAAGATGAAGAGTCAAATAGAAGTGATCCAGAACGAGCCCATCACGTTCCAGAGCTCGCGCTGCGCCGCCTGCAGTGGCTCCCTGAAGTTACCCTCCGTTCACTTCTTCTGCCAACACTCTTTCCATCAACAGTGAGTGCTTGAATATACTTTTGTTACTAAATTAGATACAATTTTGTCTTGTAAGTTACTGTAGTTAGATACTTCAATACTAGAAGTACCGTTAAATTATAACCAACTATTATGCCATCGTAAGTGCAATAACAAAGGATTTTTGAAAATGTTACCCTTAAGGTGGGTGAAAAGGGTGAAATACTAAATAAAGAAAACCAAAAGCATTACCGATTGCTAAAAACCTTGTGAAGTATTCCGTTATATAGTAATTATTCTGTACTGTACTTGTTAGTACTGTTTTGTCTCAACTAGAAAAATTTATAACGACGCATGCGCATAGTGCAGCAGCATTTCTACAATGTAGATTGATGGCGTCACACAAATCGATTCGCAACTAA
The DNA here is from genome assembly GCA_029849275.1 of Papilio elwesi. Lineage (NCBI taxonomy): Eukaryota > Metazoa > Arthropoda > Insecta > Lepidoptera > Papilionidae > Papilio > Papilio elwesi. The sequence continues at coordinate 6,793,004 of CM056701.1, read as the reverse complement.
CATTTATATTTAAGAAACGACAAAAATGAAGTGAGAATAACGTCATGTACAATACGCGTATATAATACGCATTGTGGTGTATTGCAGCTGTTTCCAGAGTTACTCGGAGTGCGAGAACGAGTGCCCGGCGTGCGTGCCGCAGCGCCCGCCCGCGCCGCCCCCGCACACCGCGGAGACGCTGCACTCGAGACTACACAAGGACCACGACCCGTACGCACGTTCTTATTATTGTCATTATTTTATAGCAGAAGATGGCAAACGGCAAAACGTTCGCCCGATATTAAGTGACCGCTAAACATAGGCATCTGCAACAACCTAAGTTGCAAATGCGATGCATACCCTTCACGGATAATGGATAAACAAAAAAAAATAGGTACAGCTAGCAACTACATCTTCTGCACGAATGGGCCGGCTCGACAAGTGAAATACCACGACCTCACATAAGACAGACGTGAAGTAGGAGTATTTTATGCTTCTGCGTTTCGTCTGATGAGTGAGGTGCTGTAGATCTGATGTCAAAGCCAACTGTCCTTCCCATCCTTTTCTATAAAGAATAGGATGGGAAGGGGAAGAGGATTTGACGAGGGAGAGGATGGATAGGAGAAGGAAATATCTTTTTTTCTGTCTGTCCTCTGATCCATAAAGGTACGCAACGCGTTTGCAACTCATTTGCTTGTTGCGGATGCCAATAGGTTGCGATCCATTACTTTCATAAAAAGGAAAAATATATACGACATAACCGTTTTAAAATCTTGCGTCTCGACTTCTTGCCGACACGGTTGTTTAATGATCATTTGAAACTATAATATTTTTGCAAGACTCACACCAGTTGTGTAAACATATATTAAACATTGAAATGAGAAATATATAGTATACGGACTCAATTAAATCAAGGTTATTTGAATTCAGTTTACGACGGATGAATAAAAAAAATATTATTGTAGAATCATACCTTTTATACCATGGTGTCTGTTATTTTAGTTACCAATACCATCACTATAAAAGTGGTAGAGTCGTGCCTGGACTGACTCAGCTGGTAATCTAGTAAGATCTCAAAAAATACCGACAAAAAGCAGTTAGTTAGTAGTAGTACTTATAGTATGTGGAGTGAGACGCCCGAGCCCAATCTATGACCCCATGCCTAACGATTCTTTGTACATTATCTACTTCTTTCCCTTACATAAATCTACAAAAAACAATGATTGATTATGGATATTGAAAAATTGAAAAAGACCCATTTAGACCCAGCCCATTATCAACTCGCAGAGGTTATTAAAACACAAGTTTCGCTTGCTATCTGCTTCTACTATAAAATTACTCGTTTAATTTGAACCAAGTGATTTAATGTTTTAGTTTTTAAGCCAGGGATATCTTCTGGTACCTCATATTCTAAAAATCTGGTCTTAAAGAGATGTCACGTTGTCCGTTGCTACGACTGTGTTGTGACGCTGCCTTTTTTTATATTTAAAAAATCAAGGTGCCACGCGGTCCGTAAAAACGACGTTGACAAGTCATATTGAACCACGTTGCGTTGCGTCTCTGTATCTGTTCGTTTGTCAAGTTGTCTATCTAAATCTTAGCGATGCGACGCAACATCCGTGAGACATCGCTCCAACTTATGCTATCCAACGCTGCCAACTGTTAATTCTCATATTTATATTCATTAAGTAAGACCACCTCGGTCCAAGAATGGTCATATCATAAGCGTGATTAAAAAATGCCTATATAATTGTCGATCTAGTCAGTATCGCTTTGGACGTCACCGGTCGTGGACGTGTGGTCTTAAAGTTTAATTTACAATTTGTTATCTTTACGAGTCGTGTAATCTGCGATCGGCAGTGCTTATCAACACTCGCGTGTAGCAGTTGTTTACGTTCAGTGCTCGCCGCGCTCTGTTATGATTCCTCCTTTCTCTTGGTGTTTCCAAAACATCGGCTCTGACAGTCGCGATGGGTAACTAATATATTTAATTCTATATTGTACATGATCTACGTAACAAGTGTGTTGTATATGTATGAATATTGTCATGCTTCTTTTAATAAATCGTCAACATTGTCACTTCATTGCGTCACGTATTTTATGGACATAGACACAATGAAATAATATTGTAACCAACCATACAGAACAAAATATATGTATGTGGTAAAGGAAAGTATACCTTAAGTAAATTTTAATCGAATAAATATTAGTGTAACAAACTTCGCCGAACTCTATAAACATGTCATAAATCTGTTAAATTATTAAAATTGAAGGAAACCTTGTTATTAGGAAAACGGCCGAATAGTCGATTTGACGTACGCACTTCAAGAGTGAACACGAGCACGCAGGCATTACTGATTTTCATTGGACACGGTTTGCGATTCTAAAATCATTCAAACGTTTATGGTGTAAGATCCGGTATTATAAGTTTATATCCTCATCTGTTTTTTAATCAGAATCTAGATTGTATGTTAGATATGTACATGGATATTTGTAGTGACATGAATCAAGAATGAATGAAGTTAGCGAGTTACGAAAGGGTTCAACCTGATTTCGTTTTTACGATTTAACAATGTTGGCCCCAGAGATAGTTCGGCAACCCGCTTGTGATTTTCTTTATGTAAGAAGCCGGCAAACGAGCAAGCGGATCACCTGATGCTAAGTGAGCGCTGTCCATAGATATCCGCAACAAGCAAATGTGTTGCAGATATCATTTTCATCGTAACACCCCTCCGATCCAATTCTCTACTCGTTCCCATCCTATCTTATAAGGAAAGTGTGGGAAGGGGAAGAGGATTAAAATTAGGCCTCCGTCATCTCACACATCAAACAAAACGCAGAGTAGTACCTCACGCCTGTTTTCTGTCAGGTCGTGATATTTCATCGGATGATCAAGTGAGCTTACTCTGTGCACAGAAGAGTAATATTTTCGCGTGCATTTATGTTGAACGCGTGAACAGCTCGACCGATTTTGAACAATGAGGACATTAAATTCGTAGTCTTGCACATAGTGTCAAAGGGTCCGGGTTTATTGGTTTTTAAATTAGTTATTTATTAGTATTTTTTGAAATACACTCAACTTATGTGTGTATACAATGTTTACAATTTATTTATATAACGACACTACGCGGATGTTTTTGTATATATTTATTAATATTTACAATTGTTTGCATCACCCGCGCGTGTTTACTAAACTTTTCATTGATTAAAAGAATGCTGATTCGGATTGTTCGATACTTTTGGACACGGATATCAGATTTTTTAAGTCACTAATTTTTTAAATTCATTCATTTAAAAAACTTGCGGCATTCAATTCGTCGGAGAGGCGCATCGGTTTCCTTAAACCTTAATTTAGTCCATTTTCATAACAGACTAGTTATGATAAGTATAAACAAACAAAGCAAGGGTCGCGCGCAGCGAACTGTCTCGGCTCGGTCTGGTGAGTGAGGCGACGCACTCCCAATTCTAGTACTAGAGAAGAGAATAAGAAAAGAAACTATCCTTTTTTAGCTTTCCCCTTCTCCGTAGGAATCAAATCATATCTATTGCTTGCAATATTCCTAAAAAAGTATCCGAATTTCTCCCTTTTTTATATAAGAGAAAGGGGCAAACGAGCGGCGGGAACACCGAGGTGATCAACGACGCCCATGGACACCCGCAACACCAGAGGAACCGTAGATGTGTTCCCGGCGTTATGAAAAAGATAGGCTCGCTTCTTAAAGGACCCTAAGTCGTACTAGTTTGGAAATACCGCCGCGGACAGACTATTCTACAACGCGGCTGTGCGTGGCAGGAAATTTCGCGCGAAACGCACAGTCGAGGAATGCCAGCCATCAAGATGGTGGCCATCCCATCACCTATTAATAAAATATTATCTTTTAATACTAGATTTAATATTATATAAATGTTACACATTTTATATTGTCACAAGGAAATTATTGTGTATAGGTTTCAGTAGAAAAGTTATTCCAATCGGTTCACAGATACGCCGTGGTATCAGAATACTTCGGGCGAGGTCTATTCAACAAGTTGACAGTGGTCACTGAGACCTCCCAAGACGGTGTAGCGACTTCGCCCGTGCCCGCGCCCCCCGCGGCTCCGCAAACTATGCAGACGTACGGGCCCGGCGCTGAGGCCAAGCTCCGGTTGCAGGAAGGACAAAGCAAACAAGGTATCCCCAGTAAAAATATTAATAATGGCGAAAAATACTGATTTCCGTAAAGTATCTCGGACACTGTTAATAGGCCTTACTTACATAAGCTTTAGATTGTTATGTCTTTGAGAGATAAGCAAGGTTGATCTCACGATTGAATTGAAATTATTAGGCGTTTACGATTTAATGTAAATAAATCGACACTTTATGACAAATGTAATGCATATGACATATTCTCCTACAATGCTGATGAGATTTTGTGTTAAAAAAATACAAAATAAAGCGTTATTCGTATCTACTTTAATTAGTTTAAACTACGTGAGTTATTTTTATGATGAAGCGTTTATCCTTTGTATTTGTACATTGCCACTTACAATTTAAGTGCGTTGTGTTCACTGATAACAAATACAATGTCAACGAGAATTATACCTACTCGTTTTTTACATTAAATATACGTGACTGACGCAATGCACCTGACGGCTGTGTGACATTTGTCAACGACAAACCATACAATGTCATTTATTTTTTTATTTTAGAAGCATACTCTTTACCAAACAGAAATATGGACGGGCAATTTCCTTTTTGATAATAAATTCTGACTGGTATCCCTGTTCATATTGAAGCATTTTCCATATTAGAGAGCTCAACCGAACAGTGCACAACTCGATGTTGTCTGATGTTCCACAATAAATAGAGAAAGTTCAGATGCTTTCCAAGCTGTTGTCAAAATGAGAGTAGAGGGAAAATAACGAAAATAAATGGGGGCTTAGAAGCTTGTCGTCTCTGTTCACAGTATTTGTGGCCAACACTGTAAAGCAAGTGGCGCCCAAAGGTACCGCGGTGGTGCCGGTGCCGGAGGGCAGGATGCGCTTGATGGAGCAGCAGCAGTACGCGTCCAGCCTGGAAGCCAACCTGCACCAGCTGCGGCCGCGCACCTCGCCTCGCAACACGCCCATCGCCGCCAACAAGTTAGTCAGGTTATACTTATATAAAGGGCGCAGTTTGAAGATAGATTTTTGTTGAGACACGTGGTGTTGTAGTGGTAAGCTTAGCAATAGCTTGTAGGTTTGGTTAGTTTTTTTTGTAGCTGAAGGTGGCAAACGAGTAAGCATTTCACCTGATATTAAATGAGCCCTATCCGTAGGCATCTGCAACAAGCTAATGAGTTGCAGATGCGTTGCCTACCTTTAATGGACACAGGATGGGATAAACAAAAATATATTTCCTATTTTTATACATCCACCATCGAATTCTCTTCCCCTTTCCACAGAGAAAGGGATTTGGATTAAGCCTCCAGTTCCTCATCAGAAGAAACGCAGAATACTTCCACTTCACGCCTGCCTTCTGTAAGGTCGTGGTATTTCATCGGTCGGCACGTTCGACTACTACAATGTGCTATTTCCGTCATATGTTGTTTCGGTCCAGTTGGCTAAATAAAATACACAGTTTTATATGTAAATAAATGATTTCTATCAAAGAAATAGTAATAATACAGTAAGCAGGGGCGACTAAACGCCCGCCATAAGTTCCCAGGTGGCCAGAACTCAAAACTCCAGGGCTTTATGCCTCAAAATGGACAAATATGCGCCAACAGTTTTGTTAATTTATAGATTCCAAGACCTCAGTATCTCGCCTAAAATATCATCAGCGATAACCAACGGGGCGAACAAAAACCCGTTTGACGACGACAACTACGACGAAAGTAAGAACCCGTTCTGTGACGACGACGCCCCCGCCATCCCACCCGCCAACCCCTTCGCAGAGGACGACGACTACGACAAAAGCCTCAACCCCTTCTCGTGAGGGTCAGGATCACGTCATTGGACATAGATTGTCGCAATGTTGCCAACATAACGCGACTTTAGCCTATAGAGTTATGTAAGTTGCAATTATAGTACCGGAATAAAATAACCGAACCGAGTCTATTTGCGTCACAAAAAATATAAACTAGCTTGTAAATTCACTGGGAAATTAATGATTATAAGAAATTCTTTAAAATATTTTATCTTCTTAGATTTTACTGACGTGAAATTTGTAAGAAATTAATTCATTTTAGTGTTTTTAACGTTTGACGATTTGAACTTCGTACATGTCATGTAACGAGACTTGATCGTGTAACTAGAATTATTAAAACCTTTTATTTATTTTATTTTATTAAGGACCGATATTATTTTGGAGTGTGAGCCAAGTTCTGTACAAGACTGGCAATGAACTTATTGTAATTTTAAAGTTCCACTATAATGATTTTTTATTATTGTTTTTTTCTTGTAAATTTGTCGCGAGCAGTATTTTTATGGATTTAATGTTTGAAATTATATCACAAATAATAGTATGGAAAAGTATAAAATATTCTTTTTAATTTGCTAAACTATTTATTATGTTATTTAACAATGTTGACGGGTAACGTCATAGCATAAGCATTATATATCGGTTCAGGATATGGGTGATATAAATAAATATCATTAAAAATATATATAATTATAAAAAAGGTCAAAGCTGAACAAAATCAAATTTAGCTTTTGTTGGGTTACATGACTTGCATTATAATAATTCTATAGAGCCTTTCTCAACGTCTCAACGTAATATGGAAGATTTTCTTGCACCTTTATAACGTTGAAATGTGATTATTTATAATCTAAACAAATGTTATGTTGAATAAACGGACAGTTTTGTTATGTTTAGACATGTGTTTTGTTGCGGCGGTGCAAGGAAAAGTAATATGTGGTAAAAATATTCTAATACATAGTTTTTTTTTCATTTTTCAGTAGAAGCTGAAACCGCAAATATGCATAACATTAAAGATTTATTCTTGTTCAGCAATTTGCATAATGGCTTAAATATCTTTGAAATAGCTTTCAACACGTGTCTGTGTGCATGGTCGCTTATTTTGTATTACAATTACGATAAAACAACTCCAAATATTTAGGCACATACAAGAAATAGTGATTGTATGTGTATTAAATCAATTTGTCCTTTTAAATTACGCAGAGTGATAAACTATTTCTCATGGTAATTGTTTAAGTGAACTGAGTCCCTTTGAAGTATACATCACCAATTACTTGTCCTCATTGTAAATATTCAGAGAATAATTTTAAAAAATTGTTCAAATAATAAATCGTCAAAATAAGTTGATTTTTTAAATATTACATTCCTTAAATATCTGTGTGAAGTGTTTTATATTGTCAGCATGTAAGAATAAGTGTTTTATTAATGTATTTAAAATATGTATAATACGTATTAAAAATCTGATACTATTGGTTTTAATGTATCAGACATATTGTTTTAATTTAGATTTATCACAAAAGTTTGTTTTTTAATTCCCAACACTAGCAGTCACTTTGCAACATTAATTTGTATTGTCACCTAAATGTAACTTTCTCAATTTGAGAAATAAATGTAATAAATTTCTTAAAAATAAAGGTAATTTGACGGGCCGGTTGGCGTCGTTTGTAAGATACTTGCTTTTCCGCCGCAGGTCGTGGGTTTATTTCCCACCCAGGTGAGACATTTGTGTGCATGAACAATGTCTGTACTGAGTCTGGATGTAATTACCTATTAAAGTATGTATTTACAAAAATAAGAGTATTATATGTAGTGTATCAGTTATCTGGTTGCATGATATTGACAGATATCAAAATGGGAACGAACTACATTGCAAGCAACGATTCGGTGACATTAGAAAGTGCTCCGAAGCGCTCACTCCATCTTCTACATTTGTAGTACTGAGTGTCGTTGATATGACTGAACTGATGATTGAACTTAACTTGATGTTGGATTTAACTACAAAATACTAGTTACTGTTTCTTTCTGTTATCTTTACAGTCCCATGAAGCGAGGGAGAATAATAAGAAAAACAACAATTTGGAAATTTTCGAAGCATTTTATTTATGACCTTTAACACTGTGTATAATATATTTTGATAGTACATTTAGAGCAATGAGTAATATTACCGATCATTACAACGTTCTTATCATAAATTGAATGAAATCTATAAATTATATATAGAATATATAATTTTTGAAATATCAATTCTCAGCCAACAGTCAACAATCACTATCGAAATCACAAGAACCGGCCGAGCGTCGGGGGACGTGCACGTGGCCGAGCCGCGCGGCCTGTCCGCAGCGGGCGCTACGTACATGACGTACGCTGTGCACACACCATACGTATGCCACAAGCACACAGCTCACCGATGTTACTGACGCCTCGGTACACAATAATAAAAGCGTTAAACAGAAAATAGTACAAGCTCTTCCGGCACCCCAGGAGTTTCCAATCATCCGAAAATCATAAAACAATACAAAGAACCTAATGTCAAAATAACAGCTAGAATCCTATTAAAATAACAGTATAGCTTAAAGAGTACACTCTATAAAAATATATATAATCCAGCTTAAGCTGTTATATCTAATTTAAAAAGGTTTCTTTTTGGATCTACAAAAATAGAACTAAACGAGAAGCTCTGCGCACAAGAACACAAAGAGAATGTCAAATTTTAAGAAAAATATTTTACATCCCTCGCACGGCACTCCCGTGACTTTCAATTCAGCTCTCTATTAATAGATTACATAAATACCATTTTGCTATGCAAAATACATTATCCTACATATTTAGAAAAAACGAACGAAAATAATTTACGAACTTTGGAATGTTACCAAAATGACTAGAAAAAGAAAGATATAGATGTGGCTTATGCAGCTTGAGATCTTTATATTCGATGCATTGAGAGATACACACACATAGCGACGTCGGCGCGGTGAAGAGATAAGTCTGAAGACATATTAACAGCGAAAGATGCAAAATTAGATTGAGCACATCGTCAAACTTCGACTACAACAAATGATTTGACCGTCACACACGAGAGAAAGTATTGACGTTGTGCTGCGGAAACATTTATGACTTAAGTAATATATTCTGACGACAGTTAATGTATTAATTTTAATTTTTTAAGAAATATTATAAACCACACAGCATCTCTAAATTTTGGTTAATACTTTTTCATCTTACAACTATTTAAGTCTAATCTAAATTATTATCGGAATACTCTAGTGTTCAGCCGAATAACTTGTCTACGGTCAGTGTGCAAGCGGACTTCACTTCGGACACGGAGAGAAGCAAATGTCTTATTGTGTTGAAATTTAAGTAAACCATACAATAAGTAGCAAATGAACTAATCAGAGATATTATTTACAACGACTAAAATTCACTTAAGCTTACAAATTGTCATGAAATATAATACGCACGTACTATTTGAACGGGAGGTCACCTACAAGCGATAGTACAGTGACGTTTTTATTATAATTTTCATTTAACATTTATTTTAAGCGGTAACGGTTACATTAAGATTGCTTGGACTTATCGACAGACGGTTGAGATGAAGAAATTAAAGAAAAGACAATGCAAGTATTTAACATTATACAAAACTACTGTCACATCGATTACCTAACTACTACTGTGAGGCATATATTATCTGTATTACATTGAACTAAGGACGTGAAGGTGACGCGTCGGCTGCGAGCCGGTCGCAGGTCGCAGCTCGCAGCTTCGTGTTGCTATGGGGATAACCTATCACATACAATGTACTACACGAGAGCACATGACTAGACATTTTCCGCGGAATGTTTTTGTGACATTGACAAAACTGAACGCAACCGACACGATTCTGCGTGAATAACACCATCCCGAGAACATCTCAATAAGCCTACTTTATACAATCCAACCAATAACATTATTGTGTTTCTAGGAACTGAATTAAAATAAATAAAATATCTATTACAACACAATAATTTAAATATGATCTAAGATTCGAAGCGTCAAATGATTAAAGGATCGTTCGAACGCAACGCTACGTCTCTACAATGTTCACGATTGAATTGAATTTTTAATGTATTTACAATCAATACTACAGTGAAAGGAAACATTACGTATGACGCCATACGGACTTCACACCTTCGACCGAGCTTCGTAGCCCTCACAAAATATATATAATCTACTGCTTGTGTCATACGTATATACAAGGTAAATTACAATAATAATGTATCCAAAGTGAGGAGATTGTCTGTATAGATAGTTTGTGTTCACATTTCTCGATAACTTTACATTAAATTCTCTAATGTCGTCTCTGTTGTGGTGTACAAGTCGTCACATAAAATTTAAATTTAATCGATTCGACACATCTGTGCGCAAAAAACTATCGTATTTTTTTGCACACGAATTGATTTCTCACAAAGTTTGGAATGTCAAATGCGTACCGTGTGCCACGACAGCATGAGCCTATGGTACGCGCCTGTGAGAACATGACTAGCATATCGTTGGTAACCCATTAATGATGTGACAAAATGCAGTTAGCACCTTCATAAAATTATTTATTTGGCAATAGCAAGCGCCCATAATATCGTGGCACAGAACGTTACAGATCATTATTATCTGAATATATAGCGTGTCGCGCGCCGGCCTGGCCATTGAAACGGCTCCCAAACATTACAATCGATGTGCTACAAACATTTCATTCCTTTACCCCGCCATCCGAATTATCAGTGCACCGGTTTGGTCCCAAGCTACATGCATTTGATCTTCAATATATTTAGAACTATTTTTATATATACCATATATAGCATTAAATGCATTTTAAATACTGTTAAAAACTTTGGTATATACAAAAGAAATTCATTATTTTATTAAATTATATAAAGGAACGTATATGGTATTATATTTTATACATAAAAACTATATAACTCAAACACATAGATAAATTAAAACTTTTGTAAATAATTCATATGCCCCTTTATTAAACCCTTTTCAATGGTTCACGATTCCATTAATTTCCACCAAACCAGTCACAGAAATGATATTTTACTCCATAAAGTATTTCCTTGCTCAGCACCGACTCCAATCATACACACGTACATACAATACTATTGCTAATATATTTGTTCGAGTCATCAATAAAAAATCGTTACAATATTAAAAGTGGTACATCCACAAAATGTCATGTTTGGCACTTTATAGTCTATTATGTTTCAAAGTAAACATGGGAAAAGCCTGGTAACTGGGAATATCGAGCTTGACGCACGAAGTTGAATTTTGATCTTTTTATGACACAAATTTGAATTTAACCATAGAGTAAAAAATTAATTGTTGAAGTTTAGTTTTTTTTTATTTTGACAGAATCCTTTTAACGATATTGCTAAATCAAGAATAATTAATTCTGCCGTTTGAGTTAGTATTTTGCTAAAGAATGAAATATTTTTTAATACATAGTTCCATTAAAAGTTTTAGCATTTTAGTTAAAATATTTAATAAGTGTAGGAAAATAATGATTGTAAATAAAATAATATTCTGATAAATTTTTCAACTTAGTTCAGTATTTTGTTTTATCTGTAACTCACTTTGTTTTGTGCACTACCAATGATTGTCCCTCATTTACTGAGTAAACTCTGTCGTCGTGCAGATTCATCTACAAAATTATTCTCTTAAAACCCTACCAAATCGATCAATAAAGCAGATTTCATTTGGGTATTCGAATGTAGCAAATATTTGAATCAATCTAGATTCAAAAATAGATATCTACTAGGGGTATCGGGTAGTGAGTAGAGCGGTGCGAGCGGTAGCGGTAGGTAGCCGTTTCAATGTTTGCGAGCGGGGCGGGCGACGCGCCTAAGTATCGCGGAGAGCCAGGGCGCCTCACGCGGGCGCGGTTGCGAGCGCCGCCTTGTCGCCGCGCCGCGCCGACCGCGACCTGTGCCCGCACACCTTGAGCGTGTATATTCACTTTGCTTCCTTTGCGCGATTTGTTACAACTCATTCAAACCCTTCGCTGATGAAAGTTATAACAGTACTATTCGTGTCTGAATGCTTTTCAACGAGTTGATCGATCAATCGTTTGCGTATCATGAATACAAACTAAGAATTATGTATAATATATATTAATATTATATAGACACAATATTTAATTGTTTGTTTGTTCTGGATAAAATAAGGAAAAACTGATCCGGTTTTTAAAAAAAAAAACTACTAAAAGCTAAGTAACCTCGGCTGTATTTTGTTTATAAAACCGAACAAAGCTGAGCGGGTCGATACAGCCGGTGAGACTCGATTAAAAAAAAGTTAATTTGTTCATACCACAATAAATACTCGATACGTAAGTTATTTAACTAGTAACTTTAACATAGGGTCCATTTTAATCGGAGGTCATATTTTATAAACAATTTATCAAACTTTATCTAACTAAGTATACTAGTAAGTCCGCTAGGACAAGGACAAAGCTTGTGTTGTCGTCTACACAAGACGAAAATACATATAAAATAAACATAGTGTTTATTAATAAATAAATCTAAATAATAGGCTAATCCCTGTGACAGGAGTAATCAGAGTGACAGTACCTTTACAACTTGAAGGGCATGGCCTGAAAACTAACTGAATCTGGGCGCTTAGCACACGAACCTAGTCTCTATGATCACAATACCTTGGCTACAACCATTAGAGCATGGACAACGTGGTAACATAGCACGGTACTTCAGAATTGCATTTCAATGCTGGTCTTCCAGTTTCTGAGAAGAATCCCTCAAATACATATTTGTGAAACTGCTATATTCACGTGTCATGTCAATCATTTTAATAATAACTCGATATCAATGTAGTGTTTATTTATATATATATATATATATATATATATATATATATATATATATATTCGTTCAAATTCAGACAGGAATAGAATAAGATTGATATTTGTTAACTTTCATCAGTGCAGGGTATATCTTAACATTGAACTGGTAAAATATATTTTTTATATGTTTAACTAAAAATTAAATCGCTACGAAACAAAGTAAAAACATACGATACATATATATATGGAAAATAAAGTAAATTTCTATTTAATTTTAATTCTCAAAGCAACGTTGTTTATAAAGCGGGATAAATATTAAACTAGGACAACAAACAAAGTAGTGTGAAGACACATATAGAATAAGATACGGTATAAGAAATTTATACCCTCATCTGTTATTCGATCGGCCTAGATTATATGTAAAATAATATGTACATGGCAAGGGTACAGATCTTAATTTGGTTTTGACGAATTAACAGTGTTGGCCTCAGATTTGGTTTGGCAAACTGTATGTGATTTATCTATGTACATATTATCTACCATCTAGGTCCGGATCAAATAACAGATGAGAGTTGACCAATATGTTTTTTTATTTACTTATCAAAAAAAAATAGAAGAGGCAAAGTTATATATATTTATATCTTTTAAATATACACATTTTTTGGAAAAAATATTTTTTAGAAAAATATATAATTTAAATGTATTTATGTATATTGACAGCTACGAAATTAATAGCCGACCAAAAGATAGATGGGAAGTTGATAAATAAATCTTACCTTATTTGTCCAGCAAGAAGTGGGTTGATCGCATACAACCAGTCATGCACCTCCTTGTCCCCGAGAGTCTGCAGCAGGTAGCCGCGCTCCTTGCTCACCACGCTGCAACACAATACAAATACGATTATACGAGGAGGTTCATATGTTACACATTTTTCTTTAAAGAAAGAAAGAAGACAGAGTGCTATGTTCAGATGTGTTTTTATGTAGGGCAGGGGCAAAAAGGACAAGTAGATAGGACAGGAAGAAGGAGGTAAGTAAACCTTCGGGAATATTAAAGAATAGTTGTTTGTCATACCTGAATGTGTTGGGCATGCGCACCATCTGCTCCTGGTCCTCGGAGTACTCGACGTGCGCGTTGGCCAGGTTGATGAGCGCGCGCTCGATGGGGTCGCGCTCGTCGCGGTAGATGAACACGTACGGACGACGCACCACCTGAAAAACGTACACAATTATACTGTCTACAGAATAATGAATAAATACGATAGTAATTCTAGTAGAAGGCTGATTAACGTCTTAATTTTCATTATAGCGACGAGACTTGTATAACAATTTTTTTATGGTCGTTAAAGACAAGCGACTTGTTCGTTCGATTGCTACAGTTGCCGGCATTACCAATGATAGAGTAGTCTCCTTTATGTTAAATCACTATTATGTAAGACGTGTGCGTATATGCTGAGGTGATTAGAGCCTCACGGAATACAATAGTGCCCGTAATAAGTGCCCGTAATAGCCTGACCTCACAAAATACAATAGTGATTTCACCTGAGTTTCGTCTCATAAGAAGATGCTGTTAGCTCCTTACACTTCCATTCCTTAATCCTCTTCTTTTCTTTATCCGTGACCTCTTACGAAGCGGTTGGCCACGCCTAGTAGCTTGATTGTTGCGCATGTTGATTGATAGCAATCAATCTATATATTGCTATATATGTCATATTACACCCGGTGGCGTGATTGTTCGTTGGCCTCCATCTATGTATGTATGCGTGTGCGTATCGTATCGTGCCATGCTGTGTGATATCATGCCGTGTTGTGCTCACCAGCCATCTCTTCTTCCAGCCGTGCGTGCCGTGCTGTAGAACGTTAAGGTAGCCGCGGCGAGCGACGGCCGCCGACACGCGCACCTCCTCGCAGTCGGGCACGAGCAGCGCGCCCGCGCCGCCACCCGCAGCCCCGCCCCACGCCGCCACCGCGCGCTCCAGCATTGACCGCTCCGGGGAGCACAGCCTGCGATGACAAAAACGTGTGTAATAAACAGGCTTTCTAATAATTTACAACAAATATCCTGGTCCCGGTCTGGTTGAAAAGTATATTGCTTCATATACTAAATATTACACTGAAAGAAAACAAAATTTAATTAACATTAAAATGTCGTGCCAAACTTGTGAATGTCCCGCTCGAATGCCCTGCCCAATCGGCTGTGTAGGGACAAATTATTCCATACATCTTGTGATATTTTGTATTCCCATGTATTGACTGGGTGGTGGCGATCAATTTACATCAGGCGTAAAACATCTTATATTAAAAATTATTTACAGTGTATATGATTAAAAAGAAGTCTGCACTGACTCGAAACTGCTGGCGCTGTGTATGGAGGAGAGTAGGCTGGGCGTGGAGACATCGGCGGACACGCCCTCGTCCGCCGGGCTGGATGGCGACGCCGCACCCGCCGCCTCCTTGCCGTTGGATCCTATCCGCCCTGCAGCACACCAATTTTAGTAACGGAGCCAGCAACGCTAGAAGCTGTTGCATGACTCGACCAGTGTAAGTAGAACTATTTTATGCTTATATTTTATCCTGTTTGTTTCCTGATTGTATTCCTGTCCCTAATTCCCCCCTCCATTGACCCTGTCACTTCTGTCCAAAATAAAGGTAGGCAACGCATCTGCGACTCAATGGCTGTTGCGAATGTCTATGGGTAGCGGTTAATTAACATCAGGTAAACCGCTTGCCCGTTTTCCACCGTCTAATATAATAATTCAATAAGACAGAAATAGTATATTGAAATTTAAAGACTTCCAAGACGTTCATTCTATCACGGAACACCGAAAAAACAATCTACATTAAAAGACGGCATTATAACAAAATGTATAATTTCAAATTTAACTATGAGACGCTGGGCAATCTTGTTACCTTATAGTTGTATATATATACAACTATGCTCTACAAAATTTTATACTGATTCGATCGAAATAAAGTATTTTATTTTCAGACCTTGTATAAGCTTGATAAATTTGCTGGCGAGTTCCCGTTCGCGTGGCGTCATCTCCCATGGTTCGTACACGTCGTCCGCGTGCGCAACATGAGTGGCGTGCGCAGCGTGCGCGCCATGCGGACCGTGCGCGCACTCGCCGGCCGCCTTGGCTGCCATATTGCACACCTCCTGCACGAACAGACACAATGTTACAAATATTTATGTTCACTTTATTTATTTATTAAGTAATGAATAATTTAACACTTCACGAATCGGTTTATCTTGGTTCAGCAGGCCCCACCTGCTCAATAACACGACAAACAAAAAACAGGTGTGCAGTACATTGCATTTCACCCAAGTGATATATCGGAGGCCGCATACTAGTCCTTATGCATATACATATTATCCCTTTAACGATTTGACGGGGGAGGGGATGGGATTGTTGTGGATGCCCAAGAGTAGCGATCACTTAATACCAGGTGAAACGCTGGCTCGTTTGCCACCTTGTTCCAGTTAAAAAAACCGTGTACGTTCTGTCAGACATATTGTAGAATATTTAAGGTAGCTTATAACGTAACAAACCTTCTCTGTCTTGGTGAAGTCATTGGGTGCGACTGTGTTCTCGTGTCCGTGGCGCAGGCGCTCACGCAGCGCGAGGAAGTGTCGCGAGCGGCCCACCTGCTCCAGGCGCGTCATCTTCTCCAGCTCCCACTAGTCATACAACATGTTACAGTATAAACAGACACGTACAATGTATACTAAAAAGTTAGTTTATTAGTTACAACAATAACCGTAACCGGACCACCACCAGAAATGATAAATGCTGTTAAACTTCCCTTACAAAACTATTGAAGTTTTTGTTTATTTCTCAAGGACCACAATTTACCTTGAAGATGTCATTGCAATTTCGCTGAGCGTGAAACTGCTTAAAAGCAAATTTTAGCTCAACGGTTTCCATCTTAACTTCAGGTTAACTTTAGGAACGAGAGTTCAAGATAGATAACATTACTGTCATATACTATTAAATACGCTACGATTGTTATTTGAATAGAAACTGCATTGTAGCGGTACCCCAATTTTAACATTACCAAATTTGATTGCTATATAAGTATATGCTATGAATAAAAGAGATTCTACGTAACACGATTTACTAAATGGAACATCTAAATAAACCTAAATACTATCCCTAATTAAGAAAATAAAGAAGGTTTGTTTGTATTTGTCACTAAGTAACCTTTGTATTGTTAAACCTTGTGGGACACAGTTTTAACTCTCTGTATCGCTTAGTAATTCTTGAAGTGTAAACTTCTTTAGCCGGGTTAGATGATATTCGGTAGGGGAAAATGTTATAGGTTCGTGTGAACAACATGCCTATTTGAATTTAGAACATTTTCGATGAATTTTATTTTTCTTGTATTCAAGGGTTAATTTTTGTTGATTATTCATTTGTTTTTGAACCATTGTCGCATCTTTAATGTGTCATAAACCTATGTTTATATTTCAATCGTACACTAGAAAGGTAATCATAAATTGTGGTTTTAATTTGTCACGAGAGTGGCAATCCTATTTCGCGTCAACATCCATATTGGTTACCGGTACTTCTCATATCCGCTTTTAGTTACGTCACCAATCGGGTCGATATTTATGTTTCAAAAATGACCCTACCAACATTGTCATCCACTTTTGCAAAGTTTATTTTCCCTGTCGCTCTTTAATTATTCATCCCTTGAATGTACGCTTTAGACTATACAAAATTCTTCCCACAAGGTAAAACTATAACCTTGCACTAAAATTGTTTGTAAACTAATGGAAAGTACGAGACATAAGCGAAGAGGTGATGTGTGAAGCAATGATTTCTTTTCAATGATTATGACATAAACCGATTGAAGTATAGAACAATTTAAATGGGATTTGTTTTGATCCGAGCATTCTTATCTATTGTACGATGAAAATTCTAGGCGTTTTTTATTATCTATGTATGTTGCCCTATACATATATAAGAAAACTCGTGTCAATTAAAAAGCAATTGTACACTTTGTTAATGGTTAAAATATATAGATGGAATAAGCAGTAAGTAAAATAAGTCTGTCCAGTGGCACAACATATTAAAGAGATTTTCGTAATGTTCAACATAATTTCAACGTTAAAAACTATTTGAAAAAAAGGAGTACCAAAATACGACAAAAGGTAAATAAGATAAAACATTGTTAGCTAGGCTGCTGAAGTTACTAAAGTCAATGTGGTCGAGGAGTTTAAATATTGTCCGTTACTAATTTACATATTGATACCAACTTTATATGAATTTAAATTAGTTAGTTAATCTTTGACTAATTTTGACACACGGTTATTAGTTATTTTTTTATTATGTTTTACAAAGTTATTGACTATGTTAAATATATTATGCAATGTAAACAAATGTATGAACATATACTTTATGAAAGAAACAATATTACTATATTCAGAGAGACATTTTAAAATCACGAAAACGCTAAAATAATTCAGCCATAGAAAACTTTTATTTTGGGATTTTTCAGTCATATGAAGACTTCAAAGACGCCGCCTTGAGTTTTAATATTTTGTATAGAAAAAGAATTAAATGTAAGGTTAACCTGGACAGACTATGCATGGAAAGGAAGTACATATTGCCAGTACACAAATAAATTTTCGGTAGCTATTTAGTATGGAAATGACATAACAACATCGGATGAATGATTGCGGGTTGGCACATACTAAATAGCTAAGAAAACATTTGTGGACCTGGGCTCTATCGACAACGTCCAGCGGCCAATCATAAACCAGCTTACGCACGATACGCTTCTTCTGGCGAGGAAAAAGTTTTATATGTAATACAATGATAAATGTCATATATACATAGCATTATAATCATAACTAAGCTATCTAGCAAATTATTTATTAATGTCTTAATTATGCAACCTTGTATATCATTAAAAAGCCTGTTAATTACTTCTACGTACATTTTTTAATTAAAGAAAGTAGCGGCACAATTTTATCTGGCCTGGCGACAAAAAGTGGAACAACAGAAGCCATCTTGAAATGTCAGTTCGATCGACGTAATTTTTTTTTGAATACCAGTATGGATAAGAGTTCTACTTTCATTAGAGATATACCCGTTTCTGTAGAAATTTGTAAATAATTAAAATATATCACATTAAAATTTCACTTTGTCGTTTTATTGAATGTGAAATATTTTTTTGCTGGCGACGATGTTGACCAGATAAGTTTGTGGGACACGCTACAAATCTTTGATTACCTGAAGTTGGCAATAGTAATAGAGCAACCAGAAAATACGTATATCTCTGTCGGAGTTCTGGTTCAATAATAACTTGTAAAATGTGTACGATTTGGAGAGCAAACTTCAGTCACAAAGATTTGTGACGAGTATACAATACTACAATATCGTTTGAACTAACTGAAATTCAATTGATTGAAGTAAATATTGTTTTTTTGTGAGAAATTATTTTCCTAACAAGAACAACCCGCATAAATGTAGTTAAAAATTGAAAAATTAATAATGTAATATAAATAATAATAATAAATATATTAAATATGATAAATCTCTTTTGTTGGAAAATTTCCGATTTTTGTTTTAATATATTTGGTAGAGGTTCAAGTAAGCGACAAAGGGATCATTTAAATAAATTGGCAGTACAGCACATACAATACATATTGGAACACATGATTTTTCATATGACACGATTTGTTAAAAGGTTTCATTTATAGTATGCCCAATAGGCTTATGTTCCGTCACATTTGGAACCACATTACCAAAAACGCAATTATTCTGATGTTTCAAAAACTTTTAATAACTATCTTTGCGGTCTAAAATACATTCTTAATAAAGCATTTTTCTCTAATTTTGATTGGTACGAATAAAATATTCTTTATACCAAAACATTATAGTCTTTAAATTCATGCATAAATAGTTGAATATTGTAGAGTTCCGGTGGGAACTATCTGGTGAGATACATTACTATTTATATGATGTTGATATCTGGCGTGTTGATGAAGTATGTATGAGTAGTAGTAGTGTATGGTAGTGGATGTACCTGATGATCAAAGATCAGGGAGTCGCCACGCGGTCTCCAGCCGTGCAAGTTCTCCTCGCCGCGCACGTACGTGCCGCTAGTGTCCAGCACGCGCCGCTGTCTGCGTTGTACACCTATGATGGAAGAGAGAAAAATATATTGGATTTCATATTTTATTCATTAAGAGAAATATTCATCAATTGCATATCGTAGTACAAAGCGAAGACGACAAAAATTGTAATCAATTAAAAATACTGGCATTAACTTTTCCATCAACTTTCAGTTATATCGTGCATCTTTCTATTACTATAAGAATTGTTTTGTATCGCCACAAGGATCCGTACCCTGCCGCCCTCATACACTCGCATACTTGACCAGATCGTCGATCCATCTTACGGTAAGTCTACTAACGCTGCGTCGGTTGGTACCTGGCCGCCATTATCTATCTAAATAGAATCATTTGGGCGCTCTAATGATTGTTTTATATATACTGTAGTACTTTTATTTGATTAAGCGAGCTCTTGCTTAGGATTGGCATAATCGCTACGCTTGGGAGGCGGCTTGACGATTGCAGTGGGTCGTACCATGCTGAGAGGATATGCTGCTACCCATCGTTTGGGACTTACCGGGCTCGAGGGCGCGGTGCAGGCTGAGCTCGTAGACGCCGGTCAGGTGGTCGGCGCGCGCGGCCCGCGAGCCGAACAACGCGCGACGCAGCGACCGCCCCGACCGCTCGCGTCCAACTACTACCACCGATAGGTCCTTCGTTATGATGGCCGGCCGCCCGCAGTTCTCCACCTACGTACAACACATGTTTTTTTTTAATCACGACGTAAATAACCGCATTCAACATCATTTATCTCAGTCCAAATTGGACGTAAGGTTTCGACAATACTTTTCACATAGGGGAACGGATACCAATCTAACCTTTAGACACCAAATTAACTTCTTTCACGTTACCTCGACATATGCGCTGAGCGTTATGTAGACGACCTCTCCGTTGGCGCTGACTCTGTTCAGCAGGGGAGAGCCGTGCAAGCTGCTGTCCCACGCCGCTTCGAACCTGACACAAACACCTGTGTTAATGACAATACTCCACATAGCCGCATACACTAATTTATCTGAATACAAGAAACAGATTTATAACAAAGATTATCTAAGTTTTAAGTATACAATAACTACAAATCCAATTCCTCCGTTAGTTTAGTTTTTACTTTTGGGTATGTAAAACAAACGGCAATCGTGTATTCACTAAATATTAAAAATTACTATTAAGTAAAATGTTTTTAGATTTAAGAGATTTTTTACCAAATGGAGGGACCATTTCTTTCACTTCGTCGATCAGTTACAATTGACAACAATTGGCAAACGTCAGCGTCAGATACCGCAATGAGTAACATTTTACCATGGATGTGAATAATACTGATGAAAGTTTCAAATTATATTGAATGTTACCTGAAGATGGCGCGGTCGTCGAGTGCGGGGCGCTCCCCGGGGAAGAGGCCGAGCGAGAGCGCGCCGTCCTCGTCGCCGTCCGAGGAATCCTCGTTGGCTTCCGGCGTGTTACGTATGCGACCTGCAATATATTACAAATACAATATTCTTGGGTAATCTTTATTCATTTTATGTTGTCAACATTTTGCAAATAAACAATTTCATTATGACAAATTATTTTATTAACAAAGAAGATGCGATCTTAATTCTATAAAATATACGAGTACTTGGACTACGCGCGAAAAAATTGCACGGAAAAAAGTTATATGAAGTGCGAACAAACTAAATACATAAACATGTTTTGTTGTTAGATTTTTTTTATTCACAAATCATGCAGATTAACTAAATTGCGATATAATCAGTGCTTTTTTTCTTTAATTTTGATAGTACCTAGCAAGTATTAGTTGTATTATTCCAAGTCACACGACAGGGGCAGAAAGAGATATGAGGTGGTGTTTTTTTGTAATTGACTTGTCACTGTGTGGCAGGACGCAGAAGCACTCCATCGGGAGTTCTGCTCGGGCCGTTACTTTATTATTGTAACCGGATTAAGAGGCCGCCGAACTCTTAGGTACCTAAGACTCTTAGGACCTAGGAGATGTGTAAGCTCTTACCGACAACTAGCTCGCGCACGTCGCTCCACTGTAGGTCGGAGGAGGGCTCGTGCAGGATGGTGATGCGGATGCGGCGCTGGATGCCCTGGTGCAGCACGAACAGCCCGCGGCACGGCAGCTCGTCACTGTGCTCTACAACCTGCTGGCACCGAGAACAACACGCAAACATTTAATATAAACGTCTTGCTATGACATCAATCATCTGAATTGTCACGGTTGCAGTTAGTAACCGTGAGTTCGCTCTGCCGAAAAAATCACAAAATATGCTGAAGATGTGTCTTCATATTTCATGTGAATGTTTTGGCAGTGTGAACAACTCACGGTAACGTCCTCTGGTGTATGCGTTTGATATAAAAATAGTGCGAGTAATACTCACGGCAGGCACGTAGTCGCCGCTGGGCGCGAGCTCGCAGATTTCGAACCAGACTAGCAGGTCGTGTTTTGAGTGCAGGTGCGAGGAGCAGCAGGGCGGCGCCACGCTCGCCGCGCCCCATTTGGGGCTGCGCACCGGAGCTGAGATCGGTATAGACGGCGGCAGCATGCGGCGCGGCGGCGTACGCCCAGCTACCGGGCCGTCTTGTTTCGCGTCCTACAGCAAACGTTTTGTACATTATTACATATTATGATAAAACAAATTCCCCTCGCCAAGTCTGAATAAATAACTTAGAACATACTAATATAAAATATGACAGAAATGACCGAGCGCTGCTATTTCCGATTCAGTGTTGATGTGATCACGGTGGGTCTGGTCTTATGTCTGCTTCTGTCAATTACTTTAAAGTTAAACGTAATTCAATTAAGACTAACCTTATGAAGTGGGTGTTGTTGGTAATGTCCGAAGACTTCGAAAACGATCGGTTGAGTCTTAATGTACTCGACGAATGATTTCGTCACCGGTACTGTTATCTGCAAGACAAAAAACAAGTTGTAAAGGTTATAACGATTAAATACTAAATGATCAAATGACACATGCAAGTATAATAATATTACTGCAACTTACATTTTGTACGTGATAAAATCCAAGAGGTGTATTCTTGCCGGCGTTCTTGACGGGTTCTGTAGAGAACGCGTCTTCGTTGCGGTGTAAGAAACTGCAATAAAAAATATAGCGCTTGAACCAAAAAAAATTCTATAGCAGTGCTAGAAATATGGTAGACTAGGGAAAGAAAACCAGAAAGGGAATGGGAAAAAGGTAATGTTGCCTGCGGCACTTAGACCAAACGCAGATATCTCTCGCTAATTTAAGTCAGCGTTCTGTGTGGTGGTCATGATGCTTCCCAGTTGAGTCAATCCATTTTTGTACTCCAGCTACCGCTGCCGTTTGTGCTATCCTTGTTCTAATCGCAGTTTTATAACGTATTGGACCAAAAATGCATCGTTTTGAACGTGATATTGATAATAGCGTATGCTAACTTGAACGGACAGAAGACGTCAGTTTAGTCCATATACCAGGGTCGAAAAGACTTTATGGTTTTGTACGTGTTATTATTTTTCAATCGAGCAACGGTTCGGCTAATATTAAGTAATTACCACCGCCCATGAACATCCGCAACATTGGGGTAACTACAGTTACGCTGCCGGACCAGGAAATGAGTACGATCTTTTCTTGAAGGACCCTAAGTCGTATTGGTATACAAATACCGCTGGAGACAGATCATTCTACAAGTCGGTTGTACGAGGCAGGAAAAAGTCTTAGTGGTAACTTTATATAACTGACTTGAACTGGCAGAAGACGTCGGCGTAGTCGGTGGAGACGCCGTGCGCCTGCAGCACGGTGACGCGGAAGGTGAAGTCGCGGCCGGGCGCAAGGTGCTCCGGCAGTTCCTCCTCCTTCAGTTCCGATGCCAGGGAGCTGTCGCCACGCCCGCTGTCGGCGTCACACTCGCCCATACCAAGCTCTGTTATACAAAACGTACGTGAAGGGAAAACTTGGGAAACATGTTTTTTTAATAGAAGAAGATGAGAATCGAATTCACCCGATACGAAGTGACCGCTGCTCATAGGCATCTGCAATAAGCTAACGAAGATATTGAAGGAAGAAAGGAGGACATAAACAAAAAAAATGACGTTTTCCTTTTCTTATGCCCCCTCCCCCGCCAAATCCCCTTTCCAAATGGATTTCTTAAACAATCCTTCCCGTCTATTTCTAATAAAAATACACTGCTCTGTGCACTGAGTGGTGCCGGAGCTTTGGCATATTCAAAGTTTCTATGGAGGAGAAGCTGCTAAAATTTATAAATAACGGACCCCACAGACATTCAACTCATATATTTTTCCTGCATGCAGCAGCAGCTGCAAACTGTTGCATGATTAATGGCAAAAAACGAGACAACATCCACTGATATAGTATAATAATGTTCACCTTCGATCTTGATGTTGGAGTCTGGCACGTCGGCGATGCGGTCCTCGAGATTGAGAGCGTTGTTCTTCTCCACCCCGGAGAGCGACGAGAGCGTCTTGAGGCGGGACCGGGCCGGCGCCGCGTCATCCTCGAACGAGATCTTAGCGGACTGCTTCACGCCAGCCGCTAGTTCGGCGTTGTCTGTTGCAACCAGATAAATTAGTCTAGGGAACTATTTAATGGTACGAGCATGTCATCATTCGTATGCGTTGTCTTTAAACAGAGAGAAGAATTGTTGTTTAAGCGGAACGGATACCCGATGGGGCTAAAGGGTTCTATACTGGCGGACATATACACAAGTCAGTGTCAGCCGACCTCTAATAAGATTTCGATCAAGGTTGTTTTGGCGTATTAATTTAGTGTTTTAATGATTGTGTCGATTTAGTCGAAAGATGGTACGCTCTAGTTTAGACTAGTGCAGCAGATATAGAGTGCATTGATTTCTAATGCTAACTAATATAAACTTTTTCAATATACTCTTAGAGGTACCCAGTAGTGTTGTATATGTACACATGCGCGACAGTGATCAGTTTGCGCCTTTATGATATAAAAAACGCACATCGGGTTATGAGAGTGTACTGAATGAGGACACAAAGGTGAGGTGACTCATGGCGAAGGCTCACTGCCATTAATCGCCACAAAGATCATCTGTCCAGCAGTAGTGCTTCATTAGCAGACGATGGATGAATGAATAACTACGAATGAAACTCACTCTTTTCGGTGTCGATAACCGCCTGTACGGCCACACGCAGGTAGCCCTTCACGTCTCCTTTCTCGTTCACTATGGCCACTTTGTGAATGAGCGGAACCGGGTACAGCAGGTTCGACAAGTAAACGAAGCTCCTGAACATCAAGGTATTCATTTAGAAGTAGGTAACGGACAATAAATAATAAACACGCTAAATAAATATATTTAAAGATATCCCTTATAATAAAATACGACTTCTGAAGGCAAAACGACTAATACGCACCGTCCGACCATACGGAACCACGGGAAACGATCGTAGAAGGGATCACCGCCGGTGACCGACTCGATGTTGTGGTCGGGGGAGGTGGGCGACAGCTCCGCCTCGTTGTGGTACATCTCGCGCATCAGCTCGAGCCTTTGCCTACAATACAATGAAATTAGAATATAAACAAACAAACAACCTTATCCACGATGAAATTACTGCTTTAGCTTGGGGTATAAAACCAAAACTGATTTTGTCAAACGATTTTCGAAAGATGGACACTACCAGTTTTTGAATGTATATCCGTGATTTATAAAACATAAAAAGCGCACCAACATGCACGACATAACATCGACGGCTTTTAGTGATATCACTTTTTGTCTCTTAAAATTTCCTATTGCCTAGATTACTGGATACAATTGTTTTACCGACCGAGGTCTATGATAAATAAGACAATTTGATGTAAAAATTGCGTCAGAAAGTGAAATCACTAAAAAGAGTAAATACAAGTTCCCTTAATGATCAATAAAACAATCAATACATGCATTATATTGACTAAAGCTTTGCTCTTGATAATAAATCTTTACAATTGCAATTAAAGCAAGCGGAAGTTAATATAAACAAGAATACATACATCATGAAAGTAAAAATCGCAATAACTTAAACAATGATATGACAAAAGCCTCGACAACACAGATTCAAATGTGAATCCAGATATATAAAATCCATATATCCAAAAGTTACAACGTACAAAGCAAATTGCATAGTTAGAATTTCTTCATGGTCAATATGAAACACGCGTGACCTTCAAAATATTGATATTTGTACTGAACATGGCATAATACACAAGATTGAGGCCACATAAGCTAATTAACTGCTTACACAGGCGCATGATTACGGAAATAAACAGACAGTTGTTTAACCAGGCGGAACCCTTCCTTGAGTTATCAAACAAAAACTCTGTAGTAAAGCTTTACGGAAAGCGTGAGATTGCGAATGAAGCTGAGACAAGTGTAGTCCAATAATAAACAAATAATTTGACCCATTCGGTAGAAACAAAACAGACTATTAAAGAAATCAAAATAAGGTACATTCATGTTTCTGCCAAAATTTTCCTCTCAAAAATATTCATATGTAGCCTTCATATGGTAGCCTGGACAATCGACAGCAGCAACCAATGCTCAAAGTGCACTTGAACCTAAGTGCCCAACGTGGTTGAAACGTGGTGATTCGCCTGCGTGTGTTTTGTAGAGGTCATGTTAGGCTGGTTCGTTTCTCCCGCACAAACCTCGAGGGCAGCAGGTTGGCTAACGACAAGCGCGTCTGCTGCGCGCACGCGGATATGCACTGCAGTATGTCTGGCGAGTGTGGGGCGTGCGCGGCGGGCACGGGGGCGGGGTCCTCAGGCGAGGGGAGCGCGGGAAGCGACGGGGACACGTCCCCCTCCTCCTCCCCGCACGCGCTCTCGTTCATGTTGTATATCTGACGCATGAGCTCCAAGCGGTGGCTACGGACAATACACCGCCATGTACGACTCTACCTACTCCCTATCACTTTCCCTTCTTATTTGAACGCTGCAATGAGTAACTTTAATGTTGCCTTTACAAACATTTGACTTTTTATATACAAATTCTTTCTATACTATTTTGACAATTCATATAAACCTCGTCGTAATAGTTCGTAGTTCAAGTTCGCTGGTTTAAGTCCTCTCCTACCACGTCACCGTTATGTTAAACTTATGATAAATTAAATCGAATAATTATTAGCTTCAAATTAATAATTCAATAATGGTTAATGTTTAAAACAATATTAATGGATAAAAATATATATGATTCTGTGTAAAAATGATTAAACATATATGACTTACAATACATCAAAAGGGCCTACATATGATATCAAAAATTTTGCAATATTTAAATTAAAAGCAACAAAAAAAACCAAACGGCAAATAATATAGAAGCTCTAAAGTTACATTATGTAACAGGGCAACTGTACACTTTAAGAAATAACATACATAGAATATATATATATATTGGGGTATCGCACTCCACTCACCTGTCTCATTACAAAAAATCTATTACGATTTTCATAGTAATGAAAATAGTAACAGCAAAATAAACTATGGCCGGCAGAGTTTCACAAGCAATAGCACAATGTTAACGTACAAAAATAATATAAAATGAAAACAAACCGGAGACATAAAAGGCAACGAAACATAAAGTACAAACATAATATTTAAGTCGAAGCAAGTGTAATGAATTCGCTAACCAAATTACATTTTCATTCTCAGACTAATTTATCCACGAAGTTACAAGGAATATAAATATATAGTTAGCTATGACTAAAATATAATGGACATTTTTTGTTACTCGAAACTGCTAATTTTTTTTAATTTGTTGTTCATATAAAATAGATTCATCAAAAATTACAACACAGTAGTACATTTTTATTAATAAAACAGACATTTTGAGCACACACTTTATTGTTTGTAGCACTGTCTATCTATTATTTCATTAAAAATTGAAATAATATTAGAAAAAAAAAACTTATTTTCTTACATTTTAATTAATCACTCCAGTTATCAAATAATGGGAGTACATCAAAGCAATGCAAAGATCTTTATATAATTTCTGATGTGAACATGTAAAAATACTAATTCATATTATATATTGCTTTTCATACCTTTGTTTTTAGATTATTCTGTGACAATTGTAATCATGCATCTATCTGACGTATAAGCCAATTAAATCTCCCAGACAAACAAACAAACTAACAAAGACTATCAGTGTCACAGTTATGTTTTTTCAGTACCATAATTCACAGTGCTTATTAGAAATCTAAGGTCTTATTTGTTTCCTATACTAATCGTAAAAGTATGTAAGACGTTCTAACATGTAGACTAAAACTTTACACGATAGAATAATGAATACTCACCGGAGCTTCTCCAATGTCCAGTAATGCGTGGCTCCATTCTTTGTGTCGGTGACCTCCACGGCGACGACAGTGGGCGCGCCGGGCCGGTACTCGTCGTCGGCGTCGTCGCGCGGCGCCAGCTCGCCCGGCAGCGGCGAGTACGGAGTGTCCGTCAGTAAAGTGAATTGGAACTGAACCTTCTTACGCAGCTCCACTGAGATCGCGTTTGCTTCCTGTTTTACGGGACGTACATTTCGTTTTAAAAACTTCTTAAGGTTCGGTGAAGAATATTTAAAAAATATTTTTCTATGCAGAACTGAAGAAATAAAAACTATCCGATAACGTTCTAATTGCTAGTATCGCGATTTATATTTGAAGTAAACTTTTTCTCTCCGTAATTGCCCATTGTGACCGACGGCAGCTGGTAATGGGTTGGTGGAAAATTCAAATCCATGCAAATATGTACTAAGGATTTCAGTCAACTTTAGTACCCTGGGTATAGTTTACCGTCACCGCATGATTAATTTGGAATATATTTACCTTCAAGAATATAGCGTTGCCCCAGAGATCGTCCCGGAGCGAGGTGAACTGGTGGTACTTCCATTTGCGGAACGCCCACGCGGCCAGCCCCACCTCGCGCGCCGACCAACACTCTGTCTCAAACAGGGGGTTCACTACACGGACCAAACCGACAACGCGTTACCATAACAAACTTACATGCATTACTCAAACAAAACTCAATCGTATAAACGCAGCTGGGACCTTTTATTTATTGACAACGTATGACTTAGTTTATACTCGTACAATACAGACTATAAATACTTTGTTTTAATTGGGATAAGAAGAAATTATGAAGAGTTGAGAGCTGATAATGCCGACTCAAGAACAGAATTACAATAAGATAACATATTGGTATCAAATCCTTTTTTAAATTAAATTAATTGAAAAGTGTTAATTATAAAACAAGTCAACGTTCAGTTTTTTTAGCAAACCTTGGAAACTAACAAGACGCCGGCATTTCTTCTTCAAAATAAAAAGAGTTACAATAAAGGCCATTGACAAGCGAAAACTCAGAAGTCGAGAAGGAATATCATCCCAGCTACGCTTATGTGTCAAAAAGAAATATAATAACGGCGATAATAATTGCGAATTTTAGTTTAAAGTTACGTCGCCAATATGAAATGACCGTGACCGTGGTTTGGATCATTCGTAAATGATTTTTTTTTATGAAATGTATTAAGTTTATTTAAAAAAAATGCATGCCTGTCAATTTATGCAAGCATTTAATGCAAGACAAAATACAAACTCATTTATCCAGTAAATTAAACGTCTTTCGAAAACTTTCGTTTCTACGTCAAGAATTTAATAATGCATTCACCATGCGCATACTTCATCCAATTCCTTCTAACCACCATGCCAATGTTGTAATGTATGAAGAGATCAAATGTATGTAAGGGTATATGTCAATGAACATTTTAAATAATTCTTTTTACAATAAAAACTACTAAAATGTTAACTGGTAATGTTGTGTAAAAGCACTTTTTAATTTGGCATAACCACACCAGAATTTAGTTAATAATAGAAACAACTGTACGTATGTAATAGAATATATCGTTAAACATTCCTTAAAAGTTGGCAATCAAAGTGAACAAAAGACACGTAATCACGTCACGTCGAATCATTATTGTACGATTGAATTTGACAATCACAAAGCCCTCATCCCTAGTTATAGACCATCGATGTAATGAGATCGGTCTGGTGTGGAGATACCTTAATTAGTTTTTAAAATTCAAACTCACCGAAGATGTCCTCATCGTTGTGGAAGTCTTCAGGCGTGTATGAGCTGTACATGGACATGGTGACGCTCTGTTCCTCCACTTGACGCTGGAGGGCGTCGATGCGGGCTTCGTAATTCTGTACAAAAGAATGATTACCATTATTCTATGAAATAAATACTCACGGATTATAATTCTGATACATTTCGTCGTAGGTTCAAATCAAACTGCGATGTATTCCAATTTACATGATGAGGGCAATGCTTGGAGTCTACGCGAGATCGCATCAGCATTTTATGATTCGCAGTAGAACCAAGGTAACCGACATTGCTCGAAGAAATGCTTAACAGGCATTGCGCGCAGATCCTAGAGTGGCGGCCAAAGTACTGGTCGGCCTTTCACACGATGGACCGATGATCTGGTCAAGATTACGGGAGCCCAGTAGATAACGTAGAGGCAGAGGGGGATGTTTGGTTTGTGGTGATCAATGGCCTCCGTGCAGCAGTGGAAGAATATTGGCTGAAACGACAATATTCCATGGCGGTCCAAATAGTCTGAGGCAAAAATTACCTTAGAATAATTAAATTGACTTTATCGCGACGAAAGAGAAGGCGATTTCTGCCTTTCGTTTGATAAACGTGGTATCGCAAAGCCCATCCTTCATTCCATATCTTTTATCTCTCGTGTTCCTTACCACTCCTAACAACCTAATCGTAAGTTTTCAGATAGTGATACAGTGACAGGATAACATCTGGTAGAGACGCCTGCTCATTTGCCTACTTAACTTCACAGCTCATCCGTTAATGACTCTTACCTTTCGTTGTTCCTCAAACTGCTGGTCTGCGTGCTCCTTCTCCCTGCGGAACTGCTCCTCGAGCGCCATCAGCCGCTTCTGCATTTCAGCTTTCAGGTCGATGCCCTGCTTCTCCAGCAGCTCGCATTGCGCGAAGTCCCAGTCGATGTTCTCGCCGTCCTTACCTTCTGTACAAATATTTAATTATTATTTCTCATCACCATCTCACTGACCCTTTTTCCAATGTATGGGTAGCACAGTACGACCGTAGTAGAAGTCAATTCTGTATAGGTTTTGCCAATAGCTTTTTTTGTCTTACGCCAACCCTCCTCGGGAAGCAAGTAATTCAGTAATCCGGGATCAAACTCAGATACTCTCAAAGAAGTTTAAGCGAGGCGGCGCTTTATGGGTTGCCATGCCACATGAATGCAAACGATGATATGCCAGCCTCGAAAAAAACGTCATGCGCGTTTCATGTGTAGCACATTAAAACTCCTTACCATCGTTATTTGTTTCGATAATCTCTGTGTTGTTTGTGTCGGCGACTTCTTTGTTGGCGATAGTCGAAGGCTCGTAGCGCTGGCCGGGGTGCGTAAAGCGGAACACGTGGTTCTTACCGAGAATCACTCGGGACCCCGTCTTTAGGATTATTGGTTCATGCACCTAGATAACATAATTTTTTCTTCAATACTAGAGATCGCTCAGTGTTAGTACAACTTAGTCTATGATTCATTACGTGACCTTTTGTAGATAGAATAAGTAATAATCAATGTTTGTTTCATTCAAATATATTCAGTGTATTTGTAATAAATATATATACAGTTCCGTTATCAGGATGGAAATGTTGTAAACAAAGGCTTTTACGCTAAAATTTGTAAATTTCAAATTATTTTAGAAAAACAATTTTTTCTCACATTTCCTTATAATATTAGCTCTTCATATTATACAATTATTTTCTACTAAAATTACAACATTTCCGATGAAAGTATAAAATGTGTAATGGTCACCATGTATAGTGGGTTTGGTTGTTCACAAAATGTCCATCTCGATAACTAGGTAACAATTAAATAATGCAGCTTTCTCCACTTCTCATCTATTAAGACTTTAAATATGCGTTACTTCGCACTAAAAAGTTCTCAAAGTTTTTATTTTACTACCACGCAAATTTGTGTGAATTTTAATATTATTTTTCCTGAAGACGGTACTATAGAAAAGATTGCATATATCATAATTTCACGTACCTCGCGGCCGTTGATATAGACAAGCGCGCCATGGTGGGGGATGAGGCAGATGACGCCATCTGTGTTCTCGAATATGCAATGCTCGCTGAGGATGTGCGAGCCCGACAACTGGATGTCTTGCGGCACGTTCGCTTCTGACGTGCCGAGGCGGGTCACACCTGCATACAATTAAAAAATTAAAACATACCTTTTAAGTGTAAACTTCTTTAGCCGATATTCGGTGGAGGAAAATGTTATAGGTTCGCGTGAACAACATGCTTATTTGAATTTGAAAAGTAAAAGAGCAGAGAACCGTTTTATATTACGGCGTATGTAAGAATTGTATTCCATCATAGATACTGTTCTCACCGTCTTTAATGTAGTAGATTAAGCATTCAGACAGATTAGGGTCTTCATTAAGGTTGACGAGATGGGGCGTCTTCTTGGGCGAATACACGCCCACGGTGATGCCCTCCTTGACCGCCACGCCCATCTCGGCAAACACAGCCTCGCGCTGCACGCGGATCTGCTCGGTGCGTTTCAGCTTCTCTTCCCATGTCTCGTTCAGTTCTGTTAGCAAGTGAATAAAATTGTAATTCTATAAATAGTCAAAGTCGACGTCAATAAATATCAGATTGACTAGATCGCAATACCTACAAGATATGTATAGGAACTTTTTACAGACAGTTAATATAAACTGGTCGCTACACACGAAATGACCGTTGCATTCGAATGTTCGTTAAAGCCCAATAATTTTCCTATAAAAGCATACTTTTAATTCAAAGGGACTCTGTTACGTCGGTATAACCAAAAGTCGGTACATATCGAGGTTTTTATACATAAAATCCAATGTATTTAAATAATTTACAAATATTGTAAAATAACGTGTGTGTACTTATGTATGCACGTAAGAAGTTACTTCTTTAGCGTAAGCAAAATAAAAATAATTATCCCGTGTGCTAGTAGATTTTTTGATTGTTAATAAAAACATTAAATGCAATTGATAAAGGTTTAATTAAATAAATTGGGATTACAGGTAAATGCCAAAAGATTGTTATTGGTTGCTATGGTAACACCGTAAAGTTGGTGCCGTTTCGTTTTTGCTCTCATCATTTTTCCAAAAACACGCTAAGAGAAGTATAGCTTAAAAAGAAGTAAAGCAATATAAGTACCAGCAATAAGTTTCTCCGAGGCCTGCAGCTGGTCGACCGCTTCCTCTGCGATGGTGGTCGCCGCACGAGACAGCTTCGGCGACATCACCGCCTCCTCGCTCTTCTTACGGGCCGGGGACGTATCCTCTGCTGTTTTGGTACGTTATGTTTATTGTAGTAATAGAAAAACGATATGCATAACAATAACGATATGAACCAATCTACTACTGTAATGAAAGATTAAAACGAATATCTTGATCGCATACATAAGATGATTTAAATAGACACCTTTTAGAATTCAAAACTTTTTTAATATTGTTTTTTTTTTTCAATATATAAAATTTTAAACACTTAACTTTTAAACAAATTACTTAGCGTAAGATGGGTAACCTTCGTAACGTTATTTATTTAAGATAAATGATGATTTTGAAATTCACTTGAGTTGTTTATCACCGAAGAATGTACTTAGATCTTACACGCCTACACCTAAAAATTGACATAACTATTCAAATAATAACAAAAGGATAGTAATCTCGCAGGGAGTGGTTAATCTGTTAGGCTTCCATTAAATTATATTAAATTCACCAAACATGTTCTATAATAAAGTGAAGGACAACAATTTAATGATTTAATTTGACAACAACGACCATCTGTTCTATTGTAAGAGGTATGAATAGAAACTATCTTGATAACGTTACCTCATTATGTGATGTGGCCAGTCTTTATTCTGATATTTTTATATTCTGTGCAATAAATAGTTAACATCAAGAAAACTGTATTTATTTTCGTAATTTTTATTGTGTTTTCAACACAATATATTTGTTTTTTTATTGGTCCATTCCATTAGACAATTACAATCTTTAATTTTTTTATAGATCCTTTTATATGTATGAAATATATTTGTATATATGTAAGGCGTTTGAGTCATTGGATCATTACAGAAGAAAATATAAGAAAACATAACAGATACATAAGTTACATTTCGTGTTACACTTTTTATTTTAATTTTCTTGCTTTTTAAACGTATACTTATATTTACACTTATTGCACACAATAAAAAAACTATTTTTTTAAAATAATGAAATAAAAGGTAGAGGTATTATTTTAAAATTACGGGATACATGCAAATGCTTGACGAAAGCTAATAAGCTTTTTGCTGTAGCAACATATATATATATATTATAAAATATATATTACACGAAAAAATGTCCGTTCGCGGCCTGAAGGAATAGACAATTTTTGTTTATTATATATATATATATATATATATATATATATATATATATATATATATATAAAATAATCAGTGCATTGGTATCGTTTTATTTACTACTGGCCAATATTAATTTCTTCGTCAACGGCCGCAAACGGTCTTTCTGAAAATAAACATAGCTGAGCATTTTTATGCATATGTACCTACGCGGGCCAATATAAAGTATATCTATAAAGTATAAAAATTATATCATCTTTGTATCACATACAATGCATGAACAAGTTTTTAAGCTGTTGAAGCTAAAATGCTCAGCATTTTCCGCTATATAGTTTTCGAACACACAAAGAAAAAAAAACACATTGAATATAAATCTAATAATTATATATGTAATGAAATCTAACACCAAAATATGACGTAAGCACTGCATATAAAATGTACGTATTGAAATATTTAATCACTTCATCATATTTTAAATAATTGTGAAGCGATATATATGTTATATGTATACTATATAAGTCCTACAACGCCACAAGCACTGGAATAAGGGTGCGAAATTGCTCATTATTTTCTCATAAGTGTGGGGTTGCCAGAGGAATGTCCAAAATGATAACACATATTTTTTGGATCTGACAACCCTAAAAAATGAGGCCAAGCGTACACGTGGGTTGTACATATGCAATGCAAGCCTCTTTAATGTTGTTACTTACTGATGGGCTGTTCTTTCTTTTCATAAACGACTTTACCATCCGGTCCTAGATCGGTTGGATTTTTGAAACAAAAGTTAAAATTAAGTATCAGAAATGTTTCTATTTTAATTTTTAACATATCGAAGTTTGTGGCGTTACGTAATTCTTTTAGCATGATTACATTCTATGCGAATAGACACATGGCGATCTATCTGTTCACATGACTTCTAAGCGACCCAATCTTTTTGTAACATTAGAGTCGCTTACCCTCTTCGACGTCGATTCCTTCTGCTTTGAGCAGTTCGCGCAGCTTGAGTATCTCCTCTTTGAGCTCGCGGATGAGCTTGGCGTTGGCGTCCTCGTTGACGACAGCTTTGCACACGATCTGTTTGGCGCGGTCCGCGTATCTGGTAGATTAAAAATACATTTTTATTCAGAATAAATACTTATCATCATGTTATGTCCTGAGTTAAGCAATCGATTCCTCTGAGAATGAGCCGCCACGAAAGTTTATGAAAACTTAAGATGGTAAATAAACTAACCAACTTAATAAAACTTGCAGATGGCTTTGCCCTTTAATCGACAGGGATAAAAAGGATATTTTCCTTCTCTAACCAACTCCTCCCCTGTCAATCTACCTCCCCGTCTCTCACTTTCAGAATTAGGAAAGGAAAGGAAATGAAAAAAAGAACTTAGTTTAGGCGTCCGGCACCTCAGTCCCGCCTAGAGGTCACTACTTCACCGGTCGCGCTAGCCCATACGTGCAATAGATGTTGTTGTTGCAGGCTCTATCACAGTTAAGACACAAGCAGCTACTCGGTATACACTTGATCCCTCTTCTGATCTACTCAAAGTCCGGTTGTCATGGCGCGAACGAAACTCTTTGTAATTACCGATGTCTGTGAGTAGTAGTCACATACCGTTCTCTAGACCGCTGGATGTTTACCGATTTTTGCTATAAAAAGCTATGTAAATACCTAAGTGTACTCAGAGTTTCGTCGTAATTGATGTCTGCGGGCGAAATGGCCGCGATCATGGCCGTCTTGGAATTGCCGCCGAGGTTCTCCCGCAGCAGCCAAGTGAGCACGGAGTCGCGGTACGGAATGAAGTCCGCTTTCTTAGATTTCTTGCTCTTCGATGCCTAAGAGTTAATCATTTATTATAATTCAATATTTTAAAAAAGAGGTAATAATGCCCAATGTCTCTGAACTGCGAATATCTCTGACTAGTACAACAGTCCGTTTAGATGTCCACTTTGTTAACATCGGTTTAAATTGTTAGTTTTAAAGTAAATTGCGAAGCACTATGAATCAATCTATTGGGCCTCAATTGAAAATGCCACTTACGAATACTCTGTATTAAGTGTATTTCACTAAATAGAGTGAAGCGTGTATCAAATTTTACATTGCTTAAATGCGGTGATTAAACAATTTAAATACCAGTAGGCGTGCCCAAAAAGTCACCAAAAGTAAAGACTTAAAATTCAGTCTACACGTGAATTTGTAAGCTAGTTGTAGCGACACGTAAATACTGATTTAGTATAAGACACATACAAATTATTTTCACACAGAAATCGCATGATATGATGCCAAACAAAACAATACTTACCGACTACGTTTCCCAACAAAAGTGGCGCAGTAAAAGTTGACAAAGTATTATGAGTAAATACCATGGGTTTTGTAATAACTAGCATAATTTAGCCATTTTTACTTAGATGGATCGAGATGAATGATATAGCAAGATGAGTATACTTCTAGGTAGAAAAAAATCATGTAGCTCAGTCAGATGTTCCTTTTAGCTGCACTTCTAATAATGAAGATCCGTGAAATAGAATAGTGTGTGTGGGTACTTTAGATTATGTATTACTGTTATTATCATAAACCCAAAGTACAAATAATACTGACTTTTATTGAATTTAATTATTGAATTAAAAACATTGAAAAATACTGTTTATGTCTCGATTTTAATGCAATTACCTTTCAATAATAATAAAAAATTGGCAAAATTCTGTTCAAATTGAGAATTGATTGACAGAAACCCACCATTTTTATTGATAGTTTAATTAGTTTGATTATCAAGCAATTCATCTCATCGTCATATATAATTTAGTACGTTTACACACACACAGGTTACAGGTCGACGCAGCGTAGGTAGGTCTCCCACATGATGGAACGATGATCTGGTCAAAGTTGCTGGAAGCTACTGGATTACGAGGGCAAGGGACCGATCTTTGTGGCGATCAATGGGAGTACATCCAATCCAGTAGACGTATACTCACGATTTCTGCCAATGCGGAAATGACTTTGCCGAGGGTAGTCAGAGATTTGTTTATGTTAGCACCCTCCTTGAGCCGGGTGCCCTTTGCGCCGGTAGAGTCAGCACGTTCGGAGCCGGCCAGATCTACCAGCGAAATCTTCGACACCTGGGTATGTTAATTTACATTGTTTTTTTTCTCTTACACATACAAAGCAATGTAGAAACTATTATCTATACAGAGAAATGACATATCTATGTAGAGTTTCTGAGAGAATATTCATATCATGCGATATTTCGGCGGAAAGTATCAAGAATATAAAAGAAGACCCATTTTGATGTCAAATGAATACACTAACACTTAATATTATTCCATTCCAATTTTCTTCAAGAAATAAAAATTGGTTTCCTTTTAGTCAAATAATTTTTAAATATTATAAATTGATTAGACACCTTTTCCGACATAAGGTTGGTGGTTTTGTCGTGTCGCTGCTGCGTGAAGAAAATCGTGAAGACCGCGTGCGAGCGGGACGACGTCTCGTTCATGTTGGTCGCCGCGACCGTCCTGCAGCAAAACAATATACCTTTTATGGAAGAAGGTGGCGAACGAGCAAGCGGTTCACCTGATGTTAAGTTACCCATTGCCATTTGCAACAAATGAGTTGCAGAAACATTGCCTACTTTTAATAGACAGACAAAAAGATATTTCCTTCTTCTATTAATCCTCTCCCTCATCCCATCCTCGTCCCCTTTCCACCATATCCTTTGTAGTAATGGATGGGAAGGGGAAGGGGACTGACACCGGGTCTCCGACATCATCAGTAGAAACGCAGAATCATAAAATATTTTACACTTCTAGTATTTCACCGGTCAAGCCGGACCATATGTGCAACAGATTTGTTGCAGGCTCTACCACTGTTAAAATTTGTGAATTTGTTACTCTCATGTTTTTCTCTATTTTTATTGAATAAACTAATGGTTCATTACAATCCAACCTGTAAACGTTATGTGGCGATGTGTTCTAAAGATAATATTTATTCTTTTCACATAACAGGGGGCGGTACCGCCTCGGTTTAGAACCTAGGGTTTAGCGTCAACCTATTCGCTCTTCTCTTTAATTTGACGCCATAATTGGACATAAGTTATTTCAATTCCACCTTCGCTTTGGGCACAATAAGCGTAGATCGTTTTTGCAACAAAGATAAAAAGGAAAGGTACAGCTTAGATTACGCAAGCTTTGAATAATTTGCGATTAACTGACGATAGTATATCTAAGATAAGATATTGTTACTACTTGTTATAAAACAAAGTCCACGAGTCCATTAGTGCATTAAGTACATTAAGGTTTTCGTGTAAATTGGCTGAATTATGATCGGGATTGTTGGAGAAGGCAACCAACAACTACGGCTAGACCAATATCATGACAGAAAAAAAATGTATTACCTTCTGTGCTCTGCTATCCGATCCTCAGTACACTAAATTACAATAATAGCACCTCAACCACAAGTAATCAAAGCTATTTACCTAGCCTTGTTGCCTTCGTCGATGAGGTCGTATATGTCCTGATAGGAGGTAACAGCCAGCTTGCTGAGGTCCTCTACATAGGGTCCGAGCGCCGGGTGCTCGCGCACGCGCAGGTTACCCTTGTTCTTAGGGTTCAGCAGGTCGCGTACCCGTTCACAGTATATCTCCATGTAGGATACTTCCACCTAAGACAGATAATTTATATTATATCGCTAAATCCTTCGCAAAATGTGTAGATTAATTTATGGTGGTATTAATTTATTTTCTCAAACCATTTGCTCAGGTCGAACTTTCAACAGATGAAAACGAACTTACAGAGTATTTGAGGTCATCGCTGGTGGTTTGCCGGATGCGACGGAAGAGGTCCTTGCAGATCTGAGGGATGATACCCTCCTGCCCGTCCTCCCCGCGGCCCATCATCGTGTACGATTTACCTGCGCCGGTCTGTCCGTACGCAAATATACATATGTTGTAGCCTAAAAAGACGAGAAATGATAATTAGAACTGCCCTTTACCTTTGCATATTGACATTAAAATTATTTAAATACTTTTGTTTCAACAGTACAGTTAAACAGTATTTTATAACTATTTAACTTATTTTTAGGCTACCTAGTAAGACATTTTTTAATTAAATCTATCTTATTAGCTTTCTCTTTTGCAATAAATTATTGTGATAAGAAACACCAGTTTAATAAATGATTAATTATAATATCATATATGAATTATTATTTTAAAGTTTGTATGTATGTATGTATCTATGTATTTTTTTCTTTGGTATCTTACATACCGTCGAAAGCATGTTGTAACATCTCCTCCCCGATGTCTTTGTAGACCATAATTTGGGAGGAGAATTCGGGATCATTTGGCTGAAACAAAATAAGTTCACTTAACTCTACAAATCGGATTAAATTTGCGTCACGATGGATATACTATAACAGTTCATTGTATTCTGTTTGTGGCAGCACAACTTGTGCGCAGTTTCACTGGCATAAACGTGTTTTTTATTATTTTCATGAAATGTATCGTTGACATATTTTCAAGACTCAATCAAACATTGTATAAGCATAATTCTTTCGAACATGTATTTTTTATCATACATTATATTATACATTTTAAATTTCAGTCTATAAGGGAAAATAATATTACCAATGTTTTACTATATGTTTTTCAACAAGGCTCTAAAACTGTAGCAAAAATCGCATTGTATTTTACTTTTTGAATAAAACACAAAGTAATTCGTATAATTTTTATATAAATTTAATATTCCAATGTTTCTAATTAAGCACAGCCGCGAATAAACAAGCGCAAGTTACTCTATAATTTACATAAATTATCTCGATTCTCAAGCTTTTTAATTATGTTTCGAAAATCAAGAACACTCTCACTGGCATCGTTTTAAACACAATAATGTCATTTCACTCGAGGGAAATAAAATATTATCTACGGCAAGTGGCGCACTCTTTATCAGTCCTCTGGGAACTAATAGAATGAAGACGTAACTTAAATTCTATATTAAGTTTCACAGGGTCTATCAAACAGTAAGGGAGTATTATCCGCTTTTACAGAGTATAAGACAAAGATAATTAAAATAAATACGAATAACATCGACGTTCAATACGGAAGCCATATTTGCGGGCCACAGATAGCCAATCCCATAATCCTCTTGCGACTAAATCCAATATGGCCGCTGTCCAAAAAGGGCGAGCAAGCTATTTTGACGATAGCAAACTTCCGATTATTATTAAATAAATTGTACGGTTTTAGTTAATAATTCGTACAATAATAAAATGCAAAGAAAACAAGTCTAGCCCTAAAGACCTTCTGGTACACTGAACAATTTAATCTGAACACATCTAGACTGTCTTAAACTGTGATATTCTCATTAGGTATCACATGTGTAAGATGTGTATTGTATTCACCTATAATTTTATTTATATATAAAATAAGTAATATTTACACAGCAAACGGCAAACAGCTACTATGTTATTGTAAAAAGGATTTATAAAAATACGTAAGTTTAAGTAAAATTGTAGTAGCAACTCACGAATAATTTCTGCACTTTAAATGATAAGCTACATTTTTCCTGCCACAATTCTATTGGGAAAAATATGATTTCAATTAATATTATTCTTTGTTGTAGGTAGATATTAATTTAATATTACAATCACTTACTACTCTCTCTTTTCTCTTAGATGAAAAATTACGTCTAACAAAAATAAAACGTGTTTTGTTCGTTACTTCTATACTATACTCCTAGACAAGTAATAGTTATCTAATTGGAAACATAAGACTGATGCTAGGCAATAAGCAATCAGCGATTCCATTAAGTTTTCCATCTCCCCTCTGTTAGCACAGGAAATTTGAGCTGCGGCCCGTGGGCGGTCACTGCGTTTGTTATCGATTCCGAAGGGCGGGCGGTTGCGCAAAACTCGCACGAAACTAAACAAACTCGCATATTACGAATATAAAATATTTGTTTTAAGCCTAGATGGCATTCGGTTTTAAAAATGTAATCCTTTCCATGGATTACATAGAAACGACATCCAGTTAATTCAATGTATGAACAGACTAAAATACGAAATATTGGTACTAGTGAGCCATTTCGTAATCTTTTATTATGATTATTTTAGTAATTTAAAAAAAAGTGATACTTACGTTGTGTGACCAGTACGAAAAGTCAAAGTTGAAGCTTTTAGGAGGTTCTTTGTTGCCCGGCGGAGCTTTCGGGTTCACTATCACTGCAACAAATAAATACAACACATGAAATGCACTTTCGCACTGAGATCCTATCAGCTAGAAAAGAGATCATCGATCAAGAGAACATCGTTTTATCTAAATCCGTACATCCTCAAATAATCTTTTAAAAACCTGTGAATAACCTAAGATTATGTTTTTGATGCTTAATTAAACTGCTCAATTTTATTATTTACTTTAATAATAGTAATAATATACACACACCACAATAATATACACTTTTGTATTTAAACTAGATGGCGTTGCGCTCGATCTTAAAATAAATGATGATTTTAAGATTGTTATTATTGTATTGCCATATAATTAGCATTAAATACCATAATGCAAAGTTTTAATTAAGCTTAAATAGAAATATATACATCCTACGGTGCTTCTGGATAATCTAGTCGTCGTTTCAAAAGGTTATCATATCAGAGTTTAACCATTAAAAACAATGCCACACATTAAAACCCAATAAAATTCAGATAGCAAGCCGCAAGAAATTACTTTCATAGTGGTTTCATGTTATACGCATTTTTTATACCTTTTGATACCACCATCCCCATCGTAAAGTGGTACTTGAAACATAGCTTTAGATAAGATCTACATATAACATATGGATGCGTAAGTACTCTGTGAGTCGTGATAAAAGGATATAGCGTACTCGTGTGCGAAGTGGAGACGGCTGTAGGGGGCGCGTGCCGACAGCAGTCGGCTCGTCTGTCTGTCGCGACGTATCGACCGACATCGGGGCGTCGCCTTACGACTTGCAGGTGAAGACGGTAAATAATTTCACATATATTGTAGGCTACTCAACGATGCTAACAGCGCTTGCCACGTCCGTTTTTTTTACCGGACGTTGGAACGTCAATAGGCGGCGGTGCATTCCGGTATCCGGTGCATGTTCACACGTTCATTTTAAACCGTACACTACCGCAAATTCGGCCAAAAACACGGACCGACGTCCGTCGATTTGTACGGACGATCTAAAAGCATTCTGAAGCGATTCCATGTCGTCTCAAAACAAATTAAAGTTTGATGTCGTTTCAATTCCTTCTATTTTTAATTATTTCTAAGTTTTATTAATGGTCCTTTATAGGAAATCAAAGGGTAAATAAAGTGAGTGACTAAATCCAGGGATTTTTTAATATTAACACAAGATATACGAAAACACAAACGGCAATGTATTATAAAAAAACAAATTATCTTTCAAGAAGTGAACAAGTTTCAATAAGTTAAATTACTTAAAGTCACGGCAAGTAGAGTGATTTGTTGTTATCGTGAGTAGCGGTAATTAAATAATGATTTTAATTTTGCACTGGACTAAATGTAATAGGTTATAAATTAATTGATAATGAATATTATAAATAAATATGCGCTCACGCCCGTAACCCAGAGGGTAGTGATCATAGATTTCCATTTGGCACGATCCTGGCACACCTCTCGCGCTTCTTCTACATCCATACATCAACGCATTTACATATGCTCGCCGGTTATGGGTTTAACGGACGGAGGAAGGGATAAACAGAAAATGGTTATATCCCTTTCCTATTCACCCCCTCCACTGTCGAGTCCTCTTCCCCTTTCAACCTTTCTTTATTATCAAAGGATAGGAAGGGGGAAAGGACCAGAATTAGGCCTCCGACACCTCACTCGCCAGACGAAACGCAGAGTACTTCTACTTCACGCCTGTCTTGTGTGAGGTCGTGGTTGTGGCAACAGATGTTGTTACGGGGTCTACCACTGTGAAAATAGGTATATATATTTAAGAGGTTCCTTCTCCTTTATACCAAGATCGTTATTACTACTATCTCACACACACAGCAAAACACAGCATTTTCGAAACGAAGGTTTTACAATTCGTAAATTCCAAAATATTTTCGAACAACAACGTATTCTCACATTGCCTTATATTAACTATCCATATTATACAATTTCATTTTACTTTATCTCCACGATATCCAAAAAATTACAACATTTCCGATGACAATAAAAGTGTAATGGCCGCCATGTAGAGTAAATGACGTTTCATTGTTTACCAACGTTATATCTTGCTGTATAACGTAAATGTACCTTATATACGTTTTTTGGAAAAATTATCGTTCCTAAATTCAACAAACAAAATTATGAACTGTTACTTGTAAATAACAATTGTGAATACAGCTGTAGTCATAACATAACCTCACTTAACTTCTCCCGCTGAATTATCTAAGGATGAGGGCGATATGTTTCCTCCTGCAAAGTGTGATACAAGGTACAACTGTTTCATAAGGCACAATTTTTTTAACTGTCAAACTTGTAGCAATTACACTTTAAAAACAAAAACATTACGAGTATAATCTATACTGAAAATAAAATTGCCATACTCAGTACACATGATGTCGCCCTTTTTAGTAAACCACTAATCTGATTTATATAAGTTCTCCTAGGGCGTCCCCTACCAACACTGCCACTCACTTTCGCTACATAAATTTGTTTCATTACTCTCTCTTCATTCATCCTTTCAACGTGCCCGAACCACCAAAGCATACCTTTCTCAATTCTAGTCAAGAATATTATGAAATGAAAAAAAATAGTACGTGTAACTTAATGTTAGGAGTAAAATACATAAAGTAAATAGGTAAATTCTCGAGGAGGTTATACAGTACGGACTACGTTCATACTGTGCCGATGCCACAAAACGTGGGAAAAGTGCAGGGAAATGAATACAGCACAGTAATAAACTGAAAATATAAACAGGATCTGAAACTACATCCGGTAATGCACCGTGAATAAAAAAATAGTACTTCCGACTTAACGTCGCCATCTTGTTCACCCCCTCCCCTTGGTTTTTATGAGTCATCAAGTTGCACCCGGTGCAGCGGCAAGCGCCCTCTTTATTGCAGTTGCCAAAGGAACGTACCGAGAGAGCCATAACTCCTTCCATCCGGATCCTCGGATGAAAAGTACATTTACAGTGCACTGGATTTATATTAAATTGAAAACTGTAAAAGTTTAATTCACTAGAAACGTGACGAACAAACATAAAAGCGCTTTTAACGTTAAGAAAGATGTAGGAAAGGAGTATTTTTCCACGGTTTAAGATAAAAGACGGATTAAGATTTTATAGAACCACGGCCTTAA
The DNA here is from genome assembly GCA_029849275.1 of Papilio elwesi. Taxonomy (NCBI): domain Eukaryota; kingdom Metazoa; phylum Arthropoda; class Insecta; order Lepidoptera; family Papilionidae; genus Papilio; species Papilio elwesi. The sequence continues at coordinate 6,748,405 of CM056701.1, read as the reverse complement.
ATTCGTCTAGGGATGGAGATAGACTTTGCTATTCACATTTCATTTACCTTATTGGATCCTAAATCAGTTTTTTTACCACGCTTTCACAAAGTTTAATTTATTTTTCCTCTTTGCTATAGATATATAAGTATAGATGTACACAAGGGCGTTTTGGGTTATTAATTTATCACGGCTTATCGTCTACATATTTATTGACAACAAACAATATATGTGATATAATTAGCTTGATTTAATATTTTTAAATACCTTTAAGATAAGAGGGACTAAGTAGTTTGTTTTTATTCAGGAATTTTGCCACCTTATCAAAGTACCTACATATTACAAAAAAATTTGTCTCAATGGTTTCGTTGGCACCTTCCAAACAGTTTTAGAAGATATACGACAGTGTTTATTTAATTTCCTACTGATCTGAGCAGCTCATTAGAATAAACAAATATAAAATTATTCGTTACGGCCGAGAAGAGGTTATGAATGATGCTTTAAATATTCAGTTTGAATACTTTAGCATTAATAAGAATTAATCCTAAGCCAGTCAGTAAAACCCTAGCCTTTGTAACACAAATTGTTAAATTTATTAATAAAAATCCAAAATATTTAACATAAAGGAAAATTGCAGACAGTATAACAAACAGTAAATCGACTATGAAAGAACCTTTGTAGTGTGGTAAACGGCGTAGTCGAGGTCAGCGACCAGTATCGACCGGTGATGCATTACAACACCAACATTTATACTGCAACGAGAAATTGTACCAACTACGTATTTATTAACAGCTAACTAAGCATAGTTTGATGGAAGATTTCCTGCAACAATGTCAATTAAATATCAAATAATTAATCTAGTCACCAAATAGCTATGTTAACTTCTGTACACACGTTTGCTACGTAATTATCTCCAATATTTTTAAAAGTTATTGTAAGCTCGACCTGTATATCATAATATGTATCTATCAATCTACCGACGTAACTTTTAATGTAATGGTTCGTCCACGCCTAAACTAAAGATCGAACCTTTAGATTTGGCCTGGGCCATTACAAAAAAGTTTGTACGTCGATAAATTCTGTTCTGTTATATTATACTGGTATAAAAAGAAATCGAGACAAGTATACAATCATTTCTTATTTACGTTGTCCGGACTCATCACGTTGTTTCACAATCAAGTGTTTCAGAAAGTAGTAACATCTAAATCTATAGGAACGCATAATCTCTGCCTACTCATTGGAGTCATGAGTGCAACATTATCTCATTGTTAATAAAGTCAAAGGATGGTTTGATATAAATGTTCGCAACTTCGGTATACGGAAATAACGTTTTATTAATTTATTTACGTTAAAAAACTAATATTAAAACTTGATAAAATTTAAAACATCCCTGTCATCTCACACAGCTCCCAGCTTTAAGCCTGGCAGCTCTCGTATGTGAAAGCCAACGAGATAGTCAACACAAAGCCTTTGTTACAACCTCTCGCACCTTTGTTATATTTACCGAGTTCCGGAAAATCTAATAAAACCGTCCCACTGCAAACATCAACGAATTCCATTCCGCCTTATTTTGTTATACTTGAAATGAAATTATTTTGTATCTTATTGAAATGTAATAACACCACAGACAAACACAAAATTAATCCTAACTAATATTATATATGCAAATGTGAGTTTGTTTGTTTGTTACGCTTTAACTTTAACAACTCAACTGATCATCGTGCAATTTTGCACGATATATATAGATAAGATAACGACATAAGCGTTTATTCTGAAAATAAAACTGATCTCGAGGTGCTTAAAATCTTATTTAACAATATCGGTTGCCATGGTGATGTTTCATGATGCCTATATAACAACATACTAGATATCCAAATTATGCGATGCCAAACTGAATGTCTAACAACGTTTACGAACTTATTTGACAAATTAATGTTATTGATTAACATCGTAGGGGTCAACATACGAGACAGATGAAGCGAAGAGGTCAATACTCGTCTGGATGGAATAGGGTCTTTACCGCGCGGCGACGATGCGATAAATTCGATCAAAGAGGTACGCAGTACACTGACACTCCCTAGACAAAATGACAATCTTAGTAATGTTATTATGGAATATCAATATAAGTGCATGACAATGTTTGTTTTTTGTAAGACGAGGTTAAGAAATACGCTTTGATTGTATGCCCATTGAAAAATTGATGAAGAAAAAGCAGAGTTAAATGGGATTCACTGTATGAAAAAGTATATCAAGAAGAGCAGAGAACATAGAAGAGCTGGTTTTGGATGGGGGAGCTTTAGCTGACAATGAGTCAGTAAACTTGAATAAAGTGTGTCTAATCATTGTGTTCTTTTTGTACATATAAAATAGCTAGTTAGTCCTTTTTTTCTCGCTAAACGATGTATTTTTCCTATAAAAAGTTGATCAACAACCCTAAATTCCGTTTAAATACCTTATTCATGCTTCACACGTTATTTAGGTAGCCGTCCGATTTAACGTGATATTTTATTGTTCTGCTAATACCGCGCGTGGGCGACTGGTTCAGGGCAGTACCCCTGTACTTAACTGAACTTTACCCTGGATTACTTTATTGCTGTAATGTACGATCCCCCTTATGACCTACATTGGAGGATCGTAAAAAAATATTGAGATTCAGCTCGCGTCGGCGGGCTTTTAATGGTAATGGAAATATACGTTATATCGTCGAAAAATAAACTCTTATTCCCATAATGACAGATTCTTTGCATATATTATTAGCTGTTCCATTCTATTACCCGAAATTCTTTACTAAAAATGACAGTACGTTTGTTTTAAAATGTACAAAGATGCAAATCGAAATTTAAAAGAATCTATTATACTGATATTTATCCAATCGTTGTTAGGTTATTGCAAATTTAATTATTTTACACGCAATTATAATATAAATTAATTTTCTTGAGGTCATTATATATTATAATTTACCAAGTATTGTCATCACTAAGATATTATCACACGAAGGGAAAAATAAAAAACTCGTTAGCACACTGATGATCGCCATGTAATCGCGTTTGGATAAAGATCTTGCATTGCCTTGTCCATTTAATTGTAAAATGAAAAAATATAAAAAAGATTTATGGCCATTTTAAGAACTTTGCAGGTGGGTAAAGTCTTCAATAGATTCATCATTATACGACTCTGAAAATAAAATATTATGACAAGCTTAATGTTGGAAGCTAAAGAAAAATAAATAAATAAAAATATAATTAAACCTAAGAATCTAAAAATTAAGAGAGTAAATTTAAGAAAACGAATCGACCATGAATTTTTTGTAATGTGGTTATATTTATTTAGCGCTATACAGTTACGATATACAGTTATAATTCTTAAAATGTATTCGTTGCTTATTATTGTAAAATTCATAAATAAGAATATCACAATATTGTGTACGTTCTTCAAAATACTATGTCAAAATGATATTCACTTTAGCCTGAACCTGATATCAAGAGACAGCTACCCATAGGCGTATACAACAAACTAATGGGTTGCAGAATCATAGCTCAAATAAATCCATCATTTCATTCTTTAGAGCTGTCGTCACACTAAAATTATGATAACACAGATGCAAAAAGGAGATCCCTTGTCGGAGCGCTGCATGGGCGTCGACGTACGGGTATAAGCAGTTTAATAACAAACTAATGCATATTAATGTAGCCAGGGCAGATGGTGACGCACGCCGTGACGTCACTGCACCCCACTTCATTATGCTTTATCACCCGCCACGGCGCACTGACTTTGAACTTGAAAATTTAAATGAGGAGGGCTACAAAATTAATTACTCATCGGTGCAAGCCGCCGATCGGATCAATCAGGTAAAGAAAACCGAAATCATTAAACACCCTTTTTACCACCAAAAGCTTTTTTGTGTGAGTCGCACATGGTAGCAGATATGGAAATTAAAAAAATACTCAAAAAGTTAGTGACTAAAATATAATTTAATACTAAAAGGCCCTACTGGTCCTATTAAAGTTAAATCAGCGGACCTTACACTGTCAATTCTAAAATAAGTTTTTATATTAAATTCCATAAAGGACCACCGAAGTAATCCCTTAAATGCCACCCTCAGATAACTGTTTCATTAAACACGGAATTTAAATTTTTGAGATGCTAAAAAGATTCTATTAATAATACTGGTTTTTAAATTATCGTCACCTTCTGACCTTTTCCCAGATATTTGGGGTCGGCACAGTATGACCGGAGTCTATAGGTTTGGCTAAAGTTTTTATGGCCGGCCGCCTGCCTGACGCCTACCCTATTCGAGTACCAAGTGTTATTTTGGTTGTACTAAGTCTTAATTTATCAGCGTGATCGAATACAATGCCGTTTTTGGGATAATCGGGCGCGCAATTTAACAGCAAGCAAGCAAGTAAATAAACTACGGTTAGAATATTTGCAACCACCAGAAATAGATTCGGAGTACAAATCGGATCGTATAACACTGAACTGTATTGTATGTATCACATACTCCTTGGTTAGAATGGTCACATTTAGGGGATAAAACTGTTAATGTTATAAAAACCAAAATATTTTATGTATAACATGATTACTTATATAAATCACAGATCAATTATGAACTTCCTTATTTTATAATCTCACTAGGCATATTATAAACTAATACCAAATTACGAACGAATTATTGACAATTTGAGTCAAATTCTACACTAGATACTTACTATTAACTCTTCTTTTAAACATATTATATTTAATAAGTATCATGCCCAGTCTAACGAACCGTAACCCTTAATCATTCTTCATTATAACTTAAGCTTTAATGTAATAATAATAATTGAAACAAAATATTGGTTCATAATAACGATTTGACTTCGAGAGTAAATAAACTATCGAGAAACGACAGGTCAAACTTCATATGTCGTTCACAATTTGCTGTCAGTTTATTATGTACCTAGTGAGATTATAAAATGACGAGGTTGGCAATTGGTCAGTTACATAGTATAACTAATATGGTAAACTTTCATAAAGACGGCTTCGGCGTTCTCGTTCACTGATATGGTATTAACATGAGAAATATATACAAGCACGCTATTGCTTTTTAAAAAATCTGAAGGTGCGCGTGTACCTCGCTGTTCGGTGGCTTAGTGCTTTAAGTTACCTAACTGTAATTACAGTTTAAAAATAAACGTTTCCTGGGATTAAATAAAAGGAACCCAGAGCAAAGGCGAAGCCCGCTGGATGCTGGGTCGTTCTTAAGTTGAAAATTTTCTCGACTGTGACGCAAACCGACTTCAGTTCAAGTTGCTCGGCTTTTAATTAAAAGTCCTTTAGGATTTCATTTTTAATTTTCAGAAGCAATTCGTAATCGTTTATCGAACATTTTAAAGGGAATAGATGGCATAAAAGAAACAAATATACATCAACTGACCGTAAAGATAATTGTGACAAATAGTTTCTTCAGTCAGATATTATAATTTATTAATAGATAATTATATACTATAATATAATTGTACCGTATGTGCTTTAATTTGTTTCTATAAGTGGGAATTTGTAAGTGACTCTTTATTATTTACTCTGTTAACTATTGTATCCTTTACTATATTGTAGTGGATAATTTCCCTAAAATAAAAAAATAAAATATTAAATATAAACATTAGTAATCCGACTTAACTTTTTTTAGTGAAGCTGTCAAAAACAGTAGCGTTTCCATTGTAACAATCTGATTCGAGTACAGCGGAACGAGAAAAGGTGGATCGAGTTAGTATACCGATAATACCAAAACTAACTAAATAATTCTATTCAGAAAATACAAAGGAACTCGTATCCTTTCGAGTCTATAAGTACATGAAGGATTCAGATCGTTCTCAGTTGTATGCGATTATATTGAATTATTAAAAAATTACGTTAATTTATTGTCTTATGCAACTGTTTAAGGGAATAATGTACATGGCAAACATCTACTCTTCATTAAAACGCATCAAAAAAACTTTAAGCCTTAACACTCAAACACCCATTTTTAACATGTAATGTTCATCAACAAAAACATCCATCTACAATAATAAGCATTGCGTACGTACGTACATACACGTACTTTTAAGTAGTCCATGCAACCTAGTGAATGATATATTTTGACCCTTACTATAAAATGCAGATTTTTGACCCATACTATAAAATACTGATTTCTGTGAACACTTGAATTAACTAGAGTAGACTTAGAGACAATCAGATCAGACAAACAACAAAAAGTCTTAAAATATTTTTCACGCAATAAAAACATTTTTTAATATTATTTTTCAACTAATTTATGAATGTAATGAGTTAAAAAAGTTCATTACTTCATAAAAATTCAAACTACAGGTAAGCATAAAGCTCGTGTAATTAAAATAGTAAGCCCATGTGCAATCAAAACTTGTCGTTAAAAGCACGTTCTCGGAACTGTCGATCCAGCCAACATGCGAGGGAGCCATCAATATCCATTACTAAAGCCTTCTTTTTTTCTTTTATCGCCCCATCGCACTTTATGCTGGATGTTTTAGTTTTTAGTGGGCTATAAACGCCCATCTTCATTAGTAAGGGTCAGCAGGGCGAAATTTTGCTAATTTTTCTTCAGTTTTTCAACAAATTTTGAGTAATGTTCATTTTCCACTAAAATTATAACATGTATTCTTTTAAACCATTCTTTTAACTCTCTCACTCTCTCTCTCTCGTCTCTCTCGCTCTCAGAAAGGAGGCCTGTGTCCCCCGCAATGGGGAACCTATCTTTTGTATGTTCTTTTAACGAAAGTAGGATAAGGATTTGACTTCAGAGATTTTAATTTTAATCAGTTTTTTTTCAATTGGACAAAATTATGTCGGTATCACGGAAAAGTTTACGTTACATAGACTCAATACTGACATCCTTGTGATTAGCACGCGCGAGATAGTTAACAATTAATCAAATAAATTAAGTAAGTTAGTAAATGGATTTAGATCCTACAAACTTTGACCCATTACGCGATGCACCCTTAAATCATTACTGTTTAATTTATTTTGAAATATGTCCCGAGTGTGGATTGAATAGCGTTTTAATGTATTACATTGGTCACTAACCTGTAGTATTGCCAGACATTTCGATGATACATTTGCACTCCCTGGCGATCTCCCGCGAGTTGAAGGGGCGGACCCTGACCGCCACCTTCACGGACGACATGGCTGAAGCTGGTTGCCGCCGCTGCCTCTAGCACATCGGTACTGTTGCTGACTTACACCTGTCCACAACAAAAAAAACATAGTGAGTGAATACGAAACCTCGCTTAGAATATACATACTTAAAGCTACATTTGAATATTAGTAAGTTGCAAAATTTGTTTCTCAGAATTCAATTTATCAATATACATTATTAAAATATTGAAAAAGATTATAATAAAATTAAATCGTTGAATAGTCTTAAAATATTTAAATGAGCATACATCATAGACAAAGCTAAACAATATAAATTTGGTCATATGGTTTCACAACAGTAATCTATGGAATCGAACACGGTGAACATCAAAACTTCTCTAATGTATAAAATTACAATTAGGAAGAAAGTATTTTTCATTATTCGATTCACAAGCAAACTTAGTTTTAAAGGAATATCAAAATAAAGGGTAGGGACCTCTTATAACAGGCGAATAAAATGGACGTAAAAATCAAATAATGAGTTGCTTTGGGGAATTCACAGTTAGTTCCACCAAACGAAAGTAAGTTACTTTAATAATAATATCGCAAGTCACTCAAGTAAGTCCAAGCATAATTTTAGAGCGACTTATAATATTCCGCTATACTGTACCGACTCTATTGGTGTACTGACTAGCTAGTTCGTTTTCAAGTCGATCAATAACTCATGCGCCTTGCGTATCATAAAACTACAACGGCATTGTTATTCGAGAGGCAATCAAGTATCTAGCTCGATGATATTTTATCGCGTAGTTTGTTTGGAGGCTGGCACAGTGGAGCGGACTACCGTTAGAGTCGCGGCCCGCTGCACAGGCGAGCGAATGCGCGCGCGCCCGTCAGCTGTTCGTGCGGACCCGAACAAAGGCCACCTCGAATGGATTTTAAGTCCAATCGAACAGGTACTGGCACATGAAATTAATCGATGTGGCTATACAATGATGCGCGTTCAATGGAAAAATTACGTCACTAATTTACTTACAATTTTCACGACACTCGAAGACGGACACTAAAATTTTACGAGACACTAATATCTACCTTAAACGATCAAAGAAGTAAGATATTATGAAATATAAAACGCCACTTTCACCGTATAACATTCACACAATATCCATATCAAAAGCGTATTTAAGCACAAAGAGGAATGTGGATCGCATAACTGCACGGTTCGGAGCGACGTACAGCTGTTCGCTGCCCCAGGCTCACGTACAAAATGGTGAATGTTTTCCTGAAAGCGATCCTCGCGTGCCGCGTTCGCTAACGGTCGGCTGAACACGGTGTCGAAAGTAGCGAACGCCACGGCCGGTGCACTCCTCGCTTACGTAACAATCACTGCAACCTACATCTTCCGTTCGAGAATTCACGAGATCGAAGAGCCGCTGGAAACGTGTCGCAGCAGAGATGACTCACCGCGCCCCTAGCGCCCCCTGCCGCCACCTACGTCCGGGAGGAGCGTTAACCTTGAGAGAGCATTCGTTGCGGCGATCAATGATGTCGAGTGCCGCTGCGGACTTACCCCGTTCTCCTTGGGACGAGGGTGAGGATCGCGCGTACGTCGTTTGTTATTCGAAGGTTTGGGAGCTGGTGGCTCAGGTCAGGTCGCAGCCTCGGCCGGCATGATGTCGCGGCGGGGAGCGCGATGCGACTGCGGGGAGCCGGTGGCGGCGGCGGCGACGGCGGCGAGGGCGCGCGCACGCGTACTCCGACCCTAGGCTTCGATCTCCGACGGCCTGCGCGCCGCTAGAACCGCGCATCCACCAGCGCAAATAATGTTAGCGAGTCCACACCGCCATTTCGAAAACCCTGAGAGCCAACTACGGTTGAATCGACTCTAATTACAAGATTGGAACGGTTTTTCATTGACGCCATTCGCCGCAAGGCGTGGGAAACGTTTGACGCCCGGTAGTCTTTGAAGAATTCAACGTCCATTTTGTTCGACGTCACTGCGCGCTATTTAATTTTTTTTATTAAATTTCGGTATTTAAGCGTATTCAGGATAGAAAGCACATAATTACTATAACAAAGTTAGATAAAATGCAAATAAAAGAAAAGGCAATTAGGATTAGTAGCATTAAAATTTTGATATTATTTGCATAGTAGTACAAGAAGAGTAAAATAAAAGAATCCAAGCTAATTGAATTCTCAGGGCATATTGCGCGAAGAGTTGATATTGGATTGGGCTTAAATGGTCCCAACAAGAAATTTGTTCCACTACTCTACAATACAGAAGACAACAAAGTGCGACTAATGCTTGCCAAATCTCGAAACAAACGGAAGGATCCTTTCAATTGCCACTTACTAATAAATCCTGATTGTCGCCACTCCTGTCTAAACGGGGGCGCCCTGTGCTACTTTACCTTGAAGTGATCAATATTCAAGGATTTCGCTCTGTTAAGGCTATCTCCCCCTACTGCGGTTCAAATTATAGGACCTACCTGACCGCTACCGCACCCAGCCGAGTAGTTTGCATATTTGGCTTGGCTTATTCAGCCATATTATACAAGTACAGAGCAAAATTAAATGAATTCTTTTTTTTTTGAAGCGAAAACTTCTTTATCCGCGTTAGACGATATTTGTTAGGGGGAAATCTTATAGATTCGCGTGAACAGCTTGCAACATGCGTCAACAACATGCTTATTTGAATTTGGAACAGATTCGACGAACTTTTTTTCATTTATTTTTCTTGTATTCATTTATTTTTGAAATATTGTCGCGACTTTCACGTGTTTTGAGTTTTCATTTCTATCAGCAGTCTTTATGACTACCTGTGTTTTTTTATGAAAGAAAGTAGCAAACGAGCAGACGGTTCATCCAAACCATTCAATACCAAAACTCGTTTGGCTTGACTATGGAAGCTAAACGCTACAGCCGCATGTTATGCACATTGGTTCAAATAAGCTCAAGTTAAAAGAGTGTACAGAGGACTTAAGACGTATCTTTTACAACTGTATTACGTCAACAATATCTTGCACTATTACTCTACTTTTCTGTTTCAGGAAATGAAACAAGTAAAATATCCCAACGAGCTATATTATTAAGTTTTCAACAGAAAGTAGAGACGTCATACACTGTGTGAGCTAGTTTTTCGAAGAACTTCCAAACAATCGATAGCATTCGTCTGTGGAAATCTAGGTCTTCAAAGCAGCGTATTTTAATTTTCAGAGACATCAAGTGAAACTCAGATAGGTCAATAGGCATTTAAATGCCACTACAGATAAGTAATAAATATAAAAATATTTAATGTCGACAAAGATAACGTTATTTAAATGAATACACCATTAAGTGTTGCCAAAAGAGTCAATACAATCTGTCTATATGCTAATTTATAATATAATAAAATAAATGTCACTCACGCCCGTAACCCTGTAGGGTAGGCAGAGGCCCAAATGGAAATCCGTAATTTCTATTATGGATTTTGATTTGGAGCAATTTGCCATCCTGGCACAACTCTCTCGCTTCTTCAAATCAACATACAAATGTGATGTACAATGACATTTATAATATTACTATCGAATAAATTATGTATGTATGTACATATATTAGCCGTAGTAATCTTGTAGTAGGATTGGTTATTTTCGCGTGTAGCAAAAAAACCCTATAATTATAGAGGCTTAGGCTTAGGTTAAAGAACTAAGCAAACAAAATAACCGACGAGTTCTGAGCGGTCTACGATGACGTAATTGCCTAGTATTGATTGGCTACCGGATTAGAGCCCTTCAACATAGCATTCACATACACAGCGACTAAATACCTTACACTATTTAATACTATGTTATGTAAGAACTTGGGCTTATTAGAGTATGGAATTGACATTTACAATCAGAGAACATTTATATATAAATAAAAATCAATGTTTGTATGTTTGTCCTCTATGCGTCCCTAAGCCATTGATCAAATTGTGATGAAACTTTAGTAGGGCGTTCCAAAAAATCTATAAATATAAAAAAAAGATTTTCAATAAAACTTTTTGCTCAATGTTTTAATATTATTTTGATACATTTGAAGATACTTCAATAAGCAGAATATACATACACACACTTTTTTATAATTTACGTGACATTGCGAGTCAAAACATTTTTTTTACTTCATTACAATCCTAAGATTACCATTTGTGGAAAAAGCGATTATAAAACTCTAGTTGTATTCTCCACAATACGCATACGTGTCTACGCCACCTACGGGCTAGTGCACTTGGTTCCCCAGTAGGTCTACCTCGATCTATTTTTATGAACCTGTATTGGAAGATGCGCTTTAGCGGCGAAATCTGAATCTGCTGAATTACTTCTTTTATTGTGGTACAGGCTCCTTTAGTAGAACTGAACTTGTTGGAGTAGCAATGTATGTTATGTTATAACCGTGTAAGTGTATTTATATTTATATTAGCATTGTCTGCAAGATATTGAATAAATGTGCCAGTTCCTGATCCTGATAAGATATGAGGTGAACGATTAGCAATGATGTTTATCTTACAACTGGTGAAACATTAAAAAAGTCTGTGAAGGCAATTTTTGTAGATAAGTTCATGAATTTTATAATAAAACCGCTTACGCTATATTTTTTTATTTTCGCTAACTTACAACTTGAATAAAATGTTTTGCAACCATGAGATCGATTGGCACTTTTCACAATTTAATAAAAATAATCCTCTTTGCAGTAACTAAGCTCGAGGGCTCCCTCCGTAGAGGGTGCCTCGGCTCCGGCCGTTATTTTATTAGTATTACCGGATTGGTGGTATCTAACGTCAGCTTCTTTAGAAGTTTTGCAAGGGTACCCCTTTTTTGTACTGCCTTGATCGGACTAATAGCGACTTAAAAATATTCAATGAATGGATTCCATCCAAGGTCTCGCCCCTGCTGTAATTTTTGAACAAAGTAGCCTTGCTTTCACTTGGAGGGGATCGCATCTCAACGGCATTAACTCTACTAACATGCTTTTAATGCGAAACCAGCTCTCATTTCCATACATTAAAGTGGAGACTAGCACAGCATTGTGTATTGCCAGACGAGCCTTCATAGACATGCTGACTGATTTTATTTCCCGCATTCACCCGTCGTTCAAAATCTTCAATTTGTCTATCATCTCTATTACATCTATACACAAAGTCTTCCACTTGTTCCAATTCTTTGCCGTTAACATTTATACCAATTTCTGTCTTACTTAGTTTAGTATTAAGTTTAATAACACTATAATTTAAATATCTATCATAAACTACTATTATTCCAAAGATTTCAGTTTTTACATCTGCCGGCAATCTCATGATTGCATATTTTTTTTAGTCTCAAATCGGTATATATTTTTTTTAACTAAAAATTGGACCACGAACACGGGTACAGTTAAAATGCTTTAGGGATATTGCGTATATCAAGTTGAATGGTAGGTTGGGCCTTTTCGAAGCAAACTCGCATTCCTTCCGCATTTGTTAAATTGCTTTATAGCCACCCAACACAGCATGAAACTGTGATAAAATGTGTTTACGAAGGGTCTGTAGTATTCTTACGGTGGCGATGTTTTAAGAAAAATCAAAGTGGATAACTGACCGAATATTCCTGAAATATTTCGTTGTTACTACAAACACTACATACACTAACATAAGATTTTGCTTAATTTTTTCTTATTGTCGTATTATTAATTTATAAATAAGATTTAGAACTCTACAGGGCAAGGGTGGCAAGGGCAGTTTTTGTAGAAAACTATGGAAAAAACTTAAAAAAAAAATTGTTTCTTTAGAGAAATCTATAGAAAGCTAGGTTGGTCAAAATTATATTCAACGAAAAATACATCTGCGTGGACTGTTTTTATATCATTATTTATTACGTTTGCCCTTCCCCAATCATTTACGGAAACAAAATTTCCCTCGAATTCCTCGATCGTTTTCCCGAATATGACTATGTGTTTTTTTACAGAAGAAAAAGGCAAAAGAGCAATGAACTTGCTCAAAAAATACCACTAGAGTTTGAACTGATTGACATATTTTTGATATAACAATGTGGCAAATGAGCAAGCGGGTCTACTGATATTAGGAGACCACCACCCATAGGCGTTCCCGCAACAATCAAATGAGTCTGCCTACCTTTAATGGACAGAGGAGGGAATAGACGGGTAAAATAATATTTCCTCTCCCATCCATCCCGTCCCCGGTTCGATCCTCTGGACCTTCCCCATCCATCCCATACCCCGTGCGATCCTCTACCTTCCCCATCCACCCCGTCTCCGCTTCAATCCCCTGGACCTTCCAATCCCATCCTTATTAGGTAAGGGTAGGAAGGGTAAGCGGAGTGAAAATAGGCTTACTGCACCACTCACTCATCAGATAAATACTTCCATTCCAATTTCACGCCTGTCTTCTGTGCGGTCGTGGTATTTATGTGGTTGAGCCAGCCAATACGCGCCGCAGGTGTTTTTGTTGTGGGCTCTACCACTGTTAAAGACATCCGCTTTGCTAGGTTTTAAAAATAAAATAAACATGGACCTTATTTACAAATTCATTAGTAAGCGTACTTACGTACTACTTTAAGGTAGTAGTATTATTAGGTAGAGTCTACTGGTGGTTGGGTGTAGTAGGTGGCAAGGGTAATTTTTTTGTTCATTTTGGGAAATCTTCAAAAAGATAAGTTTGTCAAAATAAGATTCAATGAAAGCTTAAGCCAGGCAGGCACAAGTCTCGTTAGCTAATCTAAATTTTTATTTCTGTGGACCAAGTGAGGACTGTTTATTAAATATATTATTATTATCACTGCTATAGATAATTGTGTACGTGAAATGATTGTAGAAATATAGCGGCTATTATTATTACTGCACTGCGCAAGGCAAGCTCTGTGCAATCATGGTGACATTGTATTACCCATTTCTAAATAGATTTACTTATTCAAATTTTAATGGCACATACGTATGAGCATGAACACTATGGATTATACCTCCATTTTAAATAATAGTAATAAGTAAACATTACTTTTTATGTGAAACAGCTATTAGCGTGACTTGGCACTAAAATCATCCAGTACGCCGTGGCGGCAAACGGCGTGACGCTCTGATGTCATTACGTCTCTTCTACTCTACGGACTTCTTAGTTTGCGTAGTAATTAATAATGTGCTTGCCTTAAATACAAATCAATAATTGCATAATTTTATCGAAATATCAGCTTTAAAATTTTATAAGAACATGTGAGAAATCTTCAACAGACTAGAAAACTTGAAACAAAACAATCGTGTCATTATAATTTCATTACAGTTACTTGAAATCGGCATATTTTTATACGTATCTCTAAAGAAGAAGCATTTGCAAAGGAACTGTAATCACAAAAATGTTAGTATATTTTCGCAGGATTTTTCTATAGCAGTCTGAGCACTGTGACTGGATAGTCTCTAGTAAATTATTGCATAGTTCATAGCTTGTTGTTCAGCCAGTGCGTGAACTTCAGTTTTCCAAATTCTTTGGTTCTTCTCAGTTATTAAATTGTGATTAGTAGGTCCCAAATGTTGGAACAAAAATAATGAACGGAAAGAACATTTCCTTCGAGTTGAGGCCTCTCGATATTTTTCCGAGATGTCATGACTTGCATAATTGTCAAGACTGTTTTTTTCGGCGATTTGCTCTTTTGCCTTCTTCTTCTATATATAAAACACCGAAGTGTCTTTATGCTAAATAGATTTTAATGAAAAGGGGAGATGAATGAGATATTTGGGGTTATGGAATTGGGCTTGTTTTATTTACGTAGAAAATTTCTAGATTGTATGACACGAAATAACGTTTCAATTTGTCAGTTTGCGCTATTAGAGTAAAACGATTTAAAAAAAGATTCCTTTTTATAGCATTTTCTCGTTATTTGCTTATTATTGTTTTCTGTAAAATATGTGCACATATTGGCTTTTATTACACTAGGACAAACAAACATAAAAATTGCTTAATTACGTAGTGCTTGAAAAATATTTATAAACGTAGGCAGTTCGACATTATGTTTACATTTGTATCTTTCGCTAAGAATGTTTTGGATTCGTAAAATGTTGCACTACATTTCGCGAATCATTTAACTGCGAGCATCAGTCGCAGGGCGTGCCGGCGGGTTGGTGGAGGAAGAAGGAGCGAGAAGAGGGTTTTACGATGTGCTGATACGACCCGATTGTCGTCGCTGCTTCCATTTTATTATTCAAATACCAGATAAATAATATTCCTACATAGTTATTTAAAAAACAACGTTGGTGCTGTAATTATTTGCTTATTTTATTCTGTATATAGGCGTTAAGTTATTGATAATGTGTGGATACTTAACACATTTAGTGTTACGTACGTACTTTAGTAAGTTTATATTAAAATTGACTAATGTAACAACTAAAACGAAGTACTCTTGAAGCCTATTCGCTGCTTGATCGACTTGCGATGTAACGGTATTAGGCCCCAATCGATTAAATTTAATTCGTAGTAACTTTAAACAGGGGCAAAGTTAATACCTACATACCCATAGTAAATAAATCCGTTAAGTTGCGAATAATTGTGAAGCTAAGAATGCTGTTCTTATAAATATTTTTATATCTATAAAAGTCGATATGTGTCAGTACTACGATGACATTTTCTGGAAATCTTTTTTTATTTATTATGGAATAAGGTGGCAAACGAGCAAGCGGATCACATAAGTGTACGCTACCCATAGACATCCGCAACAAGAAATTATGTTGCAGATGCGTTGCCTACCTTTAATGGACCGAGGAGGGTATAGACAGGAAAAAGGATATTTCCCTTTTCCCGTCAACCCCCTCCCCATTCAATCCTCTTCCCGTTCCCTTCCCATCCTTACAAGAAAAGGGTGGGAAAGGGAGGAGGACTCAAATTAGGCCTCCGGCACCTCACTCATCAGACGAAACGCAGAGTATTTCTACTTCACGCCTGTTTTCTGTGAGGTCGTGGTATTCCACCGGTCGAGCCGGCCCATTCGGCAACAGATGTTGTTGTTGCGGGCTCTACCACTGTTAATCTTCAAATTGGTTTAGCACAGGATACCCCGATCCTGTGTAGTTTTGTAGCGATTGGGTCAACATAATTAATGGTACCCGCACGCAGCCGGGGCGGGCCACTAGCTGAAATTATTTGTACTTTACATAGTATCGGAGCATATTTGATATCGTTCATGCAACGCACAGAAACAAAAGATAAAGAACAAGATGGCGACACAAAATAATAACCATAACACAGTTTTTGAAGATAATTTGAATGTTTTTGCGAAGAATTATCAGCGGTGAAGTGTCGTCCGATAGAGATATCTTAACAAATTAATCCAAATAGACTTAATAAGACGATAAACAGTTTTGGAATGCTTCGATGGAATCTAATTATTGTAATAACTTTAGAGTGGTAGAGCCCGCAGCAACGTCTATTGCACGAATGGGCCGGTACGACCTACCTTACAGAAGACGAAGAAGAGGTCAGAAATGGAAAAGAAAGAAAGAAAATACATTTATTTACCGAAAAATATACATAATCATATAGTCTTACTTATGCGGTAAATTAGTTTAGCTGCTTAGCAGAAGTATGTATTCAGCAGTTTATTTGATAAGTGAGGTGATAGAGGCTTAATTCTTTTACCCTTCCCATATATTTGTAATAGGAAATAGATGGGAAGAGGAAGAGGATGGATAGAAAAAGGAAATATCCTTTTTTCTGATTATCAAGTATCAGGTTCGAGCATAATGAAAAGATAGAATAACGAAATAGATTTATGTGTGTTGGTATAGGACGCCCTAGGAGAACTTATATCGATCAGATTAGCGACTTACTAAAAATATAAGCGTTGATATATGAATGTAGAAGAAACGCGAGAGATGTGCTACAAAAATGGAAATCTATGATCTCAGCCTACCCCTCTGGATTAAGGTCGTGAGCGAATGTTTCTATATTTTTATAATAAGTTTGCACAACAACGGAACTAAATAAAACTATTGAATTCAAAAATCTGTTTTACTTCACTCGCTCATACTGTACTCGTATGTTTGTTGGTTAAGATAATTACGTTGTTCTTATATGCATGGGATGTTTTAATGAAAATTATAAAACTCACTGTATTCAATATTCAGTGCAGTCACAAATGTACACAACAAACGAACGAAGAAGAGGTCAGGCTCTACTACAATTGCTGATAAGCAACTATGCCAAGGATATAGTTTACGTTTAATTGGATGAGTGACTCATTAACAGAAAGATACCATCACGTAGCCTGCACTCTTGTTTTTTAATTTTACTCATATATATGTGATCAAGACACAATAGGCAAAAGTGTTGTTGTGGTAAGTTAAGCTGGTTACACGAATGGACCGTCTCGACCGGTGAAATACCACGACCTAACAGAAGACAGGCGAGAGCAACGAGACAATCAAGGTGTTCTTCTGTTGCCTATGCCAATTTCAAGTCTACATTGCACCCAGGGGTAAGAAGTACGTAATCTTAATTAATACCGTCAGCCTTCATGATTTTGTCACAAGCCTGCGCCCAGCACCGACCAACTGTCGGCTGAGACGACAACGATTGCATAATTGGGCTATTTGTATCCCATACATGACTGTTGACTTTATAAAAACAATTTTATTATTATATATAGCAAATTAACTATGAGTAATGGCATTAGATTTGATTTCAAGGTTGATTTCAATTATTGGATTTCGTAATTTATTATGTAATCGATATCGATGATAAAGTAGATTGCAATGTCCAATCATCAAGCTGACGTCACAGCACTTCGTTTGCCAATAACATGGAAAAAGATTATTTTAAGTAACCATATAACAATATAGTTAATTTGTCCACTTTCCATTATTCTGAGCATAATATGTTGTGGGTCATAGCGCTGGCTTTGAAAATATCTGCAGTTTATGCCTAATCGTTGATTTGTATCACTAAGTCAACTGGAAGGCATAGTGCAGGAATGACGAGAGTACATCGATATGTATGTTTACCGCAAGAGCTATAAACTACATCTTAAAAAACTAGGTCAAATCATAAGTTTCTGCAATATTCTTAGTAAATATTAAGTCGGCGGATCAACTCTCGAGGGGTCTAGCGGTAAAAATTGCTGTGAAATTGAAGTTCAACACAGAGAAGTAGATCGGCGGGCCCGCTGGGATAAGCTTCGCGAAAGCTCGGAATTTTAAAATTACTTTACCTGCTAATTCAGGTATTAAATAGTCATATTGGTTGCGTTCGTTAGATCAATATAACAGAAAATTCAACAGTGGTAGAGCCCGCAACAACAACATCTGTTGCACGAATTGGCCGGCTCGACCGGTGAAATATAACGACCTCACAGAAAAAAGGCGTGTAGCAGAATTAGCGTTTCGTCATATGAGTGAGGTGCCGGAGGCCTTCAGTCCTCTCCTCTTTCCCACCCTACACTTTTAAGGATAGGATGGGAACAGGAAGAGGATTGACGGAGAGGGAGTTAACGGGGAAAAGAAAATATCCTTTTTCATGTCTATCCCTCCTCAGCCTATTAAAGATAGTGAACGCATCTGCAATCTGTCTGTATTGAAGGTTGACATTCATTTATTTTTCATATATTATATTTAGGTTCAATGTAATACGGTAATACCAAAAATATATTCTTTGTTCATTTATGGACAATGCAGTTTTTAAATGGTTGTAAACATTAGTTAAGTAATATTTTCATACAAAGCTTACTTCTTTTAAATAAATTTTGTTGTATTTGATTTCTATATACCTTAGAAATCAAATGAAACAGAATTTATAGTGTAATTAAACTTTAAAATCAAGCAATAACTATTCACGAGGGGAAGTTATGGCAAAGGATACTTGCAATTAAGATTTAGCTTGGATCTTATTTGTCGCAAGCGTTATTTGGTTATACACTACTAGAGCCTACGGAATAAGTAATCTTACTTCTATATTTTATTAGTTAATTACAAAAGACCAAGGGTTCGGCAACCATGTAAGTTTATTCTATGTTTAATGTATTGATACAACTGAAAAAATACTAATTGCCTTGAAGTGCGTATTTAAAAATTAACACAATAGAATAGCGACTTGTAATGAGGGTGCAGAGATGAAATCTTGGGCGGTTCATAACAACAACATAGACTCAACAGCAAAAGTAACGACGAAAATTAATTGTAGTATGTATTTGAAAAATTACAAATGACGGTACGTCCTAATAATAAAGGTGTTGAAAAACATGTACTTTTTGCTGTCTGCCTATTCCAATTGGACAGTTGGAATGATAGTCGACTTTTTTTCAATTTTATAGTCATTCCGGTAAATAATATTATAATCAATTAAATTAATATTGTAATAATATACATTTTAGTCTTTTTTCAAGATAGGAATAATGTAAATATTCAAATACTGAACTAGAATTGTTAATATATGTTCAATAGCTTTAGATTGTGACTTCGAAACCAATATTTACTGTTTATGAGATTAGTTTGGTTGTATAAAAAATACCACAATCCCATTGCTTAAAGTAATTTTGGAACACTAATTCAAAGTAAATAGAACCATACAATCTTAAGTGAGTCCACGTCATAATTAGATATATTCAGAGCTAAGCATGTGGGGAGGGGGGTGTTACGTAGAGAAGGTGACCTCCAAGGTTATACTGGCCTCAGTCTCACGGACGAGGGCCGACTAACGCTCGCTTTGTGATTTACAAGCTCACCCTTTTGCTTTGTAATTTACAAATTGTATTTGCCTTAAGATACATATGTCAACAGAACTGAACTGTTTTCGGATTAATGTGTCCAGTTTTAAATAAATCTTATTCTGATGTTTTAAAACAATATGCTCATGATCATCTGCCCTCATGCTCGTAGCCCAGGGATAGGCAGAGATCATGGATTTAGAGCGATCCTGGCACAACTCTTTCGGTTCATCTACATCCACACATGCATATTTACTCGTCGGTTACAGGTACTTCTTATATGCCACATCTTCAGTATGTCACTAATTATTAACTTTACTAGTATACTTTTCATCCAAGCCCAGCTCTCACTTCCATACATAAAAGTGGTAGGCACAGCATTGTGTTTTGCTTTTACAAGCCGATAATAAAATTTCGGTAACGGTATTCACTTGTGTAGTCTTACCTAAACTAAAAGATATTACGAATATTTTAGTACATTATAAAATAGCATTACATACGGTTGGTTCCAGTGTTTGGTTGAGGGAAATTAGTTAGAAAAAATTATGTGAGTATTTTATTTAAAAGAAGAAAACAAAGCAATTATTATGATGTGACCCACACTTACCGTGGGTACAAACTGCCGAAAACATTCGCAGAAAACCTTTTGTTATTTCGTTCTTTATAGAACACCAATAAACTCTAACAGGATGAGGCATGGGACTGTTCTCTGTAGGATGGCGGACAAAAGTGTTTATTGAACTTTCTGGCTTTTCCATTCCACAATAAGACAATAACATAGCGCTAACTCTTAGGGCTTGTTTAACACAAGTCCTGAATAAGCTACTTGCAACTTATTTGACGAATAAAGTCAACGTTAGCGTTTCATTTGTCAGATTATTTGTTTGTTTGCATTTGATTTTCGTTTTGTTTCAAATAAAAATAAATTTTGATGTGTCAGTTAATTTGTTATTCAATTAATTATTAGGCACTATTGTGAAACAAAACCTTAATTAATTAAAAATATTTAGTAGAACAATTCCCGGCGAATACAAGAGAGGTTTTCAATTCATTATTATCGTAGTGTAGACTGAACACATCTCCCGCTAGAGCACGAGCGGGAAAGGTCAAAGCGTCATCGAGAACAATCAATATATAAGAGTACACAGAGATACTACGGCGCAGAACGACCAAAATATTACATATTTTATTTAATGAGGACTGTATTTTTAACCGGGGATGTAAAAACTGGGTCAAACGAAGGTACCAATTATTAACTGTTTTTTTCTGTTCGTAACCTGATGTGATCTAGGTGGTTTATCTATTTTATTTTATTTGGAAAAAACAGTGAAATTACAATATCCTGTTGTATCCTGATATCTTTCTATATATCTATCCTGAATAACCTGTCTTCACATATAGTATTCAATTAAATTAACCTGTTAGCATTAGCAGAATCAAGAACAGAGAAGAAACTAAAGTATTACGCAATCAGCTTGTGATAAGTCCGTTCTTAATAGATGTTGATGAAGAGTAAAAGAGATCTAAATCATGAGTCAACCAGTCTATTAACTAAGCCTGCACGTCTCACAAAGAAAGACAGCTGAGAAATCTTAAGAAAAATTAAGAAAAGTTCAACTATTTGATTCATATCAGCCTATTTTTCATTTCTTAGCCTTTTAGAAGTTTTATTTCTGCGGTCGGTGTTTCCTTTTTATATTTTTTAATTTAATCTTGTCATAGTTTTTTTTTAGCGAGAGCGCTATTTTCGTTTGTTTGTTATTTTTTCTATTATCCCTTTGTTTTTTTTTAAACTGTTAAATGCAGTGATTACATGCTACGGTTCTTTGTTTCTAGCTATTTAAAGCCTACATACCTTTCAATGTATTACACCTGTGCAAGTATTTATTGATATAATGAGTTCTATTTAAGTAAAGTATTCATTCTCTTGTAATTATTATTATACATAAGCTACATTCTTAAGAAGTAGAGCTGACGTACTCGTACGTATTGCGTTAAAGATCACAATCAGTACACAAACATGCAATAAAAATGTCATCATGATTGGCTAATTAATTAATGGGGCAATAATAAAACCACGGGCTCAAAGAAAAAGAAAATCCCTCGGGATGAGATAGCCAGCGATTAGTGATCGTTAATGTAATAGACCTTGGTCCCTCAGGGGGGTCAAACTCGATCACGAAAGGACGTCGTAGACCGTATATTCTGACAGCTTGATGGATGGAATTGAAATACAGAATCCTAAGTTATATATAAGAACCAGCATTGATGAGCCCATAAGACGGTTTTAGTGAAATCTAATTTATCTTAGTGTCTTTAATTATACGAAATAAGCTAGCGCAGAACTGTGAAGGTCCAAGCTTCTAAAGTAAATAAAATACCATTTGCTAAAAAAAAGATAAATTTTGTGCACCAAGAGATTTGTGACGTGACATGCGCCAAGGTTTATATTTTTTTCTCCGTCAATTTTACCAAACTTTAGTTCATCTTGTTCTTCTTCTTCTCAGAAAAATAGAAATAAATGAAAAATGAAAAGTAAGGAATCTCTAAGAATGTAAACGAAAGAGAAATGGTTAATCTGGAATTAAGAACAGGATAACCTAGAATAAGTTATGAAGACTTTTATTAATATATTTATTACCAGTAACCCGCCCCGCCTTTCTCTTGGGTATCTTAAATTATGTTGATACGATCGCTACCAACATTCACAAGATCACTGGCGATGCTAGGAAATGTTCAGAACGTTTCCTGAAAATTTTCTCGAAATCGGTCCAGCCGTTTCGGAGTGTGTAGGGAACATACAAACACTCATCACCTTTATATATATATATATATATTTATATATATATATATATATATATAGATATTATTATAATGTTACAATATACGTGTTACATTTATTATCGTTATGTCAACTAGGAAAGAATTTGTTTTCTAGTTAATTATACCGTCTGTGTGTGTGTATATTTTTGAATTGTGGATATTTTCTACTAGACCCGCTTCACTCTCATTCGTTTCCGATTTTTCACGTACATTTTTTCTCAGATGATTCCGCGAATGATACCTTTGAATCGTAGGACAATTCAAGTGTAACGCATATCAAAAATTACAAATTAGTATTAAAAAGCAATAATATGTGTAACAAATTGTTATTTTCTAAACATGAAACATTACCATGGCAACCGAAATTGGTAATTAAGGTTTTATATACTTCGGGAACACTTTTATTTTTGAGATAAAAGGTTAATTATCTACTTTATATTATTATATAAACCCCTGACAATGTTTGTACAAAATTTCATAAGGATCGGTTGAGCCGTTAAGAAGCCAATGTGTAATAAACAAACAAACTCATATTCGCATTTATAATATTAGCATCTTGGTATCGTTTCCTTGGAGCTATATTAACGCTATAGCAACAAGGCAAGACGTTTGTGTATAGTCATCTTACGTCGAATTATTTTATTAAAATCATCATACGTTGTAATTATTTTGTCAACATCATTTTACGTTGCTATTATTTAAGAAAAAGTGGAAATTCAGTTAGGTTGCTAGCAGCATCACCATCATCATCAGCAATTGGACGTCACATAACTATACAGCAGAACATCTAAAAGAACAAGGAATAACACTGCTTTCAATCATTCGTGAGCTATTCAGAGTCCAGGTCTATATCGATCAGCTCTGTTATTCAAAATCTGACAAAAGCTAAATGCAATTATAACTTACATTGTGTAGTATTTTTATAGGAGCGTTATAGAAATTAATTAAAGACTAGTTGTTACCCGCGGCTTTGCACGCATTTGTTTCTTATATTAAGCTGGAAATCTTTGTACCTCCTACAAAAACTTCAAATCAGGTAACATGTGACAAAAAGTTGTTGAATGTCAAATGTGTCATACATTACCATGGCAACCGAAATTGGTAATGAAGGCTTGTGTATTCTCTTATTATTCGGGTACAGTTTTATTTTCAAAATAAATAAAAGGTTGCTCCATGTTATTTTCTGTACCCATGAAATGTTTGTACAAAATTTTGATGATGATTAGTTAAGTCGTTAAGGGGTTAATGCGTGACAAACAAACACACATTTACATTTATAATTCCTCAAAAAAATTAAAAAACCAAATCCCTATAGCAGTGTACAATTACTGATCAATTCCGGATCATCCCAGAACCCACTCAAAACACACACAATAAATTTCACCAAAATAGATCTGGCCATTTCAGAGGAGTTCAGTTACATAGTGCCTCAAATATTACATAAGTAATAAAAATAAATAAAGATGTTCGTGAAACTGAGACTTTTTAATACATGGTTATTTTTATAACGAGTGATCCGCCACGGCTTAGCGCAGGAACCACTAATTATGTTGATGCGATCGCTACCAACATACACAGGATCAACCGACACAATTTGCCGACACTGTATAATACCGCTAGTAAGATTGTAAGCCAACGACGATTACAATCTAATGGTAAGGAATACACGAAAGAGTTCGAGGTTTTTCAATTTTGCCAAAATTTTCTTTCTTACACAAAAATATTTCCGCCACGTCCTCAACGGACTTATCTTAACATTTTAGATAAAGTATTACTTGCATTTTTTTTTCATTTATACTACGAGTATAAATACCAAACAAGCTGCAATAACAAATCATTAAAGATATCTGCCTGACACAAAGATGGCCGCCCAGTGGGACGCGAAAGACAAAAACATTTTAATCACCGGCGCCGCTTCCGGACTAGGTGCCGCGTATGCTGAAGCTTTATTAAAAGAAGGTGCAAAGGTATTTGCTGTGTAATTTTTTAAATTAATAATACCCATTATTATAAAGCCCTATTAAATATAATTAATATCTAATCCTACCGAAGAAGGACTAAATTTCACCCTTAAATTAGTATAATTCGCCTGATCTGGTCTCAACAATCGTCATAATTAAAAGTAATATGAATGCAATCTTCAAACTCGTAAGTGAGAAAGTCAGTCACATGTTGCATATTAGAGACTCGATAATTTTCAATTTCAAATTCTACTCACAGACATTCACATACATCCTCAAAGCAGTTTTTATAAGTTCTTTGTTTATACACACCCCTGTTCTATTTATCGCCATTATTTCTCACGTTCGTACGTCACACGTTCTCTACTCATTTTACTACGACGTGGATAAGTGAATACGATAGAATAAGGCGTGTTTCAGTCATTTTTATCGGAATATATCAATAGCATATCAAAATGAAACTCATTTTATCGCGATTATTTTTTTTTCAATTTTCCCCAACGTTTCTATTTCTTTACAGAACTCATCCGACGTTACTCATGAAATACCCTCTTATATTATTATAATTTTTGCCGCGATCTATGCAGAACGAGTTCACAGAATCTTGAGATCTGGCCGATGGATGAGATCTGGTTTCTGGTTTATTTTGTTAATCACGGTATAACAAGCAGATAGTAACCACCCAGCCACTTTTGTTATTTTTTTTTATTTATTTCATAAGCCTCAAGAATTATCCATGGTAGGAAGCGGCATTCTTTCGCGATAATTAGGGTAAATATAAAAAATCATTAAGTACCGTATTTGCTCAGAGTACCTGATCCTCGTTTATCACATTTCTCACTCCTCGTCTATCACATATCAAATTTTCGTTCAGATAGCCGCTTTTAAAGGAAGGCCAAGTCACCACCGCGTCAAAGTATTATGGTTGTTCGTTTGATTTTAGTTTTTAAACAAATAATTACTTTTTATTTGATAAATGCTATCTAAATGCATTGCCTGTCACTTCTCGATGTCAGGTTATAAACTGTCGAAAATAAATTGTTATACATTTTAACCTGTTAAAGTTTTTGTAATTGTTTTTTTCTTACTTTGTAAAATTGTATTTTTCTTACTTCATCCCTTAAAGGTAACGTTTACGGAGAAATAACTTTAATGCAATGTAAGTCGATCTCAGATCTCTATGACCAATCATACTAAATAGGATTCAGCAAAGGCTGTACAATCGCCGGTTAAATTAAATTGCAAGGCAGTTGAAATCGCGGGGCGCGGAATGCAGCTTTTTATATACAAATAATTTATTTTATAATAATAGTTTATTAAAGGAAAAATAGGTTTGGCCATTTGAGATGATACTACAAATTTTCGATGATTCGTTCAGTTTACAATTTGCCGTCAAATCAGTTTAGAATATGGCAAGTGAGATTATAAATTGACAACGTTTACAATCTGACGGTGACATGTATATTGTTATTGTACATTGTCATTACACTTGCCATTAAATCTCACTATCTCCCTAACTTTGTCCCAGTTATCTTTGTGGAACAGAGTAGTCCGTACTGTATAGGTTTTGGCTACAGTTTTTACGGCCAGCCGTATGCCTAACGCCAATCCTTCTTGGGAATAATTGGTTGTACTTAACCCTTGTTTTATAAGTGTGATCAAAGACAATTCCGTTGTCGAGATAGTCAAACGTCGCTAGGATTGTTATTCGTCCGACGCAACCCGTCTCGTCAGGTTCGTTATTAGCTTAATTTATTATAAGGTAATCGGCATTGATCTTTGCGGTGGTAATAATCCGGATCTAATTTCTATTCCTGTAGATTCAGCGCCCATCAAAATTATATTAATCCTTAAATTTATTTACATTTATAATTGTTTTGTTTCAGAATATTGCGGTGTTGGATATTGATGAAAAAAATGGACAAAACTTTGTCGGAAAATTAAATGAGAAGTATAATAATAAAGCTATCTTTATTAAATGTGATGTTAGCAAGGAAGCGGACATAGATACTAGTTTTAACATCGCACTCAAAAAGTTCCAAAGGTTGGATGTTCTGATAAACAACGCAGGAATTATGAGTGACTCGGATACAATGTGGAGATTAGCCTGCGACGTTAACTGGGTAAGAGACATTTAAAATAACCTTGAACCGTCGGAGTTAAAAAAAAACGTTAGCTTACATTCACAAAAAGTTATAGAAAACAACAAAATACTGATAGCCAATTGATAAGGAATGAAAATCGTTTATCTAATCATAATAGTTAACACAAAATTTGCGGCTAATAAATAAACACGTAGCTTCTGCCTCTTTATCAAAAAAATACTATCAAATAAAAATTAAAATCTTGTTAAGATCTATATTATAAAGGATTACTCGACATTTGAGACCCATTGTACGAGTTCTTGCGATAATTAGCATTATTAGACGACTCAAGGTCACTCTAAGAGCAAGGGAGAGGATGCTCGAATTCTCTCTGGGTGATCACCTCAGAAATTAGAGGTAGAAACCAGTAGAACCAAGGTAACGGTCACTGTCCGAAGAATTACAAACTTTAAATGGCAATGGACAAGTCACATTGGTCGTAGAACGGATGGCCGATAGAGTGGAATGGTCCTTGGTCCTTGAATGGAGTAGGTAGGCCTGTCACACGATAGACCGATGCCCTATTCCGCCCTCATTCAGTGGGCTCCCCACTCGTCGTTTTAGCTGATATTTGTCCACTGCTGGACGTAGGCATCTCC
Source organism: Papilio elwesi (assembly GCA_029849275.1). NCBI lineage: Eukaryota > Metazoa > Arthropoda > Insecta > Lepidoptera > Papilionidae > Papilio > Papilio elwesi. The sequence goes on along the minus strand of CM056701.1, from coordinate 6,721,082 downwards.
CATTGATCGCCACAATAATCGCTCCTCTGCCATCGTCATCCAGCGGGCTCAAGCAACCTTGATCTGAATCAGAACAGAATTGAACCAGATCATCAGTCCATAACGTGGGAGGCCTACCAACGCTGCGTTGACCTGTACTTGGCCGCCACTCGGACCTTTCGGCCCCATCAGCCGTTCTTTCTGTGCGCAATGCGGCTGGCCCTTAAGCCACTTAAGGTTTGCAATTTTTCGGGCAATGTCGGTTACCTTGGTTCTACTGCGGATCACATAATTTCTGATGCAGAGATACTCCGAGCACTGCCCTCGCCATTGCCCTTTGAGTGACTTTGAGCCGTCTCTCCATTCCGTGCTCGCAGTGAGGGGCCACGTCTCAGTACCGTATGTCATCGCTGGCAACACACATTGGTCAAAGACTTATATTGAGACATTGCAGTATATTTTGGGAAGAGAGGATATCCCGCAACTTCCCGAACGCTGCCCATCTGAGTTGGATTCGGCGATTGACCTCCTTCTCGAAGTTGAACCTAACTGGACAGTCTGTCCCAGTTTGCCATACTCGTCAACAACTTCGAGAGCACGGCCTCCGATCGTTACTGGAGTGGGTGGAACATGGATGTTCGACATAACTTTCGTCTTATCCATGTTCATCTTGAGACCCACTCGTTCGGAAGCTATATTTAGGCCGTTGAGCATTGTACCGAGTTTCTCCATGATCTTAGTCACGACTATAATGTCATCGACAAATCGCAGGTATGATGTATATGATGTACTCGCCGTTGGTGCCTTTCCAGTCCAGGACCTTAAAGACATCTTCCAACGCCGCGGTGAAGAGTTGCGGGGAAATAACATCACCCTGTCTTACACTGCGCTGCAGTTGAATAGGTTCCGTGTCCTGACCTTGTAGTCGGGCTGACATAGTGGCGTTTTCGTACGAACACATCAGCGCTTCGATGTACCTGTAGTGGATTTGCCGAATCGAAGGCTCTCTGTCTCGTAGTCCATAAACGCTAAACATAGAAGCAGGTTATACTTCTCAGTCATCTGTATAACCAGCCGCAGTATTTGATCTACGGTACTAAAGCCTTTAAAGAAACCAGCTTGTTCGGGAGGATGGAAGTCGTCAAATCTGCGAGTGAGACAATTAGTAATGACCCTCGAGAACAACTTGAGAGCTCCCCACTGGATGGATCATATTTGTTCGTGTTCATATGACGCATATAATATTAATTTAAAACTGAACTATGTATTTACATTTTAGCAAGGACTGGTGTCTTTTACGATGAAAGCGGTTAAGCACATGAGAAAAGACGAAGGCGGCGTTGGCGGCACGGTAGTTAACATATCGTCTACTGCTGGGATATGTAAACTGAACTTCTTGCCAGTTTACTGCGGAAGTAAAGCAGCCGTATTGCATTTCAGTCAAAGTCTAGCGGTAAGTACTAGAAAAATCAAAAGTCATAATATCCTTACAGACTGTATGCACAAAAATCCAAAGGGCACTACTTAGACGTACAAAGAACGATAGTAATTAGAAAAAAATTGAATATTGAAAAACATGAATGATAAAAATGTTGAACATAGCCCTCCTTATTTATTATTTTTTGTGTTATTGGTTAACATTAAATAATAACGCTGCAAAGATTGTTGTTATGAAAATCGTCTGTTATATCTATGGCATTGTGTCAGTCACTACTTGATATCAAAAAGAATGAAGGTTAGCTGCGGAGGTCTGATGGCATTGTCCAGTGTGGTAGCAATATCAAATTTCATTCTTGAATTACAGTTGTAATTTACTTCGTATTTATGATAGAAGCGCACTTTTAGCTTTATGTTTCTAATTTATAATTGTACTGTTTTCTTTAATTAGACAATGTATAAGTGTAACAGAATACGTAATCATACAATTCAAATTTCAGAGTGGACCATTCTATGAGACCACAGGCATTAGAGTACTTACTCTGTGCCCCGGACCAACAGCTACCAAGCTGATGGAAGGCCTCGACGAAAAAATTGTTGAAACCACGAATATGCAACAGCTTGAATTTTTGAATGGTGTTTCATTACAAAGGTTAGTTAGTTATATTAGCTGTTTGGTTGTGTTAAATTTTTTATATATATATATATATATATATATATATATATATATATATATATATATATATATATATATACAAATACAAAATATTAAGAACCCTTTGCGACCTAACGCTGCATTTATGCGTTTTTTGCTGACCAATTTGGCTGAATTCCTCATAGACGCGTTTAGCGTGTAAGCTGATACTTGCACTGGCAGATTCAAATGGCATAATAATTGCATTAGGGGCAAAATATGTCCATATAAATTCCTTTGCAACAAATATATCTTCGCCTCGTTTTCTTAAATATGCAAGAGATAATAATCGTCTATCCTTTTATTCTGTTTTTTATATTTTTTTAATACAAAGGGCATTTTAACTTCTCCAGGATCGAATCTGTGGTGACCACCATGATGAAACTGCTAAAAGACGGCGACAACGGGTCAATTTGGCTCTCTATTAACAACAAGCCAGCGCTCGAATTGACGCCACAGATAAACAAATACTTGAGTGAATTGGAAAAGATAGCCATGTAATGTTTTTAAATTTAAATATCCTTATTTGTATCCAATATTCCAAATGTGCAATTATTGATACTATTATATGTAATTAATAATATAAAGCTTGTTCTTTTTCTTTCTTATTTAAACGAAAAACTCCCTTACATCTTAAATAAAAATAATATAATACCAGTCCTTCATTTAATTTCAATCTGTTCATTTCTATAAACTAAAATATCTACACTAATATAACAACACTACGTGCTATTACACTGAGAACGTATTAGATATGCGCCAAAAATATCTTTCTCAATCAATTCAAATAATGCTTAAAAACAATCCTGTAAAAATGGCTAATGTGCAAATGACATATAAAACTGCTTTTTGAATACAATCATGACTCCTGCGCGTCTGCAACCAACACGTAATGACCGCGATTCACTTCGGATGTAGCCCTGCGGTACGCCGCAAATGAGTGCTGCACTCCTGCTCTTCCTGGTTACTATTGCGTTCCAAAGGGAATTTTAATCTAGTGTACTGGTTATTGTATTTATTTTAGGTTTAACGCTCTATGCAAAAAAAAACATTAGATAAGCTCAGTATATTTCTATTTCTAAATCAAGTAATTATTATAGTACCTTATGTCCCGCAAATCAGTTCATGGTTTTAAACAATATAAAAACACACTTCAAGACTGTTATTACTTATGTTATTACTAGTGATCCGCCCGGCTACGCCCGGACAGCCATTTCGGAATCTATAGGGAACATTCTTAGACACACACACACATTCATTGCCTTTTATATGCGTCATTATTATTATTATTAGCTTTATTTTTATCCCTTACTTGTAGTTGTCAACTTACATATTTATTTATTTAATAAGTGATGTTAGTTTAGTACTTAAATAGAGTTAGTATCGTTAGGTGTAAGGGCCGCCTAATGCGGTAAAAGCCTCCTCCAAAGTAATGATTTGAGATTGAATGTAGATATGTAGTATTTTTTTAAGTTTGGAGGGTGATCGACTACAGCCACCGCGGTGACGAGCCGTTCCGGGGGAGGATATATAGGACTCGTGTTATTTTTTTTAGATATTTAGTTTGTTTTTTATTTTAGATGGAGCGGTGTTTCGTTCGTTTGTCTGGACTTGCTTAGTATTCATTGCTATTCATCTGAGTGGTGTGAAGAATAGAGAGTTTCCCCATCCCGTGGTTTTTTGGTCGGACTGGCCTTTTTTGTTTAGTGAGGAAATTTTATATATAACTATATAAGCTTAGTATCTGATGGGGGTTATTTCTAGCTCTCTCTTTTTCCTAGTATTTTCTGTTCCGGTTTGGTTTGTCTTTCCCTCTCCTGTTTCACTAATGTTTTCATTGGATGGTTCTCGAACTATAAGTTTGTCGTATCGCAGGTAGGCAATTTTTTCGGCTTCTTTCTCTTTTTTAGCTGTTGTTGTAATCCTTTCCGTATTTCTAGGACTTGGGGAAATCCTCTTTCATGTAAATAGTTTTTGTTTGTATATTTTTCTTATTTGTCAAAATTGTGACCTTTCTGCCATACGTTGTAAAAGTAACGACGACAGATCTCACTTTGCCTTTTAGATATTTTGCCATCCTGCGGACCATCTCTAATTCTTTTACGTCACAATCCAGTTTGAGCTCGTCATTAATAGTTTGTAACACGGTTCCTTCCAACTCCTGATATGATTTTTCTCCTTCCTCTACCCCGAAGAATATTATGTAAGAATATTATATATTTTTTTGCCTAATATGTTTTTCTAGGGCGTTAATTATACACGCATAATAGTATCCAAAAATTCAACATCTACGTACTCTTCTTCTTGAACCTTGGCTTTATTCATAATATTTTTTCAAAGTCATCATTGTCGTCACTGTCACTATCACATACACTTATCACTAATAGTTTCATATTAACGAACAATCTATCAAGATGTCTGTGTTCTTCTTTTAATTCTTCAGTCTTATCCACAATGTCTCGAGCTAAAACCTTTTACGTTAATGCTACTCTTCTTTTAGCACAACTCCATATTAATTAAATGCATTGAACTTGCACTGCTTGCTAGCTGCACTTTCATGACCACAATTTAAACACACTGTATATACTGTACTTACATCTTTGTTTAATAAGACTTAACTCGATCTTTTCTCTATCGTATGTTTTTTTCTATTTGTCATAAATCGAACTATCTCTAGATGTGACACGCAGCGACATCTATTGTTGTGTATAACTTGTGTGAACTAAAATCTTGAAGATAACTAACAATTGATCTGGACTGGAAGGTTTTAATTAATTAAGTTGTGATTTATGAAATAATATTTACGAATGACGTTTAACAGAGGTTACAAAGGTTACGCCCTCTGCATTTAAAGGGTGGCATCTTAAATCGCATGAAAGTGACAGCTTCGTTTGGCAGGAAACGCAACTAAAATCGAGAAAGGCATGGTTTGGTGGCTCGGGCATGTTAAAAGGATGAATAAAGGGAGAGCAACAAAACAAATTTATGTTGCAAAAGTGAGTGCCAGTGTTGGTAGATGAGGCCCGAGGAAACTTATATCAATCATCTGAACACTCGTGTTAGTGACACACTAAAGGAAGTCTATATAAGGAGTACCCCTTACCGACGAACATGTATGCGTAGATGTATGCATGTACAAGATACCGTGTAGCTCCTTACCCTTCCATACACTTATGCAGTCTGAGAAACTTAGTACCGGCCGCCAATTTATAGCAGCCAAGGAAAGCGGTGTGAGTCCTTTATGTTTTAAAAATAAGCGGACGCGAGAACCGCTACTTCCGGCTTAGGTGCGATACTGAATAAAAGAAGACATTCAAAAACCTGTAATAATTTTCCCTTAACGACACCATTTCACTTATCGCCATATTCTCTGCTATTTACTTTTTGAGTTGTAGTCTATATAATATAATAGTAATATTAAAATAATTTAAAGTCTCAACGAAACAAATCTATGGTCTGTTGTTCTCGTCATTTAGGGACAACGTGTATAAAACAAAGTCGTGTTAGTTATGTCTTTATAACTCAAGAACAGCTACAAAGATTTCGTTGATAGTTAATTTATTTTTAAAAATTCACGAAAAATATATATGTATTGAAAAAGCGTGTTCACGTCATGAAAACCCACTTGTCTGGACAAAACATCGTTGCAAAGCTAAATGAAACATATAACAATACAGCTATATTATAATGCAATGTCAGTGAGGAAGCAAAAATAGAGAATTGCGTCAAAGTTGCACGTATATCAACGTTATCAGTGTTTCAACTATATTATTACACCAGTATATAAAAAAGATTTAAGAGATTAATCAAAGACTTGCTTCCTTCTCCCAGTTCTCTTTTCCATCCATATTTACAACACAATCGACAATATCGCGGGCAGTATGAAGGAGCGGCCGCAGCGCGCAGGTCCGGCGCGTAATACCCTTCCAGACCAAGATCACAATTCACACTACGCGCACACAAAGCGTTCATTAAAAAGCCGAAAATCGCCGGGAGCAAACACGCGCGCTGCGTATGCGCACGTTAAAGCAAAGCGCAACATTAAAATGTATGACCGTAGGTTTCCACTGCCGAAAACAATCACGTAAAACATATTCTCCTCTCAGTTTTTTGAGAGGACAATATTTTAAGCCGGTGGGAACACACTGGCGGTTAGTGGGTGAGAAAGGTTATTGTATGTTGTGTTGCAAATAATCCGTACCCGGCTAAAGGCCGTTTTGATAAACCGCGTAGATATCATGAGCGATTTAGATACGATGTAATGATAAACCATTGAATCCAACTTATATCTTCCTGATGACGCAACTGAGAGCAAAGTACAAGGGTACAAATGTTTATTTAATCATGTGATTTGCAATTATAAGGAGTTTTTACTATTTCAAGTTAATGTTACCATAAAATATGTAAAATATCGTTAAATAATTTAAGTGAGGTCCGGATACAATTATAAAAATGTATCGAACGCAGGAATAAGAGGCTTTAAAAGGTATGGAGAGAGGACTAGTCACATGTAAAAATTTTAGATAGCTTATACGCATCACGATTAAAATCACCGATCAAAAGTGTTGAAAAAAAAACCTCATAGGCTACTTTTATCCCCGAAAAATGTACGATTCCCGTTGAATACATATTTTTGGTTTTCTATGGGTGCATATCAACGTATATAAAAGACGATGTGTATGTATTTTCTCTATAGATTCCGAAACGGCTACCCGGGCAAAGCCGGGGTGGATAACTACTTATCACTCAATCTGTATTTCTACAATAATATTATACTATTGTTTTTGTAGTTTACTTATTCCATATTTTTGCTTTTTTTATTCAATTAACATAGACGCGACGGCTCTAATATAATAATTAGTTACCACTTCATACATATCATAATCATCTCCCTGTCCTTTTCCCGTTCATGTGAGATCGGCACAGTATGATTGTAGTCCATGCTGTATATGTTTTGGCTACAGTTTTAAGAGCCTGCCGCCGCCTGTCTGACGCCAACCCTCCTAGGGTATAATTAGTTATACTTAAGTCTTGCTTTGTATTGGTAAAATGATCACACTGATGATCAAAGACAATTCAGATGCCGTGATAGCTAAATGTCGCGGAGACTGTTATTGCTAGCTGATCTCTTTTGTAATAAAAATCACGCGCTAATTTTCATTGCTATAGAACCAGCACATTCTTCTGTCTTCATGCAATTCCGCAAGTATCTCTCTTGTGCTTACTCTTGTTGATTTCGAAAAAATTAGAATGAGACGGCAGCATGCGGTACACATTCAACATAACATTTACATCACTTTTCGAACTAGTTTCTCGTTGGAAGCAACGTCCGATTAGCGATTTGATAATGCACACACGCTCACTGCCTGTAGAAACCTTCTGGTAACTGGTGACGAATTCAGTATTTTTCTTAGACATTTGTATTGTATTTGGTTCCCGACGTTTCGAGTACTTTACAGCGCTATGGTTACTGGGAGGACTGAGGTGACAGACGTTCCAATGTCAAAAGTTGCGCTTCCTACCCAGGATGATACGCAAGGCTATTAAAATAAAAAACATCCTAATTTTAATAGGAAGATAGCCGGGTACTACTACTACCACCGGCATGAGATCCCGTGATTATTAAAATTAAAACTCAAATCAAGTATACAACTGCACGACCTCAAGATATACTGAGCTCATTCTGCATAAATAAGAGCAAAAAAGATTTGAAAATAAATGTGTACTTTTGCTATTTTATGCTATTGCTGACGCAATAATAGTAAAAAAAAAACAAATATATTTTTATTTTTAACTGGCTAGCAAGATTATAAATCAATGTTGATTACAGTGTTACGGTGACATAGTATACTACAGAACAGAGTGCGAATATTTTCATCACGCCCACAGCGGACTTTGACTTATCATAATACTTCCGATAACGTATTATATGAGTAACCACTATAAATACCAACCAACAAAAATGGTATAAATACCAACCTTTGCTTCAATCACAATCATTTAAGACGCGAAAACACACCTGTCTGACTTAATAAACATGGCCGCCCAGTGGGACGCGAAAGACAAAAACATTTTAATCACCGGCGCCGCTTCGGGATTAGGTGCCGCGTATACTGAAGCTTTATTAAAAGAAGGCGCAAAGGTATTTAGTGTGTTTTTTTATAATAAATAATATGAATTTTTATAAAGCACAATTAAATATAATTAATGTGTATTTCGACCGAGGAACGTCTAAATTTTGTTCGTCGTCGCCGTCACCCTTAAATTGGACTGATCTGGTGTCATCCATCGTGATAACTAAAAGTAGCTGGAATCTTTAATGTGAGGAAAATTAATTGTTGCATAATGAAGGCTCGATAACTTACAATCGTCCACTCGACCAACACCCATACCATTCGTTTCTTTTCCATTGTTGCCACTAACGTGAGCTCTCTTTTTTATGGACCTAGTTGGCAAACGAGCAAGCGTTTCACCTAATGTTAAATGACCGGTACCCATAGGCATCCGCAATAAATAAATGAGTAGCAGATGTGTTGCCTACCTTTAATAGACAGAGGTGAGTACAGACAGATAAAGGATATTTCCTTAATAAAAGGTTAAATGAGCACCACATCAAAATAGTAAAAGGTCTCGTTATATTTTGGTATTAAAATAAGTAATTATTTGTGTCATCTATGTAAAAGAAGAAAGTGACTGACGAGCACTAACAAATATTTTTTCTAAAGTCATCCCGTAAAGGTCTAAAATAGGGGATTTAAATTTGTATGGCGATATAAATTTGATTCAATTGAAGTTGATTACAGCGGCGCAGTGGTAAACTATGCCATATCGCTTTTAAAAAAGTCAGGAGACAATTATTACTCGATGAATACGCGATATCGACAGCGCAATTCTTTGACGCATCACAGTGAAAAAGATATTAACTAATGCTTCAACTAACATTGTAGAAGCACTGCAAAACCTTGTTAGCTCCAAAGTTTAGAATGCCTTTTATTTATTATTATTCGTTACTATTTTATCAATTACATTTTATATTAATATAAAAATGTTAAGCTATGATAAAAAAAGATTACCGTTTGTGAACAATTAACGTGTATTCATAATTTACTTAGCTTTACAATTGTCTTGTTGGTGCATTTAACAATTGATGAGCGGGAATTTCAAGAAGTAATTTTTTAAACCGATATATTTACGAAAGTCCCTTTTTTAATTTTCTCAGGAACAGTGCGTTTACTTTTAATGGGAGTGCTGTTGGGGGGAAACCCGTTCTAATATCCCCGCTGTCTCAGATAGACTATGAAATAATTAAGTCTACGCGTTTGGTTTCAGAATATTGCGGTGTTGGATATTGATGAAAAAAATGGACAAAACTTCGTGGCCAAAATGAATGAGAAGTACAACAATAGGACTGTCTTTATTAAATGTGATGTTAGCAAGGAAGCGGACATAGATAATAGTTTTAACATCGCACTCAAAAAGTTCCAAAGGTTGGATGTTATGATAAACAACGCAGGAATTATGAGTGACTCGGATACAATGTGGAGATTAGCCTGCGACGTTAACTGGGTAAGAGACATTTAAAATAACCTTGAGGCGGTCGGAGTTAAAACAAACGTTTGCTTATATCCACACAAGAGAATATAGGAAATAACAGAATACTGATAATGAATTGATAATAACTATAAATCGTTTATCTGAACTGTTGATAATTATTTCAGTTTACTCCTGTATGAGTGTACCCTGTGTTTTGACATTATTCTGTTTATGTGTTCCTATAACGCATATAAAATTAATAGTAAGATATTATAAACTACGTACTTACATTTTAGCAAGGATTGGTATCTTTTACCATGAAAGCGGTTAAGCACATGAGGAAGGACGAAGGCGGCGCTGGCGGTACTATAGTCAACATATCGTCTACTGCCGGAATAGGTAAACTAAACTTCTTGCCGATTTACTGCGGAAGTAAAGGAGCAGTGCTGCATTTCAGTCAAAGTCTAGCGGTAAGTGCTAAAAATGCAAAGTAAAAATACTCAAAACTCGGTATGAAGTTAGAGAAATCTGAAGAATAGAGTAATATTTTAAATTGATCCACCGCTACATATATTACTATATTCAAGTCGTTTCCGAATTATTGGTAAACCTTAAATAATTACGCTGTAAAGATTTTGTTATAAAAAGCGCCTGTTACTCTTGTCTCTCATATCTGTGGGATTGTGTCTTATACAATATATCAAATATCTTACTTGGAGATCTTACTTTTTATATTGGAGTTGTAATTTACTTCGTTTTTATGATAGAAGCGCACTTTTAGCTTTATGTTTCTAATTGTACTGTTTTCTTTACTTAGACAATTTTAGTATAAATTTATCAGAATCTAATCATACAATTCAAATTTCAGAGCGGACCATTCTATGAGACCACAGGTATTAGAGTACTCACTATATGCCCCGGACCAACAGCTACCAAGCTGATGGAAGGCCTCGACGAAAAAATTGTTGAAACCACGAATATGCAACAGCTTGAATTTTTGAACGGTGTTCCATTACAAAGGTTAGTTATACTCTTTTTACATAGAATATTCAAATGGTATCTAGAAGAACATGGTTAGTCGTGTTAAGTGTTTTATATTTATTTACGATAAAAGGTGTCTCTCCACGATTCCACATCCAGGCGAAGTACCCTAAATAGTGTAGATAGTAAGTTGTAAAGAATTTGAACTGTTTTTTTTTCTTGTTTGAGCGGGAAAAGCAACATTGAATTTTATTGTTAAGAACTCTAGTCGCGTCTTTCCATGGGTTTGGAGTTTATACTTCTGACGGCATGTGTCTGTCCTTATGAGCGCCTGTTTTGTTTTTGTAATTCTTTGATACAAAGGACATTTAAACTTTTCCAGGATCGAATCTGTGGTGGCCACCATGATGAAGGTGCTAAAGGACGGCGACAACGGGTCGATTTGGCTCACTTGTAACAACAAGCCAGCGCTCGAATTGACGCCACAGATTAACAAATACTTGAGTGAATTGGAAAAGTTAGCTATGTAATGTTTTTTAATTTAAATATCCTTATTTAAAATGTACAATTAGTGATACTATTATATATTATATGTGATTAGTATAAAATATATGAAATGTTCTTTAAAGCTTGTTTTTTTGCACTAAAATACTTTTTACTTCTCAATAGAAATTAAGTATGGAAACAAAAAATCATAGTACCACTTCTAATGTTAATTTAAACATCAGTATTATAGATATATTATCAACCTATTAATTTCTATCAACTAAAATATCTTACACTACTGTAACAATACAACGTGCTATTATACTGAGGAAGCATTATTCTGCGAAAATCCCTTTACTATTATCCTAAATATTTCATCACTTCAAAATAATGCTCATCAACAATCCTGTAAAATGGCTTAGATCATAACTTAAGTGCACATTAACTTAAGCTTTTTGAATATATCATGGCCCCTACGCCTCTGCAGCAAACGGGTAATGACCGCTATACACTTCTCAACATCGGGAGTCATTTCGGGAATCAACAACATTTATTTATTTTGTTGGTAATTTGTATTTATTTTGGATTCAATCGTAATTTATTTTGGCATATATGTTCCGAATTGAAACGATCGCTTACTGACAATCCATATAAAAAAAACTTTTTTTTAATAAATCACATACTTATTGTTAATTAATTAATTAACAATAAATAGGTGACTGAAAGGTCACTGTTTGCCTAGAGGAGGCATTCACAGCTCGACTCAACACCGGCCTCGAGGCAGCAGGGCGCGGCGGGCGCAGAGAACGCCTATGCTAAGCCTTTTTAAGGAAAGAACTCACATCGATATATTTTATAGCATTTGTACGGGGATTACGATACTTGAAACGATACATTCCTGTATAACTGGTATAATAAATATTTTAATATTGTTAACATCATAAATATTAAAATATATTTTTTTTAACCTAACGATGACTTTTATTTTGTACATATGATTTGTGAGAAGAAATTACATCTAAAATGGCAAATAATAATAACGTCGCGGTCACTGACTGCGTTTGTTATACACGAACTCACTGAAATATACAAATCATTACATAGTTGCAATACTAAAATTACACAAGTTATTTCTTTTCGAACAGATTATGGACAGTGAAAAATAACCAAAAGAGCTTTATCAACTGGCCATAGACGTCACAAACAATAGTACACAGGTTATTTAAACCTTAAAAATTATTTAAACAAAAAACATATCGTTGAATTCACTAATCATTATTTTTCACTCTCTTCAATTCCCATTCTTGTCAAAATAAATGACAGGTTTAATTTTAGTTCAGTGTGTAAATGTAATTAATAAGTTTTGTTATTAATAATACGAAAATAATTAAAAAGAACATCACAAGAACATTTTGTTTGTTTACGTTCAGACTATACACGTATGTTTGGATTTTTTTCAGTATTGACTGATTATAGTGCTAAAACTCGTTTTAATACTTTTCTTAGCTAATAAATAACAAAGGAGGTCCTAGGTTCCAATCATGACGCCACTCTCCTCATCAATCTCAGGCATTAATAAGATTTGAAAACAAAATGGTAGACCGTAGCGTAAACGTGTAAATGTCATTTATATGAGCGATTGGCTTTTGATAGACATTTGATGCGCACTTCGACTTTATGTTCGAGTCTGACCAATGCCCTAGAGCCCAGATTAATATCAGATCAAACCGTCAACAGGAAGGGGAAAATTTAAATTTCTAAATATGATCCAAACAAATAAACCCGTTAAATTAATTTTAACGGATTATAATATCAATAATTACTGGGATCAGAATCCAAGCATTCTACACCTTTATACTCTTCTCTCTGAACCTTGCTTCATATTCAACTTTTTCAGTCATCATCACACACTTATCACTGAGAGCTTCATATTATCGAACGATATATCTTGATGTCTGTGTCCTTCTTCTAATTTTGTGATGTATGCGAAACATTGTTCAGTCTTTATCGGAATGTCTCGACTTAAGCCTTTTACGTCAATGCTACATACTTTTACTTTAGCCAAACTCCATATAATTAAATAGGGTTTAACATAAAACTAGTCAAAAATATCCAAAAGTCATGAGCCACTTATTTGTTATACCCTTCTTTATCGATTCACAATATATTCAAATAAATCTACAGTAACAACAGATAATATTAATAATATTGTGTAAAAATAGTGGTCCACCAGATGTGGAGTCCTATGCATCAAGCAACGCGTGGTAAGTGTTACAGAGGCATAAACATTTTCTCAATGCGGGCAGAATCTAAGACGACTGCTTTTTGTATGAAACCTTTCATCTAACTGTTTATTGAGAGCTAATTAAGATGTCGGTCGAAGCTCTTCTCGTCCGCACGACGAGAACAGCAGAAAACGACGTGTCTACCGGGCACGACCGGGACGAAGACATGCCTAACAAATGTCAGTCGTCCCGTCTCTGAGAATATGATTCTGGTAGTTATTCATGTGACGCCTATAATTCAAATGGCTTCGCCTATAATCCATATCAGGCCTTGTTAGAGCGTGTCAGAACCTACCGTGTAGCTTTTAACGCGCCGTGCAATCCCCAGTCCTTAGACTTATGCGCTCTGAGACACTTAGTACCGGCTGCACCTATATGCCAATTTATGATAGCCAAGGAAAGCGATGTGAGTCCTTTGTCTATTGCTACAACATCCTGAAACATTCCCATGTGCACCTGAAGGAAGTATTCCCATTATATTGACATTTAAATAACCACGGCGGATGTACAATCTCGTTACAGATGGAAGAAATGATGCATTCTTTCTAAGGCATACGGTTCTGTGTAAGACCACCTTAGTTTGCCAAAAGAGTAGGTTAAGACAGGCATGACCCATTTATTAACCAACATTTGACTTTCTACGAAAACGCATGGTATTAGAAAGCATTTGTTAGTGATTAAAGTGCAAGTTAGGCATTATACTACAATATGTACTATACCAGCGCGGTGAAGGAGATCGCGCGTGTTTATACAATTTAAGCATTTACGCAACGCGCAGGTCCGTCGTGAAATACCCGTCAGGACCCAGATCACAATTCACACTGCGCGTACACAAAGCGTTCTTTGAAAAACCGAAAATCGGTGGGAGCAAACGCGCGTGGCGTATGCGCACGTAGCGCCACATTAAAATGTATGGCCGTGGGTTTCCACTGCCGAAAACATTCACATAAAACATATCGTCATATAATTTTATCAGAGAAAAAGATAGACCTGGTTTTGCGACACGATTTCACGCCAATGGCAACGCACGTTGAGAAAGTTATAAAAACATTACATGTGTTGTGTTGCAAACAATCTGTACGCGGCTAAAGGCCGTTTTGAAAAACAGCGTAGATATCATGAGCGATTTAGATACGATGTAGAGATAAGCCATTAAAGTTAACTGATATCTACCTGCTGACGCAGCTGAGAGCAAAGAGCAAAGGTGCAAATGTTTATCTAATCATGTGATTTGCAATTATAAGAAGTTTTTACTATTTTAAGTTAATGTTACCATAAAATATGTGTAAATACGTTAAATTATTTAAGTGTGGTCCGGATACAATTATAAAAATGTATCGGGCGCAGGAATAAGAGGCTTTAAAACGTATGGAGAGAGGACATGTAAAAATTTTAGATAGCTTATACACATCACGGTTAAAATCACAGATCAAAAGTGTTGCAAGCACAGTGACAGTGACCTTGTCACACTTCAAATGGTGTAAAAAGGATAGAGTAGATAGAACAATGAAGGACGAGGATACCTAGTGTTTGTTACTTACGCGTCAACGCAAAACACGTGACGTGAACTAAAGTAAAAACCTCCCAATTGGGACGTTTTAAAGTCACCACTCCACTTTTCGACCAGTAACAACATATATGCTTTTTTTATATAATATGCGTACGTAGGTAAATTTTGCAATATTCGGCGGTTCACGTTTTGACCTTCCGCGGTGCAGGTAGCGCGGTATATATATATATATATGCTTTTTTATATAATATGCGTACGTAGGTAAATTTTGCAATATTCGGCGGTTCACGTTTTGACCTTCCGCGGTGCAGGTAGCGCGGTATATATATATATATATATATATATATATATATATATATATATATATATATATATATATATATATATATATATATATATATATATATATACGAAATTTATAGCGAAAATACGATTTTTAAATTTTTTTTGTCTGTCTGGTTATTCCGGGTAATCTCCGAAATATTACAAATATTCAAATGGGCTAATTGAATTTAAGGAAAATAATTCGAAAAAAAAATTATCGCTAATATTTTTGTCACGCCCACAGCGGACTTTGACTTATCATACCACTTCCGATAACGAATTATATTAGTGACCACTATAAATGCCAACCAAATGGTATAAATACCAACCTTTGCTTCAATCACAATCATTTAAGACGCGAAAACACACCTGTCTGACTTAATAAACATGGCCGCCCAGTGGGACGCAAAAGACAAAAACATTTTAATCACCGGCGCCGCTTCGGGATTAGGTGCCGCGTATACTGAAGCTTTATTAAAAGAAGGCGCAAAGGTATTTAGTGTGGTTTTTTTATAATTAATAATATGAATGTTTATAAAGCACAATTAATGTGTATTCCGTCCGGATAACGTCTAAATTTTGTTCGTCGTCACCGTCACCCTTAAATTGGACTGATCTGGTGTCATCCATCGTGATAATTAAAAGTATCTAGAATCTTTAATGTGAGGAAAAAAATTGTTGCATAATAATTATACTCGATAACTTTCAATCGTCGACTCGACCAACAACCATACCATTCGTTTAGACAATCTCAAGGTAGTTTTTATAAAAAATTTCTTTATACGTAACCTCTTCCATATGTCGCCTCTAAGCTGAGCTCTCTTTTATGGAACAAGGTAGTAACCGAACAAGCGGTTCACCTAATGTTAAAATACCGCTATCCAAAGTCATCCGCAACAAGTGAGTTGCGGGTGTGTTGCCTACCTCTAATGGACAGAGAAGGAGACGCACAGCAAAAGGGATGTTTCGTCCTCTCATCCAATCCTGCGTTTGCCTTCTGTGAGGTCGTAGTATTTTAGCGTTCGAACCAGGTCATTCGTGTAACTGATGTTGTTGTTGTGGACTGTACCACTGTTAACTATCTCTGACAGCTTTATCCCATTTTTATTAGTCTAATGTAAACAAAGTGTCTCGCCCAAAAACCGTAGCATAAAATTAGGCGTATTATTGAGACATTTATACGAAGTTAAGGTTTATCGTATTGGCTCAGAGTTCCTGATGCTCGCATCACCATTCATCACTTCTTCAGATAAGTAAAAATATGTGTTCAGATAACAGTGCCTAAATTCTTATTTGACCTCATAGGCAAATGAATATCACGTCAAAATAATAAAATATTTTAGTATTAAAAGAAGTAATTCCGTTTTATTTGCGTCATCTATGTATGTATATAAAGGAAGAAAGTGGCTGAAATTTTGTAGGCGAGAAAGAACTTTTTCTTAATTCATTCCCTAAAGGTGGGGGTTTTGAGTTTGTATGGAGAAATAATTTGAATCCAATTTAAGTTGACCTCAAATATACATGATTTATCATATTAAATAAGGAAAAAATATATTTCAGATGTTTTACATCAATATTTGTTAGTAATAATAAATCTTCAACTAGTGTTGGTAGCAATTAGTATACTACAAATTACTAATATTTTAACTTAAATTATTTAGCCGGATGGGATTTATAATTTGCTGTGCAGTTGAATACAGCGGCGCAATGATCTGAAAATCACATCTGGCTGCAAATAAACTCAGGAGAGAATTATTACTTGCCGAATACACGATATCGACAGTGCAATTCTTTTACCCATTATAGCGAAAAAGTCATTCAACTAGCGCTTAAGCGAACATTTTTGACGTACTGCAAAACCGTAATCAACATCTGAGACCATTATTGTTCTGGACACGCAAATTACTATATGCCTTCTGCGTAAAGGCGGCCCTCAGGTTGCATGTACAAAATGACTAGCAATAAGCTAAAGAGTCTTATTTTAACACTTTCAACGGTGGTAGAGCCCGCAACAACAACATCTGTTGCACGAATTGCTCGCCGGCTCGACCGGTGAAATACCACGACCTCACAGAAGACAGGCGTGAAGTAGAAGTACTCTGCGTTTCGTCTGATGAGTGAGGTGCCGGAGGTCTAATTTTAGTCCTCTTCCCCTTCCCACCCTTTCCTCATAAGGATAGGACGGGAAGGGGAAGTGGATAGGATGAGGAGGGGGTTAATGGGGGAAAGGAATTATCATTTTTCCTGTCTATGCCCTCCTTTGTCCTTTAAAGGCAGGCAACGCATCTGCAATGCATTTGTCTGTTGCGGATGTACATGGGCGGCGCTCACTTGACATCAGGTGCTCCGCTTGCTCGTTTGCTACCTTCTCACATAAAAAAAACGCCACCATATTAGAACAATCTTAAATTTCCCTACTTCAAAGTAAGAAATTACAAAAAGTAATTTAAATAATTTGTTCTAAAATGAAACTCAAGCTTGCATGTCATCGATCTCAAATAATGATATATATATATATATATATATATATACATATATATATATATATATATATTTATTCTCAGGAACAGTGCGTTTACTTTTAACGGGAGTGATGTTGGGGGGAAACCCGTTCTAAAATCACGCTGTCTCAGATAGACTATGAAATAATTAAGTCTACGCGTTTGGTTTCAGAATATTGCGGTGTTGGATATTGATGAAAAAAATGGACAAAACTTCGTGGCCAAAATGAATGAGAAGTACAACAATAGGACTGTCTTTATTAAATGTGATGTTAGCAAGGAAGCGGACATAGATAACAGTTTTAACATCGCACTCAAGAAGTTCCAAAGGTTGGATGTTCTGATAAACAACGCAGGAATTATGAGTGACTCGGATACAATGTGGAGATTAGCCTGCGACGTTAACTGGGTAAGAGACATTTAAGACCTTAAGGCGGTCGGAGTTAAAACAAACGTTTGCTTATATCCACACAAGAGAATATAGGAAATAACAGAATACTGATAATGAATTGATTATAACTATAAATCGTTTATCTGAACTGTTGATAATTATTTCAGCTTACTCCTGTATGAGTGTACCCAGTGTATTTACATTATTCTGTTTATATGTTCCTATAACGCATATAAAATTAATATTAAGATATTATAAACTACGTATTTACATTTTAGCAAGGATTGGTATCTTTTACCATGAAAGCGGTTAAGCACATGAGGAAGGACGAAGGCGGCGCTGGCGGTACTATAGTCAACATATCGTCTACTGCCGGAATAGGTAAACTAAACTTCTTGCCGATTTACTGCGGAAGTAAAGGAGCAGTGCTGCATTTCAGTCAAAGTCTAGCGGTAAGTGCTAAAAATGCAAAGTAAAAGTACTCAAAATTGGTAAAAAGTTATTAAAATCTGAAGAATAGAGCAATATTTTAAATTGATCCACCGCTACATATATTACTATATTCTAGTCGTTTCCGAATTGTTGGTAAGCCTCAAATAATTACGCTGCAAAGATTGTTGTTATAAAAAGCGCCTGTTACTCTTGTCTCTCATATCTGTGGGATTGTGTCTTATACAATATATCAAATATCTTACTTGGAGATCTTACTTTTTATATTGGAGTTGTAATTTACTTCGTTTTTATGATAGAAGCGCACTTTTAGCTTTATGTTTCTAATTGTACTGTTTTCTTTACTTAGACAATTTTAGTATAAATTTATCAGAATCTAATCATACAATTCAAATTTCAGAGCGGACCATTCTATGAGACCACAGGTATTAGAGTACTCACTATATGCCCCGGACCAACAGCTACCAAGCTGATGGAAGGCCTCGACGAAAAAATTGTTGAAACCACGAATATGCAACAGCTTGAATTTTTGAACGGTGTTCCATTACAAAGGTTAGTTATACTCTTTTTACATAGAATATTCAAATGGTATCTAGAAGAGCATGGTTAGTCGTGTTAGGTGTTTTATATTTATTTATCGATAAAAGGTGTCTCTCCACGATTCCACATCCAGGCGGTGTACCCTAAATAGTGTAGATAGTAAGTTTTATCATTTTTTAATTCGAACTGTTTTCAAATATTTTAAGCAACTTCTTGTTTGAGCGGGAAAAGGGCCCTCGAAATGTAAAAATAAGTTACTGTACAAGAGTTTATTTTTGTTATTTAATTGTGTGTTGGGGAACAGTTTCGACAATCTTTTCTTCATTTAATTTGTTTGCCTCATCGGTATAGGACTTACAACTTATGCTGAATGTAGTGAATAATTCATTAGAAAGTAAAAGCATGAATATTAATGTAAATAAGACGAAAGTAATGGTGTTTGAAAAAGAACAAAGTAAGACTGTAATTGAAATATGTAAATGCTAACGGTAAAGAAGTGGAACAGCTGGAAGAGTTCGTGTATGTTTAGTAGGTACGGTAGGCATGTTAAATATTTTGAATGACGAGTGAATGCGGGAAATAAATTTAATGGGGCTAAATGCTCATCTGGCAATATTATACTAGTCCCCACTTTAATATATGGGAGTAAGAGCTGGGCTTGTCAGTAAAATCATGCTAGTAGAGTTAATGCCGTTAAGATGCGATACTTAAGAAGTATGTTAAGCTTGACATTGAATGATAGGATTAAAAATAGCATTATCAGGGAAAAGTGTGAGTTAAATGTGGATGTTTGGACTGAAATTGAGAAAGGGATGCTTGGGTAGTTCGGGCATGTTTAAAGGATGAATAAAGAGAGAATTACGAAACAAATTTATCTTGTGAAAGTTAGTGGCAGTGTTGGTAGGGGACGCCCTAGAAGAACTTATATCGATCAGATTAGTGGCTTATTAAAAAAGGGTGATATAAGCAACAATAATAACCGACGAGCATGTATGTACGTATGAATGTAGAAGAAGCCAAATGGAAGTCCATGATTTCTGCCTAGCCCGCGGGGTTTCGGGCGTGAGTGCATATTTATTTGGTAAGAACTCTAGTCGCGCCTTTCCATCGGTTTAGAGTTTATACTTCTGACGGCATGTGTCTGTCCTTATGACCGCCTGTTTTTGTAATTCTTTTATACAAGGACATTTAAACTTTTCCAGGATCGAATCTGTGGTGGCCACCATGATGAAGGTGCTAAAGGACGGCGACAACGGGTCGATTTGGCTCACTTGTAACAACAAGCCAGCGCTCGAATTGACGCCACAGATTAACAAATACTTGAGTGAATTGGAAAAGTTAGCTATGTAATGTTTTTAAAGTTCTCTTATTTTAAATGTACAATTAATTACCTTAAAATATAAAATTTACGATTTTTTTTTAAATCTTGTTCCTTTTTTACGTATATAAATGAGAATAAAATCATAATACCGCTCGCAAATATAAATTCAAGTATAGTATTATAATATACATAATATCAGCACGTTTTTTCTTCTTTTTGCTAAAGAAATGTACACAATCTGCACAGCAGCTGTTATACTCAGAACGTAATATTCGCCGAAAATACCTTCCCTGTTAGTTTCTCTAAATATTTAATCAATTTAAATTAATGCTCAGCAACAATCCTGTAAAATGGCTTATGTCATAATATAAGTGTAAATGCGATATTAACTGTTTTTTAATGTAACACATAATGACCCCCATTGGCTTCACTTATAGGTACGCCGCAAATTAATGCTTCATTACTACTTTTTCTGCACAGGTTTGCGTCCCGATGGAAATTTCCATATATCTAATAGAATGGTAAACCATTTTTTATACGTTAACATTGTTAGCTATGAAAAAAAACACCAATCCATTAGATAAGCTAGTAATATTTATAAGTCTAAGATCCAATTTCACCAAAGTAGAATAAGTTTTATTTTAAGAATAAAGCTATCATTTATTGTCAGATAACCATGATTTCATTTCACCAACTACATATCCGGAAAATAAGAAAGTTATACGATTACGAGAGTAACTTTCATACCTCCAATTTTGAGCAGATAACGGGCTAGGATACAATTAAAATGGCGTCAATTTGTTTATGTCAGCTAATTGTCGTTGACATACGACCATAATGAAGATTACAATGTTATTTTCAATTATATGAAAGTGGTCTGTTACCAGATCTAGCAATAACATTTTTTTCCTGTTAGCACTGTTAGCCAGTTAGCACACAGTTGGTTGTTTTGTTGTTGTTGTTTTTGTTGTCCTTTCAGACATTTTTAAAAATGGCAAATAGTGCGATTTCATTTAGGCTACGTTCCACTATGCGTTCACAACGACCAAAATGCTTTAAGTACTAATTGTATTGTATGTATTAATTACATCAACGCTCAAAACGGATAATGAAGTATCCATTCAACTTGAGTTTAAAATTGTAACGCTCGGAAGAAACAAACGGGAACGGAACGGGGAATAGAACGGGAAAACCCGTGGTCGTGAGCGTGCGTGTCATGAACGCCTAGTGGAACGTAGCTAATATTTTTTGATTGAAAAATATCACACTCATAATATCATTGACACTTGCGCATTGACATTATATGTTCAAAATGACGACTAAATTGAAAAGCTCCTGTTCGGCTACACAGTACTGAGAAAATGAAAAGCCTCTTTAATTTGTCTGCATTCCCATTTATTCGTTCATCTCTTCACGTTCAACGTGCTAGGAATTACAAAAACAGGCGAATCTAAGAATAGTTATACTGGGGGTACATTTTTGTCCTTACGAAGTGGGGAAACGTATTATGAGTTACTCTGAGAGTAAATGCAGCGGATAATTTTATTCTCTGATAACGACACCATCGGTGAAATTGACCATAAAGCAAGTAACTATTATAATACATTATGGCCCGCGAAGAGTTACAAACACCCTACAAGACTTTTACTACTGAATTGCATTTAAGGAATCAACAATATTTATGGATTCAATTGCAATTGGATTTGGCATATATATTTTCCGAAATAAAACGATAGCTAACTTAAATCCTGTCCAGAAAGAGTACCTAGTACACACTTCCAGAATAAGCGGAACATAAAAAAGGGAGAATATAAAAAAGTTAGTTTTATTTTAAAACAGATCATAATTAGACATGAAATAACAACTAAATTAACATGTTTTGACATTAATTTGCAAAACCATACTTAAAGTATAATGAAGGAAAAAAACAAAATGCATTTTTCTTAGATTTCAGAATGATAAGCAGTTGAAAAATTTATAATTTGTGACGGTTTACATAATTGTATTTACATTAAACATTCATTTAATATCGTATGTTTAATATCGGGTGTTTGAACCGGTGTTTTGATTAAGGCTTCCATCCGTCTGGGCTTGCTGCGAATGAAATGGGGCAAATGGCACAACATGTTCATCTAAAATCTCCGATATACCGATCAGCAGTCAGATTCCCGCCATCTTCTATCACCCAACTCCGTGCGACCTCCTAGACATATCTATATATTCAATATATTTAATATCGGAATATTTTGCTTTTAGCATTAACACAATACGCATAACACGATAAATACGTTCCACAATCATTTATGTGTGATAATATGATGATCAAACGTACACCACGCTGTTTGCTGACAACGAGATGTGACAGTAATATACGTGTATAACAAGTAACTTCAAAAGTTCGCTCCTCATGTAACTACATTATCAATATTAAAATTAAATTTTATAAATCTATCGATGACTTTTATTTACTCATGGTTATTTTTGTGCAGGAAATCTAAAATTTAGATGAGACATGTATGTATGTATATAACTGATGTATTATCAAATATACAACAAAAAATAAAGCCTAACAGCTTAGTGGTGAATTACCACTACAGGATTTAAAAAATTGGCATTCGTTTACATTCATAACTCTTTTTACATTTTTGCAAACCGAGACCCTGGGGTGAGGAATCACCTAAGCAACTAAATATACCATATAACTTTTGGATCTCTAATCTTAGCTCTTCTTATCTTTTAAATCCGATAGCTCACCATAACACATTTCGCACAGCGTCGCGTCAGCACCCCTACCATTGAAGAAAGATAACTATAAATACTAGGTGAATTTAAAAATGAGAACTCATTAATAGAGCTGTGCAACCGGTGTTAACGACACGGACTGAATAAAGATGGCCGCCCAGTGGGACGCGAAAGACAAAAACATTTTAATCACCGGCGCCGCTTCCGGACTAGGTGCCGCGTATGCTGAAGCTTTATTAAAAGAAGGAGCAAAGGTATTTTTTGTAAAGTTTCCTCTTTATATACTGAGTACTTTATAATACCAAATATTTAATTGAACATTCAAAAACCTTTAATCATTACTCCCAACGACACCCTTTCACTTAGCGTCATATTTTGCCCTATTTACTTTTTAAATTGTATATTGTATAGATGATGTTAGTGTAATGTCTCAAGGAAACCGAAAACGAAATTTGGAAATGTACTTTCAAATACTTCAAGCATATTCGATAAATTTGGGATAAAAAAAACTAAGACCTTTCATCGTTTACGTCCTAGGGGCTGGTACCAGTTTAACTTATGATGGCTTACGCAGCTCATGGATTGCCAAATATTACTAGACAACGAGCATGGTATGCCTTCCCTCGTGAACAATATGGTGATCTCGCAGTCTTGCAACTAATAATTTTTCATCGGCGTTTATATCGGCTCATCATACCACTGATGATAAGCGACGCCTCTGATCACTGATTTATTGAGTATGTAAATGATGGCCGACACATTATTTTATAATTTGTGCTACCTAAATTAAAACAGTATGCAAACTTTCTGTATTCAGCTGAATGATTGGCTCTCGCTGGATTACATGTTTTTATTGTTTTCAATCATGGCGACTCGGATAGTCCTAATAAAGAAGATAAATAAACTAATCCCAGCGGCATTTAGTTGAAAGTAGGTTGAGTTCTAAGAGTTTATTTTATATTATAACCACATTTGTTTCAGAAAGTTGCAATAGTGGATATTGATGACAACGCTGGACAAAACTTCGTCTCTAAACTAAATGAAACATACGACAATGCAGCTATATTCGTTAAATGCGACGTCAGTAAAGAAACCGAAATAGATAATTGTTTTAAAATTGTACTTAAGGATTTTCAAAGCATCGACGTTTTGATAAACAACGCAGGTATCATGAGCGATTTAGATTCGATGTGGCGATTAGCCAGCGATGTCAACTGGGTATGATATTTTTTTACAAAATAACTTGATAAAACATTTAACAACCTAATTATCTGCTCCATGAGGTAGTCAACGTCCTTTTTTCACTTATTCCTCTCCTTATGTACTCCTTGAACAAAAGTTAGTCTGTAACTTGTAAATAGTTCCTGCTATTGGTAAGTGTTGATTGTCATTCGGTGACACGCCTCCTTCGTTTGCCTCCTTGTCATCTCCCATCTTCTCTTTTGGAAATTTGTAAGCTCCGAATCATTCGGATAGTAAATTCTATTTCGGCCTAATGATAAAATTAATCAAATGTCATTCAATCATTTCTAAGATATCTGAAGGGTGCATTGTATATCACTTAAAATAACGGTTTTTTTAATACCAAAATTTTATACGTATACATATAAAATTCGTAGAAAAAGTATACAGTACAACATCATATATTTCAGCAAGGAATAGTGTCTTTCACAATGAAAGGCGTGAAGCACATGAGGAAAGACGAAGGCGGCGCAGGCGGTGTCATAGTTAACATATCCTCTACTGCGGGTATAACTAAAGTAAACAGCTTTCCAATTTACTGCGGAAGTAAGGCAGCGGTGATTCATTTCAGTCAAAGTCTAGCGGTACGTATTTAAAAATAATTATAAAAGTGCAGTAATTTTTTTTAACATTTGAGTGCAATAAAATTGAGAAGGACGAGATATGCAGAACGTTACCGCTTGGTTAAGCAACACCTTTATAAAAAAACTGACAAAAATGGTTTAGAAAGTTCTGTGTGTATAAGTGGACTTACATGAGGGATTTTTAAATTAAACGCAAGACTTTTGAAAAGAAACGGCGAAGGGAAGATACAGTGAACGGTCCAAACGATACAGAAGTGATATTCAAGATTTTGAAACTCAAATTATGGTCCAAGCTAAAAATTAAATAAAAACAAACAAAAGAGACGTTGTAACATTTCAGATGGCGCCGTTCTATGAGAACACTGGTATAAGAGTGATGACTATGTGTCCAGGAGCTACCGCTACCAAGTTAGTTGAAGGACTCGATCAAAAAGGAATTGATAAGACCCATAGTAAAAAGTTGGCAGAGTATATTGAACACCACGTACAAAGGTTTGTTAATAAGATTTTCCATAAAAGATTGTAAAAATGGTAGCGTAGAATAATAACATTGCATGCTCTATTCAAAACTTGTAAACAATATACTATCTTGATACAAAATTATTTATATCTTGATATAAAATTATTATAATTTGTTTAGCAATGACCTTGAAAAATCTACAGTAATCTAAAGGACATATTTTCACGATTACAAGCGAACACTGATAATGAGCGACGACAGTCGTCTTCAAAAACATCAATGTCATCGTGACACTAAAAACGCTATTTGGAAATAATTTCAAGCGACAGGAGCCATAATTTTGTTTGCATAAAGAATTATATATACCCAGAATATAGGTAAAGAAACAAAAAAATCTGCTTATATACTTTTACGGTTGGCGCCATTTTCCAAAAATGTTCTTTTTATTATTTTATTAAATTGCTTCATTTTTTCGCAACTGATTTAAAAATAGTTGTTCAGTACACGTGCGGAACCGTCATTGCAACTTGTTCCGACTGTCAACCCTCACCTTCGGAACACTCGGAATGAAAGGATTTCCGCACTCGTAATGAAATATTTTAACTTTGTACGGACCAGGACTACTATGATATGAAAAACTAATTTCGTTGTAAGATCAAGAATAACGCTACCTAGTAGTTGTGTTTTTAAGCGCAGTTTAATGGATTATTCAATTTCAAAACAATATCTAGTTTCTGCTATAACGGACGTTTTTACTTTCCTTTCTTATTTCTGTTTTTCCAGTGTGGAGTCTGCTGTGGTTGTCATGATGAAGCTGCTAAAGGAGGGCGAAAACGGATCGATCTGGCTCTCTACTCACGGCCGGCCGCCCTACGAGTTAACGCCAATCATTAACAAATATTTGAGTGAATTGGAAAAGTTAACACTTTTGTAATTTCTTAAAATAAAGCAGCTTGTTTTTTACTTTAAGTGTCTGCGGCTTATGTTAACCACAACAATTAAGTAAGTAAAGTTCAACAAAAGTAAGAATATAGGTGTAAAACTGTACTGATAAATTTTAACAATAAATTAGTAGAAACTGAAATAGGAACCGCCGATATGAGAGAGCCACAAATCGCAGCTAAAGAGAATGATGTTGAGTTCTTATACTGCAGACATTTGTTTCGGTTCCTAGAAGAAAATTCAAAGGAATTTTCTTCATCAGGTCGATGGTTCCTTAAGAATCTTATACAAACCGAATTTTTCTTATTTTTATCCAATGAAAATTTTTACTTTTATTAAGAAGTGATGTGGTCAGTGGTCAAAATTATAATGTTTGAGGGTTGTTTGAAATGAAAAATTAAGTAAGTAAATGAAGTAAGTATAATATAGTAATTAAGTGGGTGTTTGTATCGGTCGTGTGCGTAATGTAACCGATAAAATAAATCAATCAACGTTGCACTCCCGTCTTTCATTCTTGTGTTGTTACTATTGCTTGCTTGCAACGCAATTTTTAACTTGTGGGCCAGCCCCATATGGCATAGTCCAAGTCTATGTGCCGTACGTCATTGCGGGTAGGGTTTACTGGTGATGTTAGTTATTTGCGAGATGAGGATGGTCAAGGTCGAATGCTAGCGATCTCTTTGTTGAAGTTACCCAGGCGAAAATGAATAGTCTGTCCTGCACATAGTCTTTTACTACTTCGATGCGTTTGAACGCTATAAATAAAAACATTAATGAACTCTAAAAGTTGTAGTTAGTGCAAATAGCGTCATATAGAATGACTATACTTGCCCATTTCAATGAAACTTTCTCTAAAGCCGCAAAGACCTCTCACCCTTTAATCCAATTCGCATTTTATAAAAACACGATTACACGAATAGTTCTCATTTTACTGAGAGGATTAGTTCAATTTCTCTGTCGGCATCAAAGGGCCAAAACTGAAATTATACAATGCATTATGTATTCATGAAAACAAATATATTCATAAAACGTCTCTTGAAGTCTGGCATTGTATAATTTGAAACATCTTTGTTTTTTATTATTTGCGTAAGAGAAGAAATAGAAAATCATCATATTTTAATTTAAATGTATATTTCACATTGGTTTAATAAAGCTATTTCAATATGTCCCATAGTCGATATTCTTAGGTCAGTATGTTTTTAATTACGGGTCTTGGGTACAAATTTCAGCAAAGTATTTTTGTACTTAAAGAAGTCTTACTACTACTGTCAGATTATAAGTCGAATGTTCAAGTCTATCTACAACCAGGAAGTAATAACACAAAAAAATTGTCACAATTGTTGTATCCCATTGAAGAGGGTTTCTTTCCTTTGAGAACAACGAATTCTGAAGAACTAAAACGTGGCATTGTTAATTTACACAGTAAAAATCGTACATTGGATATAAACGAATACTTTGTCTCTGAATTTCAAAGAGAGCTTTTATTGTGAAATATGAATTGTTCACATCGATTGGCAGGCGACGGCCGCCATTGGTCTGGTGGCATGACGTCACGTATCGACCCGCGCCCGCCCGCGCACGCATGCGCGCCTGAAACAGCTCGCTCGCCATTGGACGGACGCAATACACCTAGACATTGTTTTGAAGTTTACAAATATGGCGTCAGCTGAAAATGTCACGAACGCTCTCGAACTTTCTGTAATGATTTTTTTTAATTAGCATTAATAGAAGGATTACCAACCGCTACTTACCAAAATTTCTAACCCATTAGACAAATACTTGAAATGTATGAAATAATTTCTATTCTATTTCTCATAATTCCTGTTCCTTTGATTCGCGATCGAACTAACTTACTCTGATTCTAGATTAGAGATGATAGGAATGAAAACCATATACTCTCTTTTAAATATAATTAGATGAATAAAAAAAGGCTGGGCTAAGTAGTCGACTTTCCCCGAAATTGACAATCACAAGTACATAATTGATTAGTTTTAGGCGTAGGAATGAGTGGGCTGTTTTGTACTTATAGGTCGACTAAATGAGAGACCTAGGCATTAATTGAATACAAATTAGAGAACACTATATTATAATATACACAAACAAAACCGTATACTTTATTACTGCTCAGAAAATATCTAATACACGTTCAGGGGTATTGAGGCCATAAATCCTATTTGAATAGCAGTGTTGCACTTAACATACGGTTAAGTAAGTTAAAGTTAAGTACAAGCTTTGGATAGTTAATAAACGGTAGCTATAACAATATCCTTTCTCTCTCGCCTTTTCTCAAATTTAAATTACATTTCAGTTTGCCACTTTTATAGATTAGTTTTCTTAAGAAAAACTGAAATAAAAACAAATCACCAATCATCCGGTTACCACAAATACGGAAACTAACAATATCAAAGGCCAAATCATAGTGTTCATTGAAATCACCCGCATCCCGTCGTAAAGATTGATATCCCACATCCATTGTCACTGTCACTAACCCGCTACCAACAAAAATGATCATTTGAAATGTATATAAATGCCGAAGGTTGCTTTTGAAGTTGTACCTCGAAAGATTTTTTTGAGATAACGAAATAAAGCAGCTATGGTCTATTAGTAGAGTAACCTGATATTTAAAGTTGTAATCCTGCTGTTTTTTATGACAAGCATTAATTAATAGTTTAAAAAACTTTAACTTTTAATTTGCACCTAGATGGCGTTATTCTCAATCTTAAAATGAAATATTTTTTTAACCTCATAATCCTGATCAGAACTAAATAACATGACATGACAGTACATTTTTCATAACTTAAACATGTATTGTACACGGTTTTTGATACGAGTGTAAATTTTTAAGTCGAAAATTTGAAATTTACGACTAATGAAAGTTAAAAATTACGACTAAAGATTCCGTTACATGCATACAAACTTACAGGCTAAGCTAATAAAAGTGTGTTAAAAAGATACGTTTTTGACTATAGTAACAAAATTTGGTAGTGACATACAACCTTAACCTATGTCGTACGTCGTATAAGTAATTGTTTAAATTTGAGCCCAGTCTTCCAATCTTCCAATACCCATACAAATGTGGAAAAAGCGAGCAAAATGAAAATCCGTATTATTTGTGAAAATACTTCATCATAATAGAATCTTCGAATCTAAATAGCAAAAAGTCTATCCAAATATTGAGAATGCGTCCTGAATACGTAAAATAAAAATGAGGTCTTTTGTTTCTGACAGAGTGATTTTATTGGAGTCATAAAATTATGGTACTGACGTCATAGCATTGGCGTGCGCACAGGCGTCGGGGAAACTTCGAATTGAGTTAGGGCTGATATAATTTTACATACATGAAGCAAGAAATTCAATTTCTAAGAAGCGTGTTCTAACAACCAATGAACACTAAAAGACAACAAGTTATGAATGCAAATGAAGGCTAACGCAGGGCTATTTAAATCGGCGACAATTATTTGACATCGCACTCAACACGTCTTTTCTACAAGATAACCTATTCAAACTTAGCAGAAATTCAAACCACGGGTCCGATGTGAAATAACAAGGTGGCGATTAATTAAGGCTTAAGGTTGCTTCCGATTTATATACATACATATGAGTCCTTTACAATTTACTTGTTAACAGTAACAATACAAAACCAATAGATATTAAACGAATTTGGCGTTAATCCACATTTTTCAAGATGAATGAATTTCTTTAAACTTGGCACTATACCGGTCCATACAGAGTTCATGCTAGTTATTTAGACATGCAACCATGTAAACAAATATATACAACTAAATCGGAAAATCCGGTTGGGAAAATTATTTTTATAATTATCTCCGTTTTACATCTATTTTACCTATTCGCAAACTATATCATTATCTATGAATAATTTAATTTTATGAATAAAAACATTAAGTAACATAATAAAAAGTTTACTGCAAGGTAAGTGAATTACATTTTGTTCAATTCTACTTTTCATCTACGCATGAAGTAAATTTTTGAACTGAAACTTCTTTTGGCACGTTCGGTACGTTACACGTACAGATTAGCAACCCACAGAGAGCGCACACAGATTAGCTGTTTACCAAGTATAGTAAATTAATCAAACTGCAATAGACCAATAATAATGATTCGTTCTTGTAAATGCATGTAATAAAAAAATGGATTTATTAATTATTGAAAATTAAAATGATGTCTATACTGACCTTTTTAAGTGCAGTTTAAAATAATAAATGTGCCACTTACACATTATAAGATTAATTTAAAATAAACTTTAAAGTTTCGCTTCCTCTGAAACTTAATTTAAACTTTATACTATGATATTTCTCTAGAATTGAAAGACCTAGGTATCTTTGAGTCCAGAGAATCATTATTATAAATCGCAATATCTTATAAAGCGTCCGTTGCTAATTTCAAAGAATACCATAAAGATCCATAACATCCTAAAATCATCCACTAGACACCAGGAACCTAACAATCAATAGATTTTTTGCATCCTCTACTACGCTATTGGGCTTTGCCAGTTCATTGGTAATACACTTTATGAGAACCTCCTCCCCTCCCTCTTTTTACCGTTGTACGTCTAGACGCACAGGAGGTCCTTAACCTTCTACGGTGTTTATGCTCCGTATCCAGACTTAGCTTATCGTTAACTCTTTACATCTTAAACAATTGAACAAGGAACTAAAATATCCTGATTGCGCAAGTTCGCTAACGTGAAACGATTATGACGGAATGTAGTCTGAGTGGCAGCAATTGAAATGGAAAGTTCCTGATGTCATCATGCAATGCACTAATGGGTGAGTAAAATTTCAAGTTAACAACGAAATTTTATCAGATATCGAACGTTTTAATGTATGACGTCTGTAATTTGGAAAATTTGGATTATGAACTCTCCATTAGAGAGAAACTAGTCGTGCAAGGGTATCATCCGAGGGTATACAGTATTGAACTATACTCGTAAATAATAAGAACTACGAATCGCCTACTGTTAACACCGAACCACAGAGAGAGTAGCGCCATGGCCATGATGCATTTTATCAATTGCGTTGCCTATCTCGGTACCCCAAATATTCACCAATGCGGTTTTAGTATGCAGATGCAATGCCAAAAAAAATTGGTACTCCATGGTCATTTGATCGCAATTGGCAGGTTATACATCATTGTAAAGACTGGTTAGTTTAAAATTTAAAAATGTGAACGGTGTCCACATTACGAAGCAGTGGTGGCTCAGCGGTTTAGGCCCCGACTTACGTACTGTAGGATGCGGGTTCGAACCCAGGCAGGCGCTTTACTTTGTGTAATTTATTTCATCACCACTGCTCCAAAAACGGTGAAGGAAAACATCGTGAGGAAACCGGCATGTTCTTAGAACCATCAAATTCGAAGACATGTGACATCCGCCAATCCGCACTGGGCCAGCGTGGTGGATTACAGCTCATTCCCTCTCTCGGAGAGGAGGCCTGTGTCCCTGCAGTGGGAAACATTCTAGAAAAAGGCTGATTTATTTTTTATTTATTTTTTTATTTCTGAAGGTGGCAAACGAGCAAGCGGATCACCTGATGTCAAGTGAGCGCCGCCCATGAACATCCGCAACAGACAAATGCGTTGCAGATGCGTTGCCTACCTTTAAAGGACAAAGGAGGGCATAGACAGGAAAAAGGATACTTCCTTTCCCCCATTAACCCCCTCCCCATCCTATCCCCTTCCCCTTCCCGTCCTATCCTTATGAGGAAAGGGTGGGAAGGGGAAGAGGACTAAAATTAGGCCTCCGGCACCTCACTCATCAGACGAAACGCAGAGTATTTCTACTTCACGCCTGTTTTCTGTGAGGTCGTGGTATTTCACCGGTCGAGCCAGCCAATTCGTGTAACAGATGTTGTTGTTGCGGGCTCTACCGCTGTCCAATTTATTTTATTTATAGTTATTATTATTATTATAATGGGGTTCAAATTCAATACCACGTTCAAAGATCGATGTAAAAATAGCGTGTTAAAGTAAGCACGCGTTATAGAACAAGCAATAGCAACAAAGCAAATATTTGTAACAATACAGCGATATTTTGCTTGCTTATTGCTTAGTTGCGTGACGCACAACGTTCACAAGCTCGTAGTATGAACACCGCGTGTTCAATTTCTGCATATTTCTTATTTTAATTACTGTGATCTGTTACCGGTCTGGTTGGGAAGCATATTCTGCAATTTCTGTTATTACGTAGGCGAGCAGTTGAAACGGATTTAATTACTAATAAAAACATTCAAAATTTATTAATTGATTATTACTTAACACACAATATTTTTTATTCATTAGCTAAGTTCAGCTACAATTAATTATCCCCTGGAATTTCTTATTCGCCGACCCTGTGTGTATATTCGCGAAAGGATGGTAGTGGTAAACAGTTAACATCCGCGATTCTAAGGGACAAAGGCCTCAGTTGTTCTTTTTTCAGTCTTCATTTATTCCTTTGATATGGCAAATTGCGATATGGATATGGCGCATTCTCACTCGTTTATATGAAGCCTCTAAGAGCCTACTCTGACCGAACAACTTTGATACTTAAAACGAAATGTGTAAATAAATTTACTTCGATGTTATTATTGAAAGCTAAAGCTCGAATTTCACAGTATAACTGTGTAGGTACATTTGTGTATATGTATGTAACGAACAACACTACATTGATATATTTTATCAACGTTTTCAGAGACAATTCGAGCTAAGAAAATTTTCCAAGACTTGAAACTTTATTTCCCGTACGGATCAAACAATTCCGAGACACGGGGTGAGCAAACACGTCCCCGGACGCTACGTTCCCTTTGTTTATGTGCTACAGATACTAGCAGACTTCGTGACGGAGCGCCGAGTGAAATATGTAGGCAAGTCGGTCGATGCCCCCGCTAGGGCAGACAGACTCTATACTCTGTACTAACATGGCCACGTTTAAAAATCAGCAACAAAACTTCATTAGAATTACCTAATATATTTATATTGCGTTTTTTATTTTATGCTTATATATGTTATTGCGTCCTCCATACTCGTTCTCTAAAGTCGAGTATATTCATGTGCCAGAAATCCTAATACTTATGGCAAAAACAGCAATAACGTAATTGTAGTTATTAGTCTCGGCGACGGTAAGTTTAATAACCAGTTAACTGATAAAAGAATTACAAATACTTGGCAACATCAACATTGTCGCACTCTAAACAATCGCCGCCGGTCCTTTTATATCTACCACCGTCTTCCGATTTTAAGAGAATTAGTAAGTTATAAAAATGTAGCTTAAGGTTATAAATAAATGCTTTCATCGTCTTGTCTATCTAAAATAAATAACCCGATATCCAAGTAACAGTTCGATTCAATAATTCCTGTTTGTTCCTGATAGCGCGTCCCAGTCGAAGAGCCATTCATTTTTAATATCCTCCCTCGCCACCCCTACATCCATCAGCTCACAGATCAGGTACAACGTTGCAAATAATTCACGACGAAATGAAAACAGTTTCAGCAATAATATAAAACCTTTAAGCCCTAAAAGTTATATCGGATCTGCTGTTTTGCACAAGCATTTGTAATATCTTACGTATATCGTAAACTTACTTATAACTGAAAAAGAAACAAAGGAATTATCGAACTAATGTGAAATCACCACTGCTGCCGTGAATATAAGCCTAGAAAAAGAAGCAGGTGAGGTTTAGCTAAATCTCTTTTAAGTTTCGTTCAGTGATTTAGGTGTTACGGACACATAAAGGTGAGATATTACTACTCTCCCGATACCACTGTCCTGCATCAATTGTTGCCACAGCATGACCGGATAGTCCAGGATCTCTCTCTATATATAATATTTATTTGTCATCTTTTAAGACTAATATTAAGCAGTTCAATGTATGAAAGATAGAAAGAGTATATATTGTAAAATATTTTTGATATTATATTTTTACAGGCGGTCAATAAACAAATTTAAAACAGTTTGTAACAAGAAAACCCCTGGCTAGAACTACTTACTAATGCAACTCAAGCTACCCTTAGTTCTGTCTCGCGCGGAACTAGGCGCCGGCTCGTCGGGCCCGGCGGCCAATCAACGTAAGGCATCGCCTATTCCACTCCCCAACTTTAGAAACACGCAATTCAAACTATTACTGAAATTACCCGCACCATTTGTCGCATAGCACAACATGGGCTGCCCCAACGCTGTGAGAATAATTAAATCTATATGGTTTGACTTACGGTCTGAAATCCAATAAAAAATATTAAAATTTATAGAATGTAAGGAAAAAATAAAAGCATCTTAATCATCATCTTAACCGGAGTAATTACATACTAAAAAGATGATATTAAGAGTACCGGCGACCGAATAGTTTATGAAGGGAAATAAATATGACAAAAACGATAATGAAATATTAACATTTTTTAAAAGAGAGAGATTATGTTAGAGTTCATTTCATGCACCTTTATTAATTTAATACAAAAATTGATGCATCATAGAATGGCAACGCGTCACCACGCCGTATATGTTATACGCCATATATAAATACGTCGTCCAACAGTCAGTCTATTCGATCGTATTAGATGTCTCACATCAAAAATGTTTACAATTGAATAGCCAGAAATAAAATGCTAATGATTATCCAATAGCGACCGCCGTTGCGAGTGTGTGAGCGGCTTACTTGTCCGTGTCTCCGAGACTGAGATGTTCGGAAGCCTAACCCTTTTCCCAGCTCCTCGTCCTCTGTGTGTCTTTACTTTCCTCTTACAATAAAGATTAGCAAGTCCTCAATTTTTGTTAATGGACTTTTATATTAAGATGCACCGCTTTTGTGTTTGCGATCATCTATTGTAAGAGTTAAAATGTATATTTAAACCAATATCTAGAGTATACGTACGTAAAATAATCATATAACATATCGTATGATAACTATATATATAAATTAATCCCTATTTCCCTCGGTTACCACATCACACGTCAACGGCTGGACCGATTTCGCCAATTATTTTTTATGGTGTTGGTTATTGTCCGGAGAAGGTACTTAACGTCCATATTAACTCTTCTAATCTAGGTAACTAACTAACTTTTGGCATTACTGTCAAATGACTGATCCACCTGGATGATCATTTGTACGTTGAATCTATCCATGCGAAGCCAGGCCGGGTCGCTGTATAAAATAAAGAAATGCGAAAAGACGTCTACGATAAAGTCGTAACGTCCACATAAAATGATCACAATACTAACAAAAGTATACAAAAAAACAATCAATACGATGACCTAGGGCAAGAGCGAGTCACTCTTTAGTATAAACAGAGTTCAATTCGCTGAAACAAGTCCAACATAAGCGATTGCCAAGTTGGTGTATGCGTCACCAACGTCCCACGCAATCCGCCCCCCTGCCAACACCCACTGACTTGATCCAGTTTCTTCCAGACTCAGTGTAGACATGTCTTATAATAATATAAACAAAATTATACGATATAACGATATAGTTTTCATTTAAATTTGTCGGCAATCCTCAAAATCAATGTTTTCCTCGTTATTTTTAGTCACAATGGTCGCATCCTAATTATATCT
Source organism: Papilio elwesi (assembly GCA_029849275.1). Lineage (NCBI taxonomy): Eukaryota > Metazoa > Arthropoda > Insecta > Lepidoptera > Papilionidae > Papilio > Papilio elwesi. Next base: position 6,685,139 of record CM056701.1, on the reverse strand, counting down.
TCACAAATATAACGAAATTACGAAAATTGGTAATAAAACTAATGTAGGAATTAGCTACACAGTCACAAGTGAGAATAGTACACAAACATGTATTTTTCCACACATACTATATACTGTATAAAAATACAGGTTATAGTATTTTATAAACCAACGAATTCCGTTAAGTATTACTGTTAAAATGTATTAACAAAAATCGTTAAGAAGAAATAAAATCAGTATTTACGATTCGCAATATTTACTCTGTGGCATTTCAATATAAGTTCCAAGTGAGTCTGTTTTCAATGAATTGCTTGGGAGAGGGCGATAGGGGTGCCACACAGACGCAAACTTTGTTCGCTTGAAGCTACGTCTCGTAGCCGTCTCAAGTATTATTGGTTAAAATTTATATTTACTGTATTCCTAATATTGCCCTTCTTTAGTATTATTTTACTATTGAATATTCGAATGTCCCAACCGCGAGACATGACCAGACCGGCTTCTTTCATATTACTCCTTCATTCCAGTTAATCTTATTCAGTTCTACTTGTACTGAATAGTTGTTTGTTAAGTTGTGTTTTACTTGCACATCGGCGAGTCACTGCATGTTTTGTGGGAAAACTTGTACTGGCGTATGAGCGAATGTTCGAGAAACAACCTTAGTATATCAAACAAAGGATTAGCAAGCGTTGCTAGCGTGGAAATATACAGTTTCAAGGATTAAATGAAATATAAACACTTTTAAACATATAAGTATCAAATTAAGTTAAATTTATATGTATAATTATTTAACCGTTTACTCGTGTATAACGCATCTTAAAATAGAGCACCTAGTGTTAAAGTAGAGTACATACACACTTGTATAAAATGTATTTTTGATACTATATCGTTGACCTGACCACAAGACTGCGATTAGCGACGAATATCCCTCGCATAACCGCTCTTTGTACTGATCTTCATTTCTACACTAGCTAGATTATTTCCAAATCAATACGACTTAGCCCTTCAAGAAGAGAACGTGCACCTTCCTTAAATGTTGGCTATGCATCTGCAGTTCCGGCGTTGCATTGTTCGTAGGTATCGGTGACCATTTAATATTACGCAACCCGCAGCATTTAAAGTTTAAAATATAAGGGTACTGAAATAAAGAATTGGACCAAATATCTCTAGTGAAAATTCACACTTATCCACTATAACTTGCATACTTTTTTTTAAATTTATCTTTGATAACAAAATATTAATATATAAATTAAAAAATTCGCATTTCACTACAATATTGCAGCATCAAACACGATGCAGCCCCGACATCTCCATTATCCTTATTCCTTGACCCACTGACCTAACTTTTCATCTATATTGGTGACGCTACGAGAAAAATGTTCTACAAAGTATGCTATTAATAAAGTGTTATTAAAATAGAGCTTCGTTCACGATCTATTTCAAATCTTTTTATAGAATCATAAATGTAAAGAAAAAACATATTTATATAATTGATTTAACACGTGCAGGAATAATTATTTGACAATTTTTTACACCACTAATTTTTTGATGAGCATCTCAACGTTTCAACGATCCTTATTATAAAACTAGCTGCTGTCCGTGGCTTTGCACGTATTTCTTTCTCATTTTCCAATTACATTCCATTCCGTTTTCTATGGAAAGTTTTGTAAGATGACTCCGCGCATGATAACCATTAGCTGATACTTTCGCAAATTTGACCTTACATATATAAAAATCTTATACAAAGCTATAATAAAATATGACTAAGCCGTGATGTAGTGACACAACGGTCGGTACAAGGCGGCGCCGTACGGACGCGACTTTCACAGAAACAATTGCGTCCTGTCAATAAACAAGCCAAAAAGGGTTTTTTAATCTTTATTTTTGCGTTAAAACCTCTATCGATACTTTTCATTTGGGTAAAAAAGATATTTCGTAAAAGTAACAGCCCATTCCAGCATAATCACCGACGACACATGAATGACAATTTGATGACAATGACGATGTTAAAAGTACATTTTTTTATTTTAATAGATGGATTTAGTGTTCTTTTCAATCATGGCGTACTAACTATAAACATTCTAATTAACATAATAAGTTGTTACTTCATATTCGGATTCATATCTATCTCGCTTAAAGAATTTAAGACTAATATTTTACATTTGAATTAAGGACATTGAAATTCGACAATCAAAAATTTCTCGACACGTTCTTTGTGTTGATACATTACTATTTATTACAAATGGGGAAGGCAGAGATTACGGATTTATATTTAGCGCAATCCTGTAACACCTCTCTCAATTCTTCTTAATATGTTCATAAATAAAACGTGATGTTTTAATGCCGAAGACGAGAGTGGCGCACCGGACGAGCGGCGCGTGCAACAAAGACAATATTAATTATTGATTACAACGCCCTCTTTCGCATGGCTAAAACACCTCACTTCTACATCCATGCATCTACGTTTGTCAGTTACGGGTACTCCTTATTACATAACCTTTCTACAATTAAAATAAACACACAAAATTCACTCTCTCATCTTTAGCTATTCTTAGAAACGTTGATTTTATGTCCGTGTATACGATACACCCAGATATAAAATCCTTTCACGTAGCAACCTTTTAACATCTTCCATTACGGTAATGATTTTTTGAAAGACCGTAATGGTTTACTACTTCGCATTAATTAATGAATCTTCACCTGGACATTAACATTTCATACACGTTTATTATAAATGCTGCTGAGATTTTTATAAAATATACTATTTATTAAGTAAATTAAAAGGTTGTACGTTTATATCTAACGACGTCTTTTTGCGTTTTATAAAAACTGATCGATGAAGAATGAAAAGGAATCTTTAAAGTTTTAAATTTTGGAAATTATGAGATTCTCATCAACAATGTGTACTCGTCACCTGATGGAAAAGCGCTAAAATAACTTCAGCATGGACGAGACTAATCGACTGGAAAAACACAACGACTTCACAGAAGACAGGCGTGAAGCGTGTATAGCGAATACAGCGTTTCGGCTGGTAAGCCCGATGAGGTACCGGCATCCTGTTCTTAGTGTTTTTGCTTTTCCTATCCTCTTACAATATGGAAATGTTGGGAAAGGGAAGAGGATTTGACGGGGGAAGGGATGGATGGGTAGAAAACCGTTTTTATTTACCACCTCTGTCCATTAAAGTGCAGCTTTAATTGCAATTAGCTTGTAGTAATTTCCTATGGGTAGCGGTCACCTATAATAAGCGGTCACCAATAACATCGGGTGAAACGATTGCTCGTTTGCCCCCATCTGCTACGAAAAAGCAGCCCCTGAAATATGTACAATATTTCAGGGGTTGCTTTAGGTGTGTTATTACGAAGAATTAACTGCCCAACCATTTTAATTGTTGATCCATTTTGGTTAATCTCAAAAAGATACGCATGTATGCTGCAAAGAATTGCTAAAACTGCCAAGTTCATACAATTCCTTTCTTTTTATACGCTAGCGCAAAAAATGGCATAACCGAGCGATACGTCTCCGCAATTTATAACATGTTTCGTTAAAGTACTCCCCCTTTACGTGGGGCGCGTGATGTGGCAAACGAGACAAATTTAGAAACATTTTCTCATCTTTATGGTAGAATAGGGTGACGTGTGTTATAAGGGCGTTGGGATGTTATCACATGACGAAATGGATATAATAAATTTTACCATACCAATGACCAATAGGTGACAATGTTAGTCAAGCATTTTGCTAACTAAAGGTAGACTAGACAGAGAGAATAAGGGCTATTCATGTTTTGCGTTGAAACCGGCCTACCTCAACTTATACTTGACTTACTTAACTTACACCTTAATATAAAATAATCTAATTAGATCAATATTTTATAATTTCAGAGCTTCATTAACCTATTTCCTTCCTACCTATTTTATCCCTATTTCCTTCGGTCACGGCATCACGCGTAAACGGCTGTACCGATTTCGTGTATTCTTTATATTGGTTTTTTTTGTGTAATTTTTTATATATATTATTGAAAGGTTAAGTTTATTCTAAAAGATTTTTTTATAGTTGAGAAGAAAAGTGGAAAATTTAAGAAAACTTAAAGACCGTGTTACCTTTTCCAATGTTAACTTATTAAATTAAATAAGTTAGGGTCGGAAATATATTGATAAAATAATAAAAAAAATTAGTGCATACTTCACAGTCGATTCAATTCATGGTCAGTTACGTCGCCTGTTCCTATATCTGAATAACAATACTCATAAACGAGCGATAGAATAACACTAAGAATGCTGTGTATCATATAAACACTCTGTTTTTTAAAAAAATATTTTTTGTATTGATTACACCAATTCGAAGTTAATATTCATATTGAAGACGGGACTAGTCTGTCGGGTCAGCTAGTAATAACTACAACTGGCATTAAGCGTACAAAGACATACGAAGTACTAACTCAGGATCTTAAACCGCTAAAATTTTACATCCAACGATTAAACTGATACCTCGATCCGTACCTTGATATCATTTTATTTTAATGGGAAACAACAGACGCTCAATGTTGTCTCGTAATAAGAAACCAATTAGAAGAAGCCATGCGCGGGAAGTTGCTTAATTGTGTGTCGCAATATTAATTAATTCACGTCTCGAGGTAATATTTCTTGTTAACATAACTGGTTTACTTTAGAATGCATTTTCCCATATTAAAAGTAATTTAGCTGAAGTTAACGCTATTAAAAACTCCAAAGTTAAGGCGATTAGTCAATCTAGTAACAAAATAATCGATACCAGAATCAAGCTATCAACAACACTTACCTTGTCTTATTATTATTTCATCAGGAACGAACTATCTGTAACAAAAACACATATGTCTCATTTTATTCTTATTCTTAGCTTATATTAAATGTTTGAAGAAAAAAGAGCATACAAGCTGGGATGTATAAGTCTCGGCGGCACCTTAAGGGTGTCGTTGAATACCGGAGAGTGGCGCTGACGACTGCGACCCACGTGCGGATGTAGGTCGAGATCGAGACGTGGCAATCTTATGAGATCTTACTTGTGTGCGTTATTGGTTCTCACATACGCAAAGAGCCATTTCTCACCTTATACATATAACATTTCGATCTCCCTAGTGGCTTTTTAATGTTTCAAAAACTTGCGAAAAGACCTACTCTCTATTATTTATTTGACCTCCTTATTTATTTATGTACCTGGAGATATTGAGTTAAAATAATATCTTAAAATATAGATGTAAGTTAAATGGACCAACAAGTTATCAAGATACCTTGACTTTTCTTATTATTCAATCATTCATGCATAACAAAAACAACATTATTTTTCAGTTGGACAAAAGATAACGCGCGATAAATAAATTATCAGTTTTATTGTATCAACGGCCTGAAAAACTAAATACATTTTTATTTTTATTTATTTTTTTGAACGAATTTTCGTTACATGGCAAAAAGATAAACATTTAAATCATTTGATTTTAATATTTTTAACTATTTAGTAACAGCAACACAAATTTGGAGTTTTGAGTTGTTTACTACTACAATTAGCACAAAAAAGATTACCAATATATTAACGTTCGTACGTTAAGTAGTTGCTCTTTTTATGTAAGAGCGAAGCAAACTAGCAAGGTAGAACCATTATGCAATGCAACTCCTTATTAGAAAAGGGTAGGAAGAGGAGGAGGACTACAATCTGACCTCCGACGCCTCACTTATCAGACGAAACGCACCAATACTTCTACATCGCAGCTATCTTCTGTAGGTGAGGTGAGTTGTGGTCTTTCACCTGTCAAGCCGGCTCATTCGTGTAACGAATGCTATTGTTGCAGACTACCACTGTCATTCGCAAATAACATGTAAATCATTAAGAAGATATCGATACCAAGAGATTACAGGTCCTTCGTGATGTGTCGTAGACGTGGTTCGCTGGCGCTTATCACTCAATAGATAATATCAGCCAGCGCCCTCAAACTTATATACTGTTTTGATTATTGAAGCGAAAAACAGTTATTTACGTATTTGCTGTTATCTCAATTCGTATACGAAATTATCGCGTGTATAAAAGAAGAATCTCGGTCTCAAATTGTCAGTCGAGAATTCGTAATACAAGAAAATGGTTAATCTGATATCGCCTGAGGGAAAAACTTTCTTAGTGACAGGCAGTGCTTCTGGAATAGGGAAGCATTGCGTTGAAACATTCCTTAGAGAAGGGGCGAAGGTACGAATCTCGATATTTTTTCATAAAGTAGCTTCTCACTACACTCACAATTTTGACCTAAGACGTGGGCAGAGATTATGGAGATATTTAATTATGATATATATAAAAATAAATAAATATGCGTTTACGCGCGTACCCCAGAAGGCAGGCAGAGATCGTTTATTTCCATTTGCATTTTCCATCTACGAAGGCGCAGAATTTTTTTTTGGTTCACAGCAAATTCAAATCCATGCAACCCATTCCTTTTCTGAATTAAAATGTATTTATCTATATAACATATTTTACATCATGATTCTTTTTCTTAATTTCGGTAATTTTCCACGAGCACAGCATCATCATCTGCAATTCAAATAACTTGCTTGTTTTGCGTTTGCAAGCAAAACGATCCGGATACCAAGCACTGAATCTTGTATTTCCTCCTTGTAAATCATACAGAGCAACTGAAGGCAATGGCGCTTTGATCGCTCTAATTTACCAAATTAAAAAGCCTGACAACTTGTTTATGAATGAATTTTAGGAAGCAACCCTATATTGGATTGACAATAAAATTAGATTAATTTCGATAGAGTACACTCATGACAACATTATTTTACAGCAACTCTATTTATGCATGTTCACAAACATAGTTTATTTGATAAATTTAACAGTGGTAGAGCCCACAACAACAACCTGTTGCACGAATTGGCCGGCTCGGCCGGTGAAATACCACGACCTCACAGAAAACAGGCGTGAAGTAGAAGTACTCTGCGTTTCGTCTGATGAGTGAGGTGCCGGAGGCCTAATTTTAGTCCTCTTCCCCTTCCCACCCGTTCCTCATAAGGATAGGACGGGAAGGGGAAGACGATAGGATGGGGAGGGGGTCAACGGGGGAAAGGACTTATCCTTTTTCCTGTCTATGCCTTCCTTTGTCCTTTAAAGGTAGCCAACGCATCTGCAACGCACTTGTCTGTTGCGGATGTTCATGGGCGGCGCTCACTTGACATCGGGTGATCCGCTTGCCCGTTTGCCACCTTCTCACATTAAAAAAAATGATATTCATTCGGTAAGCAGATGTCAGAAGGGCGACCCTTCTTGGTATCTCTGTCAACGGTTATCGCCTCTTCAAACAATGTAAATATTTTTTTCCTATTTACTTTGTTACAGGCCGTTGCCATTTTGGACGTACAGGTTGACAAGGGTCAGGAGTTAGCTAAACAACTAAACAAGACCTATCCCAATAAAGTGATATTCATTAAATGTGATGTCGGTGATGAGAAAGAAGTAGCCGAAGCTTTTGAACAAGTCCTCAGGCAGTTCAAACAGTTGGATGTGGTTATGAACAACGCTGGTATAATGGTCGACAGTCCCACGGGATGGAGGAAAGCTTGCGACGTCAATTGGGTGTGTTACACCAAAAATAATATCATTTGCCACCCTGGATATCAAAATATAGACTCAACTATTTCTCCTTATAATATGAACAATACCTAAAAACAGCTAAAAAACCAGATAGATGTTAATAGGCACCGGCTAAAAACGGAATGTTATTAATATTTTCACCCACTTTTAAAATGTACACCATTGTCTTTGCCAAAGCGTAAATAATTTGGAAAGTTCAATTGCTTCTCTACCATTAGTTATTTCATATCCTAAGCTGTCCGTCCCGTGATGTTTGCAGAGAGAGCAATGGTGGTGTATCTTATACCTTTTTTGTGGCGGGGAAATACCTTCGCATATGCACCTTTGCATTAATGAACTTATTAAAATTACTAAGCAAAACTTCACTGAGGGAACCTCTATCTTAGTGTTATACATACATATAATTATAACTAAGTGTTTAATTTCAGCAAGGGCTTGTCTCCTGCACGTTAAAGGCTCTAAATCATATGCGAAAGGACGAAGGTGGCGTCGGTGGAACCATCATAAACGTGTCATCGATCGCCGCGCTGTACAAATTTCGCTTCCTCTCGATATACAATGGATCTAAAATGGCCGTCCTTCACTTCAGTCAAAGCCTTGCAGTAAGTTACCTTAGAATAGCAACTTGTCCCAATTGCCTATTTTTTTTTAAATAAAAGTATACACTGTTCAAACTTTTTCATACTATGCTGAATTTTATTTCTATAAACATTTGGTGTATGGTATTTGTTAAAACTTATCTTTATATTGAATCGATAATCCGGAATGAAAAGAAAAACAGATTCTTTTAATTTATTTGCGACTTGAAAAAAAAAATATATAAAAAACAAATTTGTTTTCAGGGCGGATCGTTCTTTGAAAATACTGGAGTAAGGATTCTGACAGTGTGTTTTGGAGCGACCGAAACAGCACTTCTACAGGGATTGAAAGACAGAGCTATGGATGAAATGAGCGCAAAGGAAATAGTTGCCATTGGCGATGTCATGAAACATCAGAAGTAATTATATTACGTACCTATTATTTTAAACCAAGCTATGGACTTCATATTCTTAAAGTATAACGCTATTGCTCATAGAAGAGCCAATCATGCTACAACATAGTCTGGCGTAGGTCTACTGCATACAAGCCATTTGATAAAATATCTGAACATAGAATTGTAGTAACCTTATTAATAATTAATTTCAAATAGACTGATGTAGTGACGAAAATAGACTGAAGGTGTTAGTCTCAAAATGAAGTGGAATTCAACGACTGATAGATGCATAAAACTATATTATAACGCATATCTTAAACACCGTTTTGGAGTTGACCCCTTAGGAATAGATTTTCATAAGCGTTAACGTTTCTTCGTTCGTTTTATCTTGCGCATTCCCCAGTACAGAGTACACAAGGCGGAATGTTAACGCTTGTGACGTACGACGTGTACGTTTACCGTGATTAATTGAAAAAAAACTTTCAGGGTTGAATCTGCTGCCGAAGGAGTTCTTAAGTCGTTCAAGGAAGGGGTCAATGGCTCCATTTGGCTGTCAATCGACGATAAGCCGGCCAAGAATATCACCCCAATTGTCGATTCGGCTTTTAAAGAATTGGAAAAAGCCTTTCTTTAACGATTTTTTTTCAATTTATTATTATTTATTAAAATTATAAATAAAAAAACTTATATTTATGGTTACTTGTATGTACGTGTACATTGTATGGTACATGTTTATAGCCAGGAGGGATTAGCAGAGACTACAAATTTTCATGACGGAGGACGGTCCTGAGACACCTCTCTCGCTGCTTTGTAAAAGCACAGTACATTTACGCAGCTAATCATGCTCGTCGGTTACAAGTGCAACTGTGGCTAGAGATATTAAAACCATATAATAGATATATTATCTGTTGTTCAGGTAAAAATTGCAGATTTTTTTGCACAAATAATTTTAACATTTATTTTACGAAAAATTGTTCATAAACAATGTATAATCTTAACATCCGCGAACACACCTCAATCATCAGACGAAGCGTACAAACAAATGTATTAATGTTTCTTCTTTACTTTTGTTTCTCAAAGTTTTCCTCGAATCCTTATGCAAATATTCATCAATATTGGAGTAATAGAAGTTTGAGAAGAGGGGCGTGCGCTGTCGCGGGAGCCGCGTCAGCAATTGGAATTAGAATGACAAAGGGTCCGGATATCTAGACGTAACGCGAGACGAATGCAAATAATCTAATTAGACTGGGAAAATAAGCTTAGGACGAACTAGTAGTCGGAAATAAGAGTATGGTAAAAAATCTATAGAAAAATGTCTTACGTAATGCCTAAACTCTTTTATCACATTAATATAAATAAGATAATAATTCTACAATATTGAAAAAGGCTGCTAATACCAAATCACAAGAAATAGGAAGACCATCTTGTTTCAAAATCTAGCCGGTGGTTGAGCAAGAGCACCTGGTTCTTTTGTTTAGAGCCGCGCTTTATTTGTCACGATTTTTTTTAATCTCCTAGAATCTTTGGCAGCTTTAAATGGCCTATAAACATCTGATTCACCTGAATCTGAAACATTTCTTGATTCATTCACTTTAACAACTCGCACACAAAATTCCATTAAAATTAATCCAGCCTTTTCAGGGATGGTCAGTTACATACACAATCTGAAGAAACATATATATAGAGATAAAAATAAAATCACAGCAGTACGCTGTGTAAAGGTGTACTAGAAACAGTGACATTATAGTTCCGGTCTAACAGGAAATTAATAATACCAGTGAGCGGAATTCACAAAGTGCGTTCACCCCGTGTGATCAACCCTTACTGCAAACAACGTCAACAACGTCTTAGAACGACAACTGACTAATCAAATAGCGAGGAAAATAAAACGAAATTATGAACCTTTGGACAATGCGTGGCCAATTGTCAAGATTCTGATTCTTTACTTTTATCGTAATTTATTAAATTAATCTAAATTCAATATGTTATACTAGTCTTACTAGTCCTTAAAACTTTCACTTAAGTACACACGGGCAAGAGACCAAGGAATAAAAAACCAGACAAGTGCGAGGCGGATATATGGTTGTATGTCTATTGTATGGGGGCCCCCTTAAATGTTTATTTTATTATAATTTTTGGTATTTGTTGTTATAGCAGCAACAGAACTGCGTCATCTGTGAAAATTTTAACTGTCTAACTACCTAGGTTCATGAGATACAGCCTGGTGACAGACAGACGGACCTTTTGGGTACGGAACCCTAAAAATGAACCTTAACGCGAAAATAATAATAAACGACAAGTAGTTTTAGATCCAAAAGCCTTCTAACTTCGCTTACAATAATATTTTACAAATCGTGTTAGTCTTCAACTTAGTCCCCACAAATTTTAAGTTGCGAGTATAGATATCTTCTATAGATACCCCTTAGGGTGCACTGACCTACGCCGCTTGTGTCGCGTGCGGCGCCGCCGGGCTACGATACCCATCACGCAGGTACTCCATGATTATGACACTAGGAAAATCTATTCACGTTCCACTCATTGTTACGATCGTAAGTGACCCTTATGTTACCATAACATAATACCCTAATTTAATGTTGTGGTTTGTATTTTCATTGATTTGTAAGTCTTTAATTTCTTATATTTACCCAACTGAACCAGAAGGAAGGTAAAGTTTTTTGCGAGTATATATGTAGGTCTGTATGTAGCATGAATATATGTATGTCTGTTCCACTGTGACCCCTATAGCCTAAATTTCTTGACCGATTTTGAAAAGGTTTCATTAGATTCATATTGTTCCCTGGAGTGTAATAAATATGACGTCAGCATAAAACCCAAGAGTGGTAGAGTAAATGCAAAATAAGCAAATAGTTGTTGAGTTGAGGAAAAGTGGACTCCACTAATAGTATTGGAAGTAAATCTATCATTATCTATCACAGGCTATTATTTTATAATTGGAAGTGGTTGTAATCATTACAAGTGTGAACAGACAGCAACTTTAAACATGAAAATATGAGTTACTCATGGCCGGTATCAAATGTGTTCACGAAATGAACATAGCCCTACCACTGACATTTCTTGTATACACCTAAGCCACCAAAGCATCTATTCCACAATATTGGTCATGATTTTAATTTGAAATGAACACATACAGGTTTTCCCCAGATCACTTTTGTTCTAGAGCAGGAATTCTTACACTATGAGTTGACACCTACTGGTGGGTTGTGGACAAATATTGAGTGGACCCTAAATTGTATGATGCCACCAACAAAGCCAACAACTGCTGAACATTGACTGACAGTAAGACTGCAGTGTTGCACTTAGGACAGTTTGGTTTCCTGGCTACACCTACACAGTTTTATAAGACAGCCAAAAGGTGGGTATTTCTGTTTGATGGTTTTGGTACTTAATTATAAATTGTCTTTTGTTGGGCACACTGAACAAAGAGGTGTAACAATCAGAGATCGCTTTGCTTTTCCTTTTGTCAATGAGTTAACACTTCAATGAAAAACCTATTTTTTCTAAGTCTCATCAGTCTAATAGAAAATAAATATATATGCTGGGAAATGTGACAAAAAAATTTTTTTTTACAAAGTAATGGAATATTTCCAAATAGGTATTCTGATTTCATTTAAATTAAATGGCATGCAGGTGAAACCTTAAGGAACAGTTAGTCACAAATAAATATGAGGTTTATAAGGCTTTTAAAAAACGACACTAATGGAGTACAACAACAAAAGAATTAAAAGCATTCAGGATATATTGGATAGGATTGGAGTGTTGGGCTGCTGAAGGGGCTAATGAAAAGAGTGTGCATGTAGCAGGAATTCAAATGTTATTTATTTAAGGAAACATTAAGAAATAAAAGATAAACACTAGAAGGGTACTATAAAATAAAATAAAATAATGTTTCCTACAGATTTCCTCACTGTGAACAATTAGGATTAAATCTATTACCTTTCTTAATATCAAGATAGAATTAAGGGCTAAAAACTAATAAATAATGTTGAGATAGATCTGTGGAGTAATATGAATGCTTAAGGTATGAAAAAAGTATATTGGGGACATGACATTAGAAACAGTAAAAATAATAAGAAAAAGTATAGCATGCTCTGGGCATGTTATGAAGAAGGAAGAATGGTAGGTGGCATGAAAAGTTGTAGATATGAATATAAAAAATATGTTGGTAAGGATAAGCCTAAGAGAAGATGGGTGAAATGTGACATGATTACGAAGGGAGTGACAAATGTAATAATGGATGATAGATTGATGAAGAAGACAAAAAACTTGTAGCTCTGACCCCTAAAGTGGTCAAAAGATTATGACAGCCATTACATTACACATTCCTCCACTTCTAAAAGCAAAACAAGAAACTTGGGATTACAACTACAACACTAATAACTTTAAGAAATGTCGAAAGGTCTATATATGCATGATAATTTTATTTTCTTTGATTCCCTGATACACAGAACACAGATATTAAATTGCTTGTGAAATGCATGTATACATTTGACATTTATACTTTAAATAACCCATAATTACATTATTGTGTTGTCAAAAAGCTTAAATTCTAACATTTAAATATACTTACAACATTTTTTCAAATTAAAATATACTCTAACATTTCTTTGTGTTAGTAACTATGGCCTCGACCTCATAGACACTCAACGTTAGCAAGTACATAAATATTATTCCTTTCAGATTTAAAAAACACAAAACCACTGAAAATTATAAGTAACTCGTACAATAAATACTTATTAAGTTTAATTCACTATCTGTTTGACTAAAAACATTGGGTAGGGATTAATATTTAAATAATATCTATAGCTGCTCTAGAACTCTTCCCTGAAAAATCAATAATACTACAAGTTTACGAGCCGCCTTTTAATGGGTGAAATATAACAGAATGACTTACATATAGTTTCAGAGTAGACTGTAGAATATCCGGCAGAAAAGCGGAAAACACAAATAAGACTTTTTACAAGAACGCAATAGTGAATAATTATTTATTTATTTCTGATCACAAGCCCTTGATACTATTTAGTCAATAATCAAAATATGATTTGACATTTCTTTGACATTTTGCTAATACTACGTTTCATTTCATCAATAAAATTCGCAAATATGTTGAGTTTCGTGTAACAATATAACCGTGTGTATCCACTAGCGTCGTTTTGATCTAAAATTGTGTCGCAATTTTCACGGTTTCGTCTTAATATTTTATGTTTGTTTCATTGGTAGTTATTGGATCTGGAATACGTGAAAAATTATGTGTTTGATAAATCACACTTGGGTTGCAGATCTATATCTGGGGCCAACACAGATAATATACCACATTTTGTAAGTACTCTTTCTTATACTACTATCTTTATATGGCAATAGCAACCTGCCACGGCTCTTGAGTAAAAAAGTAGAACAGGTTTTTGCTGATAGAAGAGCTCTGTATTGATGAAATAATTTTTTAAATCGGTTCATAATTTCTTTAAGTTAATCCAGAACAAACAAGCACGCGAAAACACTTAACAATATTATTTTAGTTGATAGCGTATCAAATACAAATCTCTCTTCCTCGATATTTTTATCATTGCACTCTATATGTCTATCTATCTGTCTCTCTGTCTATAGAGATTTTTAACTGCATACCATAAGCATCTGTAAAAATCAGAAAAATTGCTGATGTGCTCGTTGGCAGTTTTTTTTTCGTAAACTTAGATTTTTTCCTTTGCTCTCTCTTTCTCTCTGCGTCGTTTTCTCATGCCTGAGGGTAGCAACCTTCGGAAAAATCGTATATTTATATATATTCTAACATTTTTTTACAATTTGGCAATCTGCTGCCTAAACCTTTCTGAATATTTTATTTACCAGCTAATGAGGGCGAACAGCGCGTCGATAGCTCCAATTGTATTGTTAACAAGATTTAGCTTCTAAGCAGCATTCTTGTTAGAAACATCATCTGGAGTACATACACACGTACATGTTTTAATGTTATTGTACACTTTGGGGATTAATGCGGAAAGGAATGTACTGACTGATGAATGTACATATATGAATAAAAAATCATTATAGCTATACATATCCGTGTATTACGATTAACAACTTAAATAAAATAAGACGTTTTCTGGAATCTACAACAAGCACTAGTGATTGTTGTTTAGATAAGTATACTATATACGTAATTATAATTCTAAAGGTTTAACCAAAGTGTTGAGATTAAATGGAGTGGGATTACTTTAAGCATTTTTACTTTGTAGCATTCTCATATCTCGTAGAAATGTCTTGCCAGTTTGCAACATCAAATATTGCTTTTACATAATCTGCCCGAACATTTTTATATTGAAGGTAATAAGCATGTTCCCACACGTCGATTCCAAAGAGAGGCAAAAGTCCTGAAACAAAAGTTAACTAATGACATTTTACAAGAACAGGAGTACTCTCAGACCTAGAGTTTGTGTATCTAAGATCACAGATAAGCAATCAGGGAGGCTGTGGTAAGGAAATTCGGAGACATACACAGATGGCCAGAGCAATTAGTAAGCAGACCAGAATCTGGCAAAGTAATATAGTGTTCAAGACCAGACTAAAAACTAACAGATCTAACAAGTCCATTCTCAACCAACTGAAGATCAGTCAATGGACTATGGATTACCTGCAACCACTAAGTTCTTAGCTACTTTAGTCATATTGCCTGGAGACAATCTGACAGTCTGGACGAATAAATTCTCACAGGAAAGATAGAGGGCAATAGATCACATGGTCAATCACTTGTTATCTAGTCTGACCAAATACAATCAATATTAAGACTTGATATCCCGAGTGCCCTGAGACAAGTCGAGATCAGAGCAGTGTGGAGGCAGTTGTTGTTGACAAGACAGTGAAGATACTTAAATACAAGCACAACCTTCAAGTAACGAAGTATATGAAGAATTCAAACTTATATTTGTATGAAAAAAGAAAAATCTGTACCGCAACTCTCTTGAAAATCAATAAACATTAAAAGAAAATGAACAAATAAGCACACCCTTTAGAGGTGTAGGCAGAGATTACAGATTTTCATTTGACATGGTCCTTGAAAACTTCTCTTGCTTATTCTACATTCATACATCTCAAGCATGCACACAAGCTCATAGGTTATGGTACTCCTAAAGTATATTAATAATAAAATATTTTGTAATATTGTCAATACCTGTAGTTGCCTGCAATGGATCTTGATTCTGGCATGTGGCAATCTGTAGTTTCTTCATTTGCTTGTTGTAACCAAGCCAGCCCCAGCCGGAGCCTTGCACTCCAACAGATGCTGCTGCAAGCTGATTCTTCATATTCTCCAACGACCCAAAGTCCCTTGAAAATAACATGTAATAAATATCATTAAACAAAATATAACATTTCAATTACAAAGTAAAGCAATTACAATTATGATGAAGATTAAGCAATTGACTAATTCACTCTAAATTGATCTGTTCTAGTTTATGTAGAAAAATAGTCCATGTTCAGATATATGTATAATTAAATTTGAATAATAAGAAGTACTAAGTTACTGGTAAAATATTTCAACAAATATATGTGATTAATCTCAGGGATTATAAAAGTCATGCAAAAAAATCAGCCCAATGTAATCAATTTTTAATTATATTATATTGGCTTTATGAAATATTGTAGAAAATAAAATAATTACTTTTCAATTGCTTTAATGAGCACATCAGAAGGTTTGCTGGATTTTGGAGAGAGATTTTGCCAGAAAATAGTATGATTGATGTGACCACCACCATTGAATTTGAGGGCTGGTGCCAAACTGATTGTCATGTCAATGTCACCTAGAAATGTTTGAAACAATTGTGTGTACATCTGTTTACTATATAATAAAGTACAAGGATTCTACTAAACTAATAATATTACATTATTACAATCCTATAAAACAAAATGAATTATGGACTAAATACATGAAAGATAAACAATAACACTTCTACACAAGGTAACGAAATATTACTGCTGAATAGCCTGAAGAAAGGCACAGGAAGGTTCTGTCTTGCAAGGTGAAAGATTACACCACAGTATTGAATGGTTTACATGCCCTCCTCCATTAAATTTTACAGCGCTTAAAAGTGATAGCATCACGGTTGTTTCTGCTGCTGGCAAATCAAAGTACATTTTATAACTATTACAAAATAATTGAATAAATGTAATGATTGACATATAAAAAGATTTTTACCTTTTGTTTGTGCTTGAACCAGTTTCTCCTCTGCAGCATTTAAGTTATTCACGTATGTAGCATGGTGCTTGCTATGATGAAGACTCATAATCTCCCGGCTGATCACAGGCTCCAATGCGCTGTACTCATAAGGCAGTTCTGGTAACGTATGTTTCAGGCGAGTGGCACCCGCAGCGCAACTGTAATATTAAAAAAAACATTCAACAAGATTTATAAGGTAATCTTGTTGGTTAGAGAGTGAAATTGAATCTAATTTAACTGTATGTTTCTTATTAATTATTCAAAGTTACGTATATGAAATCAATAATACATTAAATTTCCAAAATTACGTGTCGCCAACATATTTTAACTATTTCGAACGCAACAAAATATGAATCGCGAAGGATTATTGCCGGCGCAAAATTTCTACAAAACACTTCAGACTTCAATGTTATGTTATGCAATCAAATCGAAGGCAAATTAGATGAGATGGCGATACATGAAAGAAAATATGCGCAACGAAATGTCAAAAAATTTATGTCACTTGTCGGATTGACAACGGCTGCGTTCCACTTTCACGTTAACAACGCCAAAAATGCTCCTTTAGCTGTTCCACTTGACAACTATGATTATTTTCGTTTTGCTCGCGGCGAAAATGTCACTAATGAAATCATAATTTTCGCTCACGCTAATCTCACAACGACCCATTTTATATCTGGTAATTTCATGCGATTTTTAAAACGTAAAGTAACGAAGAGTACTTTAATAATGCTCCATTTATTGCGGCCATAAATACCTATTATCACCTTGTTATACGTTTTTATTATATTTAAATGTAAATTAATTCAGTATTTGTGTTAACCAATAATTATTTAAATTTATTGTCCACACTTACAAACTGCGACCGAACCTCTTTAACCTTTTGCTTTATTTTTTGTAACTCGATATTTGTTTTATTTACATGAAAACGCTCCATTACCATTGCTATTTGAGTTTACATTTACTTGCAACGTTCGGAAACAAATGTAATGCAGATGCAGAAGTATATACATAATCTGTTTTTTACATTTGCAGTAATTTAATAGCAAAAAGTTTTTTTATTCCTATTTCTTTTTAAAAAAAAACTTAATATAAAAATATTCTGTTAAAATATGTAGGAATATTAATAATGTACACATCCGCCAGGAACACTTATGTTTACATATCATTTGGAATGGCTTTGGTTGGCAATATTGCCTTATACTCTCAGCCATAAGGTGCCTTCTTCTACCAATAAATGTATTATATCGAGAAACTACGTGTGATTACGCACGTGAACTCTGTGGTGCGCACTTTGGTGCGCACGGCGAGCACTTTGCAACAGTTTCTGTTTTCTGTATTATGAATTTATGATAGTGTGTGTGCGCCGTAAATTGTTACGACGCACAGCGCAGAATGTCGTGTGCAGCGGTGTTGTGAAGATTTCGAACACTTACATATATTAAAAATGTTAAAGTAGACGTTCTTCTATGATATAAAATTAAAGTTGTACACATTCTTTACAACTGTAATTTTTTACTTGAAGTATTACTTACTTGCAATAAACAAATACCGAGTGATCGTTATTACTTGACTGAATATATTAGTGGTGTTGTAGTGGTGCATTTGTTTATTTATAGATTTTGCAATTTGCAGTCATGTTATCACTCTTGTGGCGCTAAAATGTCTCATAGGGATACCGCGATACACCTTGTAGCTGGGGGGTGAGTTTATAACCCATTTTTGTGTATCGTGCGATGTATGGCCTAATGCGCAAAAGGCGTTTGATACGAAATATAAGGACCATGACATAAACAACGTTTTTCATTATCGATTTTACAAATTGCCCCACGCATATTTATGTTGATTCATTGGTATCAGCTAAGTATTTATTGTTTTGCTGTTTCGGCATATGTTCGTGTACGTTGTATATTCTCACGGCTGGACAATATTATTTACATAATACATAATATTAAAATTGACCTAGTTTAATTTAATAGTTATTGGCATTTACTGGATAAATGTCTTAATTAAAATAGTTCACAGTAACGCGTAATATTAGCATTGGGCTCTTGTTGTTTGTGGGTTATCTTTACAATACAATGCTCATGATTTTAGAGAAAGTAGATTCCAGCTATTATGTACAATTGCTTGGTACAGATTGTTATTGTAAACCTTTATCATTTATTCTATCTTATATTAACAGATTTCTCTATAATATTAGCACTGCGAATGTTAGTAAATCAAGACCAAACATTTGTAAAAAAAAAATTGTTATAAGAGGACTAAATACTGATCTTTTGCTTGTACTAAGTTATTGGAAACAACTGCATGCCATGGCATAATTGGATGGTAAACTTCTATGTTATTTTGTCTTGATTTCTATTATAGCAGACATATATATATATATATATATATATATACAACAGTAAGGAGGGTCAATTTATCTCTGATCAGTTTCTGATGTATCAATATCACCTATACAGTTTGGACTATGTCATATTGTGCCAACCACACAAAAGTACGAAAAGGCTTGGGAGATATATGGTTATTGACTTCACTTCTATTCACAGATTGGCCGGAACAGCTGGGGCTGTAGTTACTTGTCCACTAGAAGTTGTGAAGACTCGTCTGCAGTCATCGAAAGGAGTTGGTGTACCACCTCCTCCACCACATTCTGGTACTGCTAGCACAAGAAGAGTTTGCTCAAAGATTCCAAAACATCAGGTAATTTTTTATAATTCATACTATTGTTATTAAAGAACACAACTTGTATTTTATTTGGTTTTTGTATGGCCAAACTAAAAGTAAATAACATTATTTAAGCTTTAAATAAAAAAAATATTTAATTTAAAAATGGTGTGCATTTAATTTTTTTTATTGTAACAATGATGAGAAATAATTGTGCAACAGTAGTGAGCCTACATACAAAAAATCGTATATATAGGCGGTACAATTGAGGAGCATTGAATGAAAACCAATGAATCAAATTTCTATATCTTAAATATTACATCACATCTTGTAGAGTCTGATCTAAAATGGCTAACCAGTTGTTGGTGTAGGTAATGGTAAATTACATTAAATAGATATATATATTTATATGTAAACATCTTAACAAACATAAATTTGAATCTTTTAAATTGTAATATATTGCAAAAAAACCTCTCTCTTTGTACAAATATCAAACTTGTAATTGTTTTTTTGATAAAGTCTCATACTTAGTGAGATTATCCCTGCAAATATTTTATCATCATTTTTATTATGATAAACTATATAACTATTTTATTTAATAAATTAAATGGGATAAAAAATAAAAATTATATTTATCACTATACAACAAATCACAACTTTTTAATAATATGGTGAATTAAAAAACATATAATTTTGATATTTGGTAAAACTGCATTGTTGTAGGCATTTTTTTATTATTAACTCAACAACAACACTCAACATTTTTTTACTTGGTATTTAACTTATAATATGGAAATATGCAATGTATAATAAACTTTGTAAGATTATTCCAATCCATTTAAGAAAAACCATCCTCCATAGTTTGACATCCAATGTCATTGTTGATCTTCGTCTTCTTGGGTAGTTTTATACTTATTTAAATTTATTTATGTATTCCAATTTAATAAGATTTATGAGACTTAGATATTTTTACATTGAGCTAGGAACTGCACTATGCCATATTATTATATGAACTTAAGATGTTCAAAAAAGAATAAGAATATAAATATACTGTAAAATAAAAGATGCCAATAGAATAATGTTGCAAGTAAATATATCTATTTTTTATAATTTAATGACTGCAGTTCTCAGCATAAACCATAACATTGAGATACATTAAACACATATTATTTTTTTAAATTGAAGATATCTTTAATATTTATAGTATGGACTGTACAATTTTCAGCATTCTAAATATCTTACCAATTCTTTTAAAATTAAGAGGGGGGGACATGTGACTCTTATTCACAACTCGTCATGTTATGAACATGTGTTTGTTGTTTATTTTCTTTATAAACTAACAAAAAATCAGTCAGTTAAAAGGTCTTCTATCAGGGAGTAACCTATACTACTTTTTTTTAATTAGTCTATCTTACAATTAAATTATTACAAGTGAAAATGGAGCGAGTTGCTAGTTTTTATTGTTGAATTTTCTGTAAAATATAGGAAGTTTCATCTGTAAGTTAAAAAATATATATACACTTGATCCATTGATATAGAAAAACGTTTTTTTAAATCAATGCTCTCTCATAGTTTTTACCTATCAATGTTGCCACAATTGGCCCATTTCACTTTATTTTTATTAACTCAGGGAGAAATTAGAGGATGATTAAGATAATAACTCAAAATATGGCAATGTTTTCCCAAAATAAAATTAAATAATACAATAATATTATTTATAAATAAATAAAAGCTGATGATGTTTGGAATTATTAAGTAGTATGCAGGGTGACACACCATAAACCTTAGTGCATCATGTTGCTGTGAAGTATAGAACATAAGAATAGGAAATGTTGTTTTATCGAGACGCGTCAATGCTACTGTATTGAATTTGGCAGCCGTGTATGTTGACGGCTCATGGGCTGTCCATCTCTATATCATTTAAATTTCTTCCCCTGGTAAACACGAACTGGGGTGTGAATATTTCATTTTTAATTAACATAATTTCTTTGCGTAAACAAGAATAATGTGTATGTTTATTTTGGCGTATCCTGCGTTTGTTTCGATGACAGTCATATCGATTTGTGTTTTAAATGATCGCAAAACATTAATTGAAGATTTATTTGACAATAAAATTTTAATTTATTAATAAACTTTAGTCCATCCTTTCTTTAATGTTCCTAATTAGCGGCGAACTTATTGTTAAAATGAAATTTGGATAATTAATGTTAAACGACGTTTATGTGCGATTTGCGATTTGTGACTTATTAATTATTAAAAATATTTTTATATTAATAATTAATAAAAATCTTTTTGTTTTATAACTCATATTTCAGATGATCAAAGTGGAATAAACCCATTAAATTATTCTTGAATAAATCATTCTATTTTTACCTTAGTACAGGTTATCAGCAATGTTTGAACAAGGCATTTACTGTATAAATATATCTAAATCTGAAGCTAACATTATCTAACAACTGTACTTGCGTGTGGCTTTAAGAATATGCTGTTTAATTACAAGTTATATTTCTAACATAACTAACTAAAATCTTTGACCGGTTTGTGGTGGCAGGCCTACGTTGTCTGTCATATTTTTATAAAATAAAATATTGATTGGTTACTGGTAGGTTTTTAAAAGATGTTTTAGAAGAGGTTAATTGTGTCTTGTAGGTAAATAATAAGATGGTACATAGCAGTATTTAGTGCTGGTTTTTGTTGGTAGGTTTAAAGATCTTTATTTCTCATAAGAAACATAATTTCACTTATAATGAGAATTAGAGCAAAACAATATGGCACCGCGGGTTCAATATATGTTATTAAAGAAAAACACATATTATACATATAAGTCAAAAGAAAAAAGAATCCTAAGGAGTCATTAATGGTAATAAAATATATTTACCAATTGATAATTCGGCAATAATATGTAACTTGAATTTATTTTTAAAATATTAATACTGTCACAATCCTTTATATGGTTTGGCAATTGGTTAAACAATTGGACACCTAGGTTAGTTTTTTTTTTCAAATTTTATTTAAATATACTTTATTGCAGCCTGAAAAGAAAATGATATTCCCTTAAACTAACAATTGATTTAGGTTTTGTACTAACATGACAGGTGAAGGCTGCCGTTGTTAAGACGACCACACTTGAAATTGATGATTTAATCTTATACAACAGTTGCTACCATTTTTTTAATATTTGCGTGACACTCGAGAATGATAAGATTGAAGAACACTTGATTGCATAATATCTGCAGTATTATTTAACATTACCGTCAATCTTTGCGGCTTTGCTAACTTGATCTAGGACCTATTCGAAAAGGTAATTGGAACTAAATTTCCGTTTCCTGTTCACCGTGTAATGAAAAGTATTGACTTATATTGTCTGTCATTCAATCCAACGTATTTTTGGATACGACTGCTCGTAAATAAATAATCTAACATTGCAAACTTTTTTTAATGCGCTGACGACGCGTGTATTTGATGAGCACGTCCACTGTGTGTTATCTGTACGTTATCTTCGCGTCTGTAGCGATACTAAAACGCGAGGATCGTGTGCAAAGGTTACAAGGCGTTGACAATCTTGCCTTCGCTCGGCCTCCTAGTTGCGTTCAATGTGCGTTGTCAGCGCGCACAAAAATCGTCATACGCAAAGGCCCTAATAGTTACGATTTAACAACTGTTAAAACTTCGAATAACTCTTTCGTACCTCTTCGCACAGCCCTATATAACTTGCTTGTACTAATACTAAAAGAAACGGTATTTTCGGACAGTCACGAATTAGGTTAACACGCATCAGACAAAATCGCCTACCACTCTAACTCCTTGGAACATACTGGTAAGGCTTAAATAAAATATTAATAAATCCGAACCGAGAACTCTTCGGTGTTGTGGATGCTCAAAGGCTGGGGAACATAACATTAGCAGTCATGTAGATACAAATCTTTGTAGTGCATGTTTTCATGACATCGATACTTGATTGTGCTAGGCAGTTGGCAAATACCCAAACCACTAATCCTGTCGCCGAAATTATTGTTCTCTCCATTGTTGTTTTATAAAATACGATTTTGTTTGCACTTAAATCACTTGAAAATATATAGCAAATAAAACATATGTATACACAGTCTGAATGTTGTTAACTTACTTTTCGACTACGGCCATCGCTTCTCCCATGTCATCTATCTGGGGTTGGCACGGTATGGCCGTAGTCGATATTGTATAGGCTACAGTTATTATCGTCGGCCGATGTCACCCGCAAAAGGATAAACATAAATAAGCCGAGATGAAGTGCAAAGTGATAGTCATATTTTAATAAATAATTCTTTAGTTACAACCTTGTACAAGCAAACACAATAATTTAGGTCGTCCCCTTTTAGATGGAGCGATGACCTCTGCGAGATTACGGGGAGTTGCCTAGGCGCTTTATTTATCGATCCGGCAATACCTAAGATATTTTGACTGATATTTTTTTTATAAAATATAAAAGGGGGTTTCTCGTTTTGATCGTTCTGGTTTCTAGCTCGAGCGTTCTCTTGGTCGGTCGAAATAATAGACGCCTTATACAAAAAAATATTCTATGATGTAAAGTCAATAAAACTACGAGAAACTGATGCAATTCGCAAAAATCCTGGAAGTACTTATAGGATTAGAATAAAATTTAAATGGCAACAAAAAATATGTATAACAAAATAAATTGAAATCGGTTCATAAGTTACTAAAGAAGGGTTACGAGTAAGCGATTTACTTAATGTGACTATGCAATTCATTAACCACAAAAATATGCTGCAATTACGGTTTATTAAATGGAGATGGGTATGGAAAATACATAAATACTACGAAATATTTTTTTTACTATTTTATGCCGCTTTTCTTTATGGTTCTGGAACTATAACCTGCTGCCGCAAGATTTCATTGCTTGGAAAAATGCCTAAAAGCATTTAAATCGCTCGTTGTGACCGTTTGTGTAATTTAGATTTAGACCAAATATAAAATAAATATCCGCTCACGCCCGTAACCCAGAGGGGTAGGCAGAGATCATGGATTTCCATTTGGCGCGATCCTGGCACACCTCTCTCGCTTCTTCCACATTCATACATCTACGCATGCATGCTCGTCGGTTATGGGTGCTCCTTATATCGCCCTTTTTTAGTAAGTCATTAATCTGATCGATATAAGTTCTCCTAGGGCGTCCCCTACCAACACTGCCACTCACTTTTGCAACATAAATTTGTTTTGTTATTCTCTCTTCATTCATCCTTTGAACATGCCCGAACCACCGAAGCATACCTTTCTCAATTCTAGTCACAACATCCACTTTTAAGCCACACTTTTCCCTTATAACGCTATTTTTAACCCTATCATTCAAAGTCACGCCTAACATACTTCTTAAGGATCGCATCTCAACGGCATTAACTCTACTAGCATGCTTTTCCTGCCAAACCCAGCTCTCACTTCCATACACTAAAGTGGGGACTAGTAAATATCTTAAATGTGCATATACAAAAAATGTGTGTTCCTTTATCAAAAACAACCAAATCTTTAGCTTTTTACCGATCGTTTTGAAATTTTTATTAACGTTGTATGTATATAAGCAAACATTTTTATGTATTCCTTTTATCCGGAATATTCAACTGTTCCTGGTGAATACATAAAACCGAATCGAAAAATACAGAAAATATCTATTACAATATCGGTTGCCATGGTATTTTTTTTGACATTTTGTACTAACAACGACATATAGTACTTTATTACTAAATAAAAGATTCGATATATATTTTGTAACACAAGCTAGAGTTATAGAATTTCGAGCTGCTCGACCTCGTCTAAGATCATCATCCACTGAGAACGAATCATACACGTTGTAAATGGATCAAGGCGTATTTATAACTGCGAATCAAAGTGCAGTAAACATGATCTGATTGGACATTTTATTTGATACGCATTTCAATACGAATTGCCGCATTTTGGGTTGTTGTTTTGTCAGATCTGCATTTTGGGTTGTTTTGCAGTTGTTAGTCATATTTGTTTCTGCACTGAATTCTCTGGAAAGTAAATGTCACTATTATTTGCAATAAGTGTCCCGTTCCCTAAAATAAATTAGGTGTTTTGTTGTTTGGTGCAAGATAAACGAGATATTGTGCAGTAATATTACAAGATTTACATAATCTTTATCTTGAATTATGCTTTTTTATTAATCGAACTACCAAAATGTTGGCACTCCATTTAATATTATAATTACGGTAAAAATATAAAATTCCACAAATGAAAACGAGAATGATAGAATACTCGAAACGTAGGAACTGTTATTATGTTTGTTTCTTCCTTAAATAAGGTTCCAATACTATAAAAATTATTTATGTATGACACTTTTATATTAAAAACTAGCTGTGCCCCGCGAAATCACTCGCCACAATGCAAATGCAATGTAATCTAACTGACGAAAGTCCAGCCTCAGCTGAACCCTAGAACTTCGATTTTTTTATGTTTGTAAGTATTAACAAAAATCTCTGCAAAATTTTAAGTCTAGGCGAAGTAGTATATAAGTCCAAATGTTTCTATATCCAGATATTGTGAACTACTTGTTGCTTTCGTTAGTACTT
This sequence comes from Papilio elwesi, assembly GCA_029849275.1. NCBI lineage: Eukaryota > Metazoa > Arthropoda > Insecta > Lepidoptera > Papilionidae > Papilio > Papilio elwesi. Next base: position 6,659,113 of record CM056701.1, on the reverse strand, counting down.
TCTGAAGACGTGCACCAGTTTATTATCCTTATCTAATTTTTTCTCATCTGTCTTTCCTTATTAGATTAAACGCCGGTATCTTATGATTGACGACAATATTTTCATTGTTTCAAAATATTTTTTTACATAACACTACAAAGTACGTAAAGGAGAAATAAGGCCTCAGTAACACTTATTTAATTACAAAAAAAACCTTCCGACTAGTTCAGCGTCCGTGCTCCGGCCTTCTGTTTCCATAACAGGTTAACAACTTGAATACTATTCCCTCTGTATCATACATCTCACCAAGCAGTTTTTATCTTTTTTTAAAGACAACTTTTTTAAGAATATGCCAGCTGTAATAAGTGAATTGTATTACAATTTGTTTTGGTACTATTATATTCTATGCTAGATATGTTGCATTTATACAAAATCACAGGTCAAAGTGTTTCAAAGCGTAATTCAAATAATTAGAAAAGGAGTACATGACGTAAGCTAGAGAAAAAGCGTTCCAATTGGGACGCTTTCGAGACTTCACTTTTCCACAGTTAATCACATATCTGCTACTCTCAGTGTCTTAATATCATTGCTACTGAAGCTGTTAAAATATTTTATAACTAGTTTTTTTTTAATTCAGTTATGGTTTTTAATTTCTTTCTAAACCTTACGTAACAAACAAGATATTCAAGAAGAGATTTGTGTGTCATTAAATTGATCAGTTCAATTATGTAAAAAAATTAAGCTTGTAGGATTAGGGTGACCAAATCACGGTGTGAATAATATATTCGTTTTATCGTATACAACTTTACAGTAATGTCAATATCGCGCGGAGATTAATTAACCGAGTGGGTATTGCGGTTATTGTAAACCTTTTAAAAAATGCATTATAATGGATATGAAATAGTTACGTTGCGTAAAAACATAGTATTCACATTATAATCTCAATGTTTATTACATTATAATTAATATCGTCAATTCTACGATCAATATTAACAAAGCTGTATTGTTGGCTAAATAATTCTCGACATTTTTACAAGGATGCCAAATATTTATAGTTTATGCATTATACATATTCGGAAGTAAAATTAAAAACTTTACTTCCGAATAATCATTGATGTGGAGTCAAGGTCAATGTAGGGAATTTATTACGTTGAATAATTTATTGTATGTATTTTTGTACGTTTTACCACTTAACATATTTCTGCTCACGCGGCAATGACCCATTTACTGTACGTACGTCACTGATTGAATCGCATGGATCTTATCGCGGTATTTAAAACTACTTAATAGAAAGAGTATTATTATATGGTTATTGTTAGTTATGGCAGTTTTCTATCGATAATATCTTGTTAGATCTACACAGGATGACCTAAAGGTATTGTAAAGTTTTGTAAGTTCTTGTAACACTAAATCGTTATGCGAAATCTTTTCAATTGCAGGTAAAATATTGTTATTACCCTTATTAAAAAAGACACTTCTTTCATATTTCCAATGTCAGTCAGTCTCGTAAGTACCTGGGCGACCGAGATTCCATCTGCGCTGTCATGTCTGTCGTAAGATTGTTTTTTTTTTTCGAAAATTATATTTAGGAAATGATTAATGTGATACAGCGCCCTCAATTTTCAATTCCTCGCTAAAGCGAATATAAATATTATAAGATGTCTATAAAGTAGAGAGTCTTGGTTTTAAAATTACAAATTATTACCATATTTAATTTTAAAACATTATTTTATCACTTATAAGTTATAATTCGTACCATAATGTTAAACGCATGCCAAGCGACATATGGCTACAACTTTTATGTCTTGCTCTTTAAAAAAACTACCTTAATTAATGGAGTTTTGAAGTTACTTAACAGAAATTTACTCATTAGAAACCTTGTTATTATGTACTATGTCTACTTTATTCAAACTAAAAACAGATGAGAGTATTGTAATAGTACAGGCCATCCCCCTTTTAGTCACCACCAAGTGCCAAATTATCGCTATCTTACATCATACTTATTCGCTTCATGATCGTAAATAGCTATGTTATCGCCAGTAGAGATGTTTATCTTGGGGCGAGGACACCAATAACTGACGCTGTTTACTCACAAATGCAGCAATCAACGTATCGTCAACAATTGCGCACAAGCTTCAAAATACTTAACAGCAACAGTACATAAAGGCAGGTTTACATGTAACCAATTGCCGTATTTCTTATGTTAGGATTAGTTAGAATACTTATGGAGCTCAATGAGTAGTGGTTTATCCTGATAACTGGACGCTAAGTGAGCTCACTTCGTATGACATTTTCTTTTGCGCTATCCACAACAAGCTTTCTTGTAGTAGAACCACCGTTATCCATCAACAAACAACGGTCACCTGTCTGAAAAAATTAGGAGAGTTCACGTCTTTTAAACTTATCCTAATTGCTCATTCCTTGTTCAATTTAATTCTATTTTATAAGAAGGGGAGCCTGAGACAACTTTGATTTTACATTGAAAGGTTTTACCTTGTCAAAAATTCGAAACTCCTACTTAAGAAGTGGTATACACCTAGGGACTTTCAGTGAAACAAATTACATATGATTAAATTGCTTTTAACACGCTTTAAAAACTTGACCCCTAGTGTATATATCAATATAACGAAATCTTTCAAAATAATATTTACCGAGTTCATTATATCATCCGTGACATGATATCACAGAGCTTAATGTTTATAAAAAGCAATTGGGAATGCATATATCCTTAGAGATATAAACTGCGATATAAAATATAAACTGTACATTGTCGACATAAATTGATCTATAATTGGCTCAATGTAAACCTGCCGTTAGATATGAAAGCCAACGTCGTACGATGTCATGTCATGAGATGAATTGTTATGAATCTAAAGGATTTCAAGGCGATCTATAAATAGAGATCCAAGCATTAGTAAAACTATCAAGATCGAGTTGTTTTTATACACAAAACTCTACGCAGGAAATGTCCCAATATTATAAATATTAATGTCATGGAATCCTCTTAAAAATGTAATATTACCGACTTAAATGAAATGAATATAAAATTTTGTACACCTAAGGACCGATGATATAACATTTTTCTTAACATCAACATTGTCTCTTCTCAGGATCATTAGACATTAAATTACATTTTTTTAAATAAAGTTTTTTTTGTGTTTTCTTTAGTATTTATACTAAAAACATTTTACCGTTGATATATTCGAAATGATTGACGCTAATTTCCTCGGTCATGAAAACTAGCACAGACCTGTTTAAAGTCGTGAGATTTAAGTTAGCAGTAATAAGTAATTTCATGACTATGATTTGTTTGTATAACTTAAATAAACATGATCATGAACAGTTTGTTTTGGTGTGAACCATTCATTATAGAGCCTTATTATTATTTTTTATAAATCAGCACTCACCGTTTAAACTTTGAGATTGATTTAAGAATTGGCCATGTTTATAAAAAGGAGAAAATAGGCTAGACTCTAAGTACCGCGCTTAAGCGATATCGATTGAGATGTGTTAGAGTTTCATTTCGGTTCTAATATAACTGACGAAAACGGGATAGTTGAATTAACATTCATAATAATTTATTTATCCAAGTTACTAAGTTTAAATTCTCCCATATAATAAAAACATGCTTCACAGCAAGATAACATTATTGTAAACAAAGGTTAAAATTCGTAATTTTTTTTGATTGTAGCAAACTAGCAAGCGGATCACCTGATGTTAAGTGAGCGCTCCCCTAGACATCAGCAACAAGCAAATGTGTTGCAGATCCGTTGCCTACCTCTAATGGACAGAAGAGGGCATAGACAGGAAAAAGGATATCTCCTTCTCTCCTTTAACGCCCTCCCTGTCCAACTCAACTTTTCCCGCTCCCATCGTATCCTTATAAGGAAAGTGTGGGAAGGGGAAGACCCCTTCCTGAAGTTAGGCCTCCGGCACCTCACTCATCAGACGAAACGTAGTATACTTCTACTTCACGCCTCTTTTCTGTGAGGTCGTGGTATCTCACCGGTCGAGCTGACCCATTCGTGCAACAGATGTTGCGGGCTCTGCCTACCACTGTTAATAAATATTTTATATTTTCTCACATTACATAAAATTAGCTATGCATATTACACAATTTCACTTCACGGTTTTCACAAAATTACAACATTCTGATGAAAGTTTAAAAAGTGTAACGTCCGCTATGCATGGTAAATGACATTTGTTTGTTTACAAAATTACATCTTGCTATAAAAAAATATGTATTAACACTTCAATAAAATGTTACATATTGTAATTTGCACGACGCTATCAGTCACTTATCACTATCTATATTTGATGTAGTCGGTGGTCGGGGAAAATTTAATTAGCAAGTAAGGTTTCATCTCGTCTTCGTCTCTCAGTAATTTTCCACTGTTTGGATTTTGATTGATGTAGTGGCAAATATTTGTTACTTTATGTAGCTGCCAATTTTTGGAGTTCGACGTCTCAATGCACTTCCATAGATCAATAGACTAAAAATAACCACTATCGTACATTTACAACAATAACACTAATATAACGCCTATAGTACAGACAGTAAAATACAATCTATCGAAGTATTTTAAGTTGTACACTTGTTAAGATTCTAATTAGAATTCATTTCTTAAATAAGGTAGAGCTTTAATAGGTTATTTTAGAACATATCCCTCTACGCTAAATGCAATCATTTTAGAACCTTCACAGATTCATAGTTACGCAAATAAAAATATAATTGACAAAGATAATTATTAGCTGTTATCTAAGGATAACGGTACGGTGGCATCATCATGTCCTAATATCTGCACTAGATTGAAAGATTGCTCTAAAATCTCTTTAAATGAAAGGAAAGGACAAATAAAGAATGGAGTATAAACCGATTCGTCATTCTTTAGTCGCGTTAGCATTCTGCATACAGAACCATCACGATCAATCCTTATTGATTGTTGTTGTTGAACCCTTGTTCTTACAGACGAGCTGCCGTGTGTATATTGTATAGATAGCAAGGTTTTCTTTTTTCATTTATAGATTTATTCTTGAAATCACTTACAACTTCCATATACAGCTTCCCATGCTGTTTTTTTATTGGTTCTTATACTACTTTTTACTGCTACAATTAGTTATTCAACAGCGATTTTGCCACTGGTGGTTATTTTATGGACACCGAATAAATACTCTTGATCTACGTAGTCGACTGACAAAATAGGCGCCGAGGTACGCTATTACTGCAAGCGTTGCGGCTTGTCGAAGGCAGATGTCGACGTGCAGTTGAATCTGTCGTAGACAAAATGCCGCTCATGTGTAAGTACACTAGATTAGTTGGTCATGTAATAAAACTAAAAGTAAGTTTTCACAAACAATCTCATCATTGTTACATATCGAATAACTGTATCTTAGTTGATCTATTAAAATTTGAACCTAACTCTTTGTAACAAGAATAATTAATACAAGTAATTGTATTACTTATTCTTGTTAATAATAAATAATCTGCATTAACGTTGTTGGGGTTGATAGAAGTAATAGATATGTAAATTGTAAAGCAAAGTGATTTTCAACGTAACATTGGCCGTGTAACGCAGGAGGCCAAATGGGGCTACAGGCGTACGATGGGCGCGATGTTCGCATACAGCAAGCAAGCAGATCGTATGCTGATGTCGTACAATTACCAGGTGCAGCAGTGCGCTAGAGCCGGCCACGCGCGCACCACCTCGAGAATGAGCCTTATACAGTGCATCAGGTGAGTCGACAGTATATTATGATCCTAGTTAATAGACATACTTACTCTAGATATCATGTAATACACATTACTCACCGTAGGACACTTTTTTAAGTTTAAAGTAAAATAGGAGCAATATTTTTCAGAAATACTACTCGTGCACACACGAGTTCTGAATCAAATAATGTCACAGTGGCGTTCTTGTTTACTTGAAATAATCTAAGAGTACTATCGTAGTACAGCTTCGTGCCTCAGTGATGGAATGGAAGATGGTGGTCGGATGCGACGCATTCCATCTATCTCTACATCCAGCAGTAACCGACATCACCTAAACAATTACAAGAAAATGTGCTGTGTTAGTTCACCATATGAAACTTTAGTCTACTGCCACAAATAACAGCCTTCGTCATAGTCTAAGTAGGAAAAAATATTTCGGTTAAATTGCTTTATGAAAGATATGTTTTTAATGTTTATGTACATCATTCAAAGCTCGGTTGAGACTTTGTTTTTAATATATAAATCTATAATACATAGATAGATCAAAATAGTTGCTTTTTACCGCATTTCGGATTCTTGGGAACGGAAGGGAACTCTCTCTCTCTCTCTGTCTCTCCTCCTCTCCTCTTACAAAGTGGATAACGATTTATATCTATTCCCGTGTCAATTATTTATAACTTGAATGCTTTTTTCACATTCATAATTTCTAGCCCAATATTTTTGTATTTCCCAAGGACAATGTCTTATGTTTTCGCTTAATACGTAATATCAAAATAACTTTTAAGACGACTTGAAAGTTGGCAGCCTAACCGGTTTCGTCTTAATATATTAATTTAAAAACAAGATGTGAGTTTAACTGTAAAAGGATGTGAGAATTTATTCAAAAAACAAACATTCGAAACATTCTAATGTTCATATTATAGTGCTTCTACGATGTCATTGTTTTGTTTTCATTATAGACATCATTGCATCATTTTTGTAATGTAGAAGCCCATCCATCCCTTATTCTACTTCCTTGTTCTTTCGTTAAAAAATAAAAATAAACTTTTTAACGGTCAAATAATTCATCGCCTTAGTTTGTATTTTACGATTTAGTAAAGACGCAGTTTATTAATTGTAAAAATATTTTGTCAAGTGTATGGCGATAGTTTTATGTCCCTGTCTTATTTAAAACCAAATTTGTTATTTTATTTTATTATTACTTATATTCTCGATCAAAATAACTTAAATAATTATAATCAATATGCATTTCAAGTCACCGCCAAACAGTATTCGTATAAATTTTACAAAAGGTAGCAGGACTGAGGTAAGAATAAGAACTGGTTCTTAAATAATACTGGCCAGTACGAATTGGGTTTTTTATTGCAATTAGTTGTTTGGTTTATATTTAATCATGGTATTTATTCATGGTGATGTTTACAAACAAAGCGTAACGTGCCACTGGCAGGAAAATATATTCGCGGATATTATAGATTAATTACATTGTTATTCTACTTAATTACCGTCTACTGACTTGCTTTTAGGTCATATGTTATATTTAATGATTGAGTTCTTTACTCAATACACTTTAAACCAGTTGTCGATGTGTACAGATTATGTCAATTAGTTCGAAAATGTAATATTTATTACGTTTTTTTAATATAATAATCGCTTTTTACTTAACTTATGCATCTTATTTTGCAAATTCAAAGAGGTGTACAGTCGTGCTAAAAATAGCCAGCCTGTTATTATAAATCGTAGAGGGGATTGAAGAGTTCCTTTCTTTATGAAATTTCTTTAATGTGTCAGATTTTTTTATACAAGTGAGTGATACTTGAAGAACCGTGAGACCAACTCTAATTACTTTAACCTTTTGTATCCACTGTATCCGAGAGATATCATAGTTTGCCCTTTTTTAATAGAATTGCCAAGTCAATGGCCTATCTCTTCTGACTTCCTAGCTAGATAGTTACTGACATGCGAAACAATATTGAAAAAAGTGTAGGACAATTAGTGACCTATATTTATTGCTTTAAATTTAGAACAAACTCCAACACTTGAGACAATTTATCGAACGATCGTTGGAAGACAATTCAAGTTGTCCCTACTATACCTGTGACTGACTTATCGCTAGCTCTATAAATAATCTGTTTACCGCAATAGTTCGTAGGGTGACTATCGTTAGGTCGGCACATAGTGACAGTTCCAATATAAATATGTAAGTTATCCGTGCAACTTTCGGACATCACTAACGCGAGCCCGTCTCAGTGTCAATGGACATGCTGGCTGCCTGCCATCGCCTGTCTTAGACACTATCGGCTCGACAGTCGAACAAATGCATGTCGTCAAATGCTCAGCTAACCTTCGAATTGTACAATATTTCATACATTATGTTGCAAAAACTAATAATAACAAGTAAAATAGCTTTTTAATCGTAATATTAGTAGTGGCTTCTTCAAATTCGAAGGAACTTGATAGGTATACATTAGTCCTAAGTAGACTATTACGGGAAAAAGCCATATCAACAAATGTTTAGTGTTTCTGATGCCTGCCCTTTGCTTTTGCAAACATATTGTTGCCTTGTCACTATTTATCATCCTTTCAAAATTCCCGAACCATCGAAGCACACCTTTCTCAATTATTAGTATTTTACCGGTGGAAGAGCCTACAAGAATAACATTTGTTGCACGAATGGGCCAGCTCGGCGGTTGAAATACCACGACGGCGTTTCGCCTTCGTTTAGGATCAGTAAGGTGCCGGCAGCCTAATTCTCCTCCTCTTCCCCTTCCAATCCAATTCTACTAAGGAAAGGTTGGGAAGGTTGTAAATAGGTAAATAATGTATTTTTTCCTGTTCGTTCATTAAAGGTAGGCACCGCATCTGCAACTCATTAGCTTGTTACAGATGTCTATGGCGGTCAATTAATATCGGGTGAACCGCTTCCTCGTTTGCCACCTTCTTAAAAAGTATTAGTCTGAAGTACAAAAATGAGTTTCACATTTTAGTATCAAGGCAGTTCAAAGGTACGACATAATCTAGGGACTAGAACCGGTTGTAACCGGCGCTGCTATCACGCTTACTCGCTAATAGATAACAAATGAAACGCTCCGGCAGTCACTCGAGACACGCATGGACACGGACGCTCTTGACACGACCAAATATTGCTCACAATAACGTCACTTAACCATCAGCGATACTTAGTTTTAAACATGTAGTTGTTTATGCGTATACATTTTTAACCTTAGTTCACATTAATTACCTTTGCCAACAATGACTTCACATAATCTCGCATTGAGGTCAGTTAAGATGAGATCTTTTCGACATTTTTGCACACCGGCTAGTAATAAAACAGTATATAATATTAGTACAATACTTTTTTTTATCTTTACTGATAAGTCACATGGTACGGGTCTTTGAATCTTTTGTACTCTTCCTTAGATTTTTGGTTCTATTCTACGGACTAGGGTTCTATACTACTTGGGGTTATTGGATAAAACTTCGATACTTCAGGATTCATAATATCATTACGCAGATGCCATACTAGATATAACTGGAAACCTCCAGTTAAAGAGCAGATTACGCACGCACCATGATATTAAGATCTTTGTCGTTATAAAAATCCTCATTGGCGTTAAAAACAATCTATTTTTGTAATTCTGAATTTGTATACAATTTTGTTTATCGCCACGACAGCAGATAGGCCAGCGTTTGCGTCAATGAATACTAAAACAATAAGATATCTGAGAAAAGAGCACAGAGGTGATCCATTAATATTGAACTTACCTTACAGGCACATTGTGCAGACGGAGGGCCCCCGAGCCCTATTCAAAGGTCTCGGGCCGAACTTGGTGGGAGTGGCGCCGTCGAGAGCGATTTACTTCTGCACCTACTCTCAAGCGAAGGCGATTCTCAATCAGCATATACCGCCGGACACGCCGATCGTTCATCTTTCAGCAGCAAGCGCTGCAGGTGACAAAATTAACTGTCCTATTACTCGTTTAACTTTATTCATTCTCGTTTATCATACTTCTACATAATTACCATAAGAAGTACACTGCACTTATGAATGTATTTCTTATAACTGGGGAATGTAAAATATGATCAACTTAAAAAAAATGTCACTAGTGAAGATTAGGGAAATCCACATTAAAACAATAACTGTAAATGTCTTCTTGTAATGGTTTCTTCATCTTTCAGTGATAGGTAGACGGTATACTTAGCGATATAATGTATTTGTTGACCGAGTGCGAACTCCGCCAGTTTATTGCCTTCTTTCTATTCAGCCAAAAGTCGTCCACCGCTGGACGTAGGCCTCTCTCATTGTTCGACAACAAGATCAGTCCTCTGCTGGCCTCATCCAGTTGACTTCCGCAATTTTGACCAAATAGTCGGTCCATCTTGTTTATAATCTGACTAGTCTATATTATAAACTGTACGACCATTGAATTCATTAACGTCAAATGCAACAAACCATTTTTTTTCTTAAATAAATATAATCCTACAAACCTAACCTAAAATTATCTTGTATTCATACGTAAACTTTAACGGAATAGTGCTAGCAAAACATCAGTTTACAATTTGACCGCAACAATTTGAAAACTGTCGAGAAATGCTACTTGGTTGCGAATGATTTGTTCAGTTCATAATTTACTGTCAGTTTATAATATATCTATTAAGATTACAAATTGACGAAGTTCGCAATCCCTCGGTGACATATCCATCAAATATCAAGAAGTTATCGAAATCAATAAATGTTCGAATATTTTAATTACAATTTCAATCGATGGTCCAATTGATTTTCGATTCATTTCTACACTATTGCACCACCGTAAAGCCCCAATCAACTAGATGAAGTTAGTAAATAAATAAATATGCGCTCTCCCGTCCGTAACCCAAGAGGGATCCTGGCACACTTATCTCGCTATCCATACATCCAAGCATACATGCTCGTCGGTTACGGGTACTCCTTATAAGTAAGTAATAATATATTTATTGCAGGGTTCATGTCGTGCACTATGACGAATCCGATTTGGTTTGTGAAGACCCGTCTGCAGCTGGACGGGCAGAACATTACAGCGGTGCAGTGCATCAAAAGGATATACGCCAAGACGGTACGTTGTTCATAGCCCGGTAACCCACTACATAAACATTTATATTTAGAAGCCGCAGCCACACAATCTGCCAATGTTTCCGCTTTAGCTTTTCAATAGTTACCCGTACTCGCAAAGAACAAATGGTCTTGTTTTTAAATGTAGGAAATGCTTGCTTTGCTCGCGTGAGAACTTTAGACTGTACAATGCATTGCAAATGTGGAGGACAATAATACTTTATAAGCATTGAATTATTTACATTATAATATGAAACTTAAATACGCTTTTTAAAATACTATTACGATATGCGAAAAGTTAGTGTTTCCCAAACAATATTTTGTTACCGCCACGTAATTGTCGCACTGCACCTTCGTAAGCCCCTCAACAGTTTACACCCCTCCCTCGCTGGGTACTTTAAGTTAAAAATAATTATACCATTATTAGTGCGAAGTATGGAACGGAAATCCTACGATCCGGTATTTTACTTTGTCCGTTAGCGCAAGCGACAAGTCATAACTTATACCCTAACTGACCTACACGAAAATTTCGCACAACATTTATCATACCACCGAATACTTTTTCATTTTATTAGTTTCTATTAATATTAAAAATTCCATCTATTGATATAAATATTTATAGTAAATTTTATTTTGATTTGATTGAATTTAAACATTTAACAAGTTGTGGGAGTTACGGCGTCAACCAACCAGTACATTGAAGCTAATTTTACGGATGTTATCGCGTTTATTTCATTTTTTGGGTCTGTTAAATTTCAATGTGTGTTATTCGTGTAGAGGAAATTCATTAAATTATCTACATGTCGTGAGGCAAGTCTATGATATTTATAACTATAACAAATTTTACAGATATATTTTAATGTTTACTAACTACCGCAGAAATACACGTCTCGGTGAGCCTAAGAAGCCTTTCGCTAGGTTAAACTAGTACATGTGAGTATAGTAAATTGAAAAGCTTGAAATAAATGGTGGAATATTTTTTATGAGTAGGGTACTCCCAGATTACACAACAGCAACACGAAACATGATCCCCACGCATGCCAGTAAGTCAGTGCGCAAGAAGTTATTTTTTTTGCAAATGGTAGATTTTGTTCATGCGACACAAGCAAGAATTTACAACAGTCACGCTTTAGGTATAGCGGTCACGTAGGTTTTTATTGCTAGTGAATTTGCTGAGTTTAGTTTTAAAAGTAGATAAGCCACGTTATTGTAATGACACCTTAGATTAATAAATTATGACAGATATTTACTATTACATCATTACTAACTGAGTAACTGGTGTCCGCGACTTGATCCGCCTAAAATAATTTGAAAGCTGCGCCAGTGACAGAAAAATTGAGGAACAAGAGATTAGCGTGGTATGGGCCTGTAAATACTGAGAATGAAAGTGGATGCTTACAATCGTAGAGGAAGACCGAAGAAAGTATGGATCGTGTGAAAGATAATATGTGTAAGAAGGGGGTGAATACAGATATGATGGCTGATAGAGGGGATATAAAGAGGAGGAACATATTGTGCCGACCTCAGATAGATGGCAAAAGGTCAGGAAGATAATGATCTATCTACCCGAGCAAAAATGTGGCGAGTTTCATGTTTTAGTGGTCAGAAGATTCGATTCAATATTTTTTTTAATTTCGTGTAAATAAAAAAAACCGTCGATTAATAATACCGTTACTAATCAATCATTCATCCATACAAGTAGTCATTTGCCATTAAGTATTTATTCTGAAGACAATGTCTCGTCTCCTAGTGATCTTTAACCGTCAGTTTCCTGCAATCCAGCTTATGATCTAAATTAGATCTGTAATTATGAAACATGCCCTTCGTCTCATTTCCCGCTTCTAGCGTTTGTTCCCAATTAAGATGGAAACTTTGTAAATAAACAAAGTTCACTTACCATACCTTGCGGCCATTACACTTTTTATACTTTCATCGAAGATGTCGTAATTCTAGGGAAATCGTGAGATAAAAATTAAAAGTTTTTTCTCGAAAATATTTGGTAATTGGTGTAACCCTTTGTTTACAATAAAAGATGGAAATCTTGATTCAATCCCAATACCCCCTTAGCATGTCCAATCAATCCAGTCGTTATAAGTTCGTGTAGTATGGTTTGGCAATAGGCGGAATAACCGAAAGGTTGTATTTCGGACGGCCAAGTGTTGTTAAATTAGTCTACAGATCAATTTAAATAATATTTTTATAGAATTATTGAGATAGTCTATTTCCATATGTTTAAAGCCCCCGTAGAATCTCAGTTGGTTAAAAACTGTAATAGTATCTAGATCCTGACCCTCACCCGTACTTTTGTAAATTTCCTTTCTTCATGCCCAAGTCACTGAATAGATAATAGTCTAATCATAAAATATTCTATTAAATAAGTAAGTTAATGGTATTATCTCCCTGATCTTTTCCGAGTTATGTTGGGTGGGTAGATGACCGTGGTCTATACTGTGCCGACTACATTTTTTACGGTCGGCCGCCTGCCTGACGCCAACCCTCGTCCGGATTCTCACAGCAAATATACGTTCCATAAATATACGCTTGCATTAGCACACATAAGTAGATATTGCATACATGGGTGGGATATGTGAACAAATGATATACAACGGCAAGCACTGTACCGCGACTGTTGGCGGCAGAAACAATCGATATGCGGCGCTCATTCAAGCGGCCAAATCTAAATCGAGCGATTGTATGTAGAGATGAAACATTTACATGGCGCAAAAAAATATTTTAAATTATTAAATAACTGAATTGTCGCTTCTTTTGATGTTACTATTGTAAACAGACAATACTTTCTCCTGTCTTCCATTTACCAGGTATGAATTAATATGATGTATGTGTGGTCGTCATAATTATACCGGGCTCTAAGAACAACCAAAAATATATAATATGTGAAAAATTCGCAAAATTTTTATCGAACCCAAATTCTCAAGGCGAAACGTAATGCCTATACACTTATTTTTTACGTGTATCAACTGATAATTCTATAATAAGCAATTTTAATCCAAAGTTCAATCAAAAATGATTATTTTTGGAAAGTTTTACACTATCAGAAGAAATTCCTTTACAATACAATAATTTACAACTAAATTTAGTTTTATAAAAATTTGATTGACAAGTTATGTTGAAAGAGATGGATCGGAAATTTAAGTTGCCAATGCGAGTGTTGGTAAGGGCACTTTAGGTTAACATACGATATCGTCACTCAAATAAATAAATATGCACTCACGCCCGTAACCCAGAGGGGTAGGCAGAGATAATGTATTTCCATTTGGCGCGATCCTGGCATACCTCTCTCGCTTCTTCTACATCCATACATCTACGCATGAATGCTCGTCGGTTACGGGTACTCCTTGTAGCGCCCTTCTTTAGTATATCATTAATCTGGTCGACATAAGTTCTCCTAGGGCGTCCCCTGCCAACACTGCCACTCACTTTTGCAACATAAATTTGTTTCGTTACTCTCGCTTCATTCATCCTTTCAACATGCCCGAACCACGGAAGCATACTTTTCTCAATTCTAGTCACAACATCCACTTTCAAACCACACTCCTCTCTTAAAACGCTATTTTTATTCCTATCATTTAATGTCACGCCTAACATACTTCTTATGGATCGCACCTCAACGACATTAACTCTTCTAGCCTGCTTTTCCTGCCAAACCCAGCTCTCACTTCCATACATTAATGAGGGGACTAGTACAGCATTGTGCATTGCCAGGCGAGCCTTCGTAGACACATTCTGAATGGTCACTACTGTACCTATAGCCCCATTCATTTTATTCCCACTCGTCGATCAACATCTTTAACATGTCTACCACCTTTACTAAACATACACTGTCAGCCAAAAGTTTGAGCCCACCTTGAAAAAATTACAATATTGAATAAAACTCCAAAAGTAAGTGCTCTACAAATTATTTATTTACCTTATTAAATAGGGAACTTTTTATGTAACATAAAATAATTTAAAAACTACAATAATTGCCATTATTATTAATAAAAAAAATATATTATTTAAACTAACTTTTCGTCGAAAAATCTTCCCTTACTTTTTATAACTTTTTTGACCAATCTTGGTAACCGGGCTATTAGTTTATTAATAGTTTCTTGTGAAACATTGTTCCAACTATCTTGTAAAGTCCTCCAGAGGTCTTCTTTTGACGTCGCACAATGACTACGGACGTTTCTGTCCATCTCCTCCCACAAAAGCTCTATCGGATTGAGATCCGGACTCTGAGGGGGCCACTCCATGTTTTTCAAAACTCCTTCCGTCTCTTTGTGCTCTAAATATCCCCTGCATAGTTCAGAACTATGTTTTGGATCATTATCTTGTTGGAAAATGAATCCATCTCCACCAATCAAACGTAGCCCGGAAGGAACATCGTTTCGCTCCAGTATCTCTTTGTACTGCTCCTTTTTCATTATTCATTCAATTTTAATCAAATCTCCGGTCCCATAGCCAGAGAATCATCCCCAGACCATAATAGAGCCTCCACCATGTTTGAATGTTGGCACTACACAGTCTACGACTACGTACTACGACGTACAAAAACTCTTCTTTTCGAACTTTGATTCATCAGTCCAAAGAACTTTTTAAAGTGTTCTTCAGTCCAATATCGATGAGCAAGAGCCCACTGCATACGTTTTGTTTTGTCTCCGTAACAGTGGTTTACGAACAGCTACGCGACCAAACAAATTGGCATCTCGAAGTCTTCTCTTTACTGTTGTCAATGATACAGGTTCCGGTCGAGTTTTATTGAGTTCAGCTCGAATTTCTGGTGCTGTTAAACGTCTATTACGCTTGCTTGTTACAACAATGAAGTTGTCTTCGCTAGAAGTGGTTGCTCTCGGCCTCCCCGAGCGCGGTAGGTCTTGATGACTGCCGGTTGTCTTCTATCGAGTTATTGCGTTATGAACACAAGTCTTCGATAACTTCAGCTTAGCGGCAATTTCTCGTTCAGACTTGCCTTCGTCGTATAGAGTAACGATGGCGGAACGAGTTTCACTGGAGATTTCACGGACTTTTCCCATTTTTGGAGATCTTCACTTGACAAAACAGTAGCTCAGACTGAATAGATTTAACCAAGACTAACTCCTTAAGTAGCCATGCTATGAATAGGATTTATGGCTTAAAATATTCCTAAATATTTATCAACGCAAAACAATAACCAAACAAGTACAAGGGAGCCGCCATATAATATAATGACAATTGCAACACCTGGTCCTTACGCGGCACTCTCTGTGGTAAATAAACAATGCCCATTTATGGCATAGTCATTGTGTAGAAGATAAGAGAAATGGTGTTTAGACATTCAAAATGATTAGTAGATTACACAGGTGTTCATATTGTTATGTTATCATACGCAGATTTAAAATATTTTGAAAATTATAACCTGTGTACAAAGTGGTCTCAAACTTTTGGTCGACAGTGTACATCGTAATACACAATGTCTTCATCCTGTTCAACCTCTTTGCCGTTAACATTTATATCAATGACTGTCTTACTTTGTTCTCTTTCAAACACCATAACTTTGGTTTTGTCTTTTCATTCATCTTCATACCTTTACCTTCCAATGAATCAGTCATTACATTCAGCATAAATTGTAAATCCTCCGCTGATGACGCAAACAAGACCTGGTCATCGGCGTACAAGAGATATTTTACAACATGCTCGCCTATTCTTGTTAATAGTATAAATGAGAATGTATGTTTGTGGACATCTTCATCCAAAATATCGGTTGACAATCACAATTTTTTGACACATGCGTTACCTATTATTCGAATACCAACCTCCGTACTCCATACGCGGAATTACCTCACAAAAATTTCCAGCTCGGAAATTGTGAAACGAGTGCTAAGCCGTGGGCCTGACGACCATATATATAGGTCGATATTTAGAAAATTCGTAATCGACAAGTGCGCAATATGCAGATGCAGAAGTGAGAGAGGACACCATAGAAGTTTGGAATTCATTCTGTTCTGGGTAATATTCATGCGGTGCGTCCCTGTGTCATATTAACTATACTAATATTGTAAAAGTATACATTTACTTAATTTTCACATTTTTGCAGGGCATAAAAGGGTTCTACAAAGGCATAACAGCTTCATATATGGGTATCAGTGAGACGGTCGTCCACTTTGTGCTGTACGAGGGAGTGAAGGCGAGGCTGATCGCGGCCAGATCTCTGGACGGGATCCCAAGCGACCAGAGGTCCCCTAGGGACTTCATAGAGTTCATGGGCGCTGGAGCCTTCTCGAAGACAATCGCCTCTTGTATTGCTTATCCCCATGGTAAAAAGATATAATTATGAAATACATAAATACTTCCACACTCACATCCAAACCTTAGATTAATAATACGTCATGAACAACGCATATCAGCAACCTAATATATTGTTCACATATCAGTTGCTGATATGCGGCGCAAGGAAAGTAAGGTTGCGCCTTACAGACTTGAGTCATTTAACAGAAGCCCAATCCTCGCTCAATCTTTTACTCTTTCTCTTTATAAAAATGTAAAATAGTCCTGTCATGAAAAAAAAGGTATTAAGTGAATGGCCTGATTATTTAATAGCTCATCTTACCGCTAAAAGAGGAGACAAGGTACATTAGTAGAAAACAGCTCATTGCTTAAAATTTATAAGGGTATAAACAACATTGGTTGTAGGAACGGGCCGGCTTGATCGGTGCAATACCATGACCTCACAGAAGACAGGATTCTGTGTTTCATGTGACGAATGTGGTCTAGAGGCGTAATTCGTCCCTTTCCTAAACTTCTCTTTTAAATAAAGGATGGGGATTGGTAGGAAAAGGAAGTTTATCTACTGCTAAAAGGATATCAACTCATTAGATTATTGCAAATACCTATGGGTAGTTGTCATTTGATATCAGGTGCAGAGCTTGCTTTATTAATATTTGCTTTTTAATATTGCAGAAGTTGCAAGGACACGACTGAGAGAGGAGGGAGATAAATACCGCAAGTTCTGGCAAACCCTGCACATGGTCTGGATGGAGGAAGGATACCGTGGTGTCTATAGGTAATTTTTATGTATTGAGGTATTTCATATGAGCTTGTAATATGGATTTTGAAAAGCTCTTCAATCTTTATAATTATTTATATTTATACTACCAGCTTCTGCCCTCGGTTTCTTTGGCTGGAAATTTTTGTTACTTGATTTGACTTATAACCTGGAGTTATAGGTAAATGTCAAACAGATACACTCATAGTAGTTTCATGCATTGTCATGGCAACCGACATTATTATTATTTTCTTATCCAATGAGTAAATTTTTTTGTAGAGATAAAAGGTAGGGTACCTTTATTAGGGGTAGGGGTTATTTTATGATATCTAATAGTTTGAGTTGTTAAAGTAACAAACTTACATTCCCATTTATAATATTAGTTAGGATAATATATTACTATAATATTCAATAACCCTAACTAGCTATAATTCTATTCTATAGGTCTAAAATTATCACTATTAATCCTTGAGTTTTTTAAAAAATTGTTAATAAAACTGTGAAAACACATTTTGGCAGTGCAGTTGCGTTTGTCCGCTTAGAATCCTAACATTTGATTTTAAAAACTTAAGTTAATAATTCTTGGAGAAACTGGGGGTAGTGTGTTTTGTTTATCTTTTGATTGTAATATTTTTACTATAAATCAAAATAATTTCACTCATATTGAAGACAGCCCTTATTTTTCAATATGTTACTGTGACATAAAAATGACAGAAAATATCCTAAATATTGGTTTTGACCCATTTATGGCATGGACTGAAAAACTATAACTATCAATATATATTTTTCTCTTGCAGGGGCTTAGGAACACAGCTGGTTCGTCAAATACCAAACACAGCGATCATGATGTCTACCTACGAGGCTGTTGTGTACCTACTTACAACACATTTCAACAGTTCCTTCTACGAGAACACTTAATCTCCCACATGGTGACACTTTGATCCCTTTCCTGCAGTAAACTTGTAGTTTACAGATAGCTTGCAATATAGAGATCAAGCAATTCCTTTAGTCATTGTGAACCAGATAAGTAATAGTACTACAAGCCACTTTAACAACTGTCATACAAATGTTTTTTGTTGACAAAACTACTGGTCTAAGGAATATGTTTAGAAACAATCAATTGAATATTCCTTCAACAATTAACTGGTACTGATATACTCATTCAAAATATAAATATTTCAAGCACTAATAAGAATTCCCCCGCTTACAAATGTCTGTTCATGTCATTTGAATCAGTCTCTTAACAGTGTATTTATTTCAGCGCACTTTTGTAGTTTCTACGGTGTCTCATATGGAGGACATATTGTTTTCAAAAACGTGTAGAAGTATGGTGCACAGATGTTATGAATCTGATGAATAGAAATTGTTAAATTCTTAAAAATATCATGTTTGTTATATCTGTAGAGGATGACTTAATTTGACAAAAAAAAAATGGTCAAAAATGTTTTTCCACTGTAAATATTATCTGATTTCAACTGATTACTTGGTTAACCATTTTATATATGTTGACCGAATAATCAACCTACGACTCCGAAAATAAAAAGGAAATATTGCATTAGTCATAGTTTTCTAGTCTCTTAATAAAAAACAGAAAATTTATAATTAATAAATAAGAAAAAAATATAAAAAATGAATTTAAATATAAATTTTTGGAATACATAAAGCGGCCGTAATTAATATCGGTTTAATACGACTGCTTTGAACATCAAGGGCCTGCGCGCATTAGATCATAATTAAATGTATTTTTAATTTGACCACAAAACAAATTACTTCATCTTACTGGCTTCCTTATCCTTCAGTAGTGCACTAGAAGTTACTATTTTCTAGGGCCATTAAGTCATTTATAAGGATAATTGTCATAATTTTTTTATGTATGTAGGTGTGTAGGATTGTTAAGTAAAACTCGAGTTACAATATCTAGCACGCTACTCCCAGTTTTAAAGTATTATGATATTAGATGTACTTTATGCGTGCGCGCATGAGTTTTATAACGGTTTTAATGTCAGATTTTGATTGCTTACATATTCTGAACTGTATTAAACTTGTAATATAATGTTAACTGTGGTCAATTTGCTTGTAGTAACAAAATCAAATAATACATTAGAACTTGTTTAATTTCACACATTTTATTGTAATAGAATGTATGGAAATATATTCAGAAGGTGTTAGTTTATAAATTATTGGCACATTTTTATTATTCGTAGTTTACAGTGTCACGGCAATAGCACAGATATGTTAAGTTGTAAGCTGTGATAAAGAGCTTGTAAATATCAGTTACGTTGATTACTTAAAGCTATTGTGTACTTTGAGCTTTCCCAAGATTGCATAGATTTCTTGGGTTTTGTTTGTTAATTTTTTCTGATATTGTTTAGTGATATATTTTTTTTCTTTAAGCTTAGTAATTATTCTTTATTTTATAACACAGATTTTGCTAATTGATGATAGAGCACAAGCAAGTAATATTAAGCGAGGATTCTATTGAGCTCTAATTAAGATGTGATGCAGACAGAAATTTGTTTGTTGAAATATTTCGAAAGGACAGATTTTGATTTAAATCAGACTGAATATAAAGATACTTTAATTTTTGTTTTAGGAAATAAAAGGTTATTTAAAAATTAAGTTTGTATTAATATTGTATCCTCTTCTTTACTTACAAATTATTAATACTCATGAAATTAATTTCAATAAAATAGAAAATAATATAACCCCTGCTAGTTTATAAAACGCTGCAACCATGTCAATATTTATAAAATTTTGTAATGTAGAACGATTTTGTGTTGTCCCCAGTATCACAACCAGTTTGTGCCTAGTTCTACTAATATCATAAATACAAAAGTCTGTCTGGATGTTTGTTAGAATAACACATGAAAATGGCTGAATAGATCTTAATTAACTTTAGCACAGAGATAGATATTACCATCAGGAATTACATATAGGCTACTATTTATTCCAGAAAATGTATGCTTCCCATGGGATGTTTTTTTTGCCTATTCCGAAACTTGGTTGACGCCGGGCGGATCACTGCTGTGTGGTGTCCTTTGCACAGTGGCATCCTTTGCATCCATGGATAAGCCATGTAATAAATATTGGTTTATAAGGAATATAAATGAAAAAAGAACTGCCATATAAAAATTTATTCACAATAATAGAAAATTACAAAGCTAATAAATACTTTAACAAACATTTAATACTCTTGATTGATTAAATGATAATGCTTCCCACACCATAAATAAGATAGAGATATTAAACAATTTAAAATATACAAAAATGTTACTCCCTTTAACTTAAAAGGGAAATATCAAAATAAAAACTCAGATGAGTAATGTATGAGCATGTTGATCTTTAGCAGTCTTAATATTGTTGAACAATCTAAATTGTTATATCCTAACTTAAAATTGGTTTCAATAAAGTCCTAACAGACAAATTTGTTATCAAAACCCACATGTGAGTAGAAATAGCATTTGGCTTGTCACTGGGATACCGTAATACAGTTGCGAGTGGGAAAAGGTCTCCCTTCAATGCTACTATAGGCTCTCTTCTAAACCAAATTACTGATACCACAATAACTGAAGCAACGACTACTTGTAATATAATATGCACTGACCCAATTATAGCCAAACTTTTACTCATCCGTGAAGATCGGGTCTCTTTTAATTGAGTTTCCAGTTTGTTGATTTTACGTTGCAATTTCGAATAAGCTGCAAATTCGTCTTTCATTGATATACCTTTTTGAAATTCTTTCAATTTTAATACTTCAGCCCAAGCAGCTCGTTCTTCACGTGATGCACTAGAGAAACATGCTACAATCTGAAAATAATATACCTCATATAAAACCACTAGCGAAAAATAAACTCATTTTCATAATATAATAAAATAAATACTATGTTTATTTTAACAATCAACGAAAACCGTATTTTTATATCGTAAACGTGGGTTCACACGGCCGAAAACATTCACATATAACATTAACTGAGTTTTGTCAGAGGGAATGATTGAGATAAATCTTGTACCCAGACATGATTTTATGCCAATGGAAACCCACGGTTAGATCAGCAAATTAAAAAACAAATTGAAAGAAAAAGAATAAAGTATTTACAGGTTTTACTAAAGTAGGGACAAGGGCGCTAATGGTGCACAAAACGACAAAGTAAACAAGTAGGAATCCATTTACAATGTCTAACATCGTGTTTTCGAAGTATTTTTTTTATTTATTTAAATACTGCTGTATCACTTATTTTCTGGAAGTATTTATTGAGCGAAGAAAATTTTAGAACTCTGAAAACATTGACATTAGGTTAATATATATAATATAACATGGATGGTCATGACATTTGCCGTACATGGAACCAACCAGGGTATGGACAGGATAGACTATACTAAGAGAAACAAAGTTTTTTATTAATTATTTTTGCTTATGATTTACGATAGACACAAATATTTTTTAATTTGTGGTATAGGCTTTATGTGTTTAGGTGTTACAGGTTTTATGTGCATAGAGAGTATGTATTGCATTGCACTATTTTTTTATAAATTGTCTAATAATTTAATTAAAAATTACCCACGTTGTGTGGGATCGGCACAATATGATGCAGTCTTTGTCCATACTGCATTGTACGTTTGGCTACAGGCTAGCTAGAGTTACATTTTTTACTAACTCTAAAATTTTAAGTTTTATATAGAACTATCGACGAAAATTACTTTATCAATCAGTCGAAGTTTGAAGCCATATATTGCAACAATGCCAAATCTTATCCTATTGCTGTTATTACTTTGTCTATCATCTATGGTCAGGTCGGGAATCAAAACTTCAAAACGAAATGAAAACATAACCTTATTATGTCACTGTGAATTCTTAATCCAATCTAAGTATTTAATCATGCAAAACAGAGTTTATTTGGAATCTTTTACGAAACCTGCAGATTACTTTAAATCACATAAAATTGACATATCGCTTGAGTCATTAGTGTCTTATGGGATCTTTAAGTTTTGTAAACCTTGTGATCTTGATATAGTATTTATTTTTAAAAATACGATATCTGAAAACAATGCGCCAGTATTCCAATTAAATGAAATAAATCTCAAGGTTTTCTTTATTGAAGATGTACCGTGGCAAGTATTGTCTTGTAATTTTCCAGTGTTAAAAAACGAAGACACTATAGTATCAGGACTGTGTGGCGTGGCAAGATATATTTGCAAACATAGATCCACAAAGAAATTGTGCGAAGAGCATGATGAGGGATTGCTTGGTTTTCGAAAAAGTTGCCTGCAAGCACCAAATGAAGTATCCATATGGACAAAATTTTGCGAAGTTGATATCATAAGGACTGTAAAAGATGTCATAAGCAATGAACTTTGGAATGAAGTTCCAATCAATTTAATTCGATTTGAAAATCATCTAAATAAACCTGTTAGGGTGCATAATGTATATAGATTAGCAAGGGAATTAAAGAAAGAAAATCTAAATATAAACGAAAGGAAAACAGAACACCGTTCAAATGAGCCTTTAGACAAAGAAAGATCTTCTAAGCTTCGAAAGTGGAAGTCAAACTACCGAAAAGCCCTGGAAATCGATTCCACAACCAAAATTGAGGATTTGAACATAAGTCATCAATTTGCAGAAGGACCATTTTTTACTTTAGCTGACCTAATATTGTTGACTTGTTATAAGATTATTTTTCAGAGATTAGGATTTAATTATTTTGAATCTCTTCTTCCTTTGACATATAAATGGTATGTTAATATAACTAGTATTTCAAACATAAAAGATATTCTAGATGTTTTGCCATTACTTTCATCACAATCTATGAATTTAGAAAATGTAAGTATTCCCATAGTTGATGATGTGAGCCTGTATAAATCCGATCCAAAGAGACACAATCCTAAAAAGAGATTATTCACCAAAGAGCTGGATATAGAAAATGCTTTAAATGCACTTAAGATTGGTATGGAGCTTTCAGTTAGCAGTAATCAATATGAATCTGGTATCACATGGAATGAAATCCCCGATGGTGCTAATCCATTTGCTGGACATTTACCAGATGTAAGAATTATGAGGAAATCTCAACAACTAGAAAATTTAGCTCTAGCTGTTTTAAAAATTGTGAAGGATGGAGATTTCATTGTAGATTTTTGCAGTGGTAGTGGACACTTGGGTATACTTCTAGCACATCTGTTACCTAAATGTACAATTATACTCCTTGAAAATAAAGAACAATCTTTGTTAAGAGCCAGGGATAGAGTACATGAAATGTGTCTAAAAAATGTTTATTTTTTCCAGTGTAATTTGGACTTTTTTGTTGGTAAGTTCAATATTGGAGTTGCATTACATGCTTGTGGAGTGGCTAGTGATTTAGTTTTGGACAAATGTTTGAAAGCCAATGCTAAATTTGTGCTCTGCCCTTGTTGCTATGGTTCTGTTCATGCTACAGATAGACTAGTGTATCCAAGAAGCATTAAATTTAACAGTTTAAACATTGACCAATATTTGTGTATTGGGCATGCTGCTGATCAAACTCACAAAGACCACCATTTGACAGAAAGAGGAGCAAGGTGCATGAGAATCATTGATTCTGACCGTGCCAGACTAGCTGAAGAATATGGTTACACAGTAACATTGTCAAGACTCACACCTCTATCTTGCACCCCCAAAAACAACTTACTGATTGGTGTGCCATCTTAGAAAAACAGTGTTTTTGATAAACAGATTACACTTTATTTTTTAACAAGTTTTAATACATTTTTACTATAATTATGTAAATACAGAAAACTTTATGTAAAGTACGATAGATAACACCTACACTTTTATATAGTAAGCACAAATACAGGAAATAAATGTTGAGCAATGTGACAAACATTTCACAGGCAGTTTATAAACAATTATAATTTAATCACTTCGAGCATAGACAATTGCTGTACGGCACGGTATGTAGACCTGAAAGAGAAATAAAATTTTTATTCAAACATAAATTGTGAGTTTTTATTATATTGTAATGATAAATTTTTACTACAAATGCTGTCTTATATATACAATAACTATTACATTTAAGAAAATTGAATAAGTTTTAATTAAAACTTGTAAGTTTATTTAGATTACACATTTTGACTCATCATTCATCCATACATTAACTTTGAAATGTACATTTGTGCAGCGGATACCTAAACTTAAACTGATCTTCACCACACTTATCTGTAGCACCAAATATAAAAACAAATGAGTACTGTGGACTCTATTAAAGTCTAGTACTACTTGATTATGGAAGCATCAAACATTGGAGTCTTAACAGGCAATTTGTAGATTACCACCGTACTGGCACAAATGAACCTGGATACAAATCAGGGCGCTTGTTATTATAATATTACAATCAACATATTTATTTTAACAAATCCCTTACCTGTATTGAATCATTACGGTTACCCCAGGGTACATTTTGTGTTGAGTGAAATTCGCCTTCGGATTCTATGCGACCGAAACCACCATACTTCTTACTATCTGAACATAGCACAGCCTGTAATTGTTGATTAAAGTATTAAGAATTGTTGATGGTGATTATTTTATTAACCTAACGTAAACAAATTCTTAAAAGATTCCTGTTTACAACATTAAACTAACTCTTACGATCATATTTTTCCAATACAGTGATTAAATAAACAGGAATGATTTTCGGTTTTACTTCAATTTAGAGGGTGTAAGTTATGAAATACTAAAAAACACATTCACACTAAAATAACTCAAGCAGTTAAATTGTAAATTGCCATAATGTATTTCACTACAATTTAATTTTAATAACTACCTGGTATCTTCCTGACACATTAACACCGACCCGGTAGTCAGTGAAACTCTGTGATGGATGGAAATTGAAGACAAACAGCAGACCAGCTCTCTCAAATGCAATCACTTTGTCACCTTCGTGTTTGCATGATACGAAACCCTGTGACGGATACACGTAAGTCAAGTGAATAAAATAAAAACTACAAAACCACATGATTGTAACATAATACTGCAGTGTAATTTGTGAAACTAACGGAAGAAATTTTATTATTTATGGTGACAAGCCTGCCCTTGATTATTACAATGCCTTGCTTTGCGTTACCTGCACTAGATTTTAAATACAATATACATTGTATCCAATAACTTTAAAAAATATATATGTATACATGAGCCCTAAAATGCAAATACTAACCGGATCAGATCTCAGCCAGCCGTGTTTCTCCTCGAGCATGTTCATGTCGCGATCAAACTCGTTGAGGAACTTGTACTTGAGGAGCTGGTCATCCACCAAGTTCCACTGGCGCCGCGCGTAGTGATACGACGAGTTATTGCCCGCGCGCGGGAAGTCCAGCCATTCGGGATGGCCGAATTCATTACCTGGATATTTTACATTTTTTTATATAAGAATATGTATCATATCTTCAATCATTTTATTATTATATTTCCCATTTGTAAAAAATCCCTCGTGCAATATTCCGAAGTACTTTATTTACGCATAAATTATTTTTTGCCCGACTGACGGTGTAGTAAGTATCAATTCTTTTTCTTCCCCGGAGTGCCATACACGTACAGGGTTTAAACATAAGGCTTGAATCTTTATCTTTTACGTACGGCAAGGATTGATACAACTTGCCGGCGTCATGGTTTCCATCCATCTATTATGATGTAGGTAAGAGAAGATTGAATAGGCTGCTATTAAACGAGAGCATACCTACACCACATAACATAAGGTGGACTTATGGTCAAGTCTTTGTTCAAGTTTATTCATTTTAAAAACACAACACACAATAAATTATCTACATAAGTATACCTACCTATAAAGTTGAGGTAGGCTTCCCCGCCAAGAGCGTGTGTAATGAGACGTATCATGCAATGCAGAGCCAGGCCGCGCTCCACCACGGGGCTGGGCTCGCTCAGCGTGCTCATGTGGCTGTACATCGCCGCGTCCATCAGCCAGAACGCAATCGTCTTGTCACCCACCAACGCCTGTCACAACCCAAGCCCAAAAATTAAATCGTTTAAATCAGAGTCTTAAAGTGTAACCTAACCTTCAATAGGCCCTAACCGTTGCCAATATGTTAGTGGACTCCCGCAACCACGAGCAGATATTGTCGCTTCATCTTAAGACGGATGGACCTAGGTGCAAAGTCCTATACGTGACATTGCCATTGACCATTGACCCTGCCATTCTAGAAAATTTTAGTGCCATCGGATATTCGTTCTAAGAGCAACATGTCATGAACCATGAATGAAATTTAACAATTCTTCGGCCAATGTTGGATTGGATTGGTTGGTCCAGCTGCGGATCACATTTATGATCTTGCACAGAGACTGTGATCATTGCCCTCTCCATTGCCTTTGGGTGACCTTGAGGCATCTTATGGAGCTCAAGTTGAAAGTGAAAAATAATAAAAACTAAAATCATACGAGCCGAGAAAAGTGATAAATTTTTAAAAGCAATTAAAAATGTCTAAGCATGTAACCTGATCGTGACTCTCAGCGTAAGCGACGGTGCCCTCCATCCAGCGTCTGTTGGTGAGCGTGTGCACGATGTGGCCGATCTTCCAGTCCTCGTCGCGCTCCTCCTTGAGCAGCTTGATCCACATGTCGGGGATGGCCATGCCCAGCCGGTAGTCGAACCCAGTACCCCCTTCGGCCACCGGACGCCCGGAGGCTGGCATGCCTGATACATCCTGCAATATTAAAAGGTACTGTTTATCAAAATAGTTATGACAATTATACCAAGAATCATATCAATTAAAGCAGTCAGGTTGATTTTTTAAAATTACTACTTTTCTTAATAAAATATTACACCAAAAACATGGTGATAAGCCAACTCACTTCAGCTATAGTGATAGCTCTGCTGTCCAATTTATGGATCAGCTCGTTTGCGAGCATGAGGTACACCAGGGCCTCCGTGTCCACGTTGAGGCCGAAATACTCGTCGTAGTGGCCGGAGAAGCCCTGCCCGATGCCGCGGCTGTGGTAGAGCATGGAGGTCACACCGTCGAATCTACGAAACGAAACGGTACTTATAAATATATTGAAGGGCCTTTGGAACCTAATTTTATCGGAATGCTATTAGATCCCTTTTTTATTTACATGTACTTGTTGGTACATTTATTTATTTTAAGGTACCCTATAATCATTTATTTACAAGGTTAATATTACGAATCTGCAAAACATGATCAAAATTAAGAATTTTTACTTATAGTTTAAGTGAAGTTTGCAGTAGTAAAAAAAATATAGTATTTTTTTACTTCTTTATTCAGAATTACCCAAATATAATGTCAACTTGATATTCACCTGAACCCGTCAAATTGGTACTCTTCTTGATACCACCTCAGGTTCGAGAGCAGGAACCTTAGCACCTCAGTTCTGCAAATAAGTCAAACACTTAGAAAAAAAAACGAGAAGCTACCTACATACCTCAGCATAGATTTACATTCTAATGCGTGGGTTGACGTATAATTTCAGAAGTAGGTACATCGTTAACGGATTAAAATTGAGGCTCAGATTATCGGTCGATGTTGTGTGATCTTATGAATTTGACCTCGACAAACTTACTCTGAATAGTTGAACAAGCGGCTGTCCCACAGCGTGTGGGTGCCGCGCGGGCCGTCGTGAAAGTAGCAGGAGTTGGTGCCGTCGAACTCGTTGAGGCCGTCCAGCGTGTTCTTGGACGCGTGCGAGTGCACCACGTCCAGGAGTACGTATAGACCCATCTCGTGCGCGCGGTCGATTAGCTCCTTCAGCTCGCATGGCGTACCGTAGCGACTGGAAAGTAACAGAAGTTCCGTAGTTTCTCGCGTTTGATACAGATATAACGTAGCTTTCTTTGTACGAAAACATTATGAAGTAAATGAGCAAACATATTTATGGTAAAGTGTAGTTTCTACGCAAGGTGTCTTCCACAAAAATATACCGTTTATTAGTACAAATGCCTGATAAAAAAATATTAAAAGATGACGAAAATTCTTCAATTTTTTTTAAAAAAAACTAAGCAACCTTAGACCTTCGGCCAAGGTAGCCGTGGTTTTGTGTTGTAAACGTCATTTCCGGACATCAGCTACAGGTAATTTGATATATATATATATATATATATATATATATATATATATATACATATATTAAGCTCAAAGAATGTCTCCTTGCACTTCCAAATCATATTGTCCCAGCCACTTCATTTGTTGCTAATTATTCTATTCTGGACCTAGTTTTTGGATGCAATAATAACGGACCATTTTCTAAGATCGTAAACCAGCAAAATTAGTAAAATTGTTTTGAATTTATTTGATTAATTCCTACTAAATGTTATCTGTTACTCTATACTGTACTAATATATACTCTATACTAATACTTCATCGCGAACTTGAAACGATACCTGCTTGCGGCGAAGAAACTGGTCACTTGATATCCGAAGGAAGCGTAGTAGGCGTGTTCCATTATCGCCATTAATTGTATCGCATTGTAGCCTGCAAGCAACACAAGAATAAATTATACCACCGCAGTAACTCTATCAAGTTTTGTTATGCCACATTTATAATCTACGCGTGGTATCGGTTCTACACAAATGTGTATATATATAATCTTTGTTTTTTAGTTAAAAGGTCTGTTTTAGTCCTAAGTTAAAGTCCATACTGTTAGAGCTTTATTAGAAAAGCAAAAGTCCAGGGACTAGGATTTGTACTGGGAAGCGGTTGAATTATTTCTGGTCCCACTTCTTATAACAATTAGGTTGAATTAATCTCAATTCAATAAAAGTTTGCAATTACTACTTGTGTGTATCACGAATCAGTTGCAACATTGGAGTATGTTTTTACTTTACTTCGAGAAAAGATTAGAAAATTATGTATATTCCTCAACCAGGGAAAAATAGCAAAACTTAAGTAAGTACCCTGGATTCCTGCGAAGCTTTTATAGCTATGTTTAAAGCAAAGACACTTGTCTATCTAATATTTTATATATCTATGTACATAAAATTCAGCATGTGCATCTCTCCATATTTCTGATCATCGTGTAATATAAATAAAAGTGACTTTATGCAGAAAAAATGTACAATTTTACCTTGTTTCTTAATCCTAGGTAGCACATTATCTTTGAATTCAGTGTAAGTACCGACTCTGCCCTCGGGCGTGGCAATCCCGACGTGACTCTCGTAGATGCGCAGCGATCTGGGCCTATCCACTTTTGGATGTTTGAACTTGTAAGGCTGAAAGAAAGTACATTAAATATTTTAACAGAGGTAGCCCACAGTAACATGTGTTGCACGAATAGGCCGGCTCGACCAGTGGTATACCAGACGGTGAAATAACAAAAGACATTCACATCTGCCTTCTGGTTCGAGGTCGTGGGATTTACGTAATACTTATACTTTTTTTTAGTTTTACTTCATGGCGTGAAGTTGCCCGTAGTCCTCAATTTTGAAAAAGCGAAAGAATATGAGAGAAATTGTGATTTGATTAACAAGCTGTACATTTGTAATAATTTTGAATATTACGTACCTGATCCGGTTTGTAAATAAAGTGTTGATAAGTGAATCCTTCGAATGGCTTAACGTAGCTTGCCCACGGGGACACCCTGTACAGATGTTCGTTGACTATGAGTTGGACGCGGGTGCCATGTTTCAGCGCACAGCTGCCACCTGCCTCGGCTGGGATGTGTAGCTCCCACTTCCCGTACTCCAACTTCTTGAATGGATGACTTTTTGCATTCCAGCCATCTGTAATGATTGTTACTTATTATCATATATTTTTTTAATATTTATAACTGTACCTAACTACTAACTATACTTACTGAACTCTCCCTGCAGATGCAGCGTGTGAGCACCCGGCGCCCACTCCCGCCAGGTGACCGACCCGTCGGAATTGAACTGTGGCCCGAAGTAACGATATCCTGTAGTAAAAGCGTCCACCCCGCCCTTCCACGACTCTATCCGATCCCATAGATCCTTGAAGCACCCATACCTAATACCATTAATGTATGCTTCAATAAAGATGTATTTTCAAAATAAACGGCAATCATATGGGAATATTTTGTTAATTGGTCCAAAATTCAAACAATACGCCATTACCAAAGCACTTAAGCATACATATATTTTCTGAACTATACTTTTTGTAAAAACAATATTTCTTTAGCCCATCATTTAGAATCACCCCAGCATACTTTTCAGGCAGAACATGAACAGAACACGTTCAACGTCGCCCGGGTAAATTTCAATATTGCAAGGTATAAAAAAAGTCACTAGTAACCTTTGTTAATCAGGATAAAGTGTTTATAACGAATCATTAATATCGGTTCACTAGGTTTACCATAATAAATACCAAATCTTTTCTATTCTACAAACCCTAGATCATCACCACTGTGCCTATGGCACCATTATTTTCTTCATCGTTTTCCATTTTATAATATATCTTATTATATAGTTGATATATCTGTATAATATTTGCAAGGAAACTTAAGAGAAGGATTAATAACCAAAATTCAGCTCCCGCTCAGTTAGTGTTATAGTTGTTTGATTTTATTGTTTTTCCAAACAAATTATTATAAGACCGCAGCAATGTAGTAAACAAGTGATTTCGAAAAATTCGTTACAAAATCTTGATTTTTCTTTTATGTCATTTCTTATTTTTAATATGGCACGATATATACTATATGAATCCTCTTTCTTAGCATATAATACATTTTTCTTTCAAATTAAATATTTAATTTCAAAACGAAACGACCTTTGCTTTGACATTGAGAATGTCGTAACAGCAAGAATAGCGCTTTAAGCGGATAGATACCTCCTCTTTCGTCTAATCTATTTTCAGTATCGAAATAAATACATTTAATAGTCCGGAATGTAAGAATATGCATAGAAAAATTTCCTTATTTTATAGTTATTTTTTAAGCCTCTGTACAAAACAGTATCTACTTAGCAAACATGTAAGAACTCGCAGCGCTAAGGCGCTTAAGATGACAAATACCGTAAACACAACTTCCTAACCTAATTTATGAATGTAAAATGTTTTTACTTTCTAAATGCAGTTTTGGTTTGTTAAGAATTTCTATAATATATGAGAAATTAAAAAAACTCACCGCCGGCGAATTTCACGTTCGTAAGGTTTTAGATATCCATCACGGTCGAATAATTTTGCTAGATCGGGGACAGGCACGTCCATCGGGTCCATAGCGGAATAGTTACCACCCATTATGTTTGTATGTAGGTAGGGTAGGGTATGTGCACACGCCAGACAACCGCGCGAAAAGATAACTGCAGTTTAAATGATAAAATATTTACGAGTTGTAGACTTAATGTTTTAAGATAAACAAGGGTCGTAGGTTATTGCAATAATCACGTATCTGTTAAAAATATTATATCGCACATTAATTATGCCTGTATCCATGAACAAATAGTACTATGCCAAAAGGTAAAAATATATAAATTTCCACAATTATATCGCTATTTTTTTATTATTAAGTTATTAAAAAACTTTAGTTCATTTTTTGCAAACAGTAGGATTTTGGGTTGAATTTCACTTAAAATTGATCTTGACTTAACTTACAACTTACTCATTGAATAGTTATCAAGAGTCCTTTTCGCACTTACATGGGATCAGCACTGTATGACCATAGTTTATACTGTATACAGATTTTGCCAACAGTTTTTATGGTCGGCTGCCTGTATGACGCCAACCCTCCTCTGGATATTATGTTGGAGGGTACTGATTGATGTTATTTAATCTGAATTAAAACTAATAGCATCACACTTTTTAAGGTAATAGGTGTGTTAATGAAAATGTTTATCAGGCTGAAGCTGAAGCAAGTGTGCTAAGTCTAAATTTCTATAACAATGTTTGCTTGGTCTTGTTATGGCAGACTCCTCTTTGATGGTTAATAAGACAAGATAGTTTAATATGCATTCATGACCCACAAGTTAACCTCAATCCAGAGCATTTTATTACATGACTAAAATTATTACGCATACAAAGCTTAAATTTCGAATCTCAGTTTAGTTTATATGTATATCAAATAAAATTTATATTACTTATAACTATATTTTTAACAGTGGTAGAGCCCGCAATAACAACATCTTTTGCACGAATGGGCCGGCTCGACCGGTGAAATACCACGACGTCACAGAAGACAGACGTGAAGTAGAAGTATTCTGCATTTCGTCTGATGAGTGACGTGCCAGAGGCCTAATTGTAGTCCTCTTCCCCCTCCTACCCTTTTCTAATAAGGAAAGGATGGGAAGAGGAAGAGGATTTGACGGATGAGGAGGGGATGGACAGGGAATGGAATTATCCTTTTTTCTGTTTGTCTCCTCCTTCATCCATGAAGGTAGGCAACGCATCTGCAACTCATTAGCTTGTTGCGGATGCCATGGGTAGCGGTACTTATTTCCAGGGGCCGCTTGCTCGTTTGCCACTTGGTAATATAAAAAAAAAAAACCTATATGCCTCTATTATCTCTATCTATATAAGGTAAGTAATTAAATGTTAGTATGCAATCAGTGAGTAGAATTTGTATATTTGTAAAATCTGTTAATATTCACATCAGAATCATTAAAAGTTGAATTTATTATTTGTCATAAGGAATTACCTAATATTAATTTATTATTAAGATATATCTGAAATGAAAAGGTGTTTTAGCAAATTTGAAGTTGGAGTTACATAAAATAATGAAATACAGATTTTAAAATACTATTTAATTTACAATACTAAATGTCTGTACTGTCTGTAATGTCCGTACTAAGCAAACTATATAAAATATGGTTTTAAAATATATCAGAACCAGTTCTTTTGGCCCTCATAACAGCTTCTTCTGGTTGTAATTTTTCTTCCTCTGAAGGCTCCAGTGGTTGACCATCAGAATCTAATTTGCCTTCCTTAAAATCTGTGACAATTTTTTTGCTATAAATTGCATTAAAAAGTTGCTCGGCTGTGAATTCACTCTGTATTACATCTTCAGCCTTATAAGATACGTAAGGTTTTAAACGAAAATCTTTTAAATCCGGTACAATTATTTCTGGTATCATCTCGGGAACTTTGACGAAACGGCCATTTAAGTAATATCCTACATCACGAACACCTCGCTTTTCTATCTCCAGTTCTCGATTTGGTGATTTTTGTTGCTCCTTATGGATTCTTGAGCCTCTTTTATTAGCTATGACGAATTTTCGAAAATTTCTTTTGCCTTCTCTTGCTGCGGTCAAACAAATTCCTCTCTTTGTAACAAAATTTATCAGTGCCGAAGGTTTAATCATTTTCGCAACTTTTTTCTTGAATGTTTGTTGGTATTGATATATTTTTTTAAAATAGGTTATGTTGTCATGTCAAAATAGAATATAGATAAAAAATTCTCTTATTAAGTCATACTCATAGCCAGTGCTACCAACTCTTGGAAATATTTGTCCCTACAACAGACAAAAACGTCTAAAATCCCATTCAAAAAATAATATTATTAAAATAATTACGATTAATTACCGCTAAGATTTTTTCTCTTATTTCGAAATGAATGGTTTAAATAATTACCATTATGACAAAAATGGCCTTATAAAAAACTTCTAAAATATAAATTGTAGGAAATTTAATGCTATAAAATGCCTTATAATTTTTTTATGTGACAGATGATTTTACCATAACTTTATAACCATAAATTCATAAAAATGATTCAATTTTTTTTACTAATATTTAAATCCTAATTTTGAAATTGCACCTTCGTCTTAGTCCTAATGAAAAATGATGAGACATTTATAAAATTAAATCACTTAAAATGCCCCTGAAAACATAACGCCCCTAAAAATCCTACCGCCTTTATTTAACCCCCTAAATTCTGGCGAAAAACCCCATAGCTGTACACTCTGTTCATAGCGCGTCACGGCACGGATGGGCACTTCTAGCACCATAGATAACTAAGGTACAAAAATAGATAACTAGAAAAATAATATTTTTCTATCCAAAGTCAGTTTAAAACAATGTTTAATCGCTTGCAATATTTTTAACAGAACATATCCCAAAATAATTCAAACTCAATTTTATTGAAAAAGGACCACACCAACTGCAAACTGCAGACATATTATTATAAAATAAATACAAAGTTGTCTCAATTACACACACATTATCGCAGTAACGCTATATCATAAATGTATTGATTAAAACAAGTATTTGAACGGTTAAGTCGCGATAGGAATTTAGTAAATCTGATTATTTTTTAAAAATAAAATATGACGAACTTATTATAAGGATCTTCGATTTTTCGACATTCCAAACGTATGTACCGATATTCTTGCAAAAGTAGGCGAAGAATATGTAATTAATATAGTTCCCTACGGTTATTTCACCATCAGTGGACAAAGTTATTTGTCCTGTGAGCTAGCTAGCTTGTGACGGGTTACATTAAAAAGATCATCGTAACCAGCAACACACCCGGTGCTAGGTTACGTTACACACCAAGAACGCTGGAATTTTAGGCAAAAAAGGTTGAAATAAAATTGTCAAAACTGTATAATTTATAACAAACATTTAGGCTTTCATCAATAGATATTTAAAACACAAATAAATTTTACAATAAATTGTTAAACAAACATTATTTTGCATTTATTCCTGTGAAAACTGATTTTGTTTTGTATTTTTATTTTAAAAAATGTTATTTTTTATATGACATAGTGTAATACTACTCAAAATTTATATATTAAACCAGTCCCATAATAAAAAAAAATATGAAGAATCTTGATTATAATTTAAAATAACTGTCTTTTACGCCTATATTTGTGCATTTAATATTATCTAAGCAATAAATTGTATTGGCACGATAGGTCTCCACAAAGCACCTCAAAAAGTTCATAGTAGTAAATATTCAATTTCATAAATATGTTTTTGCACAATGAATACATTTAAGCACTTATAAATAGTATTGTGATCGTTTGAATTAATTAAGAAAAGGTGTCTGGTATTATAATTAAAACTGATTAGGACATACGTAAAAGGTTGTATCTTCAGCTTTATCCATATAAGCCGCAGACTTTCTTCATTTGGGCCTGCCTACGCATTAAAATTAGTCAAGAAAAATCATACAACTTTTAAGGGAATGTCATAAAATTGGGAACACAGAAGGTGTGTAAACGATTTCATTCCAACAATAAAAAAGTTCTCTTAAGCGTAAATCACAAACTTATATATCAAAGACTAACAAGCACTTTAATACATGGAATATAACTATTACTAAATGACGATTATGAAAAGAAAGAAACCACGAGCTAAATAAATAATTTTTGTATAAAAAAAACTTAAAATCAATAATTTTCGTCTCCATATCGACATAGTACAATATTGTGATCCCTATTATTTATGTGATTTGAATTGTAATTAAATAGCCTAATATTTTATATGTTAAAATAAAAAAAATCGTGCAGTATAAATTATCAATTCGATGGTAAAACATTTATTTAATTAATAATCATAATCGTCGATAACTAGTTGATACTTATAGTAACAAGTATAAATATCGGGTGTCAATAAAAATATTACCATAGACGTCAATAAAAATATTACCATGGACGTCCATAGAAATCCACCGCTTATGTCAGGATTTGAGCATTTTTTTATTACGCAATAACTGTAACATTATTGAAGGTAATAAATTTCAGAGTAGTTATCTTATCATAACCTATTTATATTATCATTACCAGTAACGATATTTTAGAATTCAAAATCTTGATCGTAAACGTAAAAAAGCAATTTAATATGCGAAATTAAAAATTCACAGTTTAGTAATAGAATAAAATAATTTAACAACGATATAACAAATGCAAAGTATTGTACTAAATTATGATTCTATGGTTTATTGCATAGTATATATTTTAGAAAAATATTGAGACCTGCATCGTATCGAGCAAAAATTTTTAAAAAAATTGAATTTAGATTTTTTTGTGTTGTCACATTAAAATACATTTTATTGCCATGTTTGTCACCGATGTTTATTAGGCACTTCCCCTGAAAATAACGCCCATGTAAATATTATCTATGGTGTGGTCACGTGTCCGCAGGTCTGTCGTCATGGTGGTTGGCATCCAGCTCCTCGAGGGTATCGCTGGAAGAGTGCGTCATGTCACTTAACTCGTCGATCTGCTTCTGCTTCTTCCTTACGTTCCAATGCAGGCACTCAGCTAGTGAGTCGAACCAGTCGGAGATTTGGTCCTGCGCGCATATCGACGGCACCGGATACACAGATGTTGTCACGTATAGACTGTGGAAAGATAGTGTTGTTAGCATTAAGAAGTCAAAGTTAATATACCTTCGTTACAGCATGGTGCGGGTGACGTTCCGAGAATTGACGCGATGCTCGATGCAAAGGTAATTAGTATATAAAACGAATATATAAATTTGAAATAATTTACTTATAAAAAAGGGTCATAAGACGTATTCTATGATGTATAAATATTTAGATATTTATTTATTTTTAGGAGATTTGTGTAAAACTCGTACATTTGACCAGCATAATTCCAATTATACATAGAGAACCTAGTCAATCTGTTAGAAGAATGCATTGACTAGATTAAATAATAGTGACTACAGCCTTAAGGCTAGGATATGTTGGATAATGATTGTCATAAATACTTGAGTATATCTGTGCTAATATTATTAATAAAGTTATTATCAAAATGTAGGACATTTCCTTTTCCTACCCAGGCCCACCCCCGTCAAATCGTCCTTCCTTTTCTTATTACAAATGGATGGGTTGGAGAAGAGAACTAGAATTAGGCCTCCGGCATCTCACTCATAAGACGAACGCAGGATAATTCTGTTTCACGTCTGCCTTCTATGGGATCGTCGTATTTATAATAATAATAATAACAACATCTTAAGAAGCTCTCGCTAGACGGTTAAGTTAAGGGTTTGATACAAAAAGAGGTAATTTTAGAGTCTGCCCGCATTGTGAGAAAGTTCCTCTCTCTGTAACCCTGACCACTGGTTGCTTGAAATAAAAGGACTCCGCAGCCGGTGGATCACTATTTTTACATAATATATTTTAGAATGTCTGTTGCTTTGTGATTAAAATGTGTTTTAAATAAAAATAAATGTCATAATAATAATAATATTGGTATTTCACCGGGCCAAGCGGCCCATTCGAGCAGCAGATGTGGGCTCTACTCTACCACTGTAAAGTCTTGTTTTTCAATTATGACTAGATAGTGCAATTCTAAGTTTTGAAATGATTATTTACAAGGAAATAAACACTCATTGGTATCGAATAAGTGCGCGAATTTTAAAATTAATTTGAAATGAAGTCGGTAAAATTTACGTTTTCGTATAATTACCGATAAATGTTTGTGTTTATAGAGAGTAATTAAATAAAAAACATGTTAGAAAGTAAGCAGGGATCGGTTGATGGCGTACAGTACAGTGTATGCGTATAAATTGTAGATGACAAAACATTTTCATTATTTATACGTTCATATACGTAATTTATAAATACAACATCGAGTTACAATGGTACCGATTTAAAGCGAAAAGAAATAGAAAATAATTAAAGCAAATATCATGGAAACAGTGTCTCTAGATGAGTCAACCTCCGGATTTGATCTTATTATCAGCAAAATTAAACTTTTATATTTTTAAATTTTTTCGACTTAAAAAATAGATTCGAATACACGTTGTATTAAAAGAGAATTGAATTGAAAAATTTGAAATTGATTGAAATTTTTTGTCAAATATTATTATAATAGTATTATTTTGAAACTGCGTAGTTCCCAATCTGGTGACACTGTGTGAAGTTCAAATTTCGTTTCACCGCCACCATGTGAGGCCTTCTATATATCACAAGAAACATGATTATGACCGGACCAATTTTGTCTGTCATAGAACCTCCCGCATCAGAAATTTATAGGTTACCTATCGCCTGGTCTAAGTGGCAACTGCGAGCGACCGTCGAATGATACGCTGGCGACATTACGCGCCTCTAGGCTAGGAGTTATCTGAAACAATCCCGGACTTCATCTAGTATTTAAAGTAAACAGATCTTTTACAATGGTCTACACCAGTACAAATAAATATTAATAATACTTACGTAAAGCAGTGCCTATTCATATATTTTTATAAATGTAGATAAAATATTCCATACGTCAATTTTGTTTAACAATTCTAAATGTCAAAGTCAAAATGTCTACAGATAAAAAAATATGTGAAAAGGTACAGGTAATGTACAAAGCGTTAGTGGCATTCTCTATGGCAGAGTATTCACGTCTGCTATGAGCTTCTTTAGTGGTATACCTATCTCCGTGCTGCAAGGCCTGTCGGTTGCGTCCGTCGAACGACACCCACATCGCGTTTCGCGCCTCCGGGGACAATGCTATCTATAATATTAGTTTAATTACATTTTAACCATAGTAATCTTCTATATTGTTCTTTTAATGATTTCATGAGAAGTGGTCACATAAAGTACGTTGAGCATTTAACTAGGCTTTAATCTTATTCTCTCCATGAGGCTATCTGTACCAAATTGTTGATAAACTTTCCATCTTATATCTTATATTCTACCACATTTTCAATTTACCACCAGTAGTACCGCTTACCATGGGAAAGTGTGATAAGTCAACAAGTCATAAAATCGGAAGCGTTCCTTCATGGGTTATTGTGTCTTTAACTTACGATAATGTACATTAGGATGGTATACTTTCTCCAATTTCTGAGCATCATTTCAGATGAGTATAATTTTGACTCAACAAGCTAATCACAAAGATGTACTTTGTTGATTGTTTTATCTATTTAAAAATATGTTTTTACTATTGATCAAAAGTATGCAGACGTATGACAGGATTCCACAGAATCACAAATTGTAAGACTGTACCTTTAACTCGACACCAGCGGGCACCACGATCGGCCTGAACGAGAGCGAGTGCGGGCAGATGGGGGTCACCATGATCGCGGGTACCGACGGGTGTATCATGCTGGCCCCCGCCGCCACCGCGTACGCTGTGCTGCCAGTAGGCGTTGACACTATTAAACCTGTAAATTAAATATTTTTTGTACAATAATTGTACCTAATATTACAGACGCGAATGTGAGTTTGTTTGTTGCGATTTAACTTTTAAACTACTCGACCGATTATCATGAAATATTGCATACACATTGACAGGGGAAAATGACATGTGGTTCACGAAGTGCAACAACCTTCGAGAACAATATCCTGTTGCCATCGTAGTTTTTTATTGACAATATCAAGTTTTTGTTAAAGGAAAATGAGAAAGTAATGAATGCGAAGCCATGGCCTAGTAAATTATGTAACATAAACTATTCTCATTATACACTTCATTTGGGTCTGTATTGGTGAAAACTGTATGAAAATCTATTTGTTTTGCGTGTACAGTGTTCAGACAGACGGATACGGCGAGGGCAGTGACAGATAAATATTTTTATGTAGACATTTTTAAGAACGTTAGGCGCGCAGATCGTTGTCGACCGTTGCGCGATCACTACCAATCATAAATCTCTTACCGTCTCCTTGTACAGAGGTAATGTGTTTGCCGTCTAGGAAGAGGTCGATGTTGGAGAGGTAGGGCGAGGGCCCGCGGTCCACCACCACCTCGTTCAGCACCAGGATGGTGGTCGGCTTCTTCTTGTTTTTGTCCTCGCTGCTCGTCTTCCGCAGCACCACGCATTGCAGACGTGAACGTAGCGTTAGTGCCGCGTGACCTAATGTCAAAAAATCTTATTAAGCTCCATCTCACAAAATAATTAACATTGTTAGATGTACCATCTAATTAAATATTTATTAAAAAATAACAATATTAAATGACCCTAACATTTTTTGAGATTCAGTATGTTGATAGACTATGAAGATTTCAACACACAGACCCGAAAACATGAGAATTGGAAGTAGCATAATTTTAGACATTTTATCAGCAATTTAATATAAAATGGAGTTAAAATGAATATTCACTCGTTTCAAACATTTGTCATTCATTCAATTGAAGAAAATGGAAAGAATTAGCTACGTACCTTCTAATACATTCATAACTTGGTCCTGAAAATTGTTGAACTCGAAAGGCGTCAGAAAACCGAGGGAACCCAAGTGAAAGGCCATCACTGGAGGAACGGATTGCTGAAATTAAATTTAAAAATAATTAGTACATCGTTTTTTTAGGATTCTAAACAACATATTAAATTAAGAGAGTGCGTCAATTGCAACAATAATTACAGACAAAGAAACGTACACACCAAGCTAATAAAAGCATATTTAAAATGATAGGTTCGGAGCTACATCTACCATATACTTAAGCTACTCAGACTGGATACTTCACTCAAACGTCCCAAACAGAATAACACCGAATTAAATCTCGCTGCAACTAAATTGCTAAAATTTTCGGGTCTAAGGAAACATTTGAAGTAATATAACTCAAAGCACATAACGCAATATAAAGCAGACTCCGCTCATTTAATTATTTAGTTGTTTATATCATATTCTAAGGTTTACAGTACATGCGGACAAGTGACTAAAATTGTTTATATCACAATGGGCGAAGGAAGTGTGTACAGACAATACCGCCTGCCGTTTGTCCTTAGTTGTTTAAACAATAGTAGCAGATCCAATT
Organism: Papilio elwesi; assembly: GCA_029849275.1. Lineage (NCBI taxonomy): Eukaryota > Metazoa > Arthropoda > Insecta > Lepidoptera > Papilionidae > Papilio > Papilio elwesi. The sequence continues at coordinate 6,617,753 of CM056701.1, read as the reverse complement.
AAATATACTTGATAATCAAACTGCGGGGTAGTGAACCTTTGATACCGCGCAAAAGGCGCTATGTAATTTCTTTTGTTGTTATAAACAAAGCGTAGTTATTTTTCGCGGAAAAACTAATAATAAAGGTAGAATTTTGTTGTAAAAGTATAATTCAAGAGATATATATCACGCAAGAAATTATTTAAATGATTTAAACTCTAAAATAATTCAACCGATCGCTTTCGCGTTATTATGCTGTACTAAAATAGCCGTATTCATTTAATTGTCTTTAAATTTAAATGTATTTAAATCGGATGTGTTACATTTGCCACAGAACACTCATTCGTATTTAAATTGAAAAATAAAATCGTAACGTTTTGATCGCCTATATTAATATTTGATAGGGTGAAGTTAGTTCAGGTCATGTTACCGTGGGTTTCCACTAACTAAAATCGTGTCGCGATACAAGCTTTCTCTCTATTGTTCTCTCTGAAAAAACTGAGATGACAATATGTTTTACGTAAGTGATTTCAGCAGTGTAAAACCACAGTTGGGTTTACGCTTTACAACGTTCTTATAGAAGTTATACTGGGCAAATTGTTACACGGTGTTAACCTGAAATAGTGAGCTGGCGTGAAGCAGCGTGCCATCGCCGCCAAGGCAGATGATGAAATCGATCTTGTCGGTGAGGTCATCGGTGCCGGCGCGGAATGTCATCAGACGCTCGCGCACCGACGCGAAGTCTCCGTACTCCGCCAGCAGAGTGTCGTCCAGCACCGCCGCTTCCACGAACACCACCATGCTTTTGTCCTATAAAATTATACTATATTAGTGTTTTGAATTCGTTAAAGAAACCGACATCGCGAGAACCTCTGAGACAATCCTCGGCTTTTTACGAAGATTTATAAAGGTACTGGGTAAGCTTGAATCTTGAAGCTGGTAGAGACGAGGTACCTTGTGACGTTCATTAGTTTTATTTGACATTAACGTTAATTTCTGGATAAATACGCCTTTCGTAATAGTCCTTATAGTGGCTAATAAGTCCTCTTTATTTAAAAATCTTCTGTATTTAGTTAACCGCAGCCTGCCCCAGCTTCTATTGGTAAAGTCACCGATGTTCTCATCACATGCATCAAAAGGACGACGAAACACTGGCATTTTGGCGCCCGCAAATCCGCGCTTCTAATTATCTCGCTTCCCTAGGCATTGCCTAATTAGCCTTTGGAATAATCCGCCCTGCATAGGTAGCTTTTCACCGCGGGTTATCATCTATATTTTTTGGACATCTTGCTTCTATTGCACTTGGACATCCTTCACAAAGATTACGACTTATTTTGATAAATATTTTACCAATTACAAAAGCGATTGATCAAATTACAAAGGCGTTAGATATAGATTGGTCTAGTTTCGCAGCGGTCTGCTAATAGACGTGCGGTTGACGGCGGTGACGGCTGGTCATCGACCTTTCCCTTTGTGACTATCTGTATTAATGTTTGCCAGGTTTGCAGGTTGAATATTGTAAGCACGGTATTTTTAAAGGTTCTATTGAGAAGCGAAAAAAGCTAAGCTTAAAATATTATAGCACGATCTAGCGATTCAGCGATGTCAAGAAAAGTGGCAATATGTGGCTGAAAATATTGATATGGTACGATATTTTGCAGTCCTGTGCCGTATCAACAATAACGCTGCATAATTCGTAAGAAATACATCTTTCTTAACTTAATTGAGTATTAAAACATAGCATTAACGGGACCGTTATTAATCTTCATATATCATTTATTATTTCGTTGTATATTAATGATTTTGCTATGGTAAAAAAGTCCAGTTACAAAAGTTATTGTGGAAGAATCTGATTTTTGATTGACAAAATGAAGTTGCGCTTGTCTAGGTGTACCTTTACAAGAATTCCATCTTGATGTGGAACAAACCATTAGCGTGCGTAGTAACTTTATGAGTCACGGTTGAATTTCGACTACTGGGCTATGAATGGACTGGTAATCATCAGGATATCCTCACATGAACGAGCCAGTGCACTAGCTGCACGAAGGAGGGGAGGATGCTGGCATCGTGCACCTTCTTGATGACTAGCACCGTCAGCGGCGGCTTGTACCACGTCAGCCGCTGCGACGCCGGGTCCTGGATCTGCCTGCAACATCAATTATCACATGACTAAATCAGTGTTTATTAACTAATTTTCGTGCCGGAAATCATCCGGGCGTGGAGAATAAAATATATCCTATTGTATTTTTGGCATTGGCAGGATTTATAAATATCGGTATATTATTTTTAAGTTAACTGACTACATTTTATACTATACTTTGGACTATATACTTTTTTTGTAAAAGATCGATGACAGCTTTTTACTTTAATTCAGCGGTTCACAAGAATCATTCCGCTTGATAAATGTAAAAAATATATCGCAAACGAAATTACATACATAACCATTGCCGAGTTTTTCATTATCCTGCCACATGGTCCAAACTGTTGGATAGGAGACGGCGCGTTCAGAGATCTGGTCCTCCTGAAACAAGAACAAAGTTTAGTATTATTATATATTATATTACTTTAATAGTTTTTATTTATGCGCGATGTTCACATGAAACATGACATAAAATATTAAATTTATATCTGATGAAGCGAGAAATGTCATAAAATTGTGATTTTAAGAATCTCGGTAGTTGTAACCCCCCCCCCCCCCCCATCCAGAAACAAAGAAAAAAGAAATTGACTTAAAACATGTTAAAATAGCAATCATGATACATCATCCGCCATCATTACATACACTTACAAAGTTACACAATAGATGCATGTAACATATATGTAATAAGGTAGACGATGACGTAGCATAAAGTCCAATACAAATTGATTTGTTAAATAAAAAAACACACCGGTAATACCTGAACGCATCGTATTTAGAACGCAACCATACCACATCATAGACTTTATAAATGACACGTGAAATAAAACGGCGCGAGTCCGCTTGCTTAATGTATTCGATTAATTAAATGTTAAATACAGGTTGTAATATTAAAAAAAATTAAATATACTCCGTGACTTTTGTCAATGCAATTGTTTTTCGACACCTAAATTAGAAGACGATTTTGTATGGAGCCACCTGCGAAGGAGGAGGAGGTATAAACAAACTAGTTCTGTACCGCTATCTCAGGCACGCTAAGGGGTGTAGTGGGCGAAGGATAAATCGTCCTATATTAAGTCAGCCCCTTGCTGAAAAAAGAGTTAAAATCATATAAATAATAATGCATACTCCAAAAGTAAACCATGGACTACGTGAGTGTGGGAACAGACTTGATAGAAATATGTTTTTTTTATGGGACAAGGCAAACGAGCAAGTGGGTCATCGGATATTAAAACACCGCTACCCATAGGCATCCATCCCCCACTACCAAATGAGTAGCAGATCCATCGCCTTCCTTCAATGGACGGAGGAGGGTGGATATGGACATGCCATCCTTATTAGGAAAGGATGGGAAGGGGAAGAGGTTAGAAATTACGCCTCCGGCGCCTCACTCGTCGGACAAAACGCAGGAGTAGAAGTATACTCCACATCTGTCTGTGTGAGGTCGTGGTATTTCACCGGTGGAACCGGTCCATTTGTGTAACAGATCTTGTTGCGGGCTCTACCACGTTAATGATATGATATTTGTAGTGCGATGACGGTAATACAAATACATTCTACATAATTACATTATATATTAAACTAGATAAAGCGCGCACCGTGAGGCAAGGGCCGATAATCCTATTAGATGGCAATCTTTACAGAGTTCGAAATTTTAAGCAATAAATAGAATCATGCTGTATATACCACGACGGTAGTACGTGAACGAAGTTTTATATTAACCTATGGCATGAACTTGCTAATGAATTTCGAATAATGCTGTTTCTATACTGTTTTTATATGCAAGTCGCCTTAATTAAAAAAAAAAATAATAGTAAATTAGTTCAAACCAAACCTATCAAACAGTCGTATGAAGTTTAACATTAATATTTTATTTCAACATGCTCATTTATTTTTATTGTTTTGGGAGAAGGTGCAAACGAGCAGTCACGTGATATCCTCAACGCGCAAATGTATCGCAGATGCGTTGCCTACCTTTGTTTTGGACAGAGGAGGTTATGGACAAGAAAACGGAGGCCGTTTCTTGTTTCTTCCTTTCCTGTCCAATTCTATTCTCCTACCCATCCACGCCCTTATTACGATAGGATAGGAAGGAGAAGGTTAGCTAAACGTCTTAGATGGGAGGAAGATATTAGTAAAATAGCTGACATTACTTGGAGGTGGATGTTAACCGGAGAATGTGCAAACTTTAAAACGGTGTCAAATAATTTATATAGCACTAGCTGTAGCTGGCCCGGCCAAGTTCGTTTCGCCCTATAATGAATAGATGGTTCACTATTTTGGCGATAATGGAATAGAAAACACATAAAAGATAGCTTTATGCTGTCGCGGTATTTATTAGGATTATTTAATGTAAGCATTTACATTATACATTATATATGTATACCACTAACGGTTTGTACAGCGCACAACAGAATAGCTTGAGCATGGCGGAAATTGTTTCCTCTCATTCAGTAGTTTTTGCGTGAACGAGTAACATACAACCATACATCCACATCAATACTAACAAACTTTCGCATTTATAATATAGTAGGATTTTTTTATTTTGTAACCGTTTGGTAAAGGCTATTCTTGCCAGCAAGCGGCACGCCCGCACTCGACGGTGACAGTTGTTAGTGTGGCCTACCTTCCAGCCTACCACAGATCAGTGTGCTACTCGATTTATTGTTACATATGTACGTCTGAAGATGATTGTTGACAATGGATAGCTGAGATCAATAAGCATTTATTTCGGTAACATATTCTTTAGAAAGTGACAAATGAGGAGGTGAACAAATGAGGTGAACAGAGTGGAATCCTTTTGATGGAAACCATAGAGAACCGACGAGGGAAAATTTTGGAACACCTTGGGAGAAGATCTCTTACCGAACAAATAAAACACGAAGTAGACGTATGTACCAGGAGTCTAGGGGAAAGCACTATACAGGGAGTATTGGAGATTGCTTCAACGACAAGAGTACAGGTCTTAAATTGATAAAGACAAATTATTTATGTCACTCAGTGAAATAAAAAGTCGACGATTCTGTACAACTAAGTGTCAAGTGATATTGTCTGTAAATTCTAATTGGCAAAACAAGCAGAATGTAATTGATTACTTATTTTATGATCTAAGAACTTAAAAAGAACAAAGATAACTTCCATTTATTTCCTTATTATCGAGACGAGAACGTAAACAATGCGTTATAGATAGAATGTTCTAGTCATTTAGTGAAACTGATTCCTTTGTCATTCTTAATAAATAAGTCTGTATTTGACAATTGGTTTTTTGTAGTTTGAAAACAGTTTTTTCCCTTTATCTTATGTAACATAACATTAAGACAATTGTTAAGTAATCTGAAGTTCGTTTCAGTCAAAATATTACATTGTAACGTTAACCGTGTTACAACAAATCAGTTAGTAGGACCTTAAACTGTCCATTTCCAGTGCATTATACGCAATAACTTGATAAGTGATGAGTAGCGCTTTGATAAACCAGTTTGATAAACCGATCGTGTATAATCAATAATGTATTCAATGAGTTTCCGTTTTTTTTGCAAACTCATCGAACTTTAGAATTTTTCGAACACATTTAGTTTGTTATACACTATCGGACAAAAGTTTGAGACCACTTTGTACACAGGTTATAATTTGCAAAATATTTTAAATCTGCGTATGATAACATAACAATATGAACACCTGTGTAATCTACTTATCATTTTGAATATCTAAACACCATTTCTCTTATCTTCTACACAATGACTATGCCATAAATGGGCATTGTTTATTTACTACAGATGAGTGCCGCGTACGGACCAGGTGTTGCAATTGTCATTATATTATATGGCGGCTCCCTTGTACTTGTTTGGTTATTGTTTTGCGTTGATAAATATTTAGCAATATTTTAATCCATAAATCCTATTCATAGCATGGCTACTTAAGGAGTTAGTCTTGGTTAAATCTATTCAGTCTGAGCTACTGTTTTGTCAAGTGAAGATCTCCAAAAATGGGAAAAATCCGTGAAATCTCCAATGAAACTCGTTCCGCCATCGTTACTCTATACGACGAAGGCAAGTCTGAACGAGAAATTGCCGCTAAGCTGAAGTTATCGAAGACTTGTGTTCATAACGCAATAACTCGATAGAAGACAACCGGCAGTCATCAAGACCTACCGCGCTCGGGGAGGCCGAGAGCAACCACTTCTAGCGAAGACAACTTCATTGTTGTAACAAGCAAGCGTAATAGACGTTTACTCAATAAAACTCGACCGGAACCTGTATCATTGACAACAGTAAAGAGAAGACTTCGAGATGCCAATTTGTTTGGTCGCGTAGCTATTCGTAAACCACTGTTACGGACACAAAACAAAAAGAAACGTCTGCAGTGGGCTCTTACTCATCGATATTGGACTGAAGGAGACTTTAAAAAGTTCTTTGGACTGATGAATCAAAGTTCGAAAAGAAGAGTTTTTGTACGTCGTAGTGCCAGACTGTGTAGTGCCAACATTCAAACATGGTGGAGGCTCTATTATGGTCTGGGGATGTTTCTCTGGCTATGGGACCGGAGATTTGGTTAAAATTGAAGGAATAATGAAAAAGGAGCAGTACAAAGAGATACTGGAACGAAACGCTGTTCCTTCCGGGCTACGTTTGATTGGAGATGGATTCATTTTCCAACAAGATAATGATCCAAAACATAGTTCTTAACTATGCAGGGGATATTTAGAGCACAAAGAGACGGAAGGAGTTTTGAAAAACATGGAGTGGCCCCCTCAGAGTCCGGATCTCAATCCGATAGAGCTTCTGTGGGAGGAGATGGACAGAAACGTCCGTAGTCATTGTCCGACGTCAAAAGAAGACCTCTGGAGGACTTTACAAGAGAGTTGGAACAATATTTCACAAGAAACTATCAATAAACTAATAGCCCGGTTACCAAGATTGGTCAAAAAGTTATAAAAAGTAAGGGAAGATTTTTCGACGAAAAGTTAGTTTAAATAATATATTTTTTTTATTAATAATAATGGCAATTATTGTAGTTTTTTAATTATTTTATGTTACATAAAAAGTTCCCTATTTAATATGGTAAATAAATAATGTGTAGAGCACTAACTTTTGGAGTTTTATTCAATATTGTAATTTTTTCAAGGTGGTCTCAAACTTTTGGCCGCCAGTGTATATGCAAAAATTGAATAAAAAGACAAATCATCGTTTCAGTATTATCAACGATCAGCTATTTTCAAGTTTTATTTCGTCATATTATAATATATTTATAAAATAATGTCTGTTATTGATTACACATTTAGGCAAAACAATCAACGAGATAGTCAAAATTTTTGATTTCTTTTAGACAATTTTTATGATATGTAATGAAAATTAACGACTTTAGTAAATTAATAAAAAAGTTTTTATTAAATGTCAGCACATTGAAAGTTGCAACAAATTAATATTTACTAGCAAACCGCCCCGGCATCGCTTGGCTTGTCTCTTTATAAGTGTACATTATGTTGCTTGGAATGTGGCAAGCGAACGAGCAGCTCATCGATATAAAGTGATCAAAGCACGGCCAACCATCAACATTCGCAAGAGAGGAAAGGGAAAGTTTAAGAAGATAATGAATTAAAGCTAAGGAAAGGCATGAAGAATAAAAGACAATTGGGACATAGCAAAGTAACTTAAGCCAAACTACAATATAAAGTGACTGAGCCGTTTAAATCGGCGGTATTTTTGCTGACACAAAAAACCAATAACTCAGTAAACTTACCGTCTATCTAAATATTCCTCTCGTGCTCTAATGAGCGCCGTTTTACCGGATTCGTGTGACAACTGCCGTCTCAACATGGTTTATAACAAAACAAAAACTAATCGCGGAACACGTTTATTTGTAAATGCTTTGTTTATCGGAATGAACGCCGGTAGTATTCGACCAAGTGGCCATTTTGGTAACAATGTTAGGCACAATATGAAAGAACATGGGTACTACATCACTTTGATTATTGTTATAAAACATATTTAAGCCATAACTTATAAAAGACGGACGTTTATTTGTTTAAGTTGATTATGCGCATGCGCAGTCAGAGGGCCGACTAGCGCAACCGCGAAGAAGCCTCCTACTAATACAGCGAATGGCACTAACTGTCGACGACCTTGACGCATCGATACGCGGACTGAAAAGATTTGGTCTTATATTATTTGGATTTCGCGCTGTTTTAAAATTCCAATTATAAAAAACGCGGACAAAAGCATAAAGCGGACTGTTCGGTCTGGTAACTATTTTTTTTTAATTACAACCTATCTCTAGTTGACTTAACACACTTGTACATTGACCCATAAATTCGCCAGCCCGAAAACAACCTTAGCATTATGATTAAAAAATAATTACCAGAAACTACCCGTTCCATTATTCAATACGAGTGTTATAACATGATAAAATATCAAACATACTTTTGATTTTTGTTTTTAGTTCTAAATTATATCTGATTTTTCCATGTGTTTATTAAATTAAGAAAGCTATTTTTGTTACGTAAATGTTTTTATTGTGTATAGTATACAGTATGAACTACGGTCATCCTGTGCTGACACCACATAACGTGGGAAAAGGGCAGAGAGATCTCGAATGTAATAGCAGAATTAAAAAAAAAAACAACTTTTAATAATACAACTAGGACGCCGAAATTCTATAAGCAAATGTTGTAGAAATACGAAAAGGCTGAATACATTCAAAGTACATTCCCGTTGGATTTCGAAGCGTGACCGTCACAATTATTTTGTCGGACGCCCGGCTAGTTTATAACTATCGCCGCTTTCTAAATATTATAACTTGGTAATAATATTGTATCTCAAAATAATGAGTTCTTACCTACTTATGTACATATACTTGATATCAGACATCACAGATTCACAAGTTTTTCGATAGGCGTCTTGTAGAGAATGATTTCAGATAATAAACAGCTACATTGAATGTATAAATGTCACTGATCAATTGTGAACTTCGTTAATTTAAAATCAGACTGCATATTATAAGCTGACAGCAAATTTTTAACTGAACGAATCATTCACAATTTGACTTTGACAATTCTTTCAAGTCCAATCTAACCTATAAATGATTTTCCATCCGTTATACACATATAAAAAAAATAATTAAAAAAAATGTTTAAAAAATAATAATAGGCTTTTTTTTGGTTTCACATGATACGTATAATTCTAATATAATTTGGCTAGTCCGATCAAGAACTGATGAAGTTCATCATCGGTCGGTGACACACAAAATTATTATCTCATCTTATCTTTTCCGGGGTTTGGCCACTCGATTGGGTGTTACTTCAACCTCAATGAGTGCTTGTTGTTTATATTCATTGACGTTAGTTCTATGGCTAGACGCGACATTACTGTCGCTGGTAATAAAGACAGTTCAGATCCTTCAAAAAAGAACTCCTTCCGTGAGGGCCAGCACCGCTGCTCGTTTGTCACTTAACCTAAAAAGTATAAAATCGCGCGCGCCTAGAACCACTGTTAAGGCGTTTGACTAAAATATTTTTATTAAAACTAAACAAATAAATATGCAAATTGGATTGGTTCCGATTTATAAAACTACTTACGCCATCTATTACATTAAACTATATTGTTAATTATTGTTGTTACCCCTTTAAAATCATACAGTATTATAATTTTACTCTCCAATAAAATAATCATCGGCGGTACATTGTAATCTTTGCTAGAATAATTGTCAAATGCTCCAGAGACGGATCCATTACATAATTTTAAATAAATTGATACATAATTGCAATAAAAAATTAATTGAATGAATACAATATATGGTTTAATTATCATTTGGTGTTATTGGTGTGATACAACAAGATATATGTAGATAATGAAATTTAATAATTAACAATAAATATATAATAGATAACGAATGTCTTACCATAGACTTAATAGCAATGTTTTCCGTTTGAGAATTACGACTCGTCAGCTATTGCTAGGTGTCAACATGCCAGCATTGACCGACATCGGCAGGTTAGTGACGATTTCATAACTCTCAGTTACGTACGCCAATGACGTCAAGTTTTTTATAAGGCTTCGGTTGGTATAGCCAATTCACTAGTTACGTTACGTGACACCGTTACAATTTGTCGTCGATGTCAGTCTTCAATTAGAAACTGACATAAACAAGCACAGAATAATAAAATATGTTTTTCAGACAATAAAAATCCGTCCGTTTAAACGCAACCAGTGTATTGTATTTAAGGATGTTTACAAACAGTGGTGGATCCAGGGGGGAAATTAACAGAGTTCTTATAAGACAATTCCAAAGTGAACATGACAACTCTTCCCGATTTAAACACTTTAAAAGGTTGTTTTTATTACCTCGCTAATCCCCTTGGAGAGGAGGGGGCAAGATGGATCCAGCCTTGGTAAATGAAATCTGTGTCTTTTGTCGCAGAGGAAACAGACTGTTGCTGACAGAGGTATGCATTAACGTGTTACACGAAAAAGTAACACTCTATTGCTAACGTACACGGATTGTAGGGAAGTAATATTATATGATGTTTACCACTTTAAAATAAGTATTAATTGAAAAGGAGCAAATAAAATATGCTTAAACTTCAACAAGGTTCTCTAAATTTATTTTTATAGCCATGAAGAATTGATTGCAAGTTTTTGTTTTTGCCTTGTTAATCAAAACGTGTCCTTCTTAGAATTCTGCGCTAAACAAATTAATCGAATACATCTACATCTACACCTTTTTCGAGGCTTCTTTGAAGCCACCGAGCATTATACTGAGTCCTTCCACAGTTTCAGCTATGACCATTATGTCATGATGAAGGTAGTTCATTATGAAGGTAAGTGATGTACTCGCCGTTAATGTTGATGCGAAGTTCTTTTTAGTCCAGAAGTTTGGTGAAATCTTTCAACATCCCGGTGAAGAGTATCGGTAACATAACCGCGCTGCAGTAGGGAAATGTTATCTGGATATCACGTAGTCCGCAAACGCTAAGCATTATAGGGCAGGTTATACTCTTCTGTTTTCTGTGTAACATGCCGCAGCGTATCTGTGTGGTCTGAGGTACTGAAGAATTTATGGAATCCGGCTTCTATGAAATATCTATATGTATGTAGGATAGAGGGTATACAAATATATAATTGTTAAAACGACATAATAGTAACTATTATGTATTGTTTCCGAACGATATGAAAGTTGACGGAATTAGGTGGAGGTTCCGGTAGAGTTCTCTCCAACGGAATGGCGAGGTGACGAATGATGCGTGCGGTGCTAGTGATGTAAACATTACTTTAAAGAAATAAAACAAGTGTGCCGAATAACAAATGAATTTCATTTACCCGATTTGATAACAGAAATTAACTCGACTGACGCCGGGGACGTTTATTCGTATTTATATGTGTAGACACAAGCCTTGGCCGAATTGTCACAAATTATACCCGGCGTTGACATTTTGCGGACAACGCGGCATCGAAATATTTGCCTTTCGTAGTAATTTAATTTAATTGCATAATATTCAAACGTAAAATTGTTGTAGTGAACGGAAACGTGTTTGTTAGCGTTGCGTTGTGCCGAAACATGTGATTTCACGTATCTCAAGAATGCACAGTTCTTAGTCGGACCACAAAACATTACAGAAACTGGTTAGTAGAAGATTTATAACTGTTTGTTCTTGAGATATATGATAAGAAATAAGTTATGAAATTTAAAAAATAATAATTTTTTTTTTAAAATAACAAGAGACTTTTGTTTTACGATAGAAGGTTCCAGTAGTTTCTAACTACATTTTTTACTGAGCAAGCTATCTAGTGTTAATTAGGATGCAAATAATGGTAGGTAGGTGCCTCAGTAAGGTCAGCTAGACCTTTTTTCTAGAACTCAAGTATTTCTAGGCGAAGTTTTAAAATACCACCAAAAAATTGTAAACAGTACATACCATTTAAGATCACCTACTACTATTACAGAATATTATAGGGATCACTGCACTTTAGCTTCCATTGAAAAAAAAAATGATGTAAAATCTACCTATCTATCGCATCGATGAATGGGTTTGAAGAGTAGTCCAATATAATTCATAGATAGAAATTTTTATGATTAATCTTAATTTACACATTTTGACCACACTAACTTGGTGTATATGTATATACATATATCTATGTATGTTTGTATGTAACGGAATCTTTGAACGTGTTATTGTACCTTATCAAAATGTTGGATTAATTTGAAACGTTGGACACTTATTAAGGACTACTACTAATAATTAAATAATTTGTCCTATTATCCTTAGCAGGATCTTCAGGATTTGCAATTTTAATAAATTGAGAATTACGCCATCTAGGTGTTTAAATTTAAAACAACTGATATATATAATATCCATTGTTTTCAATTTACTTACTATTACTATATGTAATGGAACCTGTGTGTGTTTTTAAATTTTTACTATGGAAAATCACGGCAATTAGTATTTAAATGAGATATAATGTAGTAATTAGCACAAGAATGTTCCAGAGAGTTCGTTTTGCGTCACTAGTCATTACAGCGGCTGACCTGTGGATGGTCGGCCGAAACGTGTGGTCTGTAATTAGCTTACAATGTAGTTGTTTTATATTGTGATGGAGTCGGATCAGAGGTCGCTCTACCTAAGAGCTGTTTTATAGATATTATTATTTTTATTTTATTAAAATAGGAAAGCTAACAGCTATGTTAGAAAACATATTGTATTCATCTTGTATCTATCAACTTGTATTTATTTCTCGAAGCCATTATTAATTTACTTGGGATACATGTTCCACGTGTTGTTTTCAAAAAACCAGACTGACTATGATTATCAGAATTCATCATATATTGCCTATGACACTCCGGGGAAGAATACGAATCTATTAACACCTCCCTCTTCAGAATTGGTCAAGCCGTTTAGGGTACAGGAGTTTACAATGGGTCTAGTAAAAAAAGAAGCGGGGATCAAAATGAATGAGGCTATAGACACAGTACAGCAGAGCCAAGAGATATCTTGGCGTTGCACAATGCCAAATAAATGCCCTCTTTTATGTTAGAAGTGAGCGTTGGGTTTGGCAGGGCAAGCTTGTTAGTAAACTTAATGCAGTTGAAATGCGATTCTACAGAACGTTGGTTTGAACGAATCGATTAGAAATCGCGATACAAGACTAAATGTGGTAAGGTAGGAAAAATTGTGAAATTTAAATATATCAACTGAAACTGCTGGACCTAGAGACTTGAAACTTTGCACAGAAATGATCAAATCCGATCAGAGATAATCCTTAAATCTATATGATCAACGAAATAGGGTTCAGCTTAGGCTGGACAATTCAACTGCACAGCGGAAACAGCTGGTTAGTTGATAAATAAATAAACAAAATATAAAAAATGACATCATATTTGTCTAAATTTCGAAGAAAGTTTAAGTACCTTTTACTTAATCTCAACCAATTCAAGAGCAGTTCAAGTGCTATTATGTCTTGCAAGTAGCAAGAGCCTTATCTTTGTTGATAACCAAATGCACCAACAAGCGTTCTGAGTGGCCGTTGCATCAATACTTCGTGCATACTTCCAGCAGCGGGCGAACACGCGTCCACGTCACGAGCGAACGACACCACGTGCTCGCAACTGTCGATAACCAAACAATATCACTGTATGGGCTCAGCAAACTAACAAGAGATTATTATTAACTAACAATATTATCGTATGTTTCTGGAAACTTCAACATTACGTTTATTAACGAATTTATCTGGTTGAATGTGACGAGCTTTTGACATTTTACGTTTGATTATTATCCGAATAGTCGAATGCCTTGAGAAATATTATACTAGCTGTGGCCCGCAGCTTCGCACGCTTCTTTTTCTATTTTCAACGCTGAAAATGTTTGTATGATAATTCCACGTTATAATAATTGTTATTGATTTTATGTACCTCGCGAATAGCTTTATTTCGGGATAATGGGTAAGTACCCCATGTCATTTTCTGTACCCCAATAATATACATGCAAAATTTAATGATGAGTCGTTAAGGAGTTAAAGCGTGAGTAACAAAAGAACTCACATTTGTATGTATAATATTAGTTAGGATAAGAGAGACCTTTAAGATAAAATTATAAGCTTGGTGAAGAGCGAAAAGCCTTTGTTATCCCTGTCTATTCCTATAGGATTACATATAAGAATTAACCAATTACGATGGAACCAGTATTAAGGCTTTTCACACACACGTCGTCCAATGGAATGGCACTGTGCCCTTTTTGTGCTTGTTTAAGCGTATACTGTTCATGTAATAATGCATCTTATTGCTTCGTTCATACAGACGGGTTTAGTTCAAGGGCCGAAATAATTGGACGTCACGTACGTCATGTGACTTTCACACCGGCACTTTGCAGCTGATCCAATATAAATGTGAATACTTATAGTCAAACCTGTTATTACAAGGAGTAGGTACACGCAGGTACTGGAAGTTGCTATACTAAATGTTTTTCTTAAAGTCACACTACATCCATAAAACACTACTACTTATTTAACTAAACTAACATTATAAATAGGAAAGATTTGATTGTTTGTTTGCATTGAATAGACTCTGAAACTACAGGACTGTTAGACTTAGGACTTAGGACTGTTAGAGAAACTTACACCATTAGAATCCTACAGTATCCCTGATGAACACAGGCGACAGAATTTTTTTCTTATAAGATGTCATTCTAACACTTTTGAAAGAATTTGAACATTCTACTTAAGAACTTTGAAACTTATAGAGTTCCTGCACGTATTCAATTAAATTAAAACGTGTCAGTTGCAAAACACCTGTCCTGCCAAAGGGCCGTTTGCGAAGAAAACGTGTCCGTTATCGACCTTATCGTTTAGTACTTAAACATGTAAAGAATTATAATGACATGACAATAAAAAAAAACAATTCTTTAAGACTAAACAACCCATGACAAAAAGGTACCTGTTGATAAGATGATGAAACATCAAATTCTACACAACAACACGTTAGTCCTTGTTTTCATATATTATTACCCCGTGAGTATGGGTATTACCCTGGGTACCCTCTTGGGTGTTTTAAACTCAGACACAATAAAGTAAAATAAAAAGATATACATGATGGCGTCCTATGTTACTAATTTAACCATTTAATAGCATTAAAAACATGTCGGATACTACTAAATTTCATCCTGCAGTCATTTGAGTCACTACGAATTCCGTCCCATCCGTTCCATTAATACTGCATCCCCTCGCTACAACAGAAAGTTGGGAGTAAACCAAGAAGAACCTAACAAAACTACTATTTTTTTTCAATAAAATAAACCATCAAATATTATTTTAGAAATATCGAACCTAGTCCCCACTCTTTTGCCCTTTTGACTATCAATATTGTTTTCCCCCCGCACCTTACGGAAGGAGAACGCGAGCATATTCGGACGCAACCTATACGTAATATTCTGGCCGCGGGACGCAACGCGCATTTTGTTAAGTATACCCGGGAGAGAATTTTTTTTGTACTGACCGTAGGACTTTCAGATAACTCCGAAAATATCATAGACGGAGGTGATTATATAAAAAATGATCAAAGATGTTTAAAGGGTCCATTCGTTGCCAATGTCATTTTTACACTAACTGAACTTCGATATTTTTTTAGAAATAACGTTACATCATCTATACGGCACGTCGTGGTAAAAAACTACTTGATAATTTCGGATCACGTGCATTTCTTATAGAACCTGATACAGAAATGAGTTTCGTGACTACATAATTAGTTGATAATACAAACGTGAGGTGCTTAGATAATGAAACACGGTAAAAAGTAATTTATACGGAATATTTTTTAATAAAAAGTTTATTTAATGTTTAATTTTTTTGTTTTATTTGAGCTCGCAACATCTGTTGCACTAATAGGCCAGCTCGACCGGTGAAATACCACGACCGCAGAGAAGGCAGGCGTGAAGTTGGAATATTCTGCGATGCATATGTTGAGTGAGGTGTCAGAGGCCTTATTCTAGTCCTCTTCCCCTTCCCATCATTTTCTAATAAGGATAGGATTGGAAGAAGAAGAGGATTTGACGGATGGAAAGGAAATTGACAGATCTTTTTTTCTGTTTATCCCATCTTCTGGCCATTAAAGGTAGGGAACGCATCTGCCACTAAATAGCTTGTATCACATGCGTTTCCTACCTTAGCGTTTTTAGCTTAATATCAGGAGCCGTTTACGTTGTGACAACCATCAATCAATTGTTTATATTATTGTTATTGTTTACATTATACGAACGTACAGCACTCGGGATTTACCCAAGGACAAGGCCAGGTGTTCAGTTCTTTGTGTATTGTTTTTTTTTGCTTGATGTCGATTGGCAATCGATTAAAGTATCGTCAGTTTATAATCTCCTATCCGTATTATAATAATAATAATATCCTAGGACATATTCACACACGGCCATCTGATCCCAAACTAAGCAGAGCTTGTGCTACGGCAACCAGATAACTGATATACTACATATACTACTTTTCTTTTGTAAATACATACTTAAATAGATAATTATGTACACAAATGTTTGTCCTGGGTGGGAATCGAACCCACGACCTGCGGCGTGAAAAGCAAGTATCTTACAAACCACGCCAACCGGCCCGTCAATTGAAGTTCGACAGTTTCTAAGCTGTCCAACTCAAAACGTTAAATTGTAAACTGATATTTGCTTGCGACATTCATTTAATTATTAATTAAATTTCAAATTAAAGGTTACTTAAATGTATATAAATAATTTCTTTAAAAGATGTTTCAAATAAATAAGGTTTTGCAATTGACATGATACGTCAAACAATAAGTGATTCTTTCAGTTCATAATTTGTCGTCCGTAAATATATAAAAAGTAATAAATCGGTAGATTGGTTCCCACTGCAGGGGCATAGGCCTCCTCTCTGAGAGGGGGCCCTGCCTCAGTTTATAATGTCTAGTGAAATTATAAACTAGCAATGTTTACATTTTGTGACATGTACACACCAAGTATATTGTGTTGAGTTTATCTTGGAGCGCCCGTTCTAATTATGTTTCGTTTTGGTCTAATTAGTTTCGAAAGCAAATCTTTAGTTGTGAGGCCAAATTGAAAGTTTTAAGTTAACTTTAAAATTCGAGGTTTTTACAAAGATATTTGTAGAATACAAATAACAAAGTAAGAGTAATTATAACTCTTGTAGAACACGTGTGTAACTTCACTATAGCAACCGTAGCGCAAACATTTGACCCAAGCCTTGACCCCTCGACCCACAATAAAAATCAATAGCATACAGTTTTATTTTTATGAGCGATGGTCGCTGTTGACAACTAGTGTTTTTAACTTTATAGAGTAAAATGTAAGGTCTTATCCTTAAGCTAATAGTAGATAAGCGGCAAGGGAGTGGATTGACTTGTTTACATGATTAGGGTGCAAGCGAACAGCGAGTCACTCGATGTAGGTGTTCACCACGGACATCAACATCAGAGAGGCTACACTACTGCGGGAACTGGCGCCAAGGCCATACAGTTTTCAAATGCCATCCATCAAAAAGCGGATGGTAAATGATAGCATTTACCCAGCCTCCGGGAATTTCAGGTATAGTTTATCTTTATGCAAGACTCATAAAGATTTAAATCATATTAATATTTTTAGTAAATAAAAACAATATAATCTTACCGAATCGTGCACAAAGAAAACATGGAAACAGCAATGTCAAGTCAGCGAGTCTGATAAATTAATTAAAATTCTTTAACAACAAATGGGTATGTATTTGTATATGTCATTGACCGACTTTAAACTTCATCAGTTTATAAACTCACAAGGTATATTATAAACTAACAGCAAATTGTGAAGTGGACGAATTTCATATTTGACGCGTTATTTCTCAATTATATTATATACATAATATGTATATACTGAAATGAAACTACTAGATATGAAGACGGAAGGGGGCGCTGGTCCTACAGAAATGGAAATTAGCGCGGGAATATTATCACAGAAAAGAGAAGATGAATGTCCGACCAATAACAAGCCTCACGACATTCGAGTATCTCGGCAACGGAATTGTATTTGATCACACTGATAAAACAAGACCTAAGTACAACCAATTATTCGCGATGAGGTTTGGCGTCAGGCAGGCGGCCGGTCGCAAAAACTGTAGCCAATAACTTTATCTATTCAGTATGGGCTACATTCATACTGTGCCGACTCCAGTGGGAAAAGGGCAGGGCGATGGTGATGATTGTCAGGAGAAGGTTCTTATAAAACCGTTAGAGTTACACTCATGTGATGTATAATGGAAAAGTTTACCTGAAATAGTCCTTTAAAAAGCCAGCAACAGCACGTATCTATCTTTCAGTGTAAGCCATTATCGCTAAAATAGTGAACCATCTATTAATTATAGGGCGGAACTTCTTCGTTCCACGAAGCCAGCTAGTAAATATTAAGTAATAATTGTGTAAAAAAAGATTTTCAGTGCTGTATTTCATAGGAATTCGTCACAGTTAAATAAGATTATGTCGTGTGACATTATTTTTTCCGGTATACGTATACGACAACAACGTTTTCCTTGTAGTTATTACATGTTTTGTTAACTAACATGTGTACTTTGCACGTGTACATTACAAAGCAACATGTGCTGTTTAAAATAATTGTTTTCCATTTAAACACCGTCTTAGGCCGCTTAAACACGTTAAGAAAAGTTGCCGGGCCGGGAAAGGATTCGTGTCGTTTCTACATACGAACTGTGTAATTGTAAACTGCTTCGGCGCTGTACAAGATTTGGCTGCGCTAGACTTCCCTGCGGTATTGTAGTAGGGGCGAGGTAGTTTAGGTGATTTGAGTATGTTTGTATGTGTGGACGTGTTTTCGTTGTCTTTGTACACCAACGCAGTATTCACGTTCCTATTACTCTTGTCTGGAGCAAATACGTCAAATTTTCGTGGCTAGGTCCGAATAAATTCTAGTCATGTACAAGATGAATGGGTCCATTATTAGTTATCTGACGGTGAAATTTCTTAGCGTGTACAAGGGCCCCGAGGCGATGTTAGCTTATTGTACAATATTTATTCAAATTTAGAAATCCGTCGCGATTGATTCTGACATAGATTCATATGTGACAAAAATCGTTGATTGCCAAGGGGAGATTTCACCGTTGAAAATAAAAGCGATTAGTTCGACCTCAACTCGAGTTATTCGTTTAACGGAGTTAAGAGCTCCAAATTGTATTTCACTAACATAAACTGAACGAAATTGTGCTCTGAGTTCACATTACAAACGGCCGATTTATGGCGTTTAGCTCTGTAAACGAGTTTTGTATTTGATAAGTTACATATGATACAGTTCTGACGTGGACAAACTGTACAACATGACATCTCCGCTCAGATTGAAGGCGATTCCTAATCTATCATAGCAAATTAATTACAGTTTTTTATATTTTTATATTAAAGTATTGATTCATATACACTATATATTCCAAGTTATTCAAGATAAATCATTCATCAATCACATCAGGAGGTACGAGGTAGATATAATTTAAGTCTCCGACTATCAAGAATTAACTTTTTTTTAATATTATATCTTTCATATTTTTATTTTCGCAGTGACACAGTAGTGTACAAATATTTGGTATAATTGTTACGACTTACTAAGAACTTAAAGAATGCTTTGTAAACGAATGTTAGTGTTGCCATAAACATAGTTGGTTATATCTATAATTTTGTTCATTTGATTATTAACTTACTATTCGTGCCAGTTTAATTTCACCGTAATTAAAGAAACAGGATGAATGAGTAAAAACTGTACCTGATGCAAAGGGAAATTCTTGAATTTAATTATTTAATTTACAAAAGTAGGCGACAAATGACCAAGCGGTTTACCCGATAATAAGGGACCGTTACCCAACTCATAGAAATCTGCAACAACCTAGTTTATTGCAGATGCGTTGCCTGCTTTTTAATAAACAGAAAAAAGGATGTCCACTTTTCTTATCCATCCCCTCCCCAATCAAATCCTCTTCCCTTTCCTATCCTTTTCTAAAAAGGAAGGGGAAAAGGACTATGTATAGGCCACGGGCACCATCAGCAGACGAATCGCAGAAATACTTCTAGTTTACTGTCTTCTGCGAGGTTGTTGGTGGTATTTCACAGGTCGAAACTCATTCATACATCTGTTTATATTTATTACGCATAAATGTGAAAAGAGCCAGAATCATACAAGTAATTTATATCTCTAATTTTTTATCCTAAACTAAATATACGTCTAACAATATACAGTGAGTACAGAGTTCACTAAGCGAAATACAACAAGTTAAATTTAGATCTCGGATTGAGGCTCAACAATAGATCAGTTTAAATTTGAATCTGTGCAATGCTCTACGATTGTATGACTATGGGACTATATCATGAGTCAACTCCCAATCTGTCACGTACAGAGAATAAAAGAATTTGAAATACAACCTATTTTGCTAATGACTTTCTTAAAATTATCAAATTTCAAAAGTCTCTTGATCTACTAAAATAACTGCTGATCGTAAAATTATATTCCGATTTAAGCAACATACTTTAGATTCAAAGGTCGCCCTGGTCAATTTAAAATTATATCAAGACGTTCGAGAAAAAAGGTATCATTTTCTAAATGGGTCCGTATCGCACTGGCAGTTGAAGCGTTCCAATTTCAGTTCCAACCATCTACTTCGGTGGATACCGAATCTGGTTTACTCTGGAGAAATTAAGATAAACGGCTATCGACTTCAGAATACCACAACTCTTACTACTAGAAAACTTTTACAGTAAACCAACTCTTTATTTTAGCCGTCAGATGAAAGTGAAAGGTGTTTTTCTACATTCGAATCAATGAAAAAAATGTATTTAAATGTATGCAGTTTTTTTGTCATACATAACAAATGCTTATCTGATAAAAACACACATACAAAAAACCTAAACTGACATACAGTATGTATCCTTTAATACTGTGCTATACACCTACATAAGTCCATCAGCCTTCACTATTTCCCGCTTCCTTATTTATTTATTCAATTAAGATATCTTGCGTATTGCGCAACAATACTTTTTATGGATTTTGTTTTTATAAATTGTTGGTTGACATCAATGTGAACTATTAGCTCCATAAAGGTTTGTGATCATTCGTGGCATTATACATACATCAAATATGAGCTCACACCCGTAATCCAGAGGGGTAGGCAGAGGAAGGTATAAACTGATAAAAGAATATTTCCTACCTGTAATTTTTGTATCTATTCAGTAGATAGCTTTCCCCATCCTATTCTTATTAAAAGAGATTAGGAAGAGGAAGAGGGTCAGAATTAAAATATACCTTATTCATCAGATGAAACGCAGAACACTTCTACTTCAAGCCTGTCTTCTGTGAGATCGTGGTATTTCACCAGTCGAGCGGTACTTACACTTTGATTTTATAACGCCAGCAAAATACAGTTCACATTTTGATGACTTGAATTGGACAGTTTATAAACTGTCGAGAAATGGAACGTCAAATCGTGAATGGTTCATTCGGTTCACAATTTCAATTTCATTCAACTTGCTAACGTGTCCAGGGCAAGGTGCCAATGTGAGCTTTCTTCTTAGTAGATTTTAAGGTATAATGCCATTTATAAAGTTTTCTTTATACAAAATAAAAACTTTAAATTCGACGAAATATGGCGCCTGTTTAGCGCAAAGTAATGCGGTCATCTCATCTCTAGATGGAGGAAACTAGGCCGCTGCGGGTGACGCATGTTTTTGTTTCTAAGTCTTATAGTAGGTACGTACACATACATTGAAAAATATCGATTCTAATAGATTATTATGTACATGAAATATTGATTCCAACTCAATTCGTTTAGTTTTATTACAGCCATCGCTTATTATGAAACAGTCCCCGGGCCAAGTCTGGCTATCTGTACGTGATGTCCTCAGAAACTACTGAACTAATTTTCAAACGATTCACATATAAGGTTTTATATATGTAAATCATTAATTAAGATTTTGTGTATATTCCATGAAATCTGTCGATGTTTGTTAAAGAAGACGTAATACGATGTAAGACAGACAGGCAGACAGGGGGACACAAAGAATTTTTGGCGTGTATGACGAACCGGGTGAAGCCGGCGCGGATCGCTTATTATATTATAATAACTTTTTTATTATATATAACTTTTTTATAACCACAATGATCCCATTCACATATCAGCATTTTTAATTTCCGCAAGTGTGAAAAATCTCAATCGATGTGAAGGTTTTAAATTAACGCATCTGTAGTTATCTAGGTCAAAATTAAACTAACAGGCTGAAACGAATGCAGCCATAGAAGCGACGGCTCTACCGGTCATTGCTTCTGATGGAAACCTGACGCCGGCTCTAGAGCAAGGCAAATGATTGTCCATAGAGCTTTAAAAGAGAAAGGCGATAATGTGCACTATCTACCGCTGACACATTTGCAAGAAAATTGCAATTCTGAATACATTAAGTTGAAGTAGCCGAGCAAATTGCACGTATAATCAACACTCATATTTTAAAATACTTAATTATAAATTATAATTATTCAGTAGCTATGGAGCGAGCCTCGGTCTGTGTTGACGTCGAACGTCGTAAGATCATGATATTTCAATGATGTTTAGAATTGTAATGATGGACTTTTTATAGCAGAAAGTGGCAAACGAGCAAAGGGTTCACCCGATAGTGACCGCAACCCATATAGCATAAGATACGGCATGAGAAATTTATACCCTGATCTGTTATTTCTTCAGGACCTAGATTATATGTTAGATAATATATACATCGATAAATCACAGGTGGGTTGAGTTAAATCTGGAGCCAAAACTATTGAAACGTAAAAACCAGGTTGAACCGTTGCGTAACTCGCCGTTGGAGCTTCTCAGGGTCAAGTTTACATGGACGTTAAATCAAAATTGAAGTCTAAAATTCCGTTGTACGTCCCTCCCTTTTCCAAGTTTTCACCTATCCAATGCTTCATAAATTTGACATTATTACGTTATTTGCGTATTATAACAAGTCGTCATTGTGTTAAAATTATCATATCTTCCTCGTATGAGGTTAAGAATTAAATAATTTTCTTAAAATAATAGTACCTTATTGAAAATAATTTACTAATATTTCTTTTTATTTGACATTCCAACTAAGCTTAAGACTATGATATTCACGACTAACAACCGAATAGCAGATTCGTATCCACGACCTCAAGACCTCACAATCGGCAGTCCGTATAACTTAACCGGTAGACTATTGGCGCTTCATGTATGTATAGGTAGTTCTAAATTAATCTACCAAGCATAATTTTTAAAAGTATCTTCTCTAAATAATAGCACACACTTGACGATTTAGACGGTTTAAGAAAGAAAATAAATTCTACTCTTACGTCGCTACGATAACTAGATGCGACTGTGGTAAAGTGCTCGCTCGTATAATGTAAAAAAAGAAAAACAACCGATTACTTTGGCTTTATTAGCTTTACAAGGTAGGAGACAGATGTATTGAGTCGTCTTAACCCACTTGTCACCAGGGCCTATTTGGAGCAACGCGGGCTCTACGTTTCTATCTCTACACCCATTTAGGGTAAAACGCTCACGAGAGTTAACATTCTACTACTTTTGAATGTGATGTGCTGTAAAATCTCACTGTTGACTGACGATTTATAAAAAAATAACGTGTCCAGAATATTATTTATTATTTACAACAATACAACCAATTTATAATCATCGTGGATAATAATTATCCTTCTCGACTCTGGTCAAGGTTTGAATAAAACAAATTCAATTTTTTTTGAACCATTTTAAAGAACTTACGGCCAAGTGCCAGATCTTCGTCGGCGGTGCGACCTCGGCTGCGGCTCCGGACAGTGCAGAAGAGCCTGTGGTATCAAACTCTTGGACGACCTCCTCCTCGAGAATCTGTACTCCGGTCTTTCAGAGGTCTTCGCGACCCTGAGACTCGACAGTTCGCTTTCCGAGGAACACCACAACGATTCCATAGACAACATTTCGAGTTATTATTACCACATCACTTGCCTGGATAATAATCGACACTTGTAAACGTATCCTCGACCAAGTACGAATTATACAACTTGCATGTCCGAAAGCGAATTTAATTTCACAACACTGTCGGTCCGGCAACCTTCTGATCCACGCGAAACGTTATTGCAAAATACTTACAAATGCGGCTTTGCTATACAAAATTGTTAAATAAATTGGAGGCTGAGGTGTTGCGACTCGACATATGTAAAAATAATATTTACGTGCACGGCGTTCAGTTCTATACACCCGAACACGGCCCGAGCGACTGTGCGACTGATAGCAGTAGCAAAAGAGTACGCTTCGCTTCAACCAAAACACACGCCGCGTTTAATGATGCCACGAAATTTTGCAAACAAAAAATTGTTCGCGACTTATCAAGCAAATTGGACTATATCTTTATGTTAACTACTACATAAGACAGGTCTCGATAGCGTTCTTTTTAATTTGTACGAAATATTATCAGCACGTGACGACGGTATTATAGGTATGAACTAACATTTAGATTATATATGTCACCGACCGATTGTATGGACAGGCACTTTATAATCGGGCTAGGCAAATTCTAAACGGTCGGCACATTATCAGTTTAATGAATTATTGAGAATTTGCCGTTTCTTTTCTATGCATTTTACAAAGAGGCGACGTAAGGCAGGCGCATATTTATCCAATAGAAATGAATTTCTTTATCCACAAAACGAACTTTGAGCGCTGATTGGTCAAAACTTGAGACCCGCTTTTTTGATTCGTTCCCAGTCTCCCTTTAGTCAGTCGCTGGATACAGACGTCATAAACAACATTACACAGGTTTCTTAAACATTTACATTATTTAAACAAAAAACATATAGTTGAATTCACTAATAATTATTTTCACCGCCTTCAATTCCCACTCGTGTCAAAATAAATAACAGGTTTAATTTTAGTTCAATATGTAAATGTAATTTATAATTTGAGCATTTTGTTTGTTTACGTTTAGCAACAGCTTGCCAGCAAAAGAAAAGAAGTGGCACGGGATACAAGTTTCGACCAATCAGCGCGGACGTTTCGTCTTGTAAAATGACATTTCTATCATACTCACAATATGCCACGGTAGGCATTTCCTTCGCCACATTAGAAAGTGACTGGAAATGAAACGTCAAATTGTCAATGATTCGTTGAACTGAGAATGTACCGACCGTTCAGAATTTGCCTAGCCCGATTATAAAGTGTCTGCTCTGACAATCGGTCGGTGACATATACCTTGTTATTATTTTTCTTATGGATCTGAAACAAGCCAGTAAGTGGTTCACGTGATCTTAAGTGACCAGGGCTACCTATAGTTTGTTTAAAGTGTCTACCCACCGTTTGAATCTAGATGGTTTTTTTGTAAATAAATAATCGTAACCTACCATACATAGCGGCCATTACACTTGATAATTTCATCGGATATATTGTAATTATGTGGAAATAGGGAGATATAAAAAAGTAAAATTGTATAATATAGATAGCTAATTTTTATAAAGCAATGTGAGAAAAAGTTATTTTTGAATTTACGAATTTTAGCGTAAAAAGGAAGGTTGTTTGTTTACAAAATTTCCATCTTATTTTTACCTATCAACTTTGCAGGTAATAAAAAGCAATTTATAAAATGATTTATATCTGCCTCCACGATCTACGTGGTCTTTAAGAGTTTAAAAATGTGAGTACTTCTATAACAAGTCTGCTATAATGAAATGAGGTTATTATACTTTTATGATTTTTAATTGTAAGCTCGTTATAAGAGTATTTGTAAATTATTCTAAATTTATTACAAAGTTCATTATACCTCAATTACTGGTTATGGTTATAAATTATAGTTATTTAAAAAACGATTAACATTTTTCGTGTCGCCGTTACCGTGTTACAGTAACTGGAGTACCAGTCTACTTCACATATCAACCTGTTAAAGAAGTGTCATGATATAAACACTACTTATCTGCTATTAGGTACCTATAATTATTTCATTACCAACTTGTTAGAATTACAAAGTTAACGGAATAAATATTAACATAATCTGTGGACAAAATGTGCTAAATGTGTATCCGATCGCCAGTATGGCTTACATATGGCAGTACAAATCAAACAATCTATTCCTCACCAATATTATAAATGCGAATGTGAAATTGTTTATTTGTTTGTTTGTCACGCTTTAACTCTTTAATGACACAATCGATCATCATAAAATTCTGCACGCACATTGTCACTGGTACAGAAAATAACATAGGGGTACTGTCCTATGTACACAAAACCTTAATTATCAATATCGGTTGCCATGGTAATGTTTCGTGTGGGACAATATTAACTTTTGGACACGTATTACCTACGTTATTATACGCGGCATCGTCTTAAAAAAACTTCCAGTGTGGATAATGAGAAACAAATGCGTGCGGAACCGCGGGCAATAGCTAGTATCTGATAAACTAAACAAATTTCAATCGAATTTCTGAATACTCTTAAGTTGAATATCGACTTGTACCGAGAAATACTCGACGTTGTTCTACAGAGTTCTTCCGTCGTTTAACTAGCTCCAGGATAATAGCATTTTCAATACTTGGCAATCTTGTTATGAATCACAGATCCAGTTATCGACGGAATGAGCACTGGCGAGACTTCCACTGGTTATTTTCTGTTTCGATATTATATTTAGTTCATACTCAACACATTTTAGCTTAGAAACATTTGTCTTTTTGTTTGTTACGCATTCACCCCTAACGGCGACGTTTCACCGACTCAACCGATCGTCATGAAATTTCGCACACAGCGTATAAAGTACAGTCGAAAGATCCTTTAATCATATGCCAAGAACTTTAGGTAAAAGGAAATTTTAGTCGTCTAAATCTTTTTTTAAATATTACTCAATTACAGATTCATCGATACCAGTACTTCAACTAGCCGATTATTCTTTAAAAAAAACTGACAAATGAGAGTGCCCTTACCTTACGCACTGCGCGAATGCGGGCGCGAACGCGGAAAGTACATAGCTTGTTGCGTTTGACTCTGTGGATGACTGCGCGCATGAATCCTCGATGGTGGGCTGTGTATGGACCGGACCGGACAGTCACCGCCGCGTTCGCGCCATCCGAGGCGGTTTGACGGCTACCACATTCACCGCCGACGTGTGCATATAACAAGAGTTTTTTCATTCATTCAACACGCGGCTGTCCGCATCCGCTCGCTGCGTTGAATCTCTTAGTTGTCATGTCATATTACTTGTTTATGTGAATAGAGATCAAGCAAATTAACATACTAGCGCGACGCCAGATATTAAGAAGTCTCTATGTCCACTCTAGTTGGTTTCAGAGTAAATTGTATATTTATGCCCCAGTAAAAAATAACGAAAGCCTGAAGTGAATGGTCATAATTAGGCTAATGAAAGTTGTGCCGCGTTATAATCGCACAGCACGCGATGTTTTGCTGAAAACTAAATCTAATTCAGTTCGTTCTGAATCGAGTCTCAGTGAAAGTAACATCTTGTTCGCAGACAATCTGCAACCACAGATGTTATAACCGGATGAGTGCAAAGATTCAGCGCAATATATTTGAATTTAAGCCATTCTCGAAATCATAAAAATAAAATGTTGATTTGATTACGTTATTTTAGTAAATTTGAGTTTCGAGTAAGTAAGGTAACACTAAAGTATTGCACAAAAAAGGTACAAGTCAATCGACTACGCTTTACAGAAAAAAATAAAATAAAGAGGTGCACCGCATGCATAATAGTTGTTTTAGAGCAAGAGCCAATCATTTTATAAAACCTGAAATTTTCCTTGTGTATGTCCCTAATATAGATGAAAAGGATCCCCGAGTATGATTAGTTTAGATCATGACATCTTTGAAAGATATCAGGTAACCAAGGTGTATAAAATTGCACCTCAACTTCGTTAAAGTACTTCAACTTCGGTGTTTCGAAGAGCTAACGTCTGTGTTTTATTATGAACCCGAAATGTGTAAACTGTAAACGCTTCTATGTATTTAGAATTCCAGCGAGGACAAACCAGTCTCAGTGAAGTACGTTGAAATTCCGCCTTCACTATTAAAAATAGCGACGATGTATAAGCTTACAAATTGTTATTACAAACTGAAGGACGGGAATCAAGGTGTTAAAGCCCCCATGAATAACATGACAGTAAAAATATGCGAAGAACATATAAGATGAGAGAAGAAAAAGACTTGTTTATCATAAATCTTTAGTTCACGATAAAATTTCAGAAGTCTGCCGTGTACAATAACCTCGTAGTCCAAAATGAGCGGTCTCTTTAATTGAATCGCAGACGGTGGGTCAAGAGTCGTTGACCTACAACTGTTACGACCCGGGGAGTCTGAGTCAGACGTATGGTTAGCCTGCGGCGGCTAACTCATAATTAAGAATAATTCAAAAACTACTAATCGGACCTTGATTTAAAAAAAATGGGACCACCCAACGAACACTAGTTGTCGAATAAAAAAATAATAGTTGAAATCGGTTCACCAGAAGCGGAGTTCAGATTAAACATAAAAAAGTTGCACATGAGATGGACATAACGTTTTTGGTGTAACGCTTACTTTAATTTTACTTCTATAAATTTTCATATCTTAGGCTTATATATGACAAACGATTCTTAAGGAGTTAACTCCAAAAACTAATAAACCCAGCTGGCTGTATAAGACACTCAAGGGAAGACAAATCGAATGACATCTGACTCTTCAAAAACAGGTCAAGTCGTTTAAGCTACAGGTTACAATGGAAGGGACAAATATTTTGTCCCTTTCATTGTAACCTGTATATAGCATATATTTTACATAGATAAATATTTGCGTTGGGCAAAAAGAAATACATTTGTATGATAATCGCTTGTTTTGCTGCCTTTACCGCAGTTGAAATAATGCGTGGGCTTAACGGCTCACGTACATTGTTCGATAGTTCCAAAAAACAACTGTGCTTAGGGCGTTATAATTGTTATGTAGCTAGTAGGCAACAGCGGTATTTTTGTAGCCGTTTGCCTTATTTGCCTAACTGAGGCAACTAGTTTTCCTGGACGCGGCCCAACACATAACTTATAGAACCATAAACGAGCTGCTTGTTGTTGCGCGTATCTAATTCGACTTGATTTATGATCCATATGAGTAATGTAATGATGATATGATATGAATATGAGGCATCTTCCAATTTTTATTAAAACATGTTTAACACATGCTTTGAAAAAATATATGTCTGTTTCGCTTGGTCGTTACCCTGGACCAAAGACGCAAGAGAAAGATGCAATGCAATCTTATATGAAATGTATTAAATACAAGTGACAAACCTTTGCCTTTTTCAAAAAAAAGATTGGAATCAAATAAAGCATTGCACAACAACAAGGAGTTGTAACGACTAGTGTTTTTATGTTACAAAACGCACAAAGTAATACAAAGTAAATTCCGATGTATCGGAAATAAGTAAACACAATGTCAAGACACCTGTGGTAGACGCAAATGTGGCCGAGGGAAGAATAAGTGTGATTATAAATAGCTTAAATTTCAATTGAATTCACGTGTCACTTGACGCCTGGTTAATATCACATATCAATCATAAATGCTTGTTACACGTAAAGTGGCAGGCGCTTGTCATTTTTATGGTTCAAAACTTTAGAAAATACTCTATTATTTTCAACTATAGTAATGTGCGCAATAAACGTTATAAGGTTACACACATATACATACATATGTATATGATCATTTAATTTTACAGGTTGTAATAACTGTACTTGGTATTGGTACCATAGTCAGCATGCTCTTGTAGTAGCTAGTTTTGCCTTTGCTCATGATACTATTTAAAATACTTTGATGTGTGCAATAATACTATAGATATGGTATAGCCAATGATATTATAATACAAAAAATAGCAGATATACCATTAGCGTTCAAAAGTGAAGATTAAAAAGTGTGCCAATAGCTACACTTTTTCTATGGATTACGTCATGTGTTTACATTTACACGTGACAAACACTTGCTGTCCTCTTTTATATTATTTTAATTACGCTGTCAATGTTACTGTCACTGCTTTGGAACACTTTTGACCCATGATTATTTAAACAAAATTAGCAGTCAAAAATGTTGCAACTGTTGAATGGTGTAAAAACGATAGAGTAATTAAAATAATAAGAAAAACGAGGATAGCTAGTGTTTGTCACTTAAGCTTAAATGTAAACACATGACATACGCTATAGAAGAAACATCTCAATTGGGACATTCTTGAGTCTTCACTTTTTGAGCACTAATGACATCTGCCACATATTTGTATTATGTCATTTTTTTTGGGAATATTTGAAGTAATATCATCATCAGTAAAATGTTAAAATTTATTAAATTCAACTTATAGTAATTACTAAATCCTTTATTTATAAGTATAGTCATTATAATTCCTAAATAAAATTAAAATAAATTCAACCCATACTAAGTATGACACATGAACCAGCTTCATTTATGTATCTTAAATTTTTTCCTACAAACATGTAATCAAAATAACACTAAATAAAAATAAATTGTTCTTATCATAAGCTCCAGCATCTTTTAAGCCTGACAAGGGTATATAGAGAGCTATTGCTATGTTTTATCAAGTCTATTAGGGTCTAAATATGCATAGTGCTGTAATTATACCACAAGTCATCATTTTGAGACAATAACAAATTCATATGATTTATTAATTTTTCTTGTTTCATTCTAATTGTAGTGCTAAAAATTAATCTATTAGATTATCAATAAAGTATTTCTACCTTAATATACAGGTGTCTGGAAATTATGTGACAAAGGACTGCAGGTTCCTTGGCCGAAAACATTTTAATTTAACTGAAGTTACATATATCCAGAGTTGTTTAGTTTGGGCGCTGAGGGCTTTAAGGTTTCAAGAATTATTTTTTCTAATTACTCAAAAAATCTTCAATAAATTTGATTCATATTATAACCCTTTGCTTGCACAATCTCAGTATATTTTGTAGAGGAAACCTTAATTTAAAAAATTCTCGATTTTTTTTATTTGGCCACAAAAACATATTTTCAATGTTGCTCAGCTCATGAATCAGTGAATACAAGTTGATATAAAATTTTCATTATATTTGCATGTAGGATCTCATGAAATCTAATGAACAATTATTTATTTTACTTGAAATTGGGCCTGGAGTATGACCAGGGATGGGGCCTATGCCACCTCACTGACCACATGCAGAAATACATACCTCTATTTCAAAACAGTTTCTGTGATGTAATGATACTTTAACAGTATAATGTAATTTTCTATTCAGTAACCTTTCATTAAGTGCTTAGATCATGGTGGGCCAGTTTGCGTGGTTTGTAAGATACTTGCTTCTCACGCTGCAGGTTGTGGGTTCGATTCCCACCCAGGACAGGCATTTGTGTGCATGAACATATCTCTTTGTTCTGAGTCTGGGTGTAATTATCTATTTAAGTATGTATTTACAAAAGAAAAGTAGTATATGTAGTATATCAGTTATCTGGCGGCCATAATACAAGCTCTGCTTAGTTTGGGATCAGATGGCCATCTGTAAATACAAATTGAAAACCTTTTGGTTGCAATCTTTTTTATATTGGCTTAAATTAAAAAAATGTATACTAATATTATAAAGAGAAAATTGATTGTATATGTCAGATACACTCAAAAACTATTAAAAACTCAATTCAAATTCAAGAACTTGGTTTACAAATAGAAAGCTTTTCTGTTAGCACATATTCTAGCCTTTATTTTGTTTTAAAATGTTGCAATCTATATACCCAAGCCAAGCATTTCTTGGAAAAGCTATCCAGTATTTAATATAATTTATAATAGAAAGAAAAAATTAGATATCAAAAAATTTAGTATGAAATTAAAACAATTATTTTTTGTTAGTTATTTTGGGCATTGGTGATATACTAACAATATTGGGTGTATCAAATTCATTTCCAACCTCCTTAATAATAATTTGAAACTCACAACCAGGGTGTAAGAATTTCTGAAAACTAGCATTTAATTGTTGACTTTTTTCTATTGAGCAATATATAGAAATAACAGGATTTAAAAAATAATATTCAGACATTGGCTTCATTCCTGATACATCCGCTTCAATTAAAGAACCCCAGTCAACTAGCCGTACTAAGGCTTTCTCCTCAGATACTGTAATTGTTTGTATAATTCCACGTTCATATCTATTAAGATGTGGCACAAATACACTTACAGGTTTGTTTTCTTTCATGTCTTCAGGCCTAATACCTTGTTTTTGTTTAGAATGAGCAAGAAAATTGTTGATATTGTTAATATAATCATAATAGTCATCAACTTGTGCAACATAAAAATGATTAAGGTCTTTTCCAGATTGTACTCTGACATGTAAACTGTCTCCAAGCTTTAATTTCTTATATATATAATAATGTTTTTCTTGCTTTAAATTGGGGATGCGACTTATTAAATTTCCGTTATAGCCTAGAGTAGAATATCCGGTTAATGCCAACATTGTGGCTATATCATCAGGGCAAGTGTTAATCAATTCCACAACAAGTTTAAGACAAGTTTTCCCTTTTACTACTAACTTTGCTCTCTCATTACCAATGTAACACTTCATAGCATCTACCTCTCTATCTGTCCAAAAACCATTTTTTGGTTCACAATTTGCTAATTGACAGTGAATTCCTAATGGTGGCAATTGTTGTTCATGAAGAGGAAAATACATCTTTTTTAGTGGGACAGATTTTTCAACAAAGCCATAATCAATGGCAAATATGTCACATGTAATCTTGCTATTTGATAATATATCTATATGATAAATTAAACCTCTGCAATCGCACTTTAGCACTTTGGAATAATAAATGATATTCACGTTCAACTGCAGATCGAGCTGCGTAAGTTTTTGACCACGAATCTGCATTGCCGACATATAACTCCTATAAGATGTAGGGCGGACATAGAAACTGTGTGGGTTGTGGATGTAAGTGATATCAACCCAAGTTGACGACTCTACGTCAAAGTTGTTCAGAGTAATTTTCTCCATCAGTTCCGCAATTAATTCCATTCCGATAATAAGTAAATATCGTAAGACTCAACCGGTATTATATTTGTTTATCTTGTATTTGTGGAATGCCTGTAGCTAAGTGTCAACTAAATGTCGTGGTAAATCTTGATTATTGACAAAATGACTCACATATACCCACAAAACAAATCACAGCTTTCTAATAAAATTCGAAGGCATAGCTTTGAACGTTACAATCATACCATATTTATTTACGATTCCAATAAGTAAATAATGAAAAGATTGCATTGGAATCGAGCGCAGAATGAATGAATGAATGAATTAAATACAGAATATATTTACAAAATCGATTATGGTGCAGTATCGTAACCCTCTCGAGTTTTATCTCTAAAACTGTAAGATGCGCTAATCAAATAAAAATACTACGAATAAAAAGAAACTACGATAATGTTGTATTGACAGTAGAACAATAAATCAAAAAAAAAATTAGTGACAACTTTTTCTTAAAACAGAAATTCCCAAATTATAAGCCCTACCACCAGTGGGTCGCGCGCGATTATTGAGTGGAACCTAATGTAGGACGCGCGCATCCGACGAGCTCCACGAGCGCGCAACGACAGTGTTGATGTTAGGAGATTCTAGTGTGTGGCTGGCTGTATTAGAAAAATTCCCATCCCAAGATTGGAAATTATTGATTGATTGAATATTATTATTATTATTGTTCGATGGGTCGGAACCCCGGATAACTTTGGGAACCACTGTTGTACACAGCAATTTTGTTGCCTAGTATCGTAACTTTTTGTTATAATTAAGATAAAAAAGAAAAACAAAATGTTTTAAACATCATAATTCGATAAATAATCATATTTTGCAACTAAAACGGCTTAATTTCTAAAAAAATATCTAAATAATTTTATTGCCATTCATGAATACTACTGATTTGGGTTAATAATCAAATTAGGACAAAGCAGCTAGCTTTCTGAGCCTTCCATCGAACGGTAACAAAGGTACAAAACCAATGTAATTTGTTTATTTGTAATTAAGAATCCAATAAAAGATAATGATAAAAGGATTTGAAAACGGCAATATGATGCTATTTATGCATTCTTCCCATGGCCTACATATAATTATAAGGGGAAAACAAATTAAAATGTATAATTAATTTCTAAGAATAATTCATTAATAAAATATTTAAGCCTCTCAAAAATGTGAGTTTTAGAATAACCGAAAATAGAAGATAAATAATAAGTGTATTCGAATTTGTTGATGCGATGAATCGACTTGTCTAACTCGATTTATTTTGTCTTTTTAATTTTTAATCTGCGTGACTGACTGAGAAATACAATATGAAACACAGGATCCTTTGTTTTCTTTTTACAGCTTTGGCTCATATCATAATTATTCAAGATAGAACTCTAAAATTGCTAAATAATTACATACCTCTCTTCTTCATCGGCAATTTCTTTGCTTGTCGCAGGTTGTTTGAACTTTACTTTGTAATCCATTTTCATAACCGTACTTCACTTATCCTCAAATTCGAATTTTTCTCAACTAATATATGAAATATAATAATCGCTTGGTCATAGCATATGTAATATAACTTATTCATCTGAATCACAACACTTAAGGACACGAAATTCAATACAAAAAACGGTATAATGTTTTGACGAATAGGTTATTCTATTGTCATCACAGTTTGCCTTGGTTTGATAATTCATGGTAGTACTCAACTCAACACGGAACGCAAGTGACATTTAAATGTGTCACATAATGTGTGTGAGCATTCAAAAAATAACTTGAACTTAAAATACATAGAAAACAGTAACCCTGTATTTATTCCGTTAGTCATATACGTTTATAACAGAAACGTCCGTAAAAATATTTAGAATTAAACTATTATGAAACCTAAACATATGAATATATGTATCGACTTGTATATTTTTATTTATTATTAGGAACAAATTAATTCTTAAAATATTGCTATAAATTGTCAACAGATTTGTTGCTTTAATGACATTATCAATTATCAAAGAGTATAAAATTACAGATGAGCTTAAACTACTCAAGAGATGCAAGAGGCTTCTATACAGATTAATACAATTGAAGTGTCTGTATGTAATATCAAAATAAAATTTCCATACTCAACACACATGATGTATATACGGTACTTATATGAAAAATATAATTTTTGTCTGACAGACTGTCTGTGCTGTTATTCCGGGTAATCTCCGAAACGCCAGGACTGATTTGAATGGGACTTTTACTGGCAGATAGGTAACATTGCAAGGATTCCAATAGTTTATTTAATTTAAGCAAGATAATTAGGTTTCCGTGCAAAAAGTTAAGAAATTGTGATAATAAATACACGTCGCCCTATCGAAAGCGTCGTCTACCGGCAATATTACACAGGTTGCCCTAAGCAGTGAGATATTAAAACATTTTGCTTGATGGTGGTGGTGGTGGCGGTGCTGTTATTTTGTAGATGTATGATACGGTAGGTACAATTAATATAAAAAATACGATTATAAGCTTTAATTTTGCGAAGTAATCATATTTTTTAATCGATTTCTCGCGGACAAAGTCGCGGGTATTAGCTATCTTCTAGTATATATAGTGGATGTATATGTTACCTATGAGGACTCCGAAACAGCTGGATCGTTTTCGATGAAATGTTCGAGAAAACTTTAGATTGGCCTTACGGTGATAGCGAACGGACCAACATGATTTGTGTTACGCGCGCAAAGCCTAGGCGGATCATATATTATATAATAATCTGGATATTTAATACTTCGTTTTTATTATTCTCATTATTTTTAAGTTAGAAAGTGTCTTAAAATGTCTACCTGAATGTTTTGAGTTTGTCCACGACCTTATTAAGAGGGTTTTTCCGCAGCGGTCCTGGTGATCCTCCGGGAGAGTTGTCTCGAGACTCTGCTGCTAAAGCCCGCGCCACTACTAAGTCTTGCTCGTTTAACATTCTGGAATATAAAAGATAAAAAATAATCGTATCGTAAAATCGTCGTATAAGGTGTCCCGACATTTCTCCCCCACGGTTCTCTATGGCTTCTATCAACGTCCTTAATTCTTCCACGTCCAAATCTAATTCCTTCATTTCGCCTCCAATTTTCCTTATCCTCTCAGTCAATATCCATATTTCGCTTCCATATAATACTGTGCACTTTATTCTGTTTGTATTTATCTAAGACCAAAACTATTACAAACTGAATACATTTTTTTTATTGTACCACTACCCGTAGACATCAGCAACAAGCAAACTAGTTGCAGATGCGTTGCCTACATTTGATGCACATACAGGCAGGATACAGGCAGGAAAAGGCTGTTTCCTTTTCTTATCCTTCCCCTCTCTCACTAATCCTCTTCCCCAATTTATCCTATCCTATATTCCTAAATTATGGATGGACTTTTTGGGTTTGAGTTGCAATTAGGGGGCGCCGTAGAAATCTCGCCCAAGTCGCTGGTAGTGCTAAAGCCGGAACTGATCCCAGCACAACCCTCTCGTTTCTTCTACATTCATACATCTACCATACATGATCGTCGGTAACTGGTACTCTTAATACCGCCCCTTTCTTTAGTATGTCACCAATCTGGTCGGTAGAAATAAGTCATGCTCACTTTCGCAACATTTTATTTTGGCAATCTTTGTCTATTCATCCTCTCAAGATGTCTGAACCAACGAAGCATGCCTTTCACAATTTTAATCACGATGTCCTGTTTGTTTATTTCGTTCTTTTCTTTTGGCGGGCCAGCTTACATTATATATTTTAATTGTGTATAAATTAGTAAAGTTTTACAATATTTAAAAAGCATTTTTCTATCATTATGAAATAGTTCTTTAGCATTTGGTGATACTATTTTTATTATTATAACTTGAAGCCTGTTCATTTGATCCAAATATGGTTTATATGTACGGCCATTGCTACCTAGTACATGCTGCACATAGGATTCAGTCAAAGCATTATATAGCATTAGTTTAATTTCTTTAAAAATGTATAAAATGCTTCATCTCTGAGCTAGTAACGTTTGGATCTTCTCGAAAACTAGTTTAATTCTTCGTTGAAACTACAAGATGACCTATTTTACCAATGCTATAAGTTATAGTTTCAAGTTTCGCCTATCACCTGATCAGAGACTACAATAATTTTCAACTGATGTTTCTTTTCGGCCGGGAAAGCAAAGTGGACTGTAATGCATGGACATAAGAATCATAACAGAAAGATAAGTGGTTTGCTTCGCGACCTATAGGTATAGTAAAAATTATTGGGATCCTGTTCCAAGCCCAAGGCGAACTTCCTGAGCGCCGACTTTTAATCACGAATTGAGAGTACCTTCATAGTGTAACCATTTATTAAAGTTTTCTATTAATATAGCCCATATTTTGTGATATATATGAGTTTGTAGTTTGCTTACCATCGTTCCAATTTGCCATTTTAAAGATTAAATTACGTACTTTCGAGATTTAACTGTACAAATGGCAAACGAGCGGCGTGAGCACCGAGGTGATCAAATCTTCCTTTATATCATGCTGAAGCTGAATGTGTACTAATAAATATATTTTACACCATTTCGTCAGTAGTGCTGATGTGATTTTATCTGTATCGAGTCGAGGGTAAATACCATATATCCGGACTATCACCACCGACTGTCGAGATCTATGACATAAAATGTTACGAAACCGACTTTGATAAGTAATCAGATCATAGTGATAACGTGTTTAAATGAGAGTTTTTTTTATTACTGTATGCATGACTTCGGTCACTTTTTTATTAATCTATTGTTTGCTGTTCATTAACCATTTGCTTGTCTGAGAATCAATCATTTAATTTACCTTTAATTATATTTATAACCTTCACTCTTTTTGATTGACGATATATATTTTTTAAACAACCACGTTATGTATACGAGTAGTAGATACGCGCGCAAAATATGAAGCTTGAGTGCGGGGACGTTATGGCGGCGTGCTTGTACAATTTATAAAAAAAGTTAAGTTTGAAAAGAGATCAATTCATGTACCTAAGGTTAACTCTAATAATAATTCTAATGGGGAAAGCTGTGTCTAGAGTAGACGACTATCAGCTGAAAGTAAGGAAGTAAGTTCCAATAACGATTCTGACTTGTCACCTACTTTTCACCGAACGCCTATCGCCATATTTTGTCAGGTTTTAATTGGTTTTCGGACGCGAATGCACAGATAAGTTATTTTGTCATCATCATCATGCGTATGGATGTATGTCCACTCCATCGAGAACTCCTGTAGCCTAAACAGCTTGGCCGATTTTGAATCGTGAGGTGTGATTGGATTCGTAATCTTGTGTGTTCCCGGAATGACCTAATAGCGATACAGAGAGTGGCGTGCTCACCACAATGTGAAACAAATATGCATCAAATTGTAATTAATAACAATCGTATAAAAAATTGTGGAAAATATTAATACACTCCCCCTCGGAAGGGAGTACTCTCGAGAGAGAAAAAAATGGAATAAAAAATAGCGATACGATTGGGCAATTTTTTTATTGTGTAAGCTCTCTTCGATTCTGGCCCATCTATCAGTAAAAATATTAAAATAACATATTTTACATGTGTATTGTTAATATATAAACGATGGCGTTTGCATACTAGTGTAACGCAGTATGGTTATGTTATGCCCAATTTTACATTGAAATGCTTTTATTGTAATTAATTATATTTTCTTGCTCTGATGTGCTGCGTTTTATCGTAAAGACGGAACGAGGTTCAGAGGAATTTAATCGGAGTCTGTGTACTACCTGTAAAGATGGATTTGCATTATTTTATTCTTTAAGGCATCACCTAGTCTAACGCGTATTCTACCTTAACATGGATTATTACAACACCTTGTATCATGAAGCTATTTCCTTCTATACTGATGTTCACTCAAAAGTTAGTTACGTCCATTGTATTTGCATAAATGTTTATTTTATCGACTAAGCATTAGTAAGATATTTCATATTATACGACAACGAAATGTTATGTGCATAATTGTATTGGCAAACAACGTCTTCCAACCGACGGTGGGAAACATCAAATAACGTATTTGTTTGAAAGTTTTTTTTGGCGGAAAATTTAGTTGGTTTTTATCAAATCGAAATTTGACTCACTAAATAAATTAATTGATTAATGTGTTGACTTTTTGATATTAAGCTTTCTTTATTTCAACTTTAATCAACTTTAGAAATGACTAATTTGCAAATGGATTTTCTTATAATTGAATTGTATCTTTTGTAATTTAATCTGTAATAAATTATTTATTATTAATATTAATGAAAATTACTACGCGTGCATCATTATAGCTTTATCATCATTAATAGCTTTGTGGAATGCAAACCCCGGTCCACTCACGTATCACCTCCCCGCGTGTCCATTATTTCTACACCCAGCGACGAATTTATACTGTATTTATTAGACTCACAACCTAATTTTACGACGACGTTCCGGGTGCGATTAATTTGTTTGTTTGAGGCTATGGATTAGCTTTATGTATTTCCATAGGAAGCTGCTTTGATAAAAAAACTTTGGTTCTCGAAATATCCTCTCCAGAATCTTCTTTTTAAAACTCGATAGTCCTTAGTTGCTCACGCCAGTAAGGATGCAGTGTCGTTCTAAATTATCGGCATCGAAATACCTTAAAATCAAGCCTATCAGTCTCATTTTGTAGACATATTTTATTAAAAGGACTAGTATCATTCTACCTCCAGGAGAAAGTTCAACTTTTCCGAACATCGTCAACAACAATGGAGTGACCGGATCGTCTTCAATCTGACCGTAAATTAAACGCTATTTGGAAAACCCCGAATTTAATATATAGTAGGATGACTAGGACTAAGGATAGCATAGATCTCTCAAAAACTGCAAGATTATTATTATTGTAAAAATAGTTAAGTATAAAACATATTGTCTATGTTATAATACAAAAAAAACATCCGAAAACCAAAGTTCACAAAAACTAACTTTTGCAAGATTTCGAAACAGTAGCATCGAAAAGGTTAAAGTTTTCGTCGTGAAACTTTATTTGAAATTCACTTACTTTAAGAGATAAGGATCCACACGTGTCTTTTGGATACTATCACAACATAACCTCGAACTTTTTGTTCGATTTGAGGCACTTAAAAATAATTTAAAAATAGAACGAGACTACACGAGCGCGGGAAAACAAGACTGCCAGTAGCGTACGCGCCTCGCAGCGATTTGTATGACAATAAGCGAATATATATTTTAGTTTAGGGGTCGGGCGGTTCGCAGGCACTGCGTTCGTCAATGAAGTAAGCCACGGCCGCGCCATCGAGCCTCTCACCGTCTCCTGCGGCTGCCGATCGCTCGATAGAACTCCGATGTCGAGTAGTGACTTGTGCAGCTGTTATCTAATCTTTAATCAGCTATGCCTACTCTGCACGTGCGTAGATGTAATCATTATAAATGCTAAACGTTACGAAAGTTTATATAAATATTATCTTTCATCTCTCAATGTCTATAACTCGTATGGTTATCTATTAGATGATAAGTAGCGCAATAGCATTTAAGCAAAACAATATTATGCTAGAATTTTATAAATATAACTTCTGTATAAAAATAAAAATATGTTACTTCTTTTATAGCATAAGAGGACAAACGAGAAGCGGGTCGTCTAATATATAAGTGATTACCGACGCCCATGAACATCTGCAATACCAGGGGAACTGCAGATAAGTTGCCAGCCTTTAAGGACGCTCGCTTCTTAAGCTACGTCTTCTACTTGTGAATAATGCAGCCTTGTAATGTTGAGAGAATTATTGAAATGGGTAAACTATGAAACTACTCCTACTGAATCGTCAGTAGTAGTTTCAAAGTTTACCCGTTACAAACAGAATCATTTTCATTTTATAATAATTTTGAAGTGAGTGATACCTACGCCTGCCCAGGACAACAGCCCAGGGGCAAATAATTTTAATGTATAACATTGTTTTCCCCTGACACATAAGACAAGGAAACCGTAGAGCTTAATAAATTCACATTCGTATAGTCCGACAAGCAGTAATGTGTTTCATAGGTAGAGCTAGATTAGTAGTTGACAAGAGAGAGCAGTGCCGGCGAACGTGCTCAGCAAGATGATATATGTTTACTACACATAATTATTTGCTATAGACTCTTAGAGTAAATACTCAATACTCCTTGCGTCCAAAAGGACAGCCGTTGCAAGACTAGGCCGGCTTGACCGATGAAGAACCTCGACCTCATAGACGACAGACATCAAATGGAAAATATTATTTCATACTTCTTCCATGATTTACGAGTCACGACTCATTTTACTCTCTGTGTGTATCAAGTTGGTAGCACTGAGGACCAATTAATTTCTAGTTCATCTCCTCATATCCGTTATGTTCATCAATCATCCGTCAACATTTGTGTGTCCTCTTTATTTTCCGACGTCCTCTATTTGACAATGTTACGTCATTCAAGGAAAATCGGAATTGGTTAATTCTGCAAACGAATTCAGATAAATTAGGTAGTTATTATGGCTACTACTTGACTGTTTCAACACAAAACGCGCGGTTTAATGTTTAGTGTTTATATCTTTTGAATCTGTTGAGTTTTCAAGGTAACAAGTCGAGAATATTCTTAGTTTTTTGTAACTTTATTATTATAATTTACAGTTTTAAATAAATTTGCGGAATAGCGATGATTCGATATAAGTAGTTTTATATGAAAAAACCTTAATATGTCCTTTTTTTGTTTGTTCCGTCCGGATAACAACATTTGTAAAGTAATAACACTCCTGATGCCACTTACATAAGATACTGTACACAGTTAAACCACTGTCAACTTTTTTTTAATAGGCAAAGCCCAGGTATACTTTGCATAGTGGACAGCATGAAAATTCGGGTAAAAGAACACATAGCTGACTTTAAACACCAGCGCTCCAGGAAGGCTACAGTCTGTGATCATGGTTTGAACGGCCCCGCCATTATAAACGTTTGATAAACCACAAATCCTCGCAAAACACCGCTTTCTACCGAGGATGTTTCGTGAAGCTATTGAAGTAAGAAAAACATCCTAATTTCAATAGAGAAGATGGCTGGATACCACCTCCTTGGGATCCCGTGATTAATAAAATTAAACCCAAACCACGCATACAAGTGCAAGATCTCTCGTGATATTGTGAGCTCATTCTCGACAGATCTGAGCAAAAATAATAATTGAAAATAAGAGGGGAAGACCAATTAGGACATCGGCACCCCCTCCCCTTTCGTTGCTTCTCGGAGACTCTAGCGCTGGGTTGCTTAATGGACTGTGACGCCAGCCAGCCAGACAAATGACGCAAGGGCATACCAGCCAAGAATAGTCCAAGAGAGCTTCTAATTCTAATTCGTGATAAACAAACAGTCGATAGCTGAGGGTGCAATCCTGATTCAATTTCGTCTGCATTTTGTTGCGTTGCTTAATTATCAATAAATC
Source organism: Papilio elwesi (assembly GCA_029849275.1). Classification (NCBI taxonomy): domain Eukaryota; kingdom Metazoa; phylum Arthropoda; class Insecta; order Lepidoptera; family Papilionidae; genus Papilio; species Papilio elwesi. Next base: position 6,575,181 of record CM056701.1, on the reverse strand, counting down.
TGTATTTCTTCTTTAATGCAAATAGAAGGTAGCTTGTCAGACACAAAAACCGGCTCTTCATGTTATATAACAAAATTTATAATTAAATGTAATGTAATATAATATCTGAAAAATGTTTTTGTCAAAATTTTGCTGATGCAAGAAATAATAAATTTAAGTGTGGGTTTGGGAGTTTTTCAAGTATTTTTCTTTTTGCTTAGACACGCTATGAAGTCAAATCGAAAAAAAGTTTTTTCAAGTCACGAATTGCAATTTAATTTGGTATTTATTAATTTTCATAATGTGTTTGTGTTTTTTTTTATAAATATGTTGTACTTAGTTGTTCACATTTTGACAAGAGACAACTACAAATTAATCCAGCTCATAATTCAATATGGAGATTAAAGTGTCAGCCGGACGCAGAACGCGAAACGTAGAATGGTCGAGGAACCAGAAGGTTCGGCTGATTTGTGATAACATTTCGCTGTTTAGAGCTATGGCTGTAAAAATCCGATTACAAATGATATTAATTTTTCCCCCTACTATTCCCCATCTAAACTTCTTTCCCTTCCTATTCTTATTAGGAAAGGGAAGATAACTGAAACTGGGCCTCCGGCACCTGTCTACAGACGAAACGCAGAAACATACTTCTTCGTCAAGCCTGTCTTCAGTGCAATGAGAGACACGATGAAGGCCAACAAAGATGAGTGTGTAATTCAAAGACAAGAAGATATCCAGATGTACGAAGCATACCTGTTGAACTTTAATTGTCAGAATTTTACTATGGTACCAAATAAAGTTGCTCGCACGATAACAGACACAAGACCAACAAGTTTTATTCGGTTAGGTTTTGTATTAATTTGTACGAATAAATTATGACATTGAACATATTTGTAACGCAGTTTGTGTAAGGTCGATAATCGAGAGCTTAGCTATCTCTGTAACCGCTAAATATAGTTTTATGCCACACAGGTCTCCATGTATATATAGTCTATGACACATCAATATAAGGCTAGTCATTGTTTTCACAAGCAACGTATAACAATATATTGTTCTTGTTAAATATGTTGTATAATGTCTAAAAATACTCATAAATGACTTCCTTAATGTTATCTTTTTAGGTGAATTCTTGATAAATTTTACGTTTATTTAATTGGATAGATTCAAGCACATTAATAGCTAAGATAAAATTTTACATGAGCTGAAAACATGTAAAGTGCTTATTGATTTTGAAATAGTTTGCTATCTTGTATTAAATGCCTTATATTTTTTCAGGTATCAGGAAAACTACATTGCCAGAAAAGAGACAAGTTTTTTTCTTAAAGGACATTGTTGGTCTGTTTAAATCAACTAGTCTCTTGCTTGGTTATTGCTGGGCGTCGGCTATTCCCATAAATAGCCACAAACATCGGTCCTTTGTCACCTTCCGTCAGTATAATAACCATTTTCCAATCACACTAATAATGATCGGAGGCCGTAGTCCTGAACTTGATGGTCCGTTGAGGTCCAAGACACAAGTTCACGTTGTCAAATTAGAAAACAATATTTAATATAATAAAACAACTGGACTTTGCATGTATTCCATTTATTAAAAAAAATATTACACATACAAGATTCGTTGAAAGAAACTACGTATTTCATGTGAAGCGTAATCTCCCTACATAACCTCTAAATAGATTCTGTTGAACCTTTAGTTAAAATGATTAAAGATTACGGCCCGCAGTGCGTCTGACGAGTACATTATTTTAAGGAATATACCTAATCATAGACCAATTAGCATAAGTATACTCCACCGTCCAAAACTTAAAATAAACTACCATTACCACGTTAACAGAATGAGAGCCTAAGTAACAAATATACTTGTAAATGACATTGCTCTAAATATCCCGGCAAACATTTCAAAACAAACACATTTTAAACCAGTACCGTAATCAACATAATCTTTAAAATACAACTAACTTATGTTCAAAATTATTTTCTACTGATATACATAAAACAAATTGTTTTATTGATTTTACTCATTTATAATCTATAAAAGGCAGACAAACAAAATTTCAACATAATAAAAGAAAAAATATAAAAATTAACTCATAAAAGTACATGACGCACTCATTAAAATTTAAAATACTAATGTCATAATCGATACGTCGTCTGACACATTATAACTACAGATTAAAAATAAGAACACAGAAGTTTAATAATAAGCGAACTGTTGAATTGACAAAAAAACATTTCAGTCTTATCATTAGTAATTGCACGTTAACACTCGTATCCAAACCACATATGCTTGATTATTTTGTACGTAAATATTTCACTATAATAAAAAAATAACACTAACTCGTTTTTCACTGTGAGCGTGAACAACAGTCTATTGGGTCTCTATAGATCGCTTGATGGGCGATTACTTTATCCGCAGTGTCCGTGGTTTTTCATGACCAGGACACGGCCGGCAGGGCCTGTTCACACAAGAGGGGTTCCGCCCCCGTTCTTCCATAATGCTGGCATGGTACTCAGGCGCCCCGTCGATGTGAGGCGCGGCTACGGCGCCTAAAGCTGCGTCTCCGTGGGGTTCTGCCACAAATTTGAAGGTAAAGTGTCGTAATGTGACGGCACTGTCACTAGCGCTTCAGCTGTGCTTCTGTTGATTGAGCAGTTCTGTAAAGAAATAATTAATAGTGATCAGATAGATGCATCACATTTGTGAATAACATTTGATCACATGGATACAGTAATAATATTATGATTCAGACTGTCAGTCCTAATACCAAAGATATATCCTTTAATTTCATTTCATTAAATTAAATGATATATGTTTTAATTTAATGAAATTAGTTTATGGAAGCAAAGAGTAAGGATGATAATGAATGAGATACAGCAAAATTTCTTTTTTTAAAGTAAGGAATTGGGAGAGTCAATAGTGTATAGTGAATTGGCTAATACTTAACCAGTACGTTGTTATTTGGTCGCATCGGTCGCACTTTGCTCCGAGCTGTAGTTATAACTTAAACAGAAAAGTAATTAATTGGATATTTTGAACGTAATTTGCTAATTTATGCAGAAATTTGGAAAAGTTGTTAAAAACATCGACGAAAGGTAAAGATCTACGAATGCGACTTAAGCTTTAGGGACATCTGAGTGTTGGGCCACCGAAGGTTCGGATGAAAGTAGGTTACATGTGGCCGAGATGGGAATGTTACGATGGATGTATGTTGTGAGGATGAATAAAATTAAGACTGAGATAATTAAGATATAAAAGAGAGAGAATTAAGATATTAGAGGTCTGAAAGTTAATCGAAGAGGAAGACCGAAGAAAGTATGGATGGATTGTGTGAAAGATGACATGAGTAAGGAGGATCTGGATACAGATATGACGGTTGATAGAGGGATATGAAAGAGAACATACAGTGCCTACCCTAGATGGATGAGAGAAGGTCAGGAAGATAATGATCGACGAAAGGTTGGAACAAACGAAAACATCAGCGCTGATAGAAGCTGAAAACGATCCGTCTTGCATTTTTTTATCTACGTCTGAGATTGATGAACCATAATAATATAATCTGTGTAAATATTTATTAAATGTAATGTTACCTTGGGCTGTTTGCGGTGCGTGTCCACACATTCTATCGGCAGCTTTATCATTTCCACTTTATACTTGTAACCATAAGAGGTTAGTTTCACAATCGTATGAAGAGGCACATTCATGTACGGCAGTTCGTCTGTAAACAAACGATACCAACTGTCAATTTATTTATTCTACAGTATTGTCAATTTATAAGCACACAGTTTCGAGTCACTCAAATTAATTCGTCAAAAATCTGGAACATCGAAATCCCTAGAACACCACGTAATTGTGGGAAGCTGCTGCATTTATGACGTCATGAAGGTTACATACCAAGCTTAGCGTCGAGGAAGTAACCGAGCATGCAGCGCAGCACCGCCTGGTGGCCGACCACCACCACGTTGTGGTCGTCCTCCAGCGCAGTGAGCACGGGCCGCAACCGCGTCATGATGTCTATGTACGACTCGCCCCACGGGTAGCGATAGCGCAGCTTGTCCTGGTCGCGCCACGCAAACTCCTGAGGGAATCGCTCCTGCATCTCCTCGTACGTCAGGCCCTCGCAGATGCCCTGGTGACAAACGTCAATAGTAAATATCCCACATCATATAGTGGTGACGAGATTAATCTACAATACTGCTTACTGCTTTAGAGATTCGCAGATTTCGTAGGTTACTAAAACATTTGATTAAAGTTTATTAATGATGTTCCATACACAATTCCAGGTGATACATAAACTAGCTGTGGACCAAGCTTCACCGTGCGTCGTGTTTTGTATGTGTTGTACGTGTAATGTCATATAGCGTTATCTGACAGAGATGAAATAGCGCCCTCAGTTATTATCCTTGAAAACACTCCAACCATAGACAATGCCTATCAAAAGGCTACCTTTTACGAATTATTTACATAAACTATTAATATGTTTGGAACAAAATCTAATCGCCAAAAAGTGTAATTAATATAAAGAGTATAATAACAATATAAGGAATAAATGATAATAATGTAAAGAATTGAAAATATATAGTAGAAATAATATTCCTGATATAAACAATTCTAAGTAATTTAATCGTAAAGATAAACAAGCATTAAAAATCGGCGCGTTTAATCATGGTTATGAATAAGTTTTGATTGCTGATGATACGGATTGGGAATTAACATTAGGAAAGGCGGGAATTTCGTGACGTAATATAATGAACGAATGACTATTTGTTGGCAAGAGAAGCGGCGGTGTGTAATTCGAAAGTTTTCTACGTAACATATTCATTATATATTTATAGATATCACCAAAGTAGATTAATAATATTCAGTAGCAACCATTTTAATATAAATAGAAGAGGGATTACGCTCGATCGGTCTTTCGGTTATTTTCCTTCGCGACTGTGAAATGCAGTACGCCATTTAACATGGCTGCCAAGATTTAAACATTCCAAATCAGTTGATGTTTATAGAAATGAATTCTTAGTTTGCTTTATTGTAAACAGCACGCTTCATAAGCAACAACAAAAATTCAGCTTTGATACGCATGTTAACGACGTAATTTCATCTAGAAGACTAAAATCATTTACACATTTTTTGGGAGATAGAGAAAAAAATTATGGTGATGGGAGCGGCTCTGGAAACTTCAGGATGACAGGAGAGTTTAATTCCCTTATTCATTTTATAATTGACTTATAGATCCGATAAGCTTTTATTACATCCACTCTACTTAGTCCAAATGAAAAGACTTTTCTATTCAATTCAACAGTTTTCCTGGCCAGTCAGGATTTCATGGTCCTTTTACCAAGGTTCATTTAGACTGTTCAAATCACTGTTAGCGGTTTGAGGGAGCCCCACAGCGGAGGTGGCTGGGATTTAGTTAATCGTTATGTATCAAAATCAAATGTAACAAATGGAATAAAAATACCTCTTAAAACCTATTACAGTATGTAGTAAGGTCGTACCATGCCGCCCTCACATAAAAAGTATGAAAAGGGCAGGGAGAAGAGAAGTATGAGAAGGGCAGATACAATGAGCCCTGCTCACAGTCGACGGTTGATAATACGTCTGTTGTGAACATGACCTTAGTCTATGCAACATATTTTACATTTTATTTTTAAGTTGCCTAGTTTTTACATCAAGGTACGAGAATCGAGAATTCCTAGGTAGGCTCCTCTAATATCATGAATAATAGCAATAATAAATCAAAAACCACAACAATACTATGTTATGTGCCATTACAAATAAAGGAAAATCACGCATTGCACAAGTCCGCGAAAACATTTACAAATCGGTTGTTATTTCTACACGTAACGTTTGATTATGCAAGATGTTTATCGGGAAGGCAACCTTTGTACAGCAATCAATTATTGGCTCTATCACTGACTGGAAAAGAAAACTCCTTATTCGCCTGTTCACTATTCTCGGGTCAAAGAATTGCGACTAATTATTTCGTCACTATTCGCGGATTTCGTCGGAAAAACTTATTTGGAAGAAATTTTAAGTCCGCATTCCATTAAAGAAGAGCTATAAACTCCTTTGACTTGTAAAACCCGAGTGAATCCGTATGGCAAATATTTTAGCAGTGTTGCCCGCAACGACAACATCACAAAGTCACAAATGCTGCGTTTCAATCCAAATTTAAATATAGTTAAAGCGGCAAAATAAGAAAAAGGTCTAAGTTTAAGGAACTAAGCATTTTTTCTTTGAATCTTTGCCTCGTGACACATTGAAAGAATTATTTGAAGTAGAAGTATTCTGCGTTACGGCTGCAGAGTGACATGCTCGTCGGTTATGGGTACTCTTAATACCGTTATATCAGTATATCACTAATCTGGTCGTAGTACGCAGGCCTAGGCCAGCCGCGGTCTACACTCACTCACTTTCGCAACATAAATTTTTTCGTGTCTTCAGGTTAATATGACAGAAAAGATATTATATGGTATTTCATGTAGACATCACTTTAAAAAAAATCCTAATACGAGGCGTGCACAGCGAATAGGATTTTAAAACAATGCCATTAGCTCAATAGTATATATAACTTGAACACAGACTGAGCTTTGCAGTTTGTGAACATAATTTGGTATTTACAGCCGAGCATGTTAGACAAAGAGTTGCGATAGCGCATATCGACAATGATTTCCTGGGACAATATAAACCACTTTACATAGATTAAAATATTATCGTGTATTATCTCTTCGTTTTTACCTTACATGTGATTATGAATCATAATTTTATATAAAAATGGCGACGTAATCGTTGCCCAACCTATGTAAGTGAATTATAAGCAGTTGTGAAGAAACAATGAAGTGGTCAAAACTTTTTAAATTGAAAAGGATATCACACAAGCTGCACGTGTTGTCGAGACTGTTTACTACAATGTTTTTATCTTTTACTATCGGTCGTTCGGGTTGTTTACAAGTAATATGTACATCAAAATATTACTTATTTTTTGTATTTGAAAATCATACAAAGGCATATTAATCAGATGATTGATAATTTAAATCAAAACATGTTTTTACAACGTTGGGCGGAGGACTTGTCATAATAATCTTCTATTATTGAATTCCAGTAAGGAAACACTAAGGTAACCTAATTCTTCTTAAACATCGTACACAAAATAGCAATAAAAATATGCAAAATGATTTAAATCTACTGAATACAACGTTCTTTGCAACATTTATTAACGGTGGTAGTGTCCGCAACATCTGTTGTATGAATGGGCCGGCTCGACCGGTGAAATACCACAACCTTACAGAAAACAGGCGTAAAGTTGAAGTACCCTGCGTTTCGTCCGATGAGTGAGGTGATGGAGGCCTAATTTCATTCCTCTTCCCCTTCCCACCCTTTCCTTATAACGGTAGAATGGGAACGGGAAATGGATTGGACGGGGAGAGGGTTACCGGGGAAAAGAAAATATCCTTTTTCCTGTATATGTCGTCCTCTCCCAATAAAGGTAAGCAACGCATTTGCAACACATTTGCTTGTTGAGGATGTCTATGGGCGGCGCTCGCTTATCATCAGGTGATCCGCTTGCTCGATTGCCACCTTATTCCATAAAAAATACAATTCTTATCACGGCATAAAGTTCCATTTTTACAAAATTGAACTAACATCTTTGAAGATAAATTGAAAATGAGTAACCACCTTGCCCCAGATGGTAACTAGGTAACTGGTTTATCAGCGCGTTTAAACTATCGCGTGTATATAACATTATTTTCATTACATATCGACGAGTGTTTTGTTTTACATACTGTTTATATCGTTAAAATAATTATTCTAAATAACTCTACAAACGCTGTTGCTAATTCCATAGTGTCTATGTTGGTTTACTTATAACAATATCAACAGCAATACATAATAAATACTAAGAATATTAATCACCTTCCTTCCGAAATATTCCAGTAGTAGTATGATTTGCAACATCATTATATAATAAAAAAAATTATTGTTGTACATGGTTCATGACGGCCACATGAGAAACGATATTAGGCCTCCCGCAAGATGTATCGACGACCTAGTCAATGTCGAAAGAAGTCCACTGAATAAGACAGCGACAAGATCCGACAATAATACCCCGAGTTGATAATGCACTAAGACCTTGTCCGCACACATGCATCCACGTGACGTCAGCCATAACATGACAAGCATAGCTAACAAAATAATTCTAGTAGTGAATTTAATTTATTTATGATTATATAATTTTTATTATCAATAAAACTCCATAATCATGAATAAATTATTACGTAATAATAGTATATATATCATAATAATAATGTTTCCTTCTGATAACAGAAAAGTGTTAGTAAAATTTGTGTGGCTTATTAAAATAGGGCGATGTTAGGAGCACTCATAATCGACGAGCTTGTATACGTAGAAGTATGGATTTAGAAGAAGTGAGAGAGGTATGCCCGGATCGCGCCAAATGGAAATCCATAATCTCTGCCTACCCCTTTGGGTTACGAGAGTGAGCGCATATTTATTTATTTGAATTGGTAAGTGTCTTTTTGTCATCCGATGTTGATTCCCATCCTGCGAGGAAGCTTATACTGGTTTGTTTATATTTTTGATATTACCATGTCATGGTTTGGTTAAGATTATTTAATCTCATTATATAATATATCCATATTTAAATAATAATTTCACTTCGACTGTAAAGTATTTTCTTAATCATTTTAAAACAAAGTTGATAACAATAACAAAAATAGCAGCAAATAAGAGCAAGCAAGTATGGCTGACGTCACCAAAACGGCGACCACATTAGCTAGTTAGAGCGAAATGTTTTTGTAGCATCAAAGACGGATCCAAAAACTAGGAACGTTCCATATGAGTTAGCTATTCGTTTAAAACGGTTTTATATGTAATAACCAAACAATGTTTTGGATACAGATATTACGCAACTTCAGGTAACTCTCGAGAAATATAGAGATTTTTGCGAAAAAAGTTCGTGAAAACGAATAAATGTAGCAAGTTTCTTATCCGTGACACATTGTCTAAAAAGACGAAAAGGTCTTTTTCCTAACGATAACCTAACAAACAATGACAAGACTGTTTTTGTCCGAAAAAAATCAATAAATTGCTATTTTATCAACATAATCCGACCTTCGCGGTTATTGATTATTATAGACATACGCATTTAGCGTAATTTAAAGCGTAATCAAACTGGCGCAACTGGCAGAATAGTCGCGATGAACATCGATGTGATTGTTAAAGTGTAAAGAGCAAGAATAAACAAGAAAGCTAAAGCTTTATCCCTACTAATATTATAAATGCGAATGTAAGTTTGTTTGTTATGCTTTTACGCGAAAACTACTCAACCGACCATCATGAAACTTTGTACACACATTCTTGGAGATACTAGAAGTAACCTAGGATACTTTTGATGAAAAAAAATAGTATATAAAAAGCGAAATATGTATGTTCCCTATAGATGACAGAGATCGTCAAGATTGGCACATTCTTGTGTTTGGTAGCGATCGGATCAACATAATTAGTGGTACCCGGGCTAAGTCGGGGCGGGTAGGTAATAAATTACTTAATGCTTTTATAACTAGAATAGTGACTGAATAGTTGTCGTTGTTGTTGTTGTTTAGAATATTCAAAACGACCGTTGAGGGCTTTGAGCGGATATTTGGGAGAACTCACAGAGAGATTTTTACCCTCGTCTGCCGCGGTTGTGGGCCCGCGGCTCCTGTAGAATCCAGATATGTATTTGAAATACGCTCGTTGTACGACCGCAACGTATGTTATTTACGATTACCGCCGCAGCGGCGGACAACTAGAATCGCGAGGATCGCGCTCGCACTACTCGCAAAAAACTCCGGTCTTGTGAGTTTAGAAATAAAACTACAGCTGTCAACCCCGGCGGGTGCAGGTAAAAATCACTGTGCGCTCTTAGCCCAAATAATAAGCAATACTCACAGCGTCTAGTTCGTTGAGCGCTCTGAGCGGGTACTTGGGCGCGCGTATGTCGGCCGCGGTCTGCTTGGTGCGCCTCAGCTCCGAGGTCCAGACGGCGAGCGGCTCGCGCCCAGCGAGCGCGTTCACGTGTTCGGCGAGCGCGCGCGCGTACAGCTCGCCGCGGGCCGACAGCGCCGCGTCGCCTCCGATGCGGCCGACCACGTTGTACTCACTCTCGCCGTGCTATTCAATAACGTACATTGTTTGTTTTTTTTGTTGTTGTCCGAAAGCTCATTTCAAATACTTAACTACTACTGCTAACCAAACACTTATGATTCAGTTTGGGGTAGGTTGCGAAGAATTGTGAACATATTTTATAGTAGTATATCTAATATGAGTTTAGTAGTACGCTACAGTGTAACATTCTAAAACTTCTTTGGCAAATTCTCAGCAATGTGATCAAAGTGAATTTCAGAATGTTTGCCAAAATTAATATTGATAAATGAAATTCACACGAATATTTGACAATTATGTTCCAAAAAGTATAGTAAATTTGCAAGACTGCGTTTGGAACACTTCGAGTTAGAATATTCAAATGTAAGAACTTCTCTTTGATATTAAACATGTGCTTGCGCGCTCCGACTGCAATATTTATTTAAAACTTGTCTGATTTCCAAGACTTGTTTGTTGCCTGTACTATAAATAGTAACCGATGTTAATAAATTTCCATTGCGTATCAGAGCTAAAGTTGTTACATGTGAGATATGTTTACAGCTCATTAATATAATCACAAAATTAATGTCATAAAGTCACACACCACTCAGGTCATCTAGGAAAAACAATTGACGATTGATTTTGTTTTGATCGAAAACTGGAAATATATCGACCAAGATTTCTTTCCGAATTACGATATTCCCGTGATAAATATACTGTATTCCGAGACCTTGGACCGAATCTCGAACATAACATCGATGAGCCCTAAAGCTACGGTGACAGTCTATCTGTTTCTGGACTAGTTTAGACACCATTACAGTTAAAATGTTTAAATAACGTAAGCTATTTACACAAGGTGGTAAACTTACCCGTGTAAAATACAGTGTTTGCGGAAGAGCTCTCATTCCGGACAGATATCCGAGAATACCGGACTCTTTCTGTCCGACGACTTTGTGCGCGGTCACTGTCTCCCCCATGTTCTCTACACGCACGAAGCTGATGGTCTCCAGGTTGCCGTCGATGGGCTCATACTGTCGCATATAGTGCTCCAACTTCTTCCTCAGGTCGTCCACGGCTCCCTCCTCGCTCATGCTCTTGTAGTCGGCGGAGTAGTGAAGGATCTCGATGATATTCCTCTCCAGCAGCTCCTGATCCTCGCAGACGCACTCGATGAACAAGATCCTGAAGCCCATGTCCGACTGGTAGTATTCGTCGAGCTCGCGACGCTGCTCCCGAGTTATGTTTGTCCCATCGAAAATCTGAAAAGGAACGACTAAAGTTACACAGAAAATTATTTCAAGTGTAGGACTTTTAGAATCTAACACTGATCTACGACTTATAGATCCCTATCGATAGGACTTTCTGATAGTTCTGGCGAAACTTATAGGACGAATCCTGTGGCAATGGTTGACCGATCGCAGAAGGACCACAGGGGAAGTATCATTATCCTTTTTATTTACAATTCTAACTTGTGTAGTATTATTGTTTACTATAGATATTTGATACTAGTGCTATTATAAAGAATGTGTTTTTTTCGAAACAAGAAAGAATTAACAAGAATTAGTTCCTTGGAAAAAATACAATTCAGGTAACCTTGTAAGGTTAGATGAATTGTATTTTCTGCCTACCTTATAACGGTTTAAAAACGTGTCTCTTTTTATAGACAAGTCATAAACAAGTTCGCGCGTGTTACTCGTGCGTTGTCTGTTTAAACAAATAGGATGCTATTTATCCAGATACACGGCGCCGAGATCATCTTATCATGCAAATAGCTCATTACGTCAATAGCAGACTGTTATCTTTCCTATGTTGTTATTATAATCTGCTATTTACTATGTTTTGTCTCTTCAATCGCTTATCTATACTGACTTGCCAAACAGGATGTTATAATTGTACAAATGTAATAGATAAACAAAGAAATAAGATTTTTTTGGCATCGTAGTGTAATCACCAAAATCTGAATAAGGTTTAATTATATGATTATCACCTAGTGCATGTTCGTTGTTGTACAAACAGATCGCCTATGAATCTTTAATAAGGTCCCTTGTCTTATCCAGTTACGCATTGGAGAATTGTCATTGTTGTTGAGAAAGCCATTGTTTGTGACTTTGAATGTTGGAATTCAAAATAGCGTTACAAGGGAAAAGTGTGGCTAAAAGTGGATGTTGTGACTAATTGCGAAAGGTATGATTCGGTGCTTCGGGTATGTTGATAGGATGTATCAGTGGTGGCAGGAGAATTTATATCGATTGCACTTACACTCCTCATCAAACGGAATGGTGTTTTTATACATTACAATTACGGAAATGTTCAAATAAATTCGACGTCTTTAAATCTATGAAATCACGCCAAAAGAAATCGTAAAGCTAATAAATTCACCAATCAAAATCCTATCAAAATGGCCTCCCAATTGGTGAGCACAAGTTGATTTGGTGTTCTAATAAATTGCGTCATACTCAATTTTTAGTGGTACGACACACCATTTCTTGATTTAGTATTTTATTATTCAAATTTGTCATCATAATATGTAATTGGGTGACATTACCACACCGAGCAGCTGTTCTTATAGCAGAGTTAGAGACCAGTTTTTTTTTTATGAAGCAACAACTTACAGCTACGCTATTCCCTTCCTTGAGCCAGAGCACGGCGTCCTGCACGGCCTCGCGCGCGCTCTGACGTCGGATGGCGGAGCCCTGCTGGTTGTCAGCGCGGAAGATGTCGTGGCTGCCGTACAGCGCCATGTGTTTGCGGCGGTACTCGCTGCAGTCGAACACTGAGACAACACAGTAATATGATATTTTTATTCATGAGCGTCACCTGAAATCATTTAAAATGCTATTAATTTTGTCACTGATGTCAGTGTAGGCATTTAGCTTCTCTGAATCGCAAAGCGCAGAGAGCGTTAAGCAAAATGTAACGTACAGTCAAATTAATAATATAATAATCTATCTATCGTTTCAGCCAATAACCGTCCACTGCTTAATATCGGCCTCTCCATTAATAACCCTCAAAGAACGATCCCCTTCCGCCCTCATTCAGTGGGCACCCGCAACCTTGACCATAGGTCCATCGTGTGGGAGGTCTACCTATGCTGCGACCTGTACGTGGTCACCAGTCCAGGACTTCTCGACCATGCGTTCTGAGAGCAATGAGTCCGCCATTGCCACTTAAGCTTTGCAATTCTTCGGACAATGTCGGTTGCTTTGGTTCTACTCCGAATGAAACAATATTTGATACGATCTCGTAGATTACATGAATTACTTAGGCTCGTCTCCATTCATCGGATCGGATGTGTACATACGACTTGTCTCCATTCTTTTGGTGTTGATATACTTCGCATTAAACGCGCGTACGGCAAGGGATTGGAACAAATTGTCAGTGTTAGTTGTCCTTCAATTATTACGTACGTTCAAGTTTAACTAGTGGATATCATGTTTCGAGCAACTCCACTTAACATCAGCTCGCATTGTTGTCAAGCAGAAATAGTATTAGCATTTACGTTATAAGGGCATTGACCGACTAATTAAACACACGAAAGATTATAACTAATATTTAGATAATACAAAAAATTAGGACGCTATAATGTCAACAGGAAAATAGATTAAGTTGTATTGCTGTATTATCCTACAGCTCATTGATGTGTTCGCATAGCGTAAGCCCCACTAACTTATTTTTTAATACGATTTCTAAGAAAATAAGGAAGGTGCTCAGGCTGTAGTACAACCTACATGTTACTTGTAAATTATGGATCTTTTTGATATTGAACTAAGTTTTAAAATCAGTTTATTAGTTTAGGTTTACACATTACAAAAACCAGAAGCTCATAAGGATTGCTGACAGAAGTGAAAACTCAAAACGAGTGGGAAGGTGGGGGGAGGGGGGGCGACAACAGTTCAAAAATGAATAATCAAAATTGAATACAAGAAAAATAAATAAAAAAAGGTTCGTCGAAACTGTTCCAAATTAGATAAGCATATTATATATCGTTCAATACGGTTAAAGAAGTGTTCACTTTTAAAAAAATCATTTAATATTTGTATAATAAATAATAATAACAAAAGATAACCTAACAAAGTTCTAGCACACCTGTAGATAGTATAACAAGATCGTCTGCCAGTCGATTAGACACGGGACACCTTCAAGCGGGTCAAGGTAGTGCACTTTGCTTGTTATCGTTTCTCTGAAGCTTTTAGATAACCGCACACATAGGTAATCATACAAACGCACAATTTGTGTCGAGGCTGATGCCGTGTGAGGTTGACACTTGATTAATAAACCGCATATGTTAGAATATATATATATATATATATATATATATATATATATATATATATATTGTAATGTGTGTGCCTGTGTGTATGTGGTTTCAAGCAATTTCTTACCTTTAGTACTCTCTCCGTTCCAGTTGAGGTGCCTGGAGAGACGGTGTGCCAGCTGACTCTTGCCGCGCGCCGGCAGCCCCACTAGCGCGATGAGCAGGGGCGCGAACTGACTGATGCGACGTGAGCGCATCGACACTGCAACAACAAAATTATACATTTTATTTTATTTTTATTTATTACTGTATATTTAAAGACTTATTTGTACAAAAACAATGTGGACTTGATGCCCTATAGACATATACAAGAAAATACTGTCGTATAAAATAACATGAATAGTAATAAAATAACTACTGCAGAGTAAAGCAAATCAAAGTGTGGGCCGAGGGAGAATAGCCTAGCTAAATTGTACAAGTAGTTTGGCAATTCCACCCGTTCCCTAAATCAGAGCCGAAGTACCAAGAGTTCAAGTTGATTTGATGATCGTTGACCTTTATAAGATAACACTTAATCTGTGATGTGTTGGCATGAAGGAATATATAACACACTTTCAAGTTGGATACGGGAACAAAACTTTATTCGATGGTTGAAACATCGTACGAAACGTTCTTTCCAACACTTATTACACTTATACAATAATCATTACTTTACAAATATGATGTAATGCGGGGATAACCTTGGTTGACGAGACTGTCCGGGTCAACTCGATAACCGATATACTATCATTCCATCAATGTTATAACACTTCTATTAAACTTGAAATGTTCGTGTAAAATTAACAATTAGAATTTTTTAATAATAATGATCAAGTATAGGTCAGTATATTTATCATTCAGAATAATGAAAACGAATAATAGTAACGTATTAAGCGAAAAATACATTTTCAACCCCCGTATCTTTTAGACCCCTACAACCATAGTTACACAAGGGGACGCTGAGTCAACAACCACCCGCAATCACAATTGCTCTTTGATGTATTTTTGGCTAACTACTGAACATATGGACACACTTACATTTAGATAAGCCAGTAGCTGTTAGCAAAGTCTCATGAAGTTACATAAAGGCACACTTACAAAAGCAAAATGCTGTTTAAACATATTTCGTTGACATTAGGCATAACATTAATACAAATGTGGTTACGTGTCATTTCTTACGTAACGCCGGCACACAGCGCCTCACATTTAATGCGGATAGAATGTACTAACACGTTTATGTCTAAAATTTAATTATTCTATTCCGGATCAGAATCTGTGCAAATATTTCTCTTATTATAGTATTGTGATTAAATTCTCACCAATTAATATTTTTTCTTCATTTGCGCGAAGACTGGCAATGTGGACTGGACTGGAATAATTTTAGGTCTCAACTTGAATCCCAACCAGGCGTGAAGTATTTTTACTTGTATATATATGTATATTGTATTTTTACTTTATCGTCTTCCTAACGTCTTTCATTCTCTACTACAGAAATCTAGTTTCAGCGTTAAAAATGTTTTAGAGCCACGATAGGTAGCAAAAGCAACAAGTGTACCGCATGCCGGCTTGCGTCTTTCTTTCATTAAAAAAAAATATATCTGACTTAATTTCAATAGCAAATTTTTTGCCGCAGTATCTTATTTTATATTGCTCCATTTTATATGCTAAATTGCTTTCTTTGTCAAAAAAGTAGGTTACCTAACCAGGGCACATTTAGAAGTGAACCGTACAGACAAATTCATGTCAAGTCTATACCACAAATGGACATGTCTCTTTCGATAGACATATTTTCCTTCGTGTTATTACACAAAAGTATCATACATAAAAATGTGTTGCATACTGAGGGCTAAAACAGTTTATAAATAAACCAACATGGCCACTAGAGCACAAATATGAGGTCGACCAATAAAACGGCGGCATAGCGGCGCGCCCTCGGCCTGCGAGTACGAATAGAAATATACCAATGTAAACGCACCGACGTCATTCACCTCGGCACGCCTGATTAATGGAAACAAACCTCACGCGACTATTTTATTACACATTGTTTTTCTAACAAACGTCAATTGAGAATGCCATAACAGTCTGACGCAATCAAATTCCTTCCGTTAATTTATAGTAACCGGTCTCTTCGAGGGGTGTCGTAAATCGACTTATAGAAGACAAAGAGGAAAAGGAAACTAGGGTGTGTCGAACCGTCTTTTGTATTCGGAAGTAATAATGCTATCCTCATGTTTAGGCTCCGAGAAATACGTAGCAAGCAAGCAAGCAGTCCGCGTGGCGTGATGTCTAGTGATAAGAAAATAGGGTTTTTCATTGTTTCTAAAAATTATATTTAATAAACATATGATAGTTTTCGTGCTTTCAGTACCTAATAACTTTGTATCTTTTTTTATTAATATTATAGTTGCGCAATTTTCAACTCGCAATTTAAAAAAATTACTTCCTTTCCATGCAACTTACACTATATTGGTAATACAATGTGTTAAATTCTAAATCTAAACTAATAAAGTGTGTTGTAGTGTAAGGAACACTCGATTCAGTATAAATTGTGTGGTCGGTAGCCCTAGCAGACATTCGTTCGGACTTTGGACCCCATAGAAAAGCACCGTTCCACAGTGCAGTCAAAACAAGCGCGCCAAGTGATTCGAGGCCGGCTATATAGGGCGGCTATATTTAGTTGCATAATATAATTAAGTCATAAAAGCAAACGTGAGTCTAAACTATCTTTAACTACCTTAATGTTAATGCATGATGTACGCAGCAGCAGTTAGTACAAATTCATATCGGTGCATGAGAGGCGACATTACCGTGGTGACTAATATCCATCGCTATGTTGTCGTTGGTGATAGTGTTTAGATCGTACAAAGTGATAATCCGTCGCTGCCAAGTCAATATCATAAGTAAATGGAATTAATATATAACTCTTATATTTACGCAGATATTATACATTGAAATAAAATTGAGTTTTTTGGCGTCATTTATTGTTTTTTCTCGCGACGTTTCAAATATTAATACAGCGCTTATGGTAACGAGGGGAGAAAAGGAACCTTCTCTTATTTTCAATTATTTTTTGTTCTTCGATTTATGTATAAAGAGTTCACAGTATCTTGAGATCTTTAAGTTTGAAAACTATATCTGAATAAAATAACTTATTACTTCTAATCCACGTAGATACAATATAAAATGGTCATGCGAAGCTGAATATATATTCATAGCATTGAGTAAACAAGACTAATACATTTTAATAGAATCAACAAACTTATTGTTGGAAGTCGAAAGAGGCACAGCGAGATGACTGGAGATGACCAAGTATTTATAGTTGCGTGATCACAACTAACGACGTGTTGTTCTCGAATATTCACATTTAGCGATATGTACATACGCATGGTAAGCTGTAAGAGAACTCTTTCAGAGTTAAGCTCGCCGGTACTTCACCATTCTTTCAAATGTAATATATTTGTAACTGAGTTCATGTACAAAGTGTCAATAAATAAATAAATAAAATACTATACAGTACTTCAAGTTATTATAATTACAGACTATATTGCCAAATAGTAACTGGTATTGTAAATGCGAATGTGAGTTTGTTTGTTACTCTTTAACTCCTTAAAGACTCAACAAACTATCATAAAAGTTTGCATACACATTGTCATGGTTTCAGCAAACGACTTTTTTATGGAATAAGGCGGCAAATGAGCAAGTGGATTACCTGATGTTAAGTGGGCACTACCCATAGACATCCGCATATAGAAAATGTTTTGCAGATGCGTTGAGTACCTTTATTGGGCAGAGGTGGAGAAAGATATTTCCTTTTCTTGTTCCCAGCCTGTCCTTATGAGGGAAGGTTGGGAAAGGGAAAGGGGCTGAAATTAGACCCCCTGCACCTCACTCCTTACAAAAAACGCAGAGTGCTTCTCGTGCGAGCTCGTGGTTTTTCGACGACGACTTCGAAGCTGATTAGACATGCACGGTAATAATCGATCGTCATGGCGATTATAAGGTGATAATGAAATCTTAAGTTCTAACTTCTGCCTATCCTATTAATGTCACTGGTATAACCTTTAAAGATATTGATCGAAGCTGAAACTTTATGTTCATGTTTTATATTGTTGCTTGACCAGGAAATTGAATTTTTAATTAAAACGATATGTACCTGTTTTTTACAGTTAATAGCAATATTCAATGGAAAAATCTATTAAGTGTACAAAAGAATTCGAAAGTCAAATTAATAAGAGTTTATTAAGTAAAGAAATAAATATTAATTCTAATGCAAAGATTAATTTACAATGTAAATTGCAACAAACAAATAAAAAACGACTTGATGGCATATTAAATTTTATGACAACGGAAACGGCACGTGTGCTATTTTACCAAAAGAAATTTATAATTTAAATCGTAGTACAGTCACATGCAATATTATTTGCAACTTTTGTAATTAATGCTTGCGTGTGTACAGTTCCTAACAAAATAGAACTTACATATGTTTTCACAAATTTATGCGTTTATATTATAGAATATTTCAAATACATGCTACGTTTCATTAGTAACCGTGAAACAATTATTATTTTTGTATAAAAAATGGGAGAGAGGATTAGGAACTATCTTAGATCTTGTCAAATTTAAGGTATAATTGCACCTATACAAATGCCTTTGTCACCTTCGACCTATACTTATAATATGTTTTATTTATGTGCAGTCGACTGTATAAGAAAATAGCACATGAATGAATGACGTCTGCATTTCACGCTGGCAACTCGTGTCGCTTGCAATTTGCAATCATTCGGTCGCTCGATCTGCCGTAGCGCAGGGTGACCCCTCGGAGAATTCCCACCGATAAATGACCCTTGAGTATTGCCAGCTTCAATAGCAATTTGCGTAATAATCTAATTCTCTCTTACTTTAATAACGTAATTATGTATTACATCATGATTCAACGTCGTGAACAGATAACAGTTCAAAGTATCTTTATCAAATAAAAAAATGATATTGTAATTATAGATTCTCAGTACAGGAATCTTGTTTATTAATGCTGTAGATAGTTCTCGAAGAAATTTCTAGATTTACTCATGAACAATAAAATGTTATCTTCGCGTTTACAACAAATTTTTATTTATTTCATTTAAAAAATCCATTAACTCGAGACGCTACCTCACAAAGTATTAAATAGGTATTTCGTGTTTTGTTGATTATATTGTTTTGTTAGATAAAGAAGTTATTATCATTTAAAATCACCGTAACTTCCGCTATGCGTCATAAGAACAGAAAATATATATTGACGTATATTTTACAAATTACTGGCGTTATCTAACAAATTTAAGTTACCTACACCCAGTGTTCATCAGGTCGTATTAGAGCTAGTATGACAGGTGGCGAAACTATTACATATGTTGTTGGTAAGCCAACGATATATATTGCTTATTTTAGAATAAAATATTTAAAATGTTCTTTCCAGATAATGAGAGATAGCTCGCTTAACGACTGTGTTAAATCTTCAATGACAAATTTATTAACTGCACGTAACTAACGACGAAATGTGTAAAGATTGTGTAAGGTAATTTGTTTGTTATTATTATTAAATGTAGGAAGGTCTTATATATATAATTATTATATTTATTATCTATTCGCCGGACCGATTTCGATGAAATAAAAAGGAAATCTTCGACTGGTGGTGACGCTGTGATGTTTGGGCGAAGCCGGGGCGAATTACTAGTATAAAATGAATATAATGAGGAGAAATGAAAATACATTTAAAAAGCAATCGATTTATGCAGGCTAAGATTAGGCTAACATTTTGTTAAACTAATGCCTCATCTACCTTACTTCGACATCCATATAGGTCTTAACTATACTTTATATTTACATTGTTTAGTTAAAATAAATTTAAGTAAAAAAATACACATGAACACGAAAACAAGCCCGGTTAGGTTTGAACTTGGATATTAAAAAAAATAAACTTTTTTTATCGATACTGGCCAACGCCCACAAACATGTTTTTAATATCTCGTAAGCTGAATAATAATCTTATCTATAGTGCAATCCAGCTGTATTTGATAAACCGTTTCTATGACTATTACAAACGTCGATTGTTTCGCAGTACCCGTGGCAGCGCGATTGGATTTCAACATCACAAAGCAGTTTGCTTACGAGATAAATTGATTATGGAACGTTTGTTTTTATACTTGCTGATGCAAATAACATATGATATCAACTTCAACAATACGTCTAGTCTACAGCCGCCGCGATGTATCGTCTTCTCTGATCCCAGTGATTTCCAAGGCTTTTGTCGCGCGTTAGCGTTTACGATATGAAATTTTGACGTTTATAATGGTTTATGCTAACTAAATAAGTGATAACTGCACCATAAACACTGGCTATGTTAATTATTAAGAACAATATAATTAAAACATCTACATGATTAAGCAGTTCATTATTTACTTACTCTCTCTTTTACTCCCAGTAGGGACACTTATTCTCCTACTATTTATTATTCAATCGCAAGGATCGTTCTCATTTTATATATAGTAAATATATAATAAACTTCCAACATACTGTTACTGCGACAATCGTGGTTTAATTTAAACGACTTATGCAAATTTAAATGTTTTCGGATTCCTACGTAGACGGTTATTCTCTAACAAAAATGGTCAGTGACTATATCTATTCAATAATAAAACTGCGAGCACTCTTTGTATTTTACAAGCTATTATTTAGTTTCGGTGTTTGTCATCAAATATTGCAAATTAAATTTGAACCACTTTCCGGTTACCGGTTTTTTGCTTACAGGTGTAAATCGCGTGACAATGCAATATTATGACATGGTGCTGATCTGTTGAAGGAGCTGGAGGGTGGTCATAGGAACTCTGTAATGAAATGCCGCAACTCCATCGAGGTTCGGCTCGTTTGATTCATCTTGACGAGTACTTTACTTTTACATCGTAATTATTAACAAAAACATAATAAAAGTTTGTTTTGAAAAAGTTTTTTTTTAAATGAAAAGTTATTTATAACCCTGTTGTAACTAAATCAAGTCTAGTCTAAGGAACAGTCGAGCCTGCATTTTTAAATCAATGCTATTACATCACTAAGCCAATGAATCCATCTTGTAACGCCAACATGGCGTACATACATACATATCTGTCAACGATAACGTTGGTAGCAACAACAACACGCCCCCTGATAAAGCAGTACTGGGGGCATGCCGATAATGTCAAGCGAAAACAACGGTCATCTTTAAAATTTATTACGAGTTGTTTACAAAACTTCAAGTTCTTAGTACTTAGTGACAGGTCAACCACATGCCTATCTTAAAAACTCAATGGCAAAAAATTCCTTAATAATAGTAATGAATTCAATCGACATTAACTGAAACAAATAGTTACATTTCTATTTGATTTTCATTAGCTAACATGACAATAAAATAAATGATGTCGACGGGGGACGTCCCAGAGGTCTTATATCGATCAGATTAGTGACATACTAAAGAAAACCGATATAAGGAGTATCCGTAACCGAAAAGCATGTGTGCGTAGATGTATGGATGTAGTAGAAGCGAAGAAGAAGTAGAAGCTAAGCGTTGCTAGCGTGAGCGTATATTTCTACAGGGTGTAATTGAAGGGGTAAATCAAAATTTCATTGAAAATCGTTGAACATGAGTTGTTTTAAATCGATAGATATTGAGGTCCACAGCCCTTCCACCACTATATCCACCACTTTTGTAACACCCTGAATATATATATTTTTTTAATTTAAACAGTCATAGTCTACAAGACTGTTATCATGTGTATTTAAACGTAAAAAGAAATTATATTCTGATGTTTCGTTGTCAATTGTCAATCATGACGATCGAGCACCATGGCGGCGGGGGCGTGGCCCGACGTCACCTCAGTCTCGTAAAACATGTTAACATATTGATGTTTTACCTCACATCATTCGACATTTATAACGTATCCAATTTACTACCACACAACACTTATTTTTAAGTAATCACACCGATTACTCTGAGATTTACGATCCGATTTCGATTATTCTTTTTTTGTTCGACAGCTATTGCTTGTCATGTGGTCACGATCCGATCCGATAAAACTATGTTCACTCGAATTATATAATGTTTGTTATTTAATAATCGAAACATTTTTGCCAAACTTTTGTCGTCCATCATAATGTGCCCGACAATTATATTTGTAACAATCGTTGTCAATTTACACAAAACATTACAACATTAACGTATTATATGCGTAAACCTTCCACATGAATCACTTCGTCAACGTATGAAAAACCGTTTAGTGGTTTCTGAATACATAATTTTGATATATTACTGAAATTGTAAATGTTTACTTCTTAAAGTTTAGAGACCAAGGATCCAGTACTCGATTTGTTTTTTGTAACAATGTAGTTTGCCAAAGTATCTGGTCTATGTGTTGTGACGATTATAAAACGAGTAGATGACTGAACTTTGATATTTCACTTAGTGCTAATAAAAAGCGTTACAGTGACTTTAAAATCGTTCATCTATTTTTGAACGCAAAGCGCAAAGTTCAATTGCGTTCCGCGGAGCCGCTTGCCGACTGCTCAAGGCAATTGACCGATCTCGCAACTCTATACAATATGCCTTATCATTTCAACTTTATACAGAACGACTTCGAGTAATCTGAGCTTTGAGCATTTTGAGAATAATTGTTAAACTAAATGTTGCAGTCTAGAAGGCAAATAGACAAAGAAAATAAAACAAACAAAAACTGTAAGATTCATTTTCCTTGATTTAATGCCTTTTTGTTTATTTAATACCTTTCTTTGGGTACCAAAGCCATCTATCTATTTATTGAAATATACTTCTATTGAGAACTATTGTTTAACTTTATCCTTCTTTTTCTAGTTGTCGGCATTGAACTGTTTTTATTTAACCTCCATTTATTATAAAATAATAACGAATCTTGAAGTTCGTTTGACGTTTAACTTTTTTTTTAATTTCGCAGAACTGAAAGTACTGTCTTGTCGCTTAATATTACGAGTATGAATTAGGTTTTAACATTCTATAATTGCTTTGTTAGTGTTTTAATATCACGATATAAGTGCGTGAAATGTTGGTGTGCATTGCATTATATGTGGCTAATAATCATTAGCACGTTTAGTTTTATGCCACGCGGAGACCAAATTATTTTCCCTGACCCAGTGCAATACTCGTGAGGCATGGGTTAAAACTAATGTAACTCGTGTTACCTTTACAGTTAAATAAATATTTACTTTATCTATCTATATCAGTTTTAATAACATTTTCTGGTTAATACTTTTAACTAAGATCGAACAAAAGCGTGTCTATAGAAATCTCCTCCCGGAATGGACTAGAGCTCTGTTATGTAGTGTTCTCGGGTGATTTTCTCCCTCTTTTCAGCCCAAAGCAGTTACTGCTGAACAAAGGCCTTTTCCATTGATCGCCACAAAGATCGATCCAACGTTGCCCTCGTCCAGTGGGCTCCCGCAACCTTAATCAGACAGATCACCGGTTTAACTTGTGGTAAGCAGCGTCGGCCTGTACGCGGCCGCGAACCAAAACCAAAACTTTTCAGCCCCATCGACCAACCGTTCTGTTCATCACCAACCATATCAGTTACAGTAACTTGTTTACTTAGACGTGGTACAAATGGTTTCACCGGGTTTGAGATGCCGAAGCCGAAACCTTATATATATATATATATATATATATATATATATATATATATATATATATATATATATATATTGATCTTTGAAATATTATTTAGGCATACATAAAAATATAACCTGATTCAGGTATTAGTAATATGGTTCTAATGGAAGACATAAGTATACAAATAACATTTTCGAATGCAAAGAAGCCATCGATGCTTTATATGGTCTGGTCTACCTTTGGATCTGGAAGTTGGAGACCGAATTTTATACGGAGCATACGAAATTGTTACCAGCTGTCTATCTAGTTTGGTTACTAGCACGACTGTATACACCATTACGCGCTGACGAAAAGTAACATGTTTCAAAAAAGTAATAAAGTTCTGACTACACCAATGAAGGCAGTCAATTGAAAATCGTTACTTCACTAAGTAAGTTTTGTTGATAAAATGAGTTGATTGCTTTCACACGAATGATAATCACATCTTGTTACGTTTTGACGTGCCGCCAAGAAATCCCTAATTAGAACGCAATTAGATACTGACAAAGTCCATTTGAACTTGTGAAGTAATATAAGACCAAAGTGCACTATTTATTCACCTAAATATAATTCGTGAGCTGACATTCGAAATTATTTGAAGGTCAGAATTTCTTGTTAAACATTTTGTTTATTAACATGATTTGCAATTTAACATATTAGCACATTAATATTTAAAGAACGAATAACTTTATCTTTTTTATGTAACGCCAAGTGCGACAGCTTCATATAGGCGTAGTAACACACGTTATCTTTGCCTCGGAATCTTAAAAAAATAAGTTCATAATAAATGTTACAGGCCAATAACAGTTGTACACTGAAAATGGCATAAACAACCGGCATTAAATGAGAGGTTGTCATCAAGTATAAACATGTATCAAGAAATATTTTATTTATCAACATTGATCCTCGCTTACGACCTTACGATGTAAACGAGACCAGGAATCCCGGAAGAGAGTGGCACCAGCGAAATCGATTCTAAAAATTGTTTCAACTTCAAAGTCAAGGCGTTATTTAACTATCGGAATTATAATCACCTCACGTTAAGAGTACCTATCGACTGTTACCCGTTCACCCATCATTCTTACTGCGGACGATTGTTACAACTCCGGATTTTATATAGCTACTTCTACAAGAGAAACCTTACAAACTTCGAAAAATAAGGTTCAACGAACGTTTCGTGAGGCTGAAAATGTGTGTCAATACCGTTTCACAACTTTCGCTGTAAGATTTTCATTCTAAATATAAAATTTGGGTAACGCACGCATCCTGAAACAACTGCCAAGAATGGAGTGGTAACGAACGCTTTGTTTCGATCTCATTGAAACCTTCACTTTCATAAAGACTTACCGGTAGTCAATGCCCCATGCAGCGCCTTTTCCTTGTCTTCCATCATGGTGTGCGCGGTGCTCGCTCCGGGTGCCATGACAATTCGCCTCAATGACGGTCTCCTTACTAACGCAATGTGTTTGACACGATGGTGCTGCGCTCTCTTACGACGCGTGCGCACTCTGTGAAGGCCTTCAGACGACTGGCCGACTCCGGCAGTTATCACTGCGCGCCCCTTATCAACTCCGCGGCAGTGATTGCCGGCAAGCCATACGATGGCCGAGTAGATCTTGCAGTAGATCAGCCAAAGATACAGGTACCAGTCGCCACGGATACAAAGTAACGCCATCAATAGCGATCTGAAAAGATAAAACAAAATTCATTAGTAAAAAGGAAATTAAATTAACACATGTCTTTTTATCAAAATCAACTAACAGCTGTTTTTTAAAATACAATATTATAAAGTTACTTTTTAAACATGCAATATCAAAAATGTAACATTAATACATAATTATTAATTGAGAACACAAGAAAATATTTATCGATTGGTGTCTGTCGATAAAAAAATATTTTAACGCCTCAGCTTAAGTCAATCAATTTTCTGAAATACATATAATAAAACAATAAATAAATCAAATCTTCAAATTCACCGTCGTACAGACTGTAGCATAAAATTTAATCATCAACTCAAGTCCAACTAGACTTAGAGAAGTATCAGGGAGTGGATCAGTATTACCAGCGTGGAAGAACTATTTCGCTTGGCATCAGATAAGAATAACTTCGCTGAGCTGACGGCCGAGCTACAGCATCGGAGAGGTGCTTATACAAGAAAAACCGAGACCATCAATACCTCAAAGAACAGTATGCTATGTTGTTTTATAAAAGCTTATCATCGCCACAAAAAGATGTTTTTTCATGTCCAAGATAAACATTTAAACTGCAAATTGCTAATCCTAACATAGCGATGCCCAATTTGCACGATGATCAAGCGATAATGGCTTAGATTGATACACAAATTGACAAGTTTGTTCAACTGAGAAATTATACAAGCTGATAAATATACCCGCATCCGACTAGCATGTACGCGTAGATGTGAGATGTAGAAGCGAGAGGTGTGTCAGGACCGTGCTAAGTTGAGATCCATGGTCCCTGCCTGCCCGTAACCCAGAGGGCGTAAGCGCATATTTTATTCAAAGGTCTAAATTTTAATTATAAAAAGCTAAATAGTTTATTTAAACGCGCTAACTTAAGGAACTACCAGTCGGATTTCGGTTGGGTTCAAATATCACGAAAGGCTATTTAACATCACGGCACAATCCTTAGGAGTCGAGCAAAAAGGATAAAAACGATACAGAGGGCTAGCGATGCGATGCAATGCGGTGGGTCAATGGACTATTTGTAAATGAAATACTAATACTGCAGTAGACTGTGATTAAAAATATTCCAAATCAGAAGTACTCTTATTCTTTAGAAATAGGTTATCTGATTTCTTTAGAATCAAACGGGTGCCGTTTAATTCCAACGAAATCGGAAACGCAAGTGAAACGGCGAAGCTACTATTTTATAAAAATGAACTAAGAAGGGCAACGCATTACTATCGTAACTTTGTTGTTAAAATGTGTTAATGATGATGACGTAATACAAACATTTTCGCTGTTTGGATTATTAACAGCTGTATCAATTATTCCTATAGTTTGCCCATTTATTTCATAAATATATTATTTGAGAAGAATTATTAGTAATTAATGCTCAGTTTACTATGTTTTGTTTCAAATGTAACATTTTTTTTATCATAGACACAGTTAATAAAAAAACGACAAGCAAAAAACTTGAAGAATATTCAAATACGCTATAAAATGCATTGATATTTTTTCCAATCGAATACAATGATAAATGATCGATGAATTGATAAACAAAATAGAAGTGAGGAACTAACTGAGAGGATAGCCTCTCGGTTAGTTCATCACGGCTGTCATGCTTCAGTCTTTATATCCACTGCTAGATATTGACCTTTCCTTTAGTTCCGTTGTTCCTTATATACTGATAGAAACTGTTTTTTTTTGTGACTGAAAGGTCACTGTTTGCCTTGAGGAGGCATTTACAGCTACACCGGGCACGAACTATATATTTTATACTAATAGAGAAGGTCTTTCCAAATCGCCGCTACTCCGACCGGTCCGGACCGGCATGTGAATCGTTCAGCTCCCCGATGTTTTATTTAGTCCTCGGACGAGTGGACTAGACAGCGATCTTGATTCCTATTTCTACGACAACAAGAGCCTTTAGCTTGTATAATACACCTAATAACATCGTCTTATCAATCATCGTCTGTAAGAATACAGTGCACGTTATCTAATTAAAGAAAGCGAGCTATTCTTGTATTTATACAAATATACATATTTCAACAATCTCGGATGCAGCTCTAACGATTTGGGTGAAATTTTGTATTTCGATACGGGTTTTATTTTCAAATTCGTCTATAAAAGTGTATTTCCCCAAAAACAAGAATTTACATAAAAACACTGTGTAATTATAGCGCCATCTATGGGCTATGGAATATAAATCCATTAACGACAGTACAAAATCTTACTGGAACCTATTTCTGTGATATAACGCTACATGTTATATATATTCCGATAAAACACTGGACTGTCGACTGGAAATCATACTTGGGCGAGTTATCATTAATCCTATTTCAGATGGACAGTCAACTAGCTGTATAGAATATCATAATAAAGTCAATAAAGTCTAGTAAACAGGCATCGACATACCAACAAGTTTAATGAATAATTCATTTTTAACTAGCTCTCGGCCGACTGCTAGACCGGCTCTACTTGTTTCACTTCCAGTTTGTGCTTATGAGAACGCTCCGCCGCTGTTGCTTTGCCAAGTCTCCTTTTTAAATTTTAAGAGGGAACCAATTTAAGTTTATTTTATTATTAGCCGACAAGAACAATCTGTATGTACAAAAATTATTGCATTTACATCTGTAGTTTAAGTGCTTTAAGTCGAAGATCCAGAAGGAACACTGGCGGAGCCCGCAACAACATTTGTTGCACGAATGAGCCGGCTCGACCGGTGAAATACCTAGGAGGAGGAACCTAATAGGAGACAAGTTTGAAGTAGGAGTATTTACGCACTAATTAGTGAGGTGCCGGAGGCCTGATTTTGGTAATCTTCCTCTTCCCATCCTTTTCTTAAAAGGATTTCACGGAGCGGGGATAGATAGAAAAGGAAAAGTCCCTTTTTTTTGTTTATCTTTTGTTCATTAACGTAGGCAACACATCTGCAACTCGCTAGCTTGTAGCAGATGTCTACAGGTAGCGTTCACTTAATCTAAAGTGAACCGCTCGCTTGTTTGCCATCTTATCTTCTACAATGAAAAGGAGGGTCAGTTCGCACGTAGTAATGTATGTGTGTACATACATCATTCTCATTGTAACCTATTATGAAGATTGGGTACTTAGAAGGTGGGGAGCTTGTCATTTAACATCATTCGGAAGATTACATTTGTTACGTTATGGAATAACATATTTCTGTATGTTTTGTGGAAACCAGCATGCTTATGGTAAGAGATGTAATCGTTGGTCACATCGCTCTTCTTGAAATATATTGAATAATTTTTATATCCTTACATAACTCTATCCGTTTCTCAAAATCTAAGCAAAAACTTCGGCATTTTCCCAAGTGGCTACAGATGAGAATATTTATGGAGCTACAGAAAGTCAAAAGATACTGTGTGTTGTGTGAATTTTATTTTTGATTACATAAATCTATCGCAATGAGCATTCAAAGTTATATTTAGATAATTTGCCAACTGTTCACCGTTTACAAAATTACGAGCTCTAAAATCATCTGGTCGTTCAGAACGTCCGAGAACACAAGGAA
Source organism: Papilio elwesi (assembly GCA_029849275.1). Lineage (NCBI taxonomy): Eukaryota > Metazoa > Arthropoda > Insecta > Lepidoptera > Papilionidae > Papilio > Papilio elwesi. The sequence goes on along the minus strand of CM056701.1, from coordinate 6,545,868 downwards.
AACGTTTGGGCACATGGATAAGGCATTTTATTATTGGTTTACAATTATAAAATGTCTAATCCCAGGTTTTTTTACCTTATTTTTTTCATGATTCGGTGTGACAACAAAATGGGTGTTGTCCAATATAAATAGACCTTATGTAATATCGCCGTATGGTAGAAGCATTTAATAATACTTCTGCGATTTGTCTTATAAATCTTTACATAGTTTAAAACAAATTCGATTCTGCTGTCTGTTCCCTTAGATCGTCCAAGCTATGCAACGGAATTTATTGTGTCAATGCGGTGTTTCATCAATAGACAGAGCGATTCAAGAGGAAGGTTAATACGTATTATGTTGTAATGTTAAAAATTTGTAATGTGATGTCGTAAAAAACATATTTTTGTGCGCTTACATCGCAAACGCTGGCCAGACCTCATAGATCAAAATAATATACAACGGAACCGTATTAATTAAAAAGATTTGGACGGATACTATACCCATTTTAACTTCTAAAATAATGATCACGTGCAATGCGTTAATTGGAAAGCTGTTTAGTCGGACGGCAAATACATATTGTTTGCTTCGTAGTTACATATTGTTTATTTTGTTTGTTTACGATTCCTTAATTGAAGTTATTATACCTAACTACTACACTGTGGGTATTGGATTTGTTCACTAATTGTTAAAATTTGTTACCATAGTCACATCCTGGTGGGTGTAAGTAGGATTATCCCTATCGAATATAGAATCAAAAAGTTCAGCTAAATACGCATATTGCTTTTTCTGTCAACAGTGTGAGTATTTAGTTTAATCATTATTTATTATTTAATTTATTACCTGATACACCCATATGCTTTTGAATTTAACATGTCAAGTACTTATACAATTATACTTTACAGATAAAAACTAAACAAAGAGACGCCTAAGATAAATTAGTGGGGTTGTTGTTGGCGAGTCCATCGACCAATGACGACGCTCGTATTCGGTGCAACGCGTACGTATAACTTTCTACTATCAGTACGTAATTAAAACCTCGTCCAGCTAGTGTAAAACCGGACTGAGATCAACCTTACTTGAGTTTTTCTCAACCCACATGTTTTTAATTAATAAAGGCATACGCAATATTAAACAAGGAGGCCAGTTGAAACTAATCATGGAAATATTTAATGCCAACGTTTTGCTATGCCTAATTGCGAAGGAATATTGAAGGAATAAATCAAGATAAAAAGTTTGTAATCACGTGAAGTGTACACACACATTAACTTTTAAGCTGAAATCCGTGAATTCCAAAATATTATCGAAATAATCAACTTTTTCTCAATTTACCCTAATAGCTACCATTAGCTATCCATATTATACAATTTCACTTCTGTATCTTACGATTTCGATTTCCAATTAAAACATTTCCGATGGAAATATAAAAAGTATGTTGGCCGCCATGTGACGTTTGTTTGTTTACAAACTTTACATTCTCTTGATTTAAGTCAATCTATTAACAGCATGCGCACCTCCAATGGAATTCAAAGCAATGCAACGGTTTTTTTTAAATGACTAATTATCGGTTAAAATGCGGACACAAAAATCCAGAAACCTTTTATCATTTATCCTTATCAACCCAAAGAAAAAAAAATACATCCAAATTAATGAAAAAATCAATAGCCGCGTACTGCCTAAGCCAGTAGGCGGCTAATTATTGTGTTAAGCTAGAGGCATTTACTGTGTAATTGATTTAGCTATTTATAAATAAATGGTTTTAATTGAAGATCTTTTGATTGTCATTAAATATCATTTAATGCCTTTTTGTTATATTGAGTGCTCATTTAATTAGGCAATTTGAAAGTATATTGCAAGGTGAAGGTAGTGCAAGTAATAGAAAGAAAAAACATCTTACCAGTCCGAAAAACTAAAGTGTTCCTTCGCAGTAGTGGTCAGATGATGTGTGTCGAATAAAATGTACCAAGTCGTGGCGCATAGCAGTGCGCCCGTGGATAGCGATGAACGTTTCAATACACATTCGCAATAAGTCCGAGCAGACGGCAACAGTCAATCTGTCAACCAAAACTCTCCCCCAACATCTCACTGGGAATACGACACTGAAATTATACAGTTTTGTAGCAGTCTTTGACCTCGCGACGATATCAACAAAGTTATAGAATGTCCACCGCGTCACTATTTAACACCAGACCGTATCTTGCGCATTGTAATTTCGAAATGGGCCTCGGCGAAAGTAAATGATAATATTTACTCGATATTAACGGGCTCTGTGTTATGTTTACGCTGAGTGAAAGACTATTTACAGTTGACAACGTGGACGGTCGCACTAGAATGAATGATGCGGGCGCTCGAAACTCGAAGCTCGGCGAAAGCGATATATTGCAGTGGCAAGAGCGGGGGGGAGGGGATAACACGGCGACTTCGGGTGACATCGATTCTTGTTCGGTTAACTTCGGAACAAATCGCGACCACAAAAGAGAACGAGTGGGAGGGAGTACTGTTTTGGTTTCGGTCGGTCATCGGTCATACTGCATTAACTACTCACTCACTGTATAATTAAATTGCAAGAATTTTAGATGCAGTAGTAAACAAAAAACACAAACAACTCTGTTCTGTCAATAGTCAATTATCAAATTTATCTAACAAACGAGACGAGAATTTATTGTTTGTTAATTACTAGAACGTAAATTGCTTTTAATAGATACGTTTCGGGATTAAAACATCTAGATATAGAAAATACTAATAAAAACTTTAAAACTAATTACGTTAATCGTTTTAGTTTCTTGTACCAAAACCATGGTGATTGCTGCTGGTTCAAGACCTAACAATTTTATTAAATTACTCAAAATCAAAATGCCAATAGCTCAATTTGCATCCGAATTAGTTTATAACAAGGAATAAAAACATTGTAGAGGAAAAGTCTGGCATAAATCGCACGTGTATAATTGAATTTTAGTTTCATAACCTAACAGTGGGCTTGCACTGCCAAAAATATTCACGTAAAACATATATTATGTCATCGTAGCTTTTTTAAAAAGAAAACTTGTATCGAGACACGATTTTACGCCAGTGGAAACCTACGGACGGGGACACGTTGATTTGATGAGGTATTTCTTAAAACATTTCCACGTGATTTCTGAGTAAACTAAGCTGAATAATACCTCTGACGTTATGGACTTTTCCAACTGCAACACAAACAAGGTACGACGATTTTATGAATCCTCAAAGCCTGAACCAATTTCCACTCGGGCTAAATTTTCCTCCCAGTATTCAAAACATCATATTACTTGCCGATTACTAATAAGCTTTGTACGTTAGTAGATCCATGTGATCAATCATATTAAATAGTGTTCATTTTAGACTGGATATCGTCAGTTAAAAATCAATTACAAGTCGGGTTAAGCCGCTGGGCTCAGGTTGTGAAACTTTGGCTTGAAATCACTCATGGTCCACACCTCATCAAAAGGTCAGCTGATCACTAGCTTGTCCTGAATTTTAGTTTATTTTAAATTGATAAGTCACAAGTGTTTATTTTAAAGGTTACACAACGGACAATATGGTAAGAATATTCGTATTTAAAGGTTAATTAATTTAATAGATTGATCAATTTTTTTTTCATAGATCAACAGGTCAATCTCTCAAAAAACCGTACTTACTGTACTGCATAGAAAAATAGGAGAGCAAGAGTTGTCCCATTGAACACTACACAGATATGTCTCATGCCGCATTCAGTAGACTCCCGCGACCTTGATCAGTTCAGTCAAGCTTGTGCGAGGCCTACCAACGCTGTGTCGGCCTGTGCGTGGCTGCCATTCTAGGACCTTTCGGCCCCATCGGGTTTGCAGGACAGTGCCAACAAAGTGTCCGGCCCGTTGCCACTTAATGCAGAAGAAACGTGGATTCTTGGTCTTGATACCTAACTCCAGTACTTAGTACGGAAGACAGATGAGATATTAAGCATTAGGTATTGAAGAACGAAATTAGAAGAACTGGAGGAGTATTGACTTTGTATGTAAGCAGTGACTAGTGAACATATAAATGTAAGTGTATTAATAAATAAGTTTTATTAATATTAATAAATCATTTAATTGTTCACTGTAATAATAATATTATGATCTTATAGGCCTTTTTTGGATTTCAGCAGACATTTAACAGAATCGTTTAACAGGTTTCGTATCAACAATTAATGTTAAATACACACCCATAAATGTCCGTGTGACGCACTACCTGCGTTTATTTTTCCTATCTGAATGCAACCATTGCAGACCGACCAACATTCTACAAAGAGTACAAAGCCCTTTGTCTCCTCACAAACAGGTTATCTAGAAAAAAATATAAGTTTCTACGTAAAATCTTACACGTGTTTTTATGACTTCACAATTTTTTTTAATCTACATAGTATTTGACATTCTCTTATAGGAAGAGAATTAACGGTTTTTTTATTTCAGTTCCCAGTCGTGGCGAAACGTTTATTTTTTAAAATCACAGATTCAGGTCGGGTCGATACCTGCTCGTACTGGGTTACCGTTATATTTTGAACAAAACGAAATATGTTCGACATGGTTTTTCAAATTGATATAACTATATTATTTTGATTGATATTTATGAACCGATTGAAATAAAAAAAAAACGCTAAATTTTAAAAGTGAATCTTACCATAATACATTAGTGAAAACCGCACCCAAATTGATTTGGCCGTTTTCGAGAGTAGCGGGCATAACAACAGACAAAAATTATAATAATCATTGTTTTGGGTTTTATTGAATTTATAAAGGCCCCCAATAATAGTTTTTCTCAAATACCTTCCATGTACAGACTGCGATCAGTTACATTTTTATTATATGTATAAATTTCTTAAGTTCTGTTTAAACCGAACATTTGAGATCACACAACCACCAACTAAACAATTACACAAATTGTAAGTGTACAATTTCATTAGTGTATTCCAATAATTTAATTCTTCAGATATGCATTTTATAGTTAAACAATTAACTTCAAAACGGTAATAATCAACTTTATAGCCTTATCTTATATTATATCGTTATATTTAACACAAGAAAGATTCAAGTTTCTGAAGGCTTAGCTTTGGCCTGTGTAACATGTGTGCTTCCGGTAAAGTTCCTTAACGAAGTGACCTTCATAAAGATGCGTGTTTGATACTCTAACAGTTATCACACTATAGTTTTCTAGACGTGTTAGACTATATTCGGAACAACTTTTTTTCATGTATTTTTCTTTATTTTAATTTTGAAATTTAATAGTAAGATACAACAGTTTATTTTTGTTAAGTATTTATTTATTTTTGAACGATGGCTGCGGCTGTTTTCAGTTCTCACTTCTGCCGGCAGTCCTTATGATTGCATTGCAAATTTTATAAATGTAATTAATAGAATGAAATTTATTTCTCATAATCTATGATATCTTTACGTCTATCTACTTTAGTTTTAATAGATACGATGGTCATACGATGGTTAGTATTGTGTAGTTTATTTTTAATTGCATTAGCATAGCATGCGACGCAGTCTTCGAGCACATCGCGCACTTTGGCATTAACGATATGATTACTAACGCACTCCTTACCACCAACGCCAATCGCATTCGCCGAAAGACCAATAAAATCATTTGGCAAGGAAACGCGATTGCGTTTAGGAATTGTTTTCGACGGAACAATACTCGGTATACATATTATTGAAGTGAAAACTTCTAAGCCGCGTTAGACGATATTTGATACGGGTAAATCTTATAGGTTCGTTGAACATGAACGCCAGCTACATGCTTATTAGAATTTGGAATAGTTTCGACGTACTTTTCATTTTATAAATTTAATTTTGAATTTTATTGTTAATGTCACTTCTGTCGGCAATCCATATCCAGGCAGACTGCTTCTGTTTTTATTTATAACCAATTAATCTATGCTTAGGCAAATTGCGGAACGTTGCCCTTTTGTTTTCGGTCCACGGCAACACATCGCTTGTCGACTTTGGGTCTGTGTGTTTGTAAACAGACAAACATTACCAGTTGACTACCATTATTCTGCAATTGGGCAAAACAAAAACTTTCAAAATTAATCACTATTTAGTTATGTTCTTTTTTTTAAAGAACCTGATATTTTCATATGAATAAACATATTTTCTGAGGCAGCAAAATAATTATTCGTTCCATTTTAGCATTGTTTTTAATTACAAGACCTTGTCTTCGTTTGCTTTATGCACAATAAGGCCAAAGTAACATGAAACAATGAACTTGAATAAAGTTTAAGAGCATTTGTTACTGAATATCCAATTTCAATTCCTTATTCTTTTGTTTCTTACCTATTTTATTACATCCCATGCTTAATATAATTTTACTCATCTTTTTATTGACGGCTTTATAGCGGTACAGATATAGCGACCCATCAAAAACATTCCACAATATTTGTTGCTTAAACTCACAAGTACATAATGATTGTACTGTTAAAAAGATATGAAATATCTAGTGGAACTGAGCTTCTGAGCTGAGCTCCGATTTGTACTTCGCACTATATAGCCCACGGGACCACTCCAAGATTAAACAACATAACTTTAAGCGCTGGTCTACATTTAGGCATAACAATAAATAATAACTCAACCTATGATTTTAAAAACTTTGGTTTGGTTTCGTGATTGTTGCACTATTGCAACTATTTCTTATTGATTTTAATGTTATTCACGAGAGTTAAAAGTTGTAGGTCCTTCATTCCATTGTCCAGTCAATTGATAGATAAATTTTTGTCAAAGCCGTACGACACCAGCATCATGCTATAATGAATAAAGTTTGTTTAGTAAGTTTATAAATGTTGATGGTTATAAGGAAGCCACGACGATAATAATTTATGCAAGTCACAGCTTCACATCGTACACGACACATAATATCTAAGTTCTGAGTAAAATGTTGATCGTTTCATTGTTGTTTCGTGGAACATAGTAGGTATTCAAATTAAGACTGTTTGTTATAATTATTAATATAATTTCTACATTCTAACCGAAACCAAGCCTTTGACATCATAGGCCGTACTCCCCTTCATTAAGTGTCAATAGCTTGTAGATACATTTGTATCATTACTAACACGCCCGTGTTACCGCAACTCAATCTTACAAACTGTCCAAATTTCAAGGTTAATCTTATTACTGGAACAGTTAAGAGCGTCGACACAAAAAATACTTTATGCTTTATCCTTTCACCTAATCTCTTAAATACATTCGCACAGTTGAGTGGAAGTACTGTAACAAAGCAATCGGTAGCCGGCTAGTGAGCCAATAATAACATGCTGAGGTTACTTTTTGCATTTATTAACATCACAGAAGATCAAACACATTGGATTGCATGATAAGTTCACTTTAGCTTACGTCTCGAGGTGGTGTTTAAGTGGAACAAATACGGAATATAATTTTGCCAGATAGTTTGTTGGAAACATTATATCGTCGAATAACGGTTGGTCACCGTCTCTGAGTGCGTTGACGTTTGTGTGTGGGTAGCTTTATAATCCTCATACACTAACATGAGACTTGGACTCCTTTTAGTTATCTTGGGTATGAATTTCCTTATCTTTTAATGTAATATAATATATGAATAAGCTATTTTCATTCTTCTCATAAGTCTGGTTTTAAAAAATTGACCAATTGAATCATTTAAAATTTGCTAAATTCGAAGAATAAAATATTGCATAACTTGAAGGCGCTTTTAAAGATATGTAAATAAATTTATTTAATAACAATTTAATGTGAAATGTGATACATATTATACATTAATAAATTTTATTGAAGTAATTAATGAATGGAATATATGCCCCACGGTTATGTGAACCACTTCTTATCCATTTAGTATGATAACCAATTTATATTCAAACATAATTGGTTTATTTGCAGAATATAATATATGATTTCAGTCCAGTGTCCTACTATTAGTAGATTAAATAATTCTCGAATGATAAGTAATATTCTTCAACCTTCAACGGAAGCAAAATTGGCAAATAATGTTCTGATGTTGGCTATTATAATTTCAAAATCTGACGGAATCCGAAACAAAGTACCATGGATCTGGGAGTGTTCGGAATGTGTGTGATCTATTGACTAGTTCTCTTGCAATTTTCTTCCAATATTATAATATAAAAAGTACCGGATGAAGCAGGAGCAGTGAAAACTCGAAAGTGAAGTGAAATGTCCCGATTGGGACGCTTTATCTTTAGCTTACACCATGAGTTTACATTTACGCTTACGTGACCAACACTAGCAGTCCTTTTTTTCTTATTATTTATTATTTTAACTACGCTATCCTGTGGACATGTGTGAATATTGCTGTAATTTTCTTCGAAACACTTTTGATCGGTTATTTTGTATGAAAGGATTAAATATCATTGGTTTCTTGTTAATGTTGTCATTTTATTTTAAGTGATGTAACTGTACAAATTTTATTATAAGGCACGCTACTAATTTGGCCAAACCTTTAGCTAGTACTTCTTGCAAAAGCCTTTTATCATCACATCAAAAGCCCAACAAAATTGTAAAAAAGGTCAAGAAGATAAGCGCCTTGCCTTTTAATTTTGTAATAATTTATTTCGACGTTGGTATCAGGAGCGAAGGGAAGGTATTTTTACGCAGCAACATATATACGTAAAAGTAGTTAAGCTTTTACGTATCTATGTTGTAACGGATATAGGTAGTTTGTAAGTTTAAAAAAACAATAGTATCAATAATAAATTATTTATGTCTAATGCAGTTATGGCACCAATTTATTTATGTACTTTCTTCTACGAATTAATTTGTTTGATTATTATATAATTAAAAACGTCAAGCTTCAACGAATTTAGTTTCAGTGCAGCCATGTTTAAATGCTTATAAAAAAATTCTCGTTTTTTCTTGCTGATTACTTGACAGTGACAGTAGCACAAGTTTTGAAGTTTGAATGATTTGGTTTTTGCTTACATTTTTTTAAACCGTAAACAAAGCGTTAAACAATTTTTTATAAGACTTAAGAGCGAGAAATTGAAAAATCTCGAATTAATGTTGTTTCAACGATCAATAAATCTAATTAGGTTAACATTCGGGAGTCAAACATGTATCAAATACAGTTATGGGCACAACATTTGCAAATTAACCAATGATAGGGCTCGTTGTTTGTAAGGGCAAATACATTTAAACTTAGATCATGACGTAACAAAGGTTAAGGAATTTATTATCAAGAATAAAGGTAGTTTCTACTTACTATTTTTCTTGCACATAGTAAATAGATTATCTTATTGTTGTATGACTTCTTAAATAATGGAAATTTATTTTTTTAAGCTTCAATAATGTGCGAAGACGGGTCAGCACAAAATTTTAATCTTGAAAATTGGATGAGAGAATTACCTGAACAATTGAAAAATGTTCCATTTATATATCTTGCTATTCCAGGTAATGTTGTAAGCTTGTATCTTTATCCTTGTTCCTTGTTGATTAAACCTATCTAATCTAAATGAAAGTAAATATTATAGCAACAATTAAATAGTAGTCAACATATTTTGGTATAAAGTAAATTTTATAAAATATAACATATAATAGGATAAAACTAAACATGGGTTATTTTTGGAAAAGTTATAAACAACCAAGTGTAAATTAAAAGTTTATTTTTAAAATCAATTCAATTGCTTATACAAAATAAAATTAAATAATTTTTTAACAAATTTGATGACAGTAGTATGCTTGCTACTCATAAATAGTAAAAAAAGAATTGGCTCATTAGTATGAGCTGTAAATTAGTGTGATTGGGAGTTAGATACTTGTATGCAAGGCAACTAAGACAATTTAACTTCTAGGTAGCCATGATTCAATGACTTATGGTATCACACAGTCAAGTGGGATTGCTCCTGATGCAGAGCCAATTGTGAAGAAACTGTACCCTTTGTTCAGAGGTACGATATTACGTTGGACAATAACACAATCCATAGATACCTCGCAGCAACTGCTAATTGGCATTAGGTACATTGCTATAGTTACTAATAACATACAAAGAAAATCATGTGGCCTAGAATTATAATAATAGTTTATTTTATTAGGTTAATAAATCAAAGAAAACATGTGTGAAGTAGAAGTACTCTGCATTTTGTCTGATGAGTGAGGTACCAGAGGCCTAATTTCAGTCCTCTTCCCCTTCCCACTCATTCCTCATAAGGATAGGATGGGAAAGGGTAACTTAATATGTCTTACTTGCTTGTTTGCCACCTTATGCCATAATACAAATACAGCATAACAAGATTATGCTTCCGTTTTGAGTGGACCACTCCTAGATTATAGTGTGAATATATTATAACATAGATTACTTTTTATCCCATGAAAATGTATGGATACATTTATTGTATACTGTTACTGGATACTTATATAAAAGGCGATGTTCCCTATAGATTCCAAAACGGCTAGTTATTACCTATGGCGGATTACTAGTAATTCTAAAAATTGTGCTATTTTTGTGGATAGTATCAACCTGTCCATAAAACTAGAAAAACCCACATAGAGACTAAAATATTTAATACGTAATTTTACCATTGCCATAATTATTCAATTTACAGGTACTTTGATTTGAGGATCGCAACAAAAACGGGTGATGACAGATTTTATTTTACCCATGGGGTCTATGCGGAAGAGATATCCACAGCTTTGCACCAAGTAAAAAGTTTTGTAGATACGCATCCAGGGGAGGTGAGTTTTGTTGCATATTTGTAACACCAATAGCCTTAGGGTTAAGGAGGACTACGAAACACGAGGTTCTTGATTCGAACCTCCCATTCGAATAATAATGTCCCTGCGCCAACTTAAGTATATTTGTTTTAAATATAATATATTATTTTTTGAATTATTGTTTTTAAATAATATTGTATTATTATCTACATTTTTGTTTTATATTTATATTTTTAAATATTTAATCTTCTTTTTTTTAGTTTTTAGTGATAGGTGTGACCTATTCAATTCCTAGTTTCTTAATAGTTAAAACCAGACTATTATTGTGACAACTACAAGAAACATTTTTCATGGGGGACATAGATATTGCTAATTGACAAGGGATGTAGTTGGTTATTTTATATAAGTTATACTAATTTCATTGTTTATTTTCTAGGTGGTGATATTGGATTGTCAACATTTTTATGGGTTCACTGCAAATGATCATCAGAGACTTATGGGGTTGTTGTTGCATCTGTATGGTCGTCAGCTGGTGCCGCGGCAAATAGAACTTCAAGGTATCACACTCAATTCACTGGCGAGATTAAGACAACAGGTGAGTTTCTTACACCATTCCCAAAACGCGATTTGTGCCAAGTTCACAAAATGCATAATAAATGCACATACGTATTGCTTCATCTGCAAACTAATCAAATAAACATCACTATTTGTATTAAAATTCGTTGCACCGTAGGTGTAATCCAGGTATGTCAATGAAACAACTTCAAAATGCATGAACTGAATCATTTATCTACCTGCTTTGGCTTATTGGACTCGTTTTTATTAAGTTTAGAAATATGACAAAATGGAATGAAAACTTGTATTTGTCAAACACTTCCCATTAAAGGCTGGCAGCACATTTGCATTTACTCTGTGTTGTGGAAATTCAAGTCCGATATGATCCCTTAACAAATTTTCTATTCGATTTTTCGATTCTAGCGAGTTCGGTGATGTCGTTAGAATATGAACTTTTCTATGCACAGTATAAAAACGTCCGTGACGTCTTTCGACCCAGCTATCATATATTTGTGCATAATGCATATTTATAGTCCGGACGCAGAAACCTTGCCTATGAACCCCACGCCTATCCGCCGACCACGACCCACGCAGTCGGAATTTATTCATTTTTTTCGACATATTTTCAGGTTGTGATTGTGTACAGACATCAGTCGGTGTACAACACGGACGAGTTCTGGCAACCGCAGATGTTGCCGTCGCCGTGGCCGCAGCAGGAGCGCGTGAGCGGTCTCCTCAACTTCTTGCGACATGTCAAACGACACCCCGGCATGGGTTTCGTACACCAAGCGGTATTGACCCCTACGCCGGCATTTATTCTTTTTCGGTATTATTGTTTTTTCATTCAATACTGCAAACACTCGCTTCGTTTGTTTTTTTTTTCAACCCCGATATCTTTTACACCCTTACAAGCATCTACGTACAACCACTAGTGACATATTGTAACTTTGAGGCTACAACCCACAATCGCCCTGTGATGTGTAGTTTTGGCTAAAAAGTTAAATAAAGGGACGCTCACGTCTATTTTTATAAACATTATAGATTTAAACCGAGAAAAATATAACAGGTAACAGTGTCATATGATGTTGGTATTAGATAAAATTTTTGTAGTAGCTTAAGGAACAATTATTGAAGTAATACACTATAATCTAGTACAAATTTGACAGTGGAGTGTATATAAAATCTAAGCACAAATTGAGAAGTGAAACAGCACAGTCCGCGGGTTCGATATGGGACAAGTTTAGCCGCATTTCGTTACATGAGGGAGAGGGGGAGATAAACTTACGTGAAGTATTAAAAAGCGACGAGAAGAAGAAATGCACTTAATCATAGTGTTACACTAATCTTTTAAACGACAAAACGAATACGATGTTGTCGCGCATCCGCAACACAAACCAATAAAATTGACAATATTGCAGTAAAATAATTAAATCAGAAAATACTAGCTGCAGCCCGCAGCCTCGTACGCATTCGTTTCTCATTTTCCATGGAAAAACACAAAAATGTACATTTTTGTGTTCTGCTCACTGCTCCAAACCGGCATGTTCTTAGAACCACCAAATTCGAAGACATGTGACATCCACCAACCCGCACTGAGCCGGCGTGGTGGATTACGGCTCATTCCCTCTCTCAGAGAGGAGGCCTGTGTCCCTGCAGTGGGAACATTCTAAAAAGGCTGATTTATTATTATTATTTTATATTATTACATTTTTGTAGAAAGATAACTTCATGAATGATCGGTTGAGTTAAGGACGTAACAAACAAACTCACATTCGCAATAATAATATTAGTTAGGATTGTGGTATTGCTTGTGAGACAATTGCTCTTTCTCTCTCAGCGCATCTTACACTAATTGTTTTTAAAAATTATTTGTAAAGTAACTTTACTTTCATCAAGTATATTTCAAAGCAAATCGTAATCGTCGTGTTTCCTTGCAGATGGATATCCACACTTCGCGAAAAGTGTGCAATACCCGTAAAAGATGAAGTGCTACCTAAATTGTTGGAGGATTTCTCCCCGGGACCGCCTCTCGCAACGCGGGATGCCTCGCAAAATGTGGAATCTCAGGCGCCGGTCAACGTGGTGATCGCGGACTTCGTTGAAATGGACGACGCTGTATTCCCTAAGGCTGTCATACAACTTAACATGAAGCTCATTAAAAGTATTGATTCTTCGTATAATAATTATGGTTAAGGGCTATTTTTTTAATTTTCAGTATTTCTACTTGTACCTGCATTTTTACTTTTATAATATAAATGGTGAGTTTTTTTATCGATTTTTTGTTCATTTTTTTATGATAAAAATAGCGCTCAGTCTAATTTTACTGTATGTTCGTGTGAATTTGATTTAAATTATTCCGTTAGCTTTATGTCCACAGAAATGTTAATGAATTTTCATCACAAAATTTGTTTTCGAGCAATATTTGATACCAATCGCATAATTAATTTTAATTCATGTTTCTTTTCATATAAACGTGTGCCTTGAAATAAAACAAATAATGAAACACAAGCTTTTTGTAAAGGCAAGGCTCGGTATCAAAAACATATTTTTATTCACGAAAAACTTTGTCACAAAACTCGTCCAACTTAATTTTGGCACAAAGATCTTTGAAGGACCACTTCTTATTTTTTATATTCGCCGGCTCGCTCGGTCTTAGCTTAGAGAACAATTCGTCTGACAGGTCGTCGGATATTTCAATGATCTTGCATATCTTTTCGAGGCGAGACAAATCCTCCAAGGAGTTTGTCAGATCGTTAATGCAAATAACCTGAGATTGTTTCTCTTTAACATGAAATGAATTTTCCGAATTAGTGGCGCTCGTGCTGTCAAGTTTATCGAAGATATCTTGATTCGTTTTATCTGCCTGTCTCTTCATTAAGGCGTTTTTGTCCTGATTCGATTGCAAAGCTACATTTTCACATATCACTTGTTTCTGAACCAAGATATTTTGTTTGCCCACAAGTCGCTGAGCCAAAAAGTTACGATCGTTTTTATTGGTATCAGTTTCTTTTACAATAACATATCTAGATATATTTTCCGAGCAATGCGCTTCGTTCCCAGCTATTTTTATCTCTTCCATCTTCAAATTGACCGGATTCTGTTTGTGAATTTGCTTTTTGAAATGTTGCTCATTCCTAAATTCATGTTTCTTATTAAACGCATATACGTAAGGGTTTTCTCTGAGGAAGCTTGTACTTGTCTTTTGAAGTTTAGTGATAGCTCGTTTGTGCGCCAGCTCGCTGGCTCGACGTCTGTCGGCCATCTCTTCGATGTTAGTGTCGTATAAAGTTTTTACATGGAACTTTCTTACCTCGTCGCCGTGTACTTTAGAAGTATCTGTATAATAATAATTTTATGAGCAAATAAAATTATGACATCGAAAGAAACACTTAGAGTTGCAGGTAGCAACAATTGTAACAGACCTCAACAACTCTTCCAGATCCATATTTTGATTTCCAGATCTTACAAAAGTTTATGGAAAGTGTCACTTACCATTAGAAATAATATGTTTCTAAAATTATAATACGCGTATTTATTAACAAACGACCAAAACGATAATAATTTAAACGTAGCGATTTAAAACGTAATTAATTGTGCATTAAGAAATTTCCAGCATTAGTGTTTCCGTCTGATTATGCCGTGGGCACTTCAGACTTTTATAGAGTTAATAAACTAATGGTATATTACTGTTTACCCACCTTTGACCACATCAACTCATTAATATCAGGTGGGATGGTTGTCACGTGCTAGGAAAACTAAATATCCTTTTCTCTGTCTTTCCATGTCCATTAAAGGTAGGCAACGTATGTGCAACTTATTAGCTAGTTGTGGGTGCCTATGGTAGCGGTCACTTGATCTGGTGTGAACCGCGTGTTCGTCTGCCACCTTCTCATAAAAAACTAGTTTTTTTATTATAAAAAAATGTACCTTCAGGGACTACTGCGTGTTCCACAGTCAGCGGTTTGAAATTGTCATTTCTTGTATCCCCTCGGCCCGAACACGCTCTTTGTGTCTCCTTTTTGACGATAAATGTTCCTTGACTTCTCGTCAGACAGCCCGTGCATTGAATGGATTCGTTTGACTCGACAAAGGCTATAGTTTTCTCTGCTTTAGTCTTTTGTCCGATCACGTTTGAGTTCGCTTGCAAGGCGCACGATGTTTTCTTCAAATCCGTATTCTCGACTTTAAACTTGAACGGATCGCAAAGTTTATTAGATTTCTCAAGTAATCCCTGCGTCACGTTCATCATTTTATTTAGTTCTCTCCTCACACTCTCCAAATCATTCTGGGTGCTAAAGGAATTGTTTCGTTCGGGTTTAGGTAATGTGGGGACGTGTTCAGTAACACTTGGTGTCGGTTTAATGTTTTTAATAGCACTCGATGTCGGTTCAACGTGTTGAGTAGAATTTGCTATCGATACATCCTTTAATAAATCTTCAACAGTGGGAACTTGTAATATTTCGTTTACCCTCTTCGGTTGCCACTCAGTGATCGTTCCTTGATGGGACACGGACACGTCCGTGCTCAACGACTGCAAGCCATGTACGCTACTGTAAACGCTCTTGGAAAATGTCTTCAGTATATTTGGGACCTGTTGTCGACAAGTACCATCTATTGGCTTAAATTTCTTAGTACCTCCAGCAACGGTGTCCTTCAGTGTTGTACTATCTAGTGCTTTGCTGTCAACGAGTTTACCTTCGACCGTCTTCTCCTGTTCGAATTGTTTCTCACAGAACGTTATCAAATCCATAACTCGACACGCGTATGAAAATTCGTTTTCGTACCAACAGATAAGCTTGTAAAAATCAGGTCTCAGTTGCAAACTCGAATTGACGTCCAATATACAGGAATGACTGTCTCTTATAAAATCCGATGACACGGCTTCCTCCTTGGATATATTCAATACTTCTTGTAAGTACGTTTCACTTGCGTTTTCTACGTTTTTTACGATATTTTCTAATGTTGTTTTTTTGTTTAACCTTGTGAAAGTACACTTAGATATTTAACAGTTTAATATTACATCTATTATATTCTAAAGAAAATAAATGTCTTAAGGCAACTAGGAGCAAACTTACCAACATCCATTTTAACAGATCCATATTATTTTTAAAAAGTTTACGACAAAATATCTATTGCGGGTTTTGTTTACACGTCCTTAAGATGTCTCTGCTATATGTATACATATATATATATATATATATATATATATATATATACATTACACATACACGAAGAACTGTACACAAGTTTTTGTGGTTCAACTATGGGCCGACAATTATCAAATAAACATCCTTGACTGCCTGTTCCCTATATCTCGTCCTTTATTATATATATACATATATTAAATTCATTAAAATAGAGAGCTACGTACCGTATAGTGAGGTCTAGTACGGACACATTGACGATGGGCACCCGGAAGGCGAGGCCTACCATCTTGTCCTTGAGCTCGGGCAGGATCTTACCCAGCGCTTTGCACGCCCCCGTCATCGCGGGGATCACGTTCTGGTGGATGCTCCTAAAGTCACGCCAGTGCTGAAATTATATCTCATAAATATAGCAACAAAAAACCCGTGTATACTATAAATGGAAATACACATTGGAAGGCCTGCCTAAAAATAAGTTCATGTACTGTCAAATTAAGTGTGTAACTGATCACTGACCAATCATTTTATAACTTCAAAAAAGGAGGCTGTCATTTTGCTTGTGTATATTTTTGTGTTACTACTTCGATATATCTCAAAGTCTCTTCCCATGTTAGTTTGAACGGTGTTAAACTTTGAATTCCGAAGATATATTGCGTATCGTGACAATCGAGCTCGATTCGTCTTCATCAACATAAACTTGACCCCTAGAATCGCTAACGGCGAGTTGCACGAGAGCTCAACCTAATTTGGATATTCGAAAAAATGTCCGACGATGTCTCACTTCCGCGTGATGTTATTTGAATCGTTATTAAAACGCAGTTCAATCGATTATTCTATAAATTATATATGTTTGATAGTTGAACTAGTGCTCCGCGACACTATATGTTCATCATTTTTAATTTCACGAATGATTTAGCGTATACATTAGGTTACCTTTCCTCTCAAACACAATCCATCCAAAGGTTTAAGAGAGGGCGTCATAGCATGTATGCTAGTAACGAAGCCTTCAGAGACGCCATAGTTGTTTTCTAGAACTTTCATTATGGGAGCCAAACAGTATAGGGTGCTCGAAGCGCACGATATCACTCTTTGATCTATGAATCATTAAAAAAAATACAAAATATATAAAAATAATTGACTTCCAAATCAAAGCATTAAATATATTTCGTTTTGAAAAAATATACGTTGTGTAGTCAATTGAATGTTTACTTGTCTTGAATAAGCGAACGCTTTCTTAAGAAAAAGCGTTCGCACAAGCGACTACCACTAAACTAAGTAAACTTAGTTGGTCGCTTCTGTTGAAATATTATAGAAGTAGTCGCCAAATATACTTTTATATGATTAATTAATTTTGTTTTGGAAAAAGTTTCTAAACTGTAATTATATTTCCTATGCGTATCAAAACACTAAAGGCTTGACTGCACGTACCGAGTAAACGGCGAGATATATAGCGCTTGACACACAAAAGCAGGGAGATAATAGCTCGGTCCTCGTTTTGCCTACTAGGTCAAGTACTGTCTGGCCGTATTACTCGGTACGTGTTATCAAACCTTATAGGATAAGCTACTAAATAAACAGTTGCGATAAAACCTGGTCGCAGTTTGTCATCGTTCACCCCCATGATGATCATGGGCACGTCGCTGCTGGGCGCGGTCACCACCACTCGCTTCACGCCGTGAACGGACAGGTGGCCCTAAGTACAAAGTCTATATATACCGACCGATAGAGATCGCAACCGGAGATAAAAGTGTTGCTGGGATTCTTTGAGGAGCTGGGTTGGCTGGAGTGATCCATGTCCCACCCACACACAAAGTACACGATACTTACTATGTCACCCACCGATTTCGAACTTAGTCAGTTTATTATCAGGATTATTATAAACTGTCAGCAAATTGAGAACTGAACGAATCGTATCGCAGATTTGTGCGTTGATGTTTTGCTGTCGTTATTACCTTAAAATTTAATTTAGAACGCAAGATAATTATTGGTTAGGTTCGTAAAGTTGGGCATAACAGTCGCACTAAACTACTAATATTTATATTATAAATGCGAAAGTTTGTATGTATGGATGTTTGTTACTCTTTCACGCAAAAACGACTAAATAGATTTTAATACCTAGCCTAGGTACTCTAGACTTTGCCACCAAAGGTCTGGCTTTTGAAACTATAAAGCCTATTTAAGACATAGAGTGCTTCTAGGAGGCGAAATAAAATCCCTGAAATCTCATATCGGTTGGGATCGTGTTCCTTTTTAAATATGTAACACAGAATAAAATTAGGCATATTCTGTTTTGCTGCTGTATAAAAATAAATATTATACCTTTGACATAATGTCAAGCATAATATCACAAATAGATAATGGGTGCCTATTTTTATTAACCACACACCCTCGACCTTGAGTTGACCCCTCTTTAAAAATATATCTTGGTTATCCGTATAAAAACAAAAAATGTCGTAAGACCATTATCAGCCAACGCCTATCGACGTGTTATTCGGAGACAAAAATAAAGTTGTGCTTAGTGTAGTTTGTGAGATTAATAATTCTATAACTACTAAGCTGTACACATTCTTTGGATCTGTTTGTATGCATTTTATTACATAAAAATCTTCTATGGCGGATAAAAGATTTTTTAAGTAATGAAAATGCGACGGTGTGAATTTTAAATATGGCAGGATAGAAATATATATTTTTAATGGAAGAAGGTGGCAAATGAGCAAGCGGTTCGATTCAAGTGGTTAAGTGAGCGCTACCCATAGACATCCGCAACAAATAAACGAGTCGCAGATGCGTTGCCTTACCTTTAATGAATAGAGGAGGGGATAAACGGGAAAAGGTATATATTGACTTTCCTTATGATGAATTAGAAAAGACAATATCCCTTTTCTTCCCTCCACGTCTTATCCTGTTCCCCTTCCTATCCTATCCTTATTAGGAAAATATGGAAAGGAAGAAGACCGAAATAAGGCCTCCGGCACTACAGAGGTGGTATTATTTCATCCGACGAGCCGGCCCATTCGAGCAACGAATGTTGTTGAGGTCTTGAGTTACCTTATTCAAACTTAAAAAGAAATAATGGTTTGGAAAATTTACAATACACCTAGAATTAAATTTAAAGGCAAAACGAAGTTAGTTCTCATGAAAGGAATACAAAATCTAACCTATACGTATTTCGACTCAAAATATGTCATTTTAAATTGTAGGTAAATAATTATGCCTTCAGTTTATTACCGCAGCCTTTTCCAGATTGGTAAACATTCCCGAAGATTCGATTACATACTGCACGCCGGCGGTATTCCACGGCACATCGGATGGTTGCTTTGCCCGAAATATTTTAATTAAATCACCTGAAATATACACATACATTGAGCATTTATACTAGTATCATTCTAAGAAAAACTGTGACCACAAAAATTGTATGGGCACAAGCTGCATAATATGCGCGGCAACCTCACAGAACGCCGGCGTGACGTAAGAGTATTTATACTTCTGCTTTTGATCTGAGTCTTTTACTTACTCTTAAAGAGGCTTAGGCTAGGCGCCCTCTGCGCTCTGCCGCCTCGTGCCCGGTGTAGCTGTAAATGCCTCCTCAAGGCAAAGAGTGACCTTTCAGTCACAAAAAAATCTGAGTCTTATAATATCCAAAACGTGATAACGGCAACAACGCCAAGCGACATGACGCACTATGATGGCGTCCCCGTCCCCCTCGACACCCTTCTGTGTTGTGTGTTCTTCGATGCTTCTCTGTATGAGCTGTCTTATAATAAAGCATTAAGTTATATTGATTTTATCAACCGACGCCTTTAGTTTAGTTAGCCTGTTAGGAATTTTCTGTCACGAACAAGCGCTACAGCCGCGTGGAGAGAGTTTTTTTGGTTGTTAATTTGTAGCTCCGCACCAGATTTACCGAATTTGATGAATATTTTTTTATTCGACAGGTAGTGCTTGTCATGCGGTGCCATTTTTTTAAATCAAAAACTGACAAGTAGTTTTTGAGTTATTCTATACTGCATACCAAAAAGTCGGTTAAGAGTAGGGGAATTTTGCTTTCTTGGCTTACGTAGGATAAACTATAGGACTTTCATCAACGTAGGTGATAATTGCCTTTTAAACTATATCATTCTAACCAAAGGTTTAGAAGATGTCAAAATATTAAAATTACGAGCAACTGAAAAATGCAATCAAAAAATAACACAAAAAGAAAAGGACAACACTTGTCCGTTGAAGTTTTACTTCCATTATGTCTCCCAGGACACATTTCGATCTTTTCAATTTCATTAATTTACTAAATATTTTTAGTGCTTTTTTAATAATTAGGAATTCTAAACTTCATTATAACATTTTACCTTTGCCGGGCGACCCTCCACAACAAAGTTTTTTAGTATCGATACAAAAGAATGAAAAAGAACAGCGAAAAATAAATAGCGTTATCAGGGAAAAGTATGTCTTAAAAGATTAACAGAAACTAATATGTAGTAAAGGGATAAAGTGTTTTTTTTTAGTTCTCCTGTTCTCTCTTTCGGAGAGGTCCCTGCAGTGGGGAAACATACTAAAAAGGCTGATTAAATATTATTATTATCTATGCTTACATTATAACGTGATTCATATTACTGAGACATACAAGTAAATTCTATATAGGTATTGCAACGGTTAGCGATAATTTCTGTAGTACTCAAACGTATGACTTGTACAGACAATTGAAATGTTATCGTAACAACAAAACTAATCTATTATACAGTAATCATGTACTCTTACACATGTCCGTAATCACTGTTTCAGTGTAAAATTATTGATTAAAAAACTTCTAATATTGATTAATAAATCTCTAAAATATAAAGATCTAACTAAATTTTAGGTTACCGTTGATTTGAATATCGCCCTTGCAAGGCGTGACATCACCATCAAATTTTCCATGTATTGAATCAAATTTAATCAAATAACAAATGTATTCCACGTCAACGGCTGGGTCATTAACAGCGGTTACCTGTAATATTCATGGAAAGATTGGAAGGAAATATTTAAAAATCAGCAAAACACTATAATGTCTTACCTCAACATCAGGATTCTGTATACAAGTTCTAAACATAATTCTTCCGATTCTGCCAAAACCATTTATGCCTACTTTTATAACCATTACGGGCAGATTTTTTATTTATGTGCACTGGAGTACGGGAAAAATGTATAATTTTGATTAGGAAAAAGATTTAGTTATCTTTTTGAAATTGCCGCCACAGAATAAGTAACTAATTTTTGTGTGTGTCAAGAAAATTATGACAGGAATCATTTTCAGGTATATCAATAAATTTGCGATCAATATCTGCAAATAGGCATTCTAATTTATAATTTAATGTGGCAGGTCTAATATATATACAAAAATTAGCAGATATGGCATTAGCGGTCGAAAAGTGAAGACTCTAAACCGTCCAACGGACGCTTTCTCTATAGCTTGTGTTTAAATTTAAAAATTAAAAAAACAACTGACAAGCTTTAATTATAGAATACAAGGAGAATGTAATACAAAAAACTACTACTACTAGAATAGTACTATACTGTGATCAATTATGTTTTGTAAACTTGGGCGTCTACCTCTCTACAGCAAAAACGAGCTTCAAGGCAGAGTTTGGTTACGTCATATCATGTTGTCAGTATATTGAAATTTCTAACATAATGTTGTACTATTTTCACTAAATTTTCACAAATAACAAAATCACATCAATTTCACAAATTACAATAAGATTTGGCAATTATAATAAGACAGATATATAGTTTTGCTGGCTTTCATCATATTTGTGTAATCAAAAATGTATATGCCAACTAAAGGCAAATCTACTAATATTACTTTATCAATGGTCAAAAGTATTCCAAAGCAACCTTCCCACATGTTAAATGGCTTAAAAATGATAGAAGGATACCGTTATCAAAATAATAAGCAAAAAGAGGACAGTTACAGCAGACAGCTATGTTCCCAACAAAGACTAACTTTATATTTATATTATATCTCATCACTCTAACCAATGATATAATAATACAAAATGCTGGCTGATTTCTTTTCTGCCTTATTAAATTGACATACTTCTACGCCATAAACCATAAACTATTAACTTGGCGAGTCATCAACATACTACGTAGTATTTTAGTCTTAAACATTATATTTGTTTTATTGATGTTAGCATTTTATAGTCCGTAAAAATAATTGAAAAAAATTTACGATAAAAGATGTGGGAAATATATGATACTGATGAAGTACATATAAGTAATGAACCATATATGCATAGGTAATTTCAAACAATGATTATTATTGTACTGTAGATCTATAGTCTGTCATATTTTAGTGCCACAAATAAATTCATCACGCCGACAAAGACATAGTTTCTCAACAGATATTATTAGCAATTATAATGCTTTTTACCTTATAATATAAAAATGTGTTATATCATTAATTATTCTTTACTTTTGAGGCTTTTGCTATTACACTACCTAATGCCATGCGCCAACCATACGCGTTAGTTTAGTCTGTAAAGGTTTTTGGCAATTATAAAACGGTATGCTTGTATACTTGAAATCGAATACCTATAGATATTTGGTACGTTAAACACTTAAACTAAGTTAATAAGTAAAAATTAAAATAAAATTGAAATTATATGTACGCATATTACATGCATTCAGTAAGCTTCTTTTTGAATACAATCATGAAGCTTACTTGATATTGCAAAATAAAATAATATTACATCATTACAAAGTCAAATTTATTTTGGCTTAACTCTAATGAGATCGCAATATATACAAAATGAAAAAGAGGTCTATATATATATATATATATATATATATATATATATATAAGTATATATATGTATATAAATTCTTGTCCTTGTCAAAATTTTACTTTTTTTGGTTGGTCAAACGCAGTGAGATGTAGAGGTTATATGTACTTTGTTAAAATTTGTAAAATATTTTTGATTAACATTAATTTCTGTGCTCGTGATTAGTATTATAAAATTAAAATTATCGTAATACTAGTGATCCGCCCGGCTTCGCTCGGGTAGCCGTTTCGGAAACCATATCGAACATCGCCTTTTATATACGTAGACACAAAAAATATCCCACGGGAACGTACGAACGAACGTACATTTTGCCGGGATAAAAAGGCTTGGCTATTCCAGACTGTAATCTATTTCTATGCCAAATTTCATCCTGATCCGTTGAGCCGATTTTGCGTCAAAGAATAACAAACATCCATACTTACAAACTTTCTCATTTATAATATTAGTAGGATGTGATGTTTTAGACTGCGAAAGCCGTAGTGAGGTAGTGTATGGAATGCTGAAAACATAACCTTTCATTTTTTTAGATTGCAGTTAAATTAATACTTTATTTGTAAAAACATACGAGATATTATTCCTTCGGATGTACGCTCATACAACATCTATATAATTCCTTATCTAAGATTAATATTTATTGTGTTTTATATTTCCGGTAACCATATTGTCTAATATTTGACAGTATAGTATCCTATATACCTTTATTCAACTCTATGACATTTTCCTTTTTCTTTACTCTATATCCGCTACTAGTTTCCAGCTAGTGATGTGCCAACTGTGATAAAACGAAACTCGATGTAACCCGAGTTAAAATTCACGTAACTCGAGTTACGTAAGTGACTGGAAGAAATGGGAAGAGAGTGATTTTTGAATCATATTTGTATCCGTTTTAATACTATCATTGCTTATATTATTTATTTATGACGTATTGGGACAGCTATAGGAACTAAAGTGAAGATGGAAATTATTGTTTGAAAGTTCAATGTATTATTTATGTATTTGTGGCTTAAATTTTAAAAACAAATATATATAAATTATCAGTAAAACTATGTAATTATATAGCAGTTTTTTTTATAAAATCAGGCTAACAATGTACGTATGTATCGAATTCGAGTCAGAGAGAATTCAACTCGATTTGATTTGAGTTAATGCCAACTCGAGTTAGTTACTCGAGGCGCATCACTAATTCCAGCTCAGCTAGCGATCGACGTCGACTCAAATACTAACTTGTCCTTCACACGACATTTCATTTCAGTACTCCATCTTGCGGGGATCGTACGTGTAGCAATCCTTCGCCCGAACTTCTACTTTCTGGTAGGCAAGAAAACTTGTTTTTAATTTTATTTATGTATCATTATTTAATTAGTGATTATAAAAATATTTATTTAGTAAAAATGTAAATCATTTAGTAGTTACGTGACACAGTTGCAAGTAGATATAACTGAGGAGGACTACCACTGCGGCTAATAATTATTTTATATGTTCATTATGTTTCTTGTAACAGTATTATAACATTATTTTTATAACTGTTATTACTTGTTTTTAATCATAGTATTTGTGTTAACGTTTCATTCATAATGGTTCGCTTGACCTCTACTTGACCTTCATGCGCCGGCAAAGTACTCTAATCATAGCCTAACCGTTTTTATTAGAATATTTGCTCTTAATTTGCAGGGATTCATAAACGTTTGTTTACGGCATTTTTTGTCTGAAAAAGGTCAATGAATAAGGTCCCCTTAAATTAGTGTTCTAATTTCAAGTTGTGAAATAGTTACTTAACATAAACTGTTAATTTACAGCTTTTTAAATTTACAATTTTAGTAATAGACAAAAATACATATTTCAATTACAAGTCATGCAGTAAGAATGTTTGATATAGAGAATATACTATTTTATAATTTGTTCCATGTATTTTATCCATGATTTAACCAGAAGGTTAACTTTTTTCTGAATGTAGTCCTTCAATAATAAGCTTTTTAAACATTTTAAACCAATTCAGGATAGACAAAGATATTTATTACATTGACTTAGCTTATTTGTTAAGGAGCAGTGGTGGCTCAGCAGTTTAGGCCCCGACTTACTGTACTGTAGGTTGTGGGTTCTAACCCAGGCAGGCCAGGCTTTACTATATGTAATTTATTTCATCAGCACTGCTCCTAAACGGAGAAGGAAAACATTGTGAGGGAACTGGCATGTTCTTAGAACCACCAAATTCAAAGACATGTGACATCCACCAACCCACACTGGGCCAGCGTGGTTGATTATGGCATTATCCCTCTTGCGGAGAGGAGGCCTGTGTCCCTGTAGTGAGAAACATTCTAAAAAAGGCTGATTTATTATATTACTATTATAAATAAATAAATAAATATGCGCTCACGCCCGTAAGCCAGAGGGGTAGGCAGAGATCATGGATTTCCATTTGGCGCGATCCTGGCACACCTCTCTCGCTTCTTTCACATTCATACATCTACGCATGCATGCTCGTCGGTTATGGGTGCTCCTTATATCGCCCTTTTTTAGTAAGTCATTAATCTGATTGAAATAAGTTTTCCTAGTGCGTCCCCTACCAACACTGCCACTCACTTTTGCAACATAAATTTGTTTTGTTCTTTCTTCTTTCATCCTTTCGACATGCCCAAACCACCGAAGCATACCTTTCTCAATTCTAGTCACTCACTCGTCGTTCAAAATCTTTAACATGCCTGCCATCTCTATTAAACATACATCCCAAATACACAAACTCTTCCACCTGTTCCACTATTCAATTCCTGTCTTACTTTGTTCTCTTTCAAACACCATTACTTTTGTCTTATCCACATTCATCTTGATACCTTTACCATCTAGTGAATCATTCAATACATTCAGCATTCATTTTATTATTATTACTAGTAAAATTAACTTTAAAGGTAGATTATAACATTTTATAATTAATAATGCTCCATTAAGCATGTCATTGTTGCCAGTGATTATATGTAATTATATATTATAATATGCTAATGTAGGTAGATAACAAAAGCTGCTATAAATTTTTCACAAATTTGAGGAATTGACAAATCCTATCTGATTTATATCATAGGGTGTAACTGTAGGAGTACATCAACGGTGGAAGGAGTCTCTAGGACTTCAATATCTATTGATTTTGTCCCATTTATGTGCAGTAATTTTCAATGAATCTAAAGTTATTATCAATAGATAGGGAAAATCAAATTTTGATTTGATTGACGAACGTCCATCCAAAATATTATTTATACTCCGGTAATTGTTTTTCTTAAACAATTTTAGTAATGGGGCTTTCAGATCATAATCTCTAATCATAACATCATAAAAAGGTTTAGTTCTTAACTTTCTTAAAATGAAATAAGTTTATCTCATTTTGACATGCTTCTATTTTCTTTTTTACCATGTATTATTTTTTAGAAAGCTCAGAAATAAAACTTTTTATTCAGTTCTAATGGAAGCCAACCCAAAAGCCCGGCTAATGGCTTGACTGTGCAACTACAAGTCATTAGAAGCACCATTTTCATGGAGCATTACCCAAATAAGCGTAACATAATAAAAGACACACAAACCCTTTTTTATTTACTGTTAATAATTACTGTATTTTCATATACTTATTGCTAACAACCCTGTAGTTTCTAAAACATCAGCAACATTATTTCATTAGGTGATAAAAATTGGTTTTTTAAACTTTTTAACTTTAAGGTTTTAAATTTTATGAATAAACCATTTTACTTTAAATTAATGCATCTGCATTTATTTATAACAAACCTTTAACACCATAAAAAATATCAGGTGATAATTAAATTTGAACAGGTCACCATGAATTCTTGCATAGACCCAGTGTCTTTTCTTGTACAAGCGTCGTAAATCATTCATGGTTAGGGGATGAAATGTTTCACGTTATAAATATGGCTCATTTTCTTTTTGTTTCTTTGCAGCAACAATGTCGAAAATTGGTATTAACGGATTCGGCCGTATCGGACGTCTCGTGCTTCGTGCATCTATTGAAAAGGGAGCGCAGGTTGTTGCAGTCAATGATCCCTTCATTGGACTAGACTACATGGTATATCTCTTCAAATATGACTCCACCCATGGTCGTTTCAAGGGAACTGTAGATGCCAAAGATGGTTACCTCATTGTAAATGGCAACAAAATTGCTGTCTTCTCTGAGAGGGACCCAAAAGCCATCCCATGGGGTAAGGCTGGTGCTGAATATGTTGTGGAGTCTACTGGTGTTTTCACCACTACAGATAAAGCATCTGCTCACTTAGAGGGTGGTGCCAAGAAGGTCATTATCTCTGCTCCCAGTGCTGATGCTCCCATGTTTGTAGTTGGAGTTAACTTGGAAGCATATGACCCGTCCTACAAGGTAATCTCTAATGCCTCCTGCACCACAAACTGTCTGGCGCCCCTCGCTAAAGTTATCCACGACAACTTTGAAATTATTGAAGGCTTGATGACAACTGTCCATGCCACCACTGCCACCCAAAAAACCGTAGACGGTCCCTCTGGAAAGCTGTGGCGCGACGGCCGTGGCGCTCAACAGAACATCATTCCTGCCTCTACTGGAGCTGCTAAGGCTGTTGGCAAAGTGATTCCTGCTCTGAATGGCAAACTTACTGGCATGGCTTTCCGTGTGCCAGTATCTAATGTTTCAGTTGTCGACCTCACTGTACGTCTCGGCAAACCAGCCAACTATGAAGCTATCAAGCAAAAGGTTAAGGAAGCCGCCAATGGACCCCTCAAGGGTATTCTTGGCTACACTGAAGATCAGGTAGTATCTTCTGACTTCATTGGAGATTCTCACTCATCCATCTTTGATGCTGCTGCTGGTATCTCTCTAAATGACAACTTTGTGAAACTCATCAGCTGGTATGACAATGAATATGGTTACTCCAGCCGAGTTATTGATCTCATCAAGTACATCCAAAGCAAGGATTAAATAAAATGCTCGAAAATTTGAGGTGTGATTGTAATTGTCAATATTACCGATGCTTATGTATTTTAAGTTTAAAGTGTAGCTGTGTATTCTAAATTATTACACTACTTTGATAGTAGTCATGTGCAAGTGTATAAGTGATTATTTTTTATGTTAAATCATCTTTCCTTTAAACTTAGAGCCGATAATATATGAATTAAGGAGCTGTATCTGTGTTGATGTATCATTTTGATGTTGGATGACTAGAAAATTATGTAACGAGTTTAGCTCTGGTATATACATAATAAAATTATTAACACCATACAATCATGTTTAAATTTTTCCTTATCCATTAGTAATAAATTTAATGCCAGCACTTTCTTAGCCATTACAGCTTTATTAAATCTCATAGAGCCGTTACTTAATAGACAAAAAATACTAAACTACCCTGTGACTGGAAAAAAACGATTAATCTATTTTAATTAGGAATGTTATCTACTCAAACCTACCTAAAACAAGATCCTAATTTGTTCCCCTGCCATATTAAGCGTCATTTTTATCGGACTAAATAATCAGACAACGAAAAATTTTGATGAAATCCTGTCAAACTATAAAAGATTAAACGATAAAAGAATAGATTATAAAATAAATTTATAAAAATCGTATAAAACACGAGCCCAAAACGGTAGGTTTGAGAGCAGGCGGCCCGCAATGAGCATTCACATTGAGGTAATGTGCCCGCGCGGACGAGCAAAGGGCAAGCCTGGCCTGACAGACCAGACTGCGTCGCTCCACCAGCTACAATGACACAGACCTGTAGTAGCGAGGTCCGGCCGGCGTGTCAGTTTTTCTCGCGGGCATGGCCGTCTGGTGAATTTTTTTGCCCCGCTTTAGATGAAAGTTCCATTTTACATCAATCCTTATAAATTGCCTCTAACAGGATGTGAAATGTTCGTTATAAGCTGTTTTGAATTTATTCGTTTACTTGACATACATAAAAAATCAGTGGAATTACAATGCTTTAAAATAATTTAATGTAACTAGAAAATTAGAAAAAAAAATATTGAAGAATATATTAGATATTTCCTAAATTTATCGTTGATAAATAGTAAAGGTCATTTTTATCCTTATGCTGCCTGTATGGGTTGAGCAGTCATTACGAATTTTCAATTGCCGCTTTCGTGGTAACTTTCTTAAATAATTGATATATTGACAGGAAACTGTTATCACAATTGTTTTTTTATGTACAGTTTTTGCAATGGAAGCCACGGTAGCAGAATTATTAGCATAATGCAAATTCATTTTTTTTTAATCTTGAAAAAAGTGCCATATCGAAATTTATTACCATTTATTTTTGTTAAAAAATTAACTTGCAAATTTCTTCTATCAAGTTTTGTTCAGTGTTGATAATTTTGAGTATTGAATAGCGTGAATACTGCAGATTTTAGTTGTACAGATCGAAATTAATAAATTGAAGATAAATAAAATTATATTGTATATATCAAGAAATGGTAGTATTTCATGATATGGTATGACATGATGAAAGAATCCAAATACAGAACCCTCTCTATATATTCCGCACTGCAGTTTCATTCAAAACGCACTATTCCTGGAAAATTAAAAATGAAATGTCTTAATTTCCTGATCTCGAACGCCTCAGAGTCGCTTTCGACATCGATACTCTCCGGCCCCGCCGGCCACTGCCTGACGTGTGGACTATGTTTAAACTAACACGCAAGACGCTCCCTTAGATCGCTCTTCGCTAACCTAATGTAAGCATGTCAGATTTGCATAGACCACTGTGTAAAACGCAGTGTTCCATAACCTTCTTCAACCAATAATTAACTATTCTAGATTTTGTGGTTGTTGCGTGGTCATCTTGCTCTCTTCCACTTGTCATGTAACATAAAAATACTGTTAAACGCCATTGGTCTTCGCTTGTCAAAGTAAATTTGTTTTTTTTATGGAACAATGTGGGAAACGAGCAAGTGAAAAGAGCATTTCATTTGAAATTAAACTCCGTTAATTATTCATTGATCTGGCTACATCACATCATGCAGTAGGCAGCGCGTATTTTTTTCAATTTATGAAATACAGCCATTTCATAAGGTGATCAATTCTAAGATCTGGCCATGATATGTAGATGGACAAGGACACTTTGCCTTTCGTGTGTGATCTTTCAGTAAAAATTATTGATATTAAGAGAGAAAAAAAGGCTGAAAGTGTTTAAATTGGAGAGATAGTTTGGAAAGCGAAAAGTTGTTTTTTAACAAAGCGAAGGAGCGGGCAATAATTACATTTAATTTAACCACTTTATCGTTAGGACAAACTTATTTTTTAAAAGGCTCATAATAAAAAAACTATGTTTGGGGTGGCTTATTGGATAGTACATTTTTATATATTTTTTTATTATGAAGTAGATTTGAACAAGAACAAACGACAAACTAACGATATAAATGAATAAAATTCTAAATGGCGGGCTACTTTCGCGCCGGCTTGTAACAAAGAAATTTCAATCCTTGACATTTATTATATATTAATATTAAATATTTATTTCATGGATATTTAAAACATTAGCTGCTGCAATTACGACTTACACAAAAATAAAAACTTTTGTAAATTTTTTACTCTATGTTTTAGTTTGGCGTTTGATCACACACAACACCAACACAATGGCTACAGGCAGGACGGGCAGCTGTCAATGACATATTCGTTTGCTTCGTGTAAATTTTGTGATGTACAATTTTCAAATCCGTCTGTTTATCAATGAATATGGTTTACATTAATAGATAATGATTATTAATATTTTTGGCTATTCTAATAAAAAGAGTAATAGTGTATAAAAGGAAATTTCACAGTGTTTTTTGTTATAATGGAGGATCTCAATTTGACAGAAACTGAGATGAGATATTTCAGTGACTTGTTTTTGTGTTGTGACGAGGAGTCCAATGGGAAAATACCGATTTTGAAAGCGACTGAGTTGTTTAGGTCATCCAATGTACCGAACGAAATTTTACGGCAGGTAAATTAAGTTGACTTTTCATTTACAAACGTTTGTGTTCGTTAGTGATTGATTATTCTCACTAATTATGCGTTACAGATCATGGATATCAGCGTAGCTCCAAATAACTGTGCATCTCTAAATCATATGAATAGAAAACAATTTTACTCTGCACTTAAATTAATAGCAGCACATCAGACAAATATGACATTAAAACCTGAACTATTGTCAACACCGCTGGATCTTCCTCTTCCGAGATTTACTTGGGCATTAAATTCTGACGCTAGTCCAGATCTAATACAGTTGTCAAATTCGCCTAAAGAACAATATTTAACTAAAAGGGAGAGAAATTTTGGTGGGAACCTTGCGTATGAACCCATTAGATTGTCATCAAATTTGTCAGACAGTGATCTACCGCAAGCCTTGTCTCATGATACTGCAGAAGGATTGAGTACAGATTCAGAAATAGAATCAGAAACTATGTCACAAAGATCGGGCTCATGTGGGGTAAGTTTTTTAAATATATAATGCATTCAACAGTTGACCACATGCTTACCTTGGGTTTCCACTGCGAAAAACATTCACATGAAACATATTGTCATCTCAGTTATTTCAAAGAGAAAGAGAGAGAGAAGAGTTGCATTGCCACAAGATTTTATGCCAGTGGAAATCCATAGTCTGTTGGTGATAGTCATACAAGTTAGCTTATAAATTTTTAGAAGATATATTAGATGACTTATTAAGTTTGGTAACACAGTGCAAGTCACAAACTTAAAATTGATAACTTGCAAACACAATGTGACACATAAACCATATTGATGTCTGTTATCAGTTGGAGTTATCTAGAGATCACAGGCTTAAAGCACTGTGTAAAAGAAAATTCAGCAGTGAACTGTAACACAAGTTGTAGAACATTAGTCAACATTTTTTTACTACATATTTTTTTAAGGCAAATCTACCAATTTTTTTTACATTTTTAGCATATGGGTTGCATAGAAATTGACTACATATTTGTACAACAAATAAGATAACATTTGTTAGTTTAATAATTCACACAAACTTATTGCCATTTGTATATAATAATAATAGCCAGACAAAAACAACAAGTAATAATACATATGATTAGTTTTAATTGTGTTGTATTGCCTGTTGACTCTCTAGCAAAGGCCTCCTCCAAGTTCTTCCAGATCAAATATAGATTATTCTTCATGTTGTTGACTCTGTTGGCATGTGTACTGACTCTGTCAGCATAAGTCCTCCACCTATGATGCAAACACAACCTTATCATTGGCGTACAAGAGACATGTATATATGTACATTGTATATATGTTACAGAAAATGTGATAAAGTAAGCGAAAAGTGTGGCTTAAAAGAGGATGTTGTGATAAAAATACAGAAATGTATGCTTTGGTGGTTCAGGCATGCATAGAGGATGAATAAAGATTGGCAAGAGAAATTTATGCTGCAAAAGTGAGTTGCAGTATAGGTTGGGGTCAGATTAGGCATGTTATTATGCTTATTAGTGATATACTAAGGAAAGGTAGAAAGGTGTTAAGAGTATCCATCACTGTCCTCAATGTAGTAGAAGGGAGAGAGGCGCCAGGACCGTGACGATGGATGGTTAATTCCTAGGCACTATATAGACAGTCAAAATATATAAACAGTTTCATTTTAGTTCAGTATGTGTAATCTATAATTTTGGTTAATATTAATAATGTAACCTTAGTACTGATAAAGGTGACAAAAATAGTAAGTTAAGTATCTTTAATTAGTAGAAGGTATTCCGCCATTTTGTTGGCAACCAGACAGGATTTGTAATTTTTTTATCAATGCGTATTGTATTCTACTAGTCAAGCCATTTAAATTAATACCCATATCAGGAGAGTTGTGAAAAAATATTATGTAATCCGCCATTTTGTTGGCGGCCATTTTAGATTTGCATTTTTATTCACTGTGTATTCTACTACTAGTCAAACCCTTTCATTTAATACCCATATTAAGAATCCGCCATTTTGTGGTGGCGGCCATCTTGGAATTACAATGATACTGAATATGTTTTGTATTGTCATCAGAACTAAAGATGTGTGGGAAATATCAGATAAATCTGTCAACAGGGGGTAAAATTTCAATTACTAAACTTGAACCAAAAAACAGCCAGGGCAATTTAACTGTTAATTTTTTTATAAAAAAAAAGCTATAACAGTTACATGATGTGCTGCCTCAAATTGGTGAAATACCATGATCTTACAGAAGACAGGAGTGAATTAGAAGTTGCTTCTGAGTTTCATCTGACGAGTGAAGTGCCGCAGGCCCAAAATTTCAGTCCTCTTCCTCTTCCCACGCTTTCCCATCAAGGAGAGGATGGGAAAAGGATTGGATAGCAGGATATATAGGAAAAGGAAATATCCTTTTTTGTGTCTCTATATTTAAGTTAAGCTATTTCCTTTGTTTATAAAATGTAGGCAATATGGGTTGGGGTCGCTAAACATCAGGTGAATCCCTTGCTTGTTTGCCACATTCCATAAAATAGCAATACCTGCTATGCTACCCAAAATCATTATTTGCGACAGGGTAAAAAATGAAGAGCTGCATTAAATTTCATATAATTTGCAGCTCAATTAACTCTCACAGGCCAAGCATGTTGACTATGGGCTAAGTTATTATATGACATTACGTGTGTAGACTTCTACACAGTCCACATTGAAAGTAAAAAACTCACACAGATATATCCTCAATGTTTACCTTTAATGATAAGCCAATACTACAATTAACAATAACAATCTTTTTCAAGCCAGCATATGCTTATTAAAACGTGAAAATGCGCACAGGTATAATGATTACAATCTGATATTAATATTATCTTCAAATGGAAGATTTATTTTAACAATAAGCAATTCAAATGTAACTGCTATATTAAATATTAATACAACATGCTATGACAATAAGCAACTTTTTGAACAGTCAGTTAAAAGGTTCCTTCAATGTTTTTATTAGCTTTACCTATGTGTATGTCTTTATGTAAGGGAATCGGTAAACATAAATTTTGCCAACTTGTATCCTTTATTTGTTTTTTTTATCTATTTTTATATCTCGTATTTTATCTACTTTGTGTCTGATGTATTTACACACTCATTAAGGACTGATGACAACACAATAATTTCATAACTTTGCTTTTACATTGTAAATACCCTGGTCTTTAGTAAAAAGTAAACAATTTGGGATGAAATTTATATGAAAGACATAACAAGTACATAATTGTTTTATACTTTTATTACATCTCTTATCATATGGACAACCTATTAGGTCATCACAATTTATTCACATTATATTGACTTACATTGTTTAATGTAACTGGGCACTTATTACTCCGCACAATTCTATTAAACATAAATTTCTACCTATTTGTGTTATATGAGTAACACCTATGTATATTAGTAGTGTGTACTCTTACATGAGGCACTTTAAAATTCCCATATAAAGAAATGAATTGTCCCATCACCTCAAACACACATTTTGTACCACTTCAAAATTATTAAGGTAAATACTTAGTGTAGTGTGACTTTGAAGTGGTTGCTCACTCATTCACTCCATCAAGAAGGAGTAAGTGAATGAGCGAAAGCGCCCGCGTATTTTGAGGTGTTTTGTCCTGCTCATACTTCTCATGCTTGGCTCAACAATAAGGTGATTGAAGTGAATGGATATTCGTGATATTATTAAAGTGTTAATTTTCGAGTGTCAAAGTTTAGGCGATCAAATTAGATTCCGTTTGTTTGAATTATTAGTTATCTATTATTGTTGAGTTTTTTTTGTTGTGCCCTATTTTGGCCATTACACATTATTTGTAGTTATTAAATTGGTCATTTTTATGAATACTAAGCAAACACAATAATACCAACAGCATTTAATTTTCACAATTTTATGCTATTTCACTCAAGTACCAAAACGTTAAAGTGTTTCACAATCAAATCTTAGTTCTTTTAATCTTTGTATAAACCTCTTTGTAGCCTCGTGTAGCTTTTCCTCATTTTGTCTGCGTCTTTCATTTGAGGACCACCTCAAATGAGGTGGTACATTGTCCCACTTTATTTGGCAAAATGAGTACCTCATACAAACACATCATTTTGGTTTGTCACATCACTACTGTATATTAATGTAACCTAATATAGTTATTCTAAAATGTGATGTGTTTAATTCTATGGTGAAGGTGTTTTACTTATTATGTTCAGAATATGCTGCACGTATCATTGTTTATTGTGATAAAGATGTCGCTACCGGTTTTTCTTTTAGTGTATAGAATTTGGACCAAGTAAGAATCACTAAAGATTTTACATTCAAAACAACAAACCCCATGAGGTCAATTATATATATTTATTACTTATTTATAAAAGCGTACCAAATATTTATTATAATTCAGAAATCCAAATACCAATAGTTATTTAATTGTAAGCAAAATAAAATTCTTTTTGTTTTTTTTCTAACGATTTGTTTGATATTTAAAATAAATGGATGATGATTCCGAAAGAGATGTGCCAGGATAGGGCCAATTGGAAATCCGTAATCTCGGGTCTCGGGCGCAATATTTTAAGTATTTGTTATAATAATAATCATTTATTCCAAGTACTGATGACATATTATGTTAGTAAAAGGCACACACTTATATTCCAATATTGTAAAATACAATATCTATCGACTACATGCATTCCTTAACACGTGCAACATGTAACAGTGTAATGGTTGACTCATGTGCCAGTCCAGTCTAGTCTCGCTATTGATTCACTAAACTAATTATTTAAAGCGTGTTATGGTATGGTTTAACAATAACCTCAGCTCGGTCTCGGGTCTAATTTTGTATTATTTTTTAAAACTTTTGCATCTTGTAAAATTCAACTTTATCCGCCGCTCCAAATGGTCATCCAGCTGAAATATTATCCGAATAATAAATATCTATTCCGAAACAACTCGACAATATGCTCGGTCCACACAACTAGTAAACATTAAGGAGAACAATGCTGAAACATTTACCTTAACGTTAAGCTACGCAAAATTTGTATTTTCCGCTTTTATGAAAGTAATTCCGGAAATGTGGCATGTGGATCAACACGCATATTCCTTTCACATATAACAGACTTATTTCGTTTTGATTAACGCATCGACGCAAACAGTGTTTTTCGTATATTGCAAAAATGAAGCAACATAAGCTGTGATCATGTATGTTGCAGAGGAGAGGTAAGACTGGGTCACCGTGGAGCACGGCCAGCGAGAGCCCCACACCCACCAACAGCGTGGCGGAGCGCGTGCACCCAGTGTGGGAGCACAGCGCCACCGGCCGCGGCGTCTGGCCTACCAACACCGCTGAGGAGCATACGCGCCTGTTAGGTAAGCATCTGGTTTTGTACTCCTACTACTATATTGTCCAGCTTGACTCGCTCATGGGAAACTACCCCAAACGCCAGAATATAAAGTTTTGGAGCCGGGTACGTTAGCGGTATGGCATAAACACGTTACAGTCACACGAATAGGCCGATTTAACTAGGTAATAACCACGGCCTCACAAAATACCAGCGTGGACATCGAAAGGCTTATGGTTACTTGTACAATTGAGAGCATTCGGTACTAAGCGAAATCAATAGCAGTGGTACCATATCTATTGTGGTATTAGTTGATTCAGTAAAATAAATTCAATAAATCAAATATCTACGTACCGTGATGTCATTTACTTTTATTTCTCTTCAAAAAGGTCCTCTCGAAATTAAAAAGAAAACAAAAAAATTACACGTCTGCCTCAACGGTTATCGAAAATAACTCAGAACACCTTGTTAGGTGTTGTGAGTCATATTTTAATAATCTGTCTGCAATCAATTTTCTTGCGCTAATAACGTTTTTGACGGTTCTTGATTAAACTGCTAACTAGGACCATTCAATGCGATATTCATTTACGCAAGCGGTGTCAACAATCACGAATGAACCGCAGTGGGGTAGATTGATAGTTATATTGTATAGTTGCATTTTAATTATGTACATTTGCATATTATTCCTATTGACAAAAGTGAGTATTGTAAAGATAAAATAAGTAAGTATTATAAAGTCGCCTTTCAGATGAACGAGCACTGCGTCATACGAGTATCACATATATTCTACGTACCCATTGTAGATACTTTCGAGAATTCGACAGGATTACCGTAGTATCTGAAGTATACAATCCATTAACCATTATTCCAGGTACGGAAGAAGAGTCTTCAGACCGGCACTCGTCGGAAGATGAGGGCGAGGCGGAGGGCGAGGCGGTGTGGGCTATCAGCGAGGCGCAAGCGCGACACTACGCCGCACAGTTCGCGCAGCTGCGCCCCGAGCGCGGCCTGCTTTCGGGACAAACTGCCAGGTGATACTTTGGAAGTAGTACTTTTAAATAAGACTATCTGTCTTACCGATGACCCTTACTCTAATGACAACGACCTTGGAACGGCAATTCGCTTTTTTGAGAAGTCCATTTAGTCGCCTATAATTCACGTCTCAAAATAGGCCGGTTCAGGAATTGACCTTCGTGGCACATTATGATCTACAAAAATGTTTTTTGTTTTAAGTAAAATTACATTCTGAGCCTATCGTCATTACGAACATGTTGAAAACTGAAGTTTCATAATAACATTTTTCTTTTCAGAATGTTCTTTGAAAAATCTCGTTTGTCGGTCCCCGATCTTAGAAAAATATGGCAGCTATCAGATATCACCAAAGACGGAATGTTGACTCTCGAAGAGTTCAGCATAGCAATGCACTTGATCGTGCTGAGGCGGAACAATATACCCGTGCCGGAAGTGTTGCCCGCCTGCCTTGTGCCCAATGTGGACTCGCATTTCTCCCAGCATGCAGTCACCACCGACCTTGTGGATCTCGGTTCAGACATGTTCAGTTCCGGGACTTCCGCCGACTTTAACTTCGCATCGAAACCCGAAACTAACGACCCCTACGAAAGTAAACCCGTGAAGAAGCCCGAAGATCGACCGCCGTCGCTGACTCCGCCGAAACCCGAGCCCCAGGTGAACAACAAGGAATGGACCAAGTTCGTCGATGACTCACCGACGTTGAGTGTCTCGAGCCCCGGTCCCAAACCGGTAAATTTTGACTTTCACAAGTCCGCAGTAGAGAGAGACCCTAAAATTTTCCACCCCGTAGCACTTAGAGTGACACCCGACGCGAACGCGCTGCCGGCGCACGGGGAGGGCGACATGCGGGCGAGCACTTCGCCCCGACGGGACGACTTCGCGCATGCCTTTGAGCTAACCAGCCCCAAGCGGCTCAGCTCGCAGCCGGAGCCGCCGGTGAACGGAAACAATCAGGAGATAAAAGCTATTCAGCGTCCTCAGCCGAAGAAGCCCGTCAAAAGCGTGGGTGTGCTACCTCCGCCACCCGCCAGGGAGCCGTCGGTACACGCCGAAGACGGGCCGCAATCCTTGCAGTACCCGCCTAAGAAAGAACCGCCTCCGCCTCCTCCGCCGCGCCCCCTTCGTAACCACGCCCGTTCTAGCTCCCTGGATCTGAATAGATTTAAAGGCGCCCCCGCGCCGCCTCCGCAGCCACCACCGAGGATGTCGCCGTCCGCTACTTCTCCGCCCAACCGACGTTTGGTGAACCAGAGGAGCGAGGGCGAGCCGTCGTTCCCGCCGGATGCGTTCGCGCCTCGCGAGTACGAGGAGGAGGGTTTCGGTTATATTCGGGAGGACGCGCCCAAGATGCACGGCGCCTTCGAGGTGTACCGTAAGCCATCGCGCGAATCGTCGTGCGAGGCGGACCCGGACGTGAAGTCGCTGCAGGAGCAGAATGCGGTGCTGCGGCGCGTGTGCCGCGCGCTCTGCAATGAGCTGGCGGACGCCCAGCGCGAGCGCGAAGCGCTGCGCCTGCGTCTGGACGCGAACACCAACACCCTCTAGTCACACACATACACACCAACACACAGTATACATGCACTGCATGTAACTATTGAGAAAAATTCATTCCCAGCGGGCGACTTTGAATATTAACAATGGCAATAAAATTATTAAAGCGTTCGTCGGACATTACTTATGAAATAATTAATTAAATTAAATGATTTAACTTACATTCGCGTACATCGGTGTTGGTCCCGACAAGTTTCGGTCGTATCGGAGAACATACTTCAGGGTACTAACATTGATGTATGCGAACGTGAGTTAAGACGTTTTATTTAATTAATTATTTAGTGAATAACAATAGCCTAGTTGATAAAAAAAACCATTCATAATAAAGATAAATAAACGTAAAACCACTCACATTCAATTGTATTCAATTAAATAATTGATATGTTAGA
The DNA here is from genome assembly GCA_029849275.1 of Papilio elwesi. NCBI lineage: Eukaryota > Metazoa > Arthropoda > Insecta > Lepidoptera > Papilionidae > Papilio > Papilio elwesi. The sequence continues at coordinate 6,506,472 of CM056701.1, read as the reverse complement.
ATTTAAAAAATAACGTTTCTATCGTAATATATGGCAAAAAAGTTTTCTTTCCCAATGTAATTATTTACCATACCTGTTGTTAATCGTAAAAAATACTTTTTCTGTACACAATATAAATGCAAATAAATTGACATAATAATCTAATTGAAATGAGTATTGAAAGCCGCCCACTGGTGTTGCCAGGCTTCAGTTCAGTTTCAGTGGCTGTTGAAATTCCACTCGTCTATATTACTCGTGCCGTTCGTTGTTTTGTTGATAGTGTAATCTCGTAAGGAGAAAATCATTTTTGAACAATTTTTTTTATTTCTAGTATTCCTCGCTGACTGTGGTAATTTTTATAGAGACATCCTACTATCTGTTTATTCACCGAGCTTTGTAAAATTATCTACGACTTTGGTTATTCGTGACGTGTAGTATGACACATGACATAAGAGATGCATACCCTCATCTGTTATTTGATCAGGGTCTAGATTATATGTTTAATAATATGTACACTGATAAATCACAATCCGAGCTAAATATGGGGCCAACGCTGTTAAATCGTACAAGCCAAATTAGTTTGAAACCTTGCGTAACTCGCCGTTGACGACTCTAAGGACAACTTTACGTGGACACAAATCAAACCTGAGTCTAACATTCGGTTGTACCTTGACATAAATTGGACTAAACAGAACTTGGTTTATACGATTTAACATTGTTGGCCCAAGATTTCATCAGTACATATTATGTTATATTAAATCTAGGTCCCGGGAGTCTAGACAAAGTAACATTTAGTAACATTTATTTAACAGATTAGCGATATCGCTAATTGAAAAGTCATAGACAATGTACATATTAATCTATTCCATCGACAATTTAGCGAGCGTCAATCCATGCATATGCGTTGACAGGTTTTTTTATGTGAGAAAGTGGCAAACGACTTAGCGGATCACCTGATGTTAAGTGAGCGCTGCCCATAGACATCCGCAACAGGCAAATGTGTTGCAGATGCGTTGCCTACATTTAATGGACAGAGGAGGGCATAGACGGGAAAAGGTATTTTTCTTTTCCCCGTTAACCCCCTCCCCGTCCAATCCTCTGCCCTATCCCATCCTATCCTTATGAGAAAAGGGTGGGAAGGGGAAGAGTACTGAAATTAGGCTTCTGGCACCTCACTCATCAGCGGGCGACTGACTGTGGCAATTTTGATAAACGATATCGCTAACTAGCGTTTGTATACTGATGAAGTTCTTTATGGAATCGCTTCAGACCTTAGTACTTCGTCTAGGGCCTCTGACCAAATTACAGATGTGGTTATAAATTTATAATACCCTAATTTGGACCAGTAGTAATGGTGGATGCATACTATGTTTGTACTTGAACATGTTTCTTATGACTTAAGATTTAACGTTAATGTATCATTAACTCTTTTCTGGTAAAATATTGATTCTCAAATTTTTTAAAACATTTTTATGTTCATCAATACAATGAATGCATCGGTCATAGTATATAGCAGAACTTCGCGATAGCGTCAACATTGCATGTACTGGTCTAAAGAACGTGAGAAGCTTACGAATATAATGTGTTCCCACTATAATGAGGGCCTAAAATTACCATAGTAATTGAACTAATTTCACAGATTTTCTAAATCAAGATCACATTTATTCAATTGTTTTTGTGTCCTATAATCCGAGTAGTTTACAGCACTCATTACTCTTACACAGTGGTAGAGGCCGCAACAACATCTGTTTTACGAATGGGCCGGCTCGACGGGTGAAACTATTCTGCCTTTCGCCAGATGAGTGAGAAGACGGCGGAGGCTTCTACTCCTATTGCCCTTCCCATCAATTTCTAATAAGGAAAGGATTTGACCAAGGTAGGCAACGCATCTGCAATTCATTAGGTTGCAGATGCCCCCAATTTTTAATCTTACCATGGTTAAATATTTAGTTCAAGGATCTCTGAGCAAGCTTACTATCGGTCAGTCGATGATCGCAGTTCACTTGTATTTGTCGTATTTGTTAGTTTTGTTGTACAGAAAAGTATGAAAATATTATTTGCCCTTTTAGACTTCTTAGATTTGTCGTATTTTAAAGAGCTCGGTGTTACTATTAAACAGACCTATACTAATATCAAAATTAAGAGGCTATAAATTAACCCGCGAACATTATCGTTTCGTTCATGTCTCTTATTTGTCCTAATAACCTGTGAAGAAATGTCGTAAAATATTTTTTTAATCTACCATAACTTTAATGTTTGATGACGAGTATCGTCGTACAATTTAGTCGAAGCCCAAAAGATACAAAGCTATTTATTTAAATATGAAACTACCTCAAAATTATGAAAAAATAATATCCCGTTTATTTTCAGAGCGTGCTTAAATCGACTAAATGTTCGATGACATAAAGTACATTTCGTTGTAGCCGATTGTAGTTATTTAAATAAGAAAAAAAGAGTTTTTAGTCTTGATGGATGTAGCGCTAATCGGTGTTCTATACTGGCTTTGATTAGATCAACAGTCTTTTCTAAATTCTAACTATAATACTCGCCATTATTCTTTGTGTCTCTGACGTTAGCAATAAGTAGACTTGAAAACAACGCGAGTGACGCGCGATACGTACTTTCTCTGTCGTATCTCAAACTCTCGTGCATACATTCGTCTCGCTTACACCGTGCGAAAAGCGTATAATCGGGATCTAACTTCAGGCATACAACAATTCATGGCGGGTATTATAATTATGAAATATATTTTATATTAAAAATATTAATAATTTAATTCCTGTCTTGGTTCCAATCGGAAATATTAGAATCATTTACGTATTTTTATACATCCGTGCAATATATTATCATAATATGCAATTATTTTTGATGTGTCCAATCGTAATATTAAACGTAAAATGGCGCTTGAAATGCTTGCATTGCATTCCTTATTTTTATTTAGAACTTGCTGTATGTCGTATATAATATTATATATTTATAAGTATCGAGGGACGGAAGAGTATCATTGTGAATGTTGTATATTATGTATTAGAAATATTATTGTATAAAAAACACGTAAGAGCTGAAAGCAAAAGACAAAGACTTGAAGTACATTCTGAGTTGAAGGATAGAGTATAGAGGAGAATGTTTTTGAAGAATCAATTACAGTTTTAGTAATAGTGAAAAGAAAATGTGAAAACATGTATTATATAAGATTGTTTTAAAAGTATTTATCTTATATTTTAGTTGTTAATTTAATGTGTATTTTGTTGTGATTTCGAGCTAGCTTGTCGCGGCCGCCTGGGTCGCCTCGGCCGCGTGTACACTTTATCTGTCAACGCTTGACACACTGATCATTTCGGTCCAATTTTTGTAATAAGTACTAACATTCACCCATTATATTTACCTATTTATGTTTCATAAAAAATATACAGTAATGCATATTATTGTAGCAACTATGTACAATAAATTTATTTCAAAAGTCAAGGTGTTTTTGATATTCTCAAATGTAACAGAAGACTTATACGCTATATGAGCATGCTGTCCTATCATACGAGGGCTGATTGATACTTATCATTACCCAAAGCATGAAACGGAACCCTACTACTAAGACTCAGCTGTCCGTCTGTCACCAGGCTGTATCTCATGAACCGTGATGGATAGACAGTTGAAATTTTCTCGGATTCTGTATTTCTGTTGCTGTTCTGGGCCAAATCTGGAAATTGATAGAGAAATTGCCACCCAGGCCGATGCTTTCTTCATACCCGACTTTTCTTCCAGTATCTTTTGTACCCATTCGATTGAAACGTTTACAACAACAACGATTTCTCAAAGTTATACTGGGCGGTCGGCTTAAACAATATTTTCAATTTTCTTCCACATCCTCTGTAGTCACCTCACTTGGTTGTCCTGGGCGATCCTCATCTAAGACAGTTGTTCGTACCCGCTTTTATTCGTTAAACCAATGTCTCATGTTTGTCTTAGACGTGCTAGACGGTACGGTACAGTCACGGTAAAAGGCATGCATTCTAACTTTTATTTCATTTCACGTTTTTCCTTCTTATAACAGGTATCCAATTACAGACCGAATACTGTTCTTTTTCCATTTTAACACTTTAAACTTCTTTTTCACTAAGTCCTTGTCAAATGAGAAAAAAAATATCAAAAGAATACTTTTTTTAATCAGCTTTTGCGTGTTACGAAATAATAAAGTGCACCGTAAGCTTTTAAAAAAGTTAGAAAATAATATTCATTCATTGTAAGTTACAATTTTACCAATACTGCTTGTCTATCCCTTAATCTAATATATATAGAGGGGAAAACTTTGTTAGTAGATGAATTCAGGAAATAACTGCTTTAAATAAATTCAAAGTTACATTATTCCGTAGTAATAGACATTAAATTTTCTGATATTAACGTGCTGTATTGAAATCGACTCGGGCGTCGCAAAACAAAATCTGCTAGTTTTAAATAAGTAATTTAAACTATTTAACGTAACTAACCTATAGGGTTGATATCTGTCCTACATTTACCTATATCTTATCTGTAATAGTCGATATCTAAAAATCGATATTTTGATAAATCTAGTGATATAACAATAATCACAGATAGTAGATAGTATCACATTACAGTGAGTTTTAAAAAGCTGATTGCACACCTAAATGTTAGTGTTCATTATTATTCTGATAGAGACGCAATAATTACGTCAGAGATGACTTGGCATAATTATCGTTAAATAATTAGGATAATCTAATGACAACAATATTTTATCCCAAATCGTAAGTCATTTCATACACAGATAGACAATCAATATATTAACAATATTCAAATGAATAGTACTAATAAATAAACTAATGCGATAACAATTGTTGAAAATGTCCCGAGGCTACGAAGACGTCACTTAACGAGGATCTCGGCACACAGCGTCCGCAGCCTGGCCGGCCGGACAGCACAAGCGACCGACCAAATTCCCTCTCTTTCCCTTCGCCACAGACAGCATCGCGCGTACCTAGTACCTACCTGCAGACCCTTTTATTAGAAGCAGAGGGGTCTCCCCGCACCCGCGCAGCGAGCGCGACTTAGCCAACACAATAGTCGCCTCACGCTTTTCGTAACGTGTGAACGTGCACCCCGTTTTAACAGCGCTCGCGCGTAAATTATTACGATTACGATGAAACTTTTATAGTAAACATAAAAATGAAGTGCATTAACCTAGTTCTTTTATTCGTGACGTTCGTAATCGGCGCCAGCTCGGAAGCTTCCGTGAGGACATGTGAACCCATTAAAGTGGCGATGTGCAAGAATATCGGTTACAACCAGACCGGCATGCCAAACTTGGCTCGGCACACCCTGCAAGTGGAAGCCGACGTTACGCTCCAAACCTACAGTCCCCTGGTGCAATACGGCTGCTCGTCACAGTTGCATCTGTTCCTCTGCTCTGTTTATGTTCCGATGTGTACGGATAAGGTCGCGTTACCGATCGGACCATGCAGGGGGCTTTGCGAGAGCGTTTACGCGAGATGTTATCCCGTCTTGAGAGGGTTCGGATTCCCCTGGCCGTCGGAGCTCGATTGTTCGTTGTTCCCGGCCGAAAACAACCATGAGCATATGTGTATGGAGGGCCCGGGCGAGCGGGTACCACCGGGCGGGGCTATCCCGTTGGACACGGCCGCAACGAGCGGGCGCGGCGCATGTCGCCGGCTCGTGAAGCCGAGCAGCTGGGTGTGGGTGCGGGGCTCGGGCCGGTGTGCGCAGTTCTGTGATGCCGAAGTATTGTGGGAGGCGGGAGAGAGGAGGGCGGCCGAGGTTTGGCTGGCGACATGGGCCGCGTTGAGTTTCGCGTGCACACTGGCGGCGGTGGGCGCGCAGCTGGCGTGCGGTGAGCACGGCGGTGCGGGGGAGCGTGCGCTGGTGCTGGTGGCGCTGTGCCGGTGCGCGGCGGCTGCGGGCTGGGGGGTGCGAGCGGCGGCCGGCCGCTCCGCCGCCGGCTGCGCCAAGGACTCCATGTCTCCCACTCGCATGCTACTAGCTCATGATGGATTGGCGAATCCTAACTGTGCTGTCGTATTTTTGCTTCTGTATTATTTCGGATTGGCTGCATCTGTTTGGTAAGTTGAATTTTAACTTAAATATCTAATAATCAACCTCAGTTTCATGTCTATTGATATCGTCTAATAAGCCATGAGAGTAATTTGCAGTCTATAATATCGCACCATTTATATAGTACTTGTAGAATATAACTATATGTCAATTACACATAAATATTGCTAAAAATAATGCAAACGTACAAGAACTATTGGAAGGATCTTTAGAGAATGGCAAAAAGTGTTTAGAATTTACACAACAGTCGACTTTCTCTACCTGCTCCTTTTTCTTTTATTGCCAACTTAAGCTTTACTTTTGTCACTTGACAATAATTATTTTGCCACTCGTTTGTCGGTTACATTCCAAGTTTTACTTTGTGCACAACATAAAAAACGCAAGTTATTATAGTACTTACTACTTTCAGATCTCGTACCGTGCGGACTGTAAACCTTTTATCTGAGTCTTTACAATATAACAGGTCTGTTTTAATGATTGATTGCAACTGATATAATTATTATGGATATAAATGAACAAATCGAAGACCCAGTCATCCGATTTTCTTATGGCGTAAAATCGATCCAATTTTGACCAAATATGCACTTTAGGTCCTTAGGGAAGTTTTTTACGGATATTTTTATAATCAATCTCCGAAATAACGAATGAAACGGATCTATTATATTTACCTATTCTAAAAAATTCTGAATTACTACGAAGAGAAGGTTAAATAAAATTATAACTTCATTCTTAGTTTCGTGTGTTGCTGTCAGTCGGTGGACGTTATTGTACGCGGAGTAACGTAATAAACCACGTTTCTACTAGAAATGAGGAACTGTTTTAATGGTGCTGTAACATTCCCATAACCCATTCGTGTTTTGTTTCTTTGTTTGTATGCCACCGACCGATTGTAAAGTTGTCAGTTTACTATTGGTCTAGGCATATTATGAACTAAGCCATTACTTGCACCTACAATAAAAGGCGTGAGAGAATGCCATAGCTTTAATAACATTGACATTCAGTGATCTTTGGTTAAAGTTATCATATGTAACATAACATAGCAACGAAAAAGATTATACAAACGCCCCGTCTATTTTTTTCTTCTATTATGTACAGGACGACAAAATAAATCATGCGCCTTCCTCGAAACGAGCTTCGTTAAGACTCTCGGCAGACCGAGATAATACTGCATTGAGAGACATAAGATTAACGAGGCCCCATACATTACACTGTACGCATTCATTTATGTCGATAACAATAAACTGTGAAAGTAGGAAAGTAGAATTTTCTAGAACAAACATTCGTTTAACATCTAAAGAAAAGCTACTCTTCAAAATGGACTGTCCGTATAGGTTCCAAAAGAAAATGTGATTCGTCCATGTATCTTAACTTCAAAAAAAAATGAATATTCGATACCCGGGCATGAATTCTGTGTAAGAAAGAGCAACACTAGTGTTTTTGCTTAGAAGCGTTATTTTGAATATGACCACGAACATAAAATGCGTCATCTCCACAATAATTTTAGAATACTGGATTTAGAAATGAAATCGTGGCGTGGATTTATGTTCGGCTTTGATCGCATCGACGATATATGAATGTATTTATAATAAATTTTATTTTCCAAACTACATATTTGGTTTTATTATTAGTCGATTCATTAATCGAGTAATCTCATTCGTAAATGAACTGGGACAGGTTATAAAACATGTAACTTATGTTTCCAATATCTTGTTTTATTGGATTTCTTATTTGCGGTCTTTCGGTCTTTAATTATTTAACGAAAAGTTGCATAGAGACGTCTAATTTGGTATCTTCGCGTGGTCTATTTCTATGGCTTAGCATAAGAGTCTTTGCACACGAAGTTTTTTGTTCGCGAATTTTTGTAAACAAAGGCTTTAACGTTAGATTCGCAAATTCCAAATTATTTTTGAATAACAACTTATTCTAACATTACCATAGAACATTACCTATGCATATTACACAATTTCACTTCACTTTATCTCGCCCTTTCCCCAAAATTACAACATTACGGCCGCTATTTATGGTAAATGTCTATTGTTTGTTTACAACAATCATAACTTGCTATGGAACAGGGAACAGTAAAATCACCAAAACGCTCTTGCAGGGAAAACACGCTTCTTGTCTTGTCAATTAAAGATGTAAAGAGTTCATTAATGTACTCTCTCAATAAATAAAATACGAGTTTGTTCCTTGCTATTTTCTTGCTCAGTGACTGAACTTTGCATTTCTCAAAACCTCTCGAGACTCGCCAAGACGAACCTCGTTAATAGTTTTCCGAAGTCTCGTTGAGTTTGCTTCATCGAAACTGATTCTACTGAATTAAAAATTATATTTATAAAATGTGGTAATCAAATGCATTTTAAAATAAGAGAACTCCTAATAATTTATAACAAACCGGTCGAATTTGTTCTCATTGTATTGATATGCTTTTAGCCTGTACGTGGTGGTACGAATTGATTTAAAAATTACCGGGTTCTTACGTACAAAGGAAAGCTTTGTTAGCATTTGCGCCCGGTGTATGACCATAGATCTGTTCTCTGTTACAAGGATCCAATAAGCATATCGAAAAGTAAACAACATTTCTTGTGTCTACTCTGAGTGTTTCTTTTTTAAAGACACATGTATGGTATATACAAGATGTTGGTCGTGTCAAAAACCAGACCTCTGCACTGCACTAAAACATATTGAAGTTACATCTCAATAAATTGAGCCTTGTTCCAAAGTAAGCAGAGTTTTCCTTAGCGAAGTTTGCTTTGTGAATCAGTGAGCGAAGTTGTTATGAAGCAAAAACTCACCGCGTTGCATTTCTACATAAAAGTTTGTGTAAGTAGAAACAGCCTATCGAAGCCAGATATCGGCCGGTGCAACTTTTTACACGATTTGAAAACAAATAGATTATTATTTGGCCTTGGAGTATTGTGTAGTTAGTTTTAAAATAATGCATTTGGAATAGGAGAGCGATAGAATAGGGAAGGGAAGGGTAATAATAATACTTTTATCATAATGCTTCCTTTAATTGCGTAAAATATATAGATGAAATATTTACGTACGGGTACGGAGTACGAAACATGCAGAACATGGTCGTGGGTTTGAATCCACCATTCGAATAACTTTCTTGGTTAACAGAAATATAAGTAAATTAATTTGATAATCTATTCGTATTTCATACATTTATTACACGTCCAAATATGTCTGACATCAGGCAGGCGGCTGTCTATAAAACTGTACCTTAAAATTATACAGTATGGACTACGGTTGTTCCCTGCCGATACCCCAAGTGGGAAAAGAGCAGGGAGAATATTCTTATATACACATGGACCTTGCTACCCTGCGAAGGCATGAAGGCGAAAGTACTGTGAATACATTTGATATTCCAACTGCGTTCAGTAATTGCCCTCTTGAGCGTGAAAGAATCTGCCAATCATCCGTCCTTCTCTAACCGATTCTCACCGGTATTTGATGATTGAAATTTTAATGAATGCAGTTATAATGGCCAACTCGCTCTAGTATTTCTAATCGGCTTACTATATTTCTATGTTTTGTACTTCATTTACTTTGCAATAAGGAGCTGCGCCTTATACGTCGTTTATAATGTCTAAAAGGGCAAGTACACAATTGAAAGGTGACGTGATAGAAAAGGTAAAAACTTCCGTAACCGACTATAAAGCTTTCACAGAATACAAATGTAATGTGAGTGCAATAAAATAAATATAAAGGATTAGTACAGTTCTGAAAACGTGTTGTTAAATAATATGATGGCAATTCGTGTAACATTTCAATCTATTAAGCTCTTTAAAAGTGGTAACAGATTTGTTATCAGCCTTTTCTTAGGAAAGAAAACAATACATATAGGAAAAAAGAGGGATTGTCGATGGGAATGGGTCCTACTCGTACTTTATTATTAAGTATTGTAGGTTAATTGTACTGTATAATATAAGAGAACAGTAAACTACGCGAAAATACTTTATTGCGCATGTGCTGTTTATCATATTTTTATTTATTTATGCAAGCTGTAAGGCTCCTCTGTACTGGCGAAGGCTACAGGGTGGGCTGAACACCAGCACCGCATGGCATAAGACACGCTATACGTTGGCCAAGCTACCTTATGTTGTCTTCATATGTAATTCTTAATACGTTAAATGAGTCTTTTTACATATCGATCGATGGCACTCTGGATTGGAACTGAATCGGTTCGATAATTTATGAATATACAAAAATACTTAAATATAAATTAAAAAGATGACAAGCTACTGTTTAGGTGATATAGGCAATTATTTGTTAAAAATTAAGTAGGTAGGTAATATAGTTTTATGTAAAATTACATTTTATATTTAAAAAAAATGTATTTTCAATAGTAATTTTACGTTACGTACATTGACACAAAAAATCGTATTCGTACGATAATTATATCTGTCTACCTTCAAAGCGTTAAAGATATGAGTGCTTTTTAATTTTATTGCACCAATTCAATTCATAAAAACTTTTAAGAACTTTATATTGTATCAAATTGCATTATTGGTGAATTGTTAATAATTTCCATACATGGTCATAAAGATTACGACTGCACTTATCTGTTAATCACCTGCCATAGTTTGCTTTTTGGAATATTTTGGCGGCGGTCTTATTTTATCATTATATATTTTGTTCTTGAACAACACCCAATTAATTTTGTGAGCGGTCAAAATCGGAGCGCGTTGACGCGGCACGCCGCGTAAACTTGTACAGCCCGCAGTTTATGGCGGACGTTATTAATTTCTTAGAAAGCCAGAATTTTTGTTACTAAACCGACTCGTTATGATAATTTCACGTAAATTTATGTTACGCCGGTGCTCTTTGATAGCGTATCTGATGGGCCCTCTGACAGATATTAATGCGTAGTGTTGATAGTAATAAGGCGTCTTGTTTATCTATGCTTTGTTTTTCGATCTGATCTATGGAAAATATTTAAAAAAATAAAAGGAAACACTGTAAGTGTTCTGTTACACGGTATTGGGAGCGCGTTCGTTCATTTTAATCGTTTTGAAAACGCATTTATCTTCGTAATCGCGCGTGAGAAATGATCAATATTGTTTGTGAGGTGGAATTTTAACACTATAGATTTATAACACTTTTTAATTCTTGAGTGGAACATTTTGTGTTACATCGGTGAGTTTTTATTTAATTACTTTCTGGTGTTTTTAAAATCCTAATATCTATCCAGATTTGAAAAACAAAATTACTTTAATGTTTTTCAATATCAATATGTGGATATTAATAAATGTTGACAGAAAATTTATAAAACAAATAGTATTTTTATATCAGTGGACATTTGTGATACAAGTTTAATTATTTTCTTTTTAAATTCTAGTCTCAAAAATTGACAACCAATTTCGATACTACTAAAATAAATACGTTATCCCGTTAGTGTTCATTACTTTTTCGAGCATTTAAGAAATGTTGACACTTAAAGGAGATTAAATTTAATAAAACAAGATATAATACGTCGCTACGTTCCGCTCGATGCCTAAACTAGATCTATTAACATAATAACAGAGCGTACTCCATGGAACTAGTTCGATGGGCGCATGTTGCGGTCGCGGAGATGCGGTGTAATGGGAATCGTCGAAATTGGTTTTGTATTCATGCGCTGGGCAATGCGTCGGACGGAACGTGAGGTCATTCCCGTTACGGTCTTTGCTCTGAGCAATATGATTTTATTAAATTTTCTTTGTTACATGCATGCCATGTAACATTTTTGGAACTAAATTTAATATTTGTATTTTATTTTTATAATTTACATCAGATTTGAAATGTATATATACATATATTTATAAATTTTCTTTTCATAAGGATAATATAATCTGTATAGATTTCTAATTATTTAATTACCAATAAATCTGGATTTATGGTATAATATACTTGTAGAACCCGCAACGCCAACATCCGTCACACGAATGGGCCGGCTCGAATGGTGAAATACCACGACCTAATAGAAGGCAGGCGTCTTTTTTGAGATGAGTGAGGAGCTGGAGGCCCAAATCATCTTCCGCTCCCCATCCCTTTCTAACGAGGAAAGGGTGACAAGAGGACGAGGATTTGACAAGCAAGGGTATGGATAGGGAAACGAAATATACTTACTGTTTTATTGATATTGTAGGTAATAATAATAATTAATTAAACTTAATATTCATTGGAACCATTAGCTGCTTCTTCAAGTGTAATTTGAAGTGTCTTTTAACTTATACTTTAGTCTTTGTTAGAAAAAAATTCTACCGCAATATCGTATCTATTACCGACACCGTGAATAACATAAATCTTTTCTTTTTATTTGGACGATATACGACGGCAATGAGTAGGGCAATAAAATATCTGTTACATGTAACATCTGGTGGAAGTTACATTTACAAAATTAGACGGCGCCGCGCTGAAAACATAATGTCTTGACTTCAGAACATCTCCGTATCAACGGCTTATAATTTTAATATTATTAATGAATTCTAAGGAATTCTTTTCTTTTTTTTGTTATAAGTTGTGTGAAATATAGAGTTTATTGTTTATTTCAATTTATAATTGTAGAAATTCCATATTGCAAGATAATTATATAATATACTAGTGATCCGCCTCGGCCTCGTCCGGGCAGTACTTATTATGTTGATCCGATCGCTACCAAACTTCACAGGTGACCCATCTAATCTGAAATCGGTCGAGCCGTTTCGGAGTTTATAGACAACATACGTACATACACAGATCGCGATATATAGATGTTAATTCGGGATACTATATTTTTAATTATTTTAATCAAATTTTTCCATATTGGTGATATTACAAATCAAACTAAGATGAGATATGATAAGGCAAGCACCGATAAGCTAGCGGTACGATAATTTGTAATCGTGTTTCCTTAAATAAAAGCAAGCACAATTACATGGCAACATTATACGATTCTCGAAGCCATCCATGAAGTGTCGTGTCGATATAACGAGACTCCGATGAGTTAATGAGTAATTTCGCTAGCGGTCCGCTGCCGGTCCAGGCCGAAGGTATAATCTTCGGCCGCTTCGTAATTTCTTGTTTATTTAAAATTTCCTTGGCGCTGCCGATGTATAATCTTAACACGAGCACGCCCCCGCCGTGCACTGCGCGCCATTCTCCATAATAGCGCTGTCACTTGCAATATTTTTATAGAATATTTATGTTTAGTTATATCATATAGATTTTTGTTGATCACTCTTGAGCAATGACGATATTGTGTTTGAAAGTATATATTTAAAACTCAATATTTTAGTGGTGGTGGTGACCTTGTCTTTTTTAACAACAATTAAATGGAATATTGATTTATTATTCTACTTCAAATATTTTGTGGGAAATGTATTTAATTACTTGTATTTAAAAATAACAGTTTAATCACACGCAAAATACGCGCTAGTCGTGGAGTTGCGGAGAAGTAGCCCCCAACTACTAACAGTTTAATGTGAGTTTAAAGGGAAACGTAAAGAGACATGGTTTTATATCGATGTTTGTTTCATCTAAAGATTTACTGAAATAATAAACAAACATTGAAGAAAAACTTAGTGCATTTTTAATGCATGTTAACATTAAATTAAATTGTAAATAATGAAACAACAACTAAACGTTAAATATTTGAAGAACGTTGGTACTAAAAATATTTCGAATAGTTCATATGAAATGTATGCGGCACATCACTATTACCCGAAGACGCGATCCCACTGCGCCCGCGTCGTAATTGGGATGCTAATCAGATGGTGAACTGTTGTCGACTCCCTCGCACTCGTAGGACAGTGAATGCCCTTTCGCTCGCACGTCAGGCCCGAAGGAGGCCGCCGGGTCTTCAATCATCTGGCAATGAGCGCAAGATTCCCTCGGGCTTGATGTATAATCACTGTAGTTCGCGATGGTGGAATAATTTTCTTTTTTAACGACCTGCCAGTACTGGTGGGTACGTATCACTGACTTTTATAACGACATCTATATTTTTTTATCTGTAAACAAGTTTTTTATAGTCGTTAATATTTGGTGTATAATATATCTAGAGGACATTTTATTCCTCATTATTTTCATGCCATGTAATATAAATCTAGACACAATTTACTTGTTATGTCTGTTACAGAACAAAGTATTATAAATTCCTACCTTTGTACATAAAAGTAATATGAATTTGTGTAATTTTAACATACATTAGTGCATTATTCCGGGACAACAGTGGTCCGGGACAAGAGCCCGATTCACAACATAAAAGTTGAAATTGGATTCCTAAAAATCGCAATAATCGATTTTCCAGCGATATTATTTATCGAATCTAAATAGATAATTAGTATATCGATTACTTGAGAGAAATACCAAAATTAAAATGAATTAATTAATACTGATTAAAACTGCAAGTCAAGTACAATACAAGTAAGAAGGTTAAAATTAAGCTTCATATTTTACTAATTACATATAAAATATACAAGATGTTTCTGATCAACCAGATTATGCATATTAACTTAAACATATTTCAGAACTGTATATCTTTTAAGATAAAAAAAATTATGAAACCGTTATTTATAGAATATAGTCTCTACAGAACAGACGAATGTTATAAATTATTGTTGACATTATACTGCGCCCGCACAACTTTGATACAATTAATTTTAGTAAAAATTAACTACTGAATTTATATGTTAAATGTGACCCTAACCTATCTCCATGTATGAAAGAGTTTTACAAGAGAAAGAGTATATTGTCTCGTATTTTATTTGATATTAGATAATAAAATTTGTTTTAAGAAATAACGTACACGTAATATAGATAAGGGAGGCTTCGCGGAGATGCGTCTACGCAACATTGTTATGTTTGCTCTGTCGGGTCACAAAAGACGCCGAGGCCTGGGCTCCTCGTATCTCGTGCGGAGATCGAGCCCGCAAGCTGAGATGATATCAGCACGATCCTCATTATTGGAACCCGCTTTCTTGAACATAAAAAGTATATTAAAAATTGAGGGAAAGCAAGTTTTGTTTATAACTATATTATTTAGGTTATAAAAAGCGGGTATTAGAGGTTCATTGAGAATATCCCTTGAAGACGTTTGTTATGTGTGTGGGAAAGAAGCGAAATATTTTCCATTCCGCACTGCGTTCTCTGGATTACCAGCTATCAATTCCAAAAATTCAAGAATTGAGTCAGAGACAAAGAGAAATTGCTCGTATTTGTGTATTTATTATTTCGATGAAAGCGCGAAGAATAATATTGTTTATAATTATGTATAGTTGTTTCAGTTTTGTTTATCACTAACGATCGACGGCTTCTATTTCCATCACATACATCTAAGCTGGCAATTTCCTTATAATATACTTTGAAATATTGCTTGACTATACGAAGTGGCATCACTTACCTGGTGATAATCGTGTTCGTGTAGCGATGAATAAATTTAAAAAAAAATTAAAGGTATAAAAACCTTTAGCTAGCGGGTAATTTATCTTTTTTTTTCAAGTTAACCTCAAACAGCCAGCTTGTTAGTTCCGATGCACGCTCAGATACTCCGCTCACGATCCCAGCCGGTCCGCTCGTCGCCCGTCGCCCGATACCATCGCCGCCATTCTTATTGTCCAACGGACACCGGTCCGCGTTCGAAATTTAAATTCGATCCCTGGTCACTTTCCCTTTTTTTGAGATTCATTGTCTTTCATTTTATAAATGTTTTCGCTCGCATCATGAGTTAAAAATAATACGATAAGATTTGTTTGTTAATAGTAGATGGTAGCAAACGGGCAAGGATTTCACTCGATACTGCCTCTACACCTATAGGCATCCTCGACAAAGTAACGAGTTGCAGATGCGTTGCCTACCTTTAATCAACAGAGAAGGGGATAAACAGAAAATACATTTGTATATTTCTTTTTTTTATTTCTCCCTCCGTCAAATCATCTTCCCCTTCCTATCCTTTTCTAAGAAGAAAAATCTGGGAAGAGGCCTAGGATTAGACTTCTGGCAGCTACCTCATCAACGGCTATAGACTTCTTTGGCATGGCACGCTCCTGGTACCTTTCTCTCGCTTCTTCTTGGTCACGCTTTCTTCTTCTAAACTTCTTTAGTTTATTTCCGATCTTGTCAGTCAATCAATCAATCAATTTGTCTAGGATCTACTACTACTATAATTGGCTTAACCAATCAGAATTTTTATTAATGAAAAAAAAATGGACAATTTTTATTCTACTCAATTTTTTAAGTTCACTTGTTCTGATTAGAAAATCTACCATAAATAGGGTGAGATGGGTTCTCCAAATCACAATCCAGGATATATGGACCCTATTTAAGTATATATAGATAAAATCATTAAGAATTTATGTAAAAAAATTGATTCAGTAATGTTTATTATCAAAACTAACCTCACTTATTAAATCTATTCAAAAGCCGAGTGCTATTCCGTTGCAGGAAGGTGGGTGGGCGGCATTTTTATTCATAGGCAGCTTGTTTGTTGGTTTTCGATGATGGATCGGCGTGTAATTAAGGATTATTATCTTTAGACACGCCCGCTCGAAACAGGGCGCTCAGCAGGAAATTCAAAATTGGCTTTAATTTCGGAGAACTAGGATATGGTAATGAGACGACGTTTGTTATTAAAAAAACAAGGTTTAAAACGAGTGATATATGTTATCACATATCTTTATCGCGATCTTTTGTAAATTCACAACAATTTCATGTGTTGTTAAATTATGTTTAAAATTTTAATGATGCCGTTTTTATGTCAGCATAATTCCATAAGGTGACGAAAGAAATAAAGGCAATATTTGACACATACGTAAAGAATATGGTAGTTAACACTTATCATGAACGTCCAAGTACAAGGTTAAGCTAAGTCGGAATAATTACAATAATATTATTAAAATTTATTAACCTAATTTTTAACAAAAGAAAACATCGCATATGACCCTGAAATTCTACTGACAACAATAGAAATATGGATAATATAGTCGTAGTTTTAAAGTACGTTGTATATTAGTATACAATACTTTTAGAGCTAGCGATCGTTACCTCAGTCTACCTATTTTTAAATTAAAAAGGCGTGAGAGCCTATTGGCATTGTATCGTCCTAGCTAGTATAACAGTTTGGAAGTCAAATAAAACTTTCATTGTATATACACGAAATCCGGAGGCCAACGTAAACTGATTGACTAGGCGACCATTCTGCTACAAATAAATACAGGACTTAAATATTACTGTATATCGAATGATGTTTTCATTAGAATTATTAATTAGTAGTTAGCAAATTATGTGCACAATGCTACATTTGGCTTTGATATGCACTATGAACTTGTATAGAGACCGTGTGAAGAGTTCTAAACTCTTATTAATATTTTTAGAGCTCAAGGTTAAAAGGGCAAATATGTATTATAAATTTTTAATCTCAAAATTGGGGCTTTTATCGATTGCATCAATGAATATTATTTTTTCCCTCGAATAGGGGTGTTCCGGTTCCATCCGGTTAAAAAATGTTATTCTGTGACTTACTAAACTATCATTCACATGTATTATTTCAAAACTCTTTACACGAGTTTGAGGTAGAAGTCGCTAATAAAATAACTTAATGTGTCCTAAACACACATTAAGATTTAGGCTTTGGTAATTAGTCAAAGACCTTATTGAATATTTTTAATTATGAGTCCCAAAATACTGGGATGGTCTTATGGTAACCGTACAGCGGATGCGTATGTGTCTGCGTGCGCGTTTAGCGCCTGGTCGTACAAACGAGGCGGCGTACGCGCCGCTGTTGTTTTAAAGCCTTCTTAAAAGCTTTCACAGCTTATTTTCTCACAACAACACGTCGAATTGTCGCCGGACATTTCCGAATACGCGCCCTGTTAGGTCAACGTTTAAAACAGTATTGCGTGCATTGATTATTTTAAATTGATTTTAATACGAGGAAGTGTTAGTTTGGTGCCGCTGTTAGACTATTTTAAATACTCGTTCTAGTATGCTTATGGCATACTAGAACTTGATAAACTCAAAGATGTTTTCAACTTTACCTTGTTTCGTTGCAATATATGATTCTTGTAAACAAGCAAACGTCACTTCTTATACTTTCTTCTTATGTAATAAATTGTGAGGTAAAATGAACCGAAATTGTGTAGCATTGATAGCTAATGTTATAGGGTAATGTGACAAAAAGTTGTTTTTCGAAAATATCTTGGAATTTGCAAATTTTAACGTTAAAAATAACATCTTGCTGTCAAACAAGGTCGAGCCACATGTTAGTCAATTGAATTCGTTTTTAAAATTAAGCTAAGAAACTCGACCTTTCGAAATTCGTAAAACGTCAAAAACTGTGTAAAACAGTTTCATCGTTATATTCATTATGTTCCATCGATAAATATGTATCATAGGAAGTTATATATTTAAATATAAACTGACGGCCGTTTCTTCCTGTTTCCTATAGATAATCTTTTGATGTGGATAGATAATAAAAATGTTTTGTAAACAGTTTGCAACGAAACTATCATTAAAAGTTTACGGTTCAATTCGTACAAGAATATGTGTTAGGTGCCTACAGATAAAATCAAATATAATTTATTTCATCCTTTTCAAAAAAGGAAGCTTCGTTCTTATTTTTTTTATAGGCAAAAATAATTTTGTATTCTAAGTTGGCAGGTCTTTCTGTATAATATTATTCGTTTTGTTGGAATACTTACATTTTTAAATGCGACGGTTCGACCAAATAAATGGTTAGAAGGCATTGTGCCTCGTGTTGGGACTACAGGGAGTGGGGAGCAGGTAGGCTTTTTTGTCTGAACGCACCGCCGAGCCACGGGGTGCTAGCTGGAAAAAAATTGAATTTATTGCCGTCTGCTTTGGAACAGTAGTTTTGGTTCAACCTGTGTAATAAAACGTAAAAATTTATTTTTAATTTGAGGTTCCCTATTAAGAAGATAAATCGATAGATGTTTATGTACGCCTTTACTCTCGTTTGAAATTTAGTAAGCAATAAAAAAATTATTGGTTTTTCATTGTGAGTTATTAGTTTAAATTGCACTGTAAATATGAAAAGTGGTGTAAAATATAAGTATTAAAACTTCTGTTTTCGTATATTTTGCACTATATGTACATACTTATTTGAGTCATCATAAGTAAAGTTCGATGATATCAAACAAAAATATAGCTACTGTTTAATAACAATGTTGCATGCGCATAGGATCGTGAATCCTAAACAAACAGTGATTTCCATTAATGTCCAACAGACGGACGGACAGGCGGACGCTGCGCTGTATACATATATATTTATTGATTTATTGATCGTAAGCAGAAATCCCGACGGTCGTAATTTAAACACGAAACCAAAAGCCGCCCGAATGTTTTGAATTGGGAACAAGAGAACAGTGGAGATGCTTAATGACGAAATAAATGTATTTTGTACCTTAACTTACGTAAATAAATAAGTGTTTTATTTTTAATTTGGTTTTTAAACATTGTATGCATTAAGGATTTCTAATTTATTTTATATGAATAAATACTTAGATAAAACATTTAAAAGAAAATAAAAAACTTACATGTATACAAGTTGGAACACAATTATTGACACTGAATAGAATGTTGACAATCTAATAAATACATTATAGTTAGCCACTGATACTGGTACTAGATATTTCTTGCACCAGGCGATTTAAGTAGCTATCACTTCAGCCAGTAATAGTTTGCTAGTATTGCTGTTTTTTAGTTTATAGAATGGGCACTCATAAAATATTTCAATCAACGAAAAGTCTAACTTCAATACAACTTTATGTAATTAACGATAACTTGGTTCTAAATATAATTGTATAACACAAATTTAAAAATTAAATATCCATTCTACTAATATATTAAAAGTGATTATAATTCCAAATTTAAAAATAATATTAATACCTATTTCCATAAATATACGAAATATGAAGTTCCCGTTTAATAGTTTTAAAAATATTTTTAATTTATACTACTCCGCGGAGTCACCTGTTTCCTTTCAAAACTCAACTAAGTTCCCGCTAAGCAGATGCACATGAGTTCTCCACAGGGCCACACTATCTATTTTTTTATATCTATTTTCGTCTGTTTCGTTCGTTAAATCTCCCAAATTGGACGTTGAGGACTCTAAAATTAGTTTTTTCTAATTATATAATAGCTTTGAAACATTCATGTTACAATGAGCCACAAAAAGATGTTTCTTATACATTTCTACTCATTACATAAATAAAACGCATTATATTAGGCACTACTCGTTTGAATACCATACACGGTATAGTGCGTATACCATACGGTTAGGTTATATAATATATAGGAGATCACAATGGAAAGGACACACATTCCCATGAACAACCCTGCTGTCATTCCGTGGCGGTAGAGCCTTTAATGATGTGTAAAAATCTGCTCAACTGGTATGACGATAGGAGCACTCGTTAACAATGATCTAAAGGTTCATCGCCGTCATGATCGTCAACTTTCGAAATGGCAACCAAAGGAAGAAGTATATAAATCATTAAATTTTAATTGCCTTGATATGATCAACCATTCCGCGCCAAACAAAGGAAAATACAACCAGTTTATTAAAATGCTTCATAAGAAATATGCTCAATTGTATGTAAAACAGACAGGTTCAGCCATAAATAAAACTTTAACGAGACCGTTTAAATGGAATGCTACGACTAAATTTAGCATTTCATAGTTATTTATTTCGTTACTAAGTTGCCAGTATTAATTTTTGTTGAAGTGAACATGTCTTAAGCCGCGTTAGATGATATTTGGTATGGCAACATGTAATTAGGTTCGCGTGGACGACAAGTCAACAACATGCTTATTTGAATTTGGTACATTTTTGACGAACTTTTTTTCATGTATTTTTTTTGTATTCAATTTTATTGCTAAGATACAAGGGCTTACTTTGGTTATTTTTCGTCGCCTGTTTTGAGTTTTCACTTCTGTCGGCAGTCCTTACGATTCCTGTGTTTTCTTTTATAAAAGAAGGGGGGTAAAGGAGCAACGGGTCGCCTAAACTTAAGTTGAACTACTATAACTATTGACTTGACTTAACTTTTGTCTTAAGTTGTCATATTTTTTTAAGCTTTGTTGGTTATTACGATGTTTTATGAACTTTTTGTATACAGGTAACAATTGCCCATTTTATTACTACTAGGTATTGCCACACTACCGTTTGTAAATACAACTTTTTCTTTTTTCTTCATCAGTTTTTGGCTTTCAATCATCAGTTTTCCCGCGGCACTTAAAAGATAAGTGAATTGGCTAATAGTATATACTATTGTACTAGGGCTTATCTAATAAAATCACAACTTAACATCAGATGAAATTATGATCCAGAGTTTTTTATTCAAACAAATACGTAGTCCGCATTTGAAATACTACACTTGGAGGAGTGTTAGCTGTTATCCAAAAAGCTGTTTAATACATAAATAGATAAAACAATAAATCTTTTTATTGCTAAAACTAGAGTGTCGTGAATCATGAATGTGTAACCGTGGGTTTCTACTGGCGTATACAAGGCCGCGATACAAGGCGTCTCTCTGAAACAGCCGAGATATCAATATGTTTTATGTAAATGTTTTCGGCAGTGTAAACCCACGTTAAAATGTAAAGTCCGGAACAAATGCGATGCGCGAACCTGCCTCGGGTGACGTATTTATGCTGTTCAACGGAAACATTATTAAATTTAAATATTATACCACTCGTGGGCAACAATATGAGTGGTGAGTGTGGAGTGGTGTCCGTCAAGCAATAACACGTGACCTTTACTGCGTTAAGGGTGGTTGGTAAACTAGAAGTATTCAATAACCCGTTACTTGAAATAATATCAGTTCTATATGTTTCGGATGATATAATTAACAGTAAAGGTGAACGTCCTGCGAGGTTCCATACTGTTCGACATAAATTATTCATTAGAAGATCTGATATAATCGTTATTTGTCACCGACGGCGCGAGGTTGCTAAACGACAAAATACCTCAATAATCATCCAGTGGATAATATATTACCCTAATAACATAGCAAAGCACTTGTGGCTGGAAAGTCGGCACTTTGAACTCTATTTTGCATTCTAGCAGCGGCACCATCAAAGGTATAATCACGGCCACGCCGATGCTTTATAACAAAACTTTCTGGACCATTAGGAGGCTAAAATGCTGCCTCATAAAACGCAATAAGAGAAGATTAATTAATTAAATAAGAGAAATTAATTTTCTGCGATCATACATTTTTACGGCGAAAACATTTTTATGATTATCAGTAATATTTAAAGTTTGTAAATAAAATAATTATTATGTTAATAAGATTTATATAACAATGATATATAGTATAACATGTATAACCAGATTTATTAGGTACATTTAAGTTTAAGTGAAATTTATCCAATAGAAAGAATGAGCTTTACGTACGTTAATAATTCCCAAATGTATATATATATATATATAATATGTAACTCTCATAAGATTAATAAAGTATCTTATATACTCTCGTATCATATTTGTAAAATAAAGTATTCATACTTATTACCATTGAACTTTGCATTGCTCGTAGCGACATTTTAATGGCGCTATTCTTTTTGATAACGTTTTTCATCTATTGAGTAACGAGGCATGAGGTAATGGCGTTTGACGTGACCGAAGCGATGGCGTATCGGAACGTATTCTGTTTTATTTACGGTACAAACAATAAAAAAATATTGTCGTCTCTTGTTAAGGTAGACATTGTATTTGTATCATTTGGTAATCTGAATTGGATAGTATTGATGATCTCATTCAGAATTATTTCGCACTTAGTATCCATCCATTTACTTTGAAATCCACTGCTTATCCTTGTCCTAGTAAGGACAAATAAAAAACGATCATATGAATAGATTTTTTCTAGCATACGTTCATGAACAATGAATGTAGTATTCTTTATAGTATTTGTTTTTTTTAATATAAACACAAGCTCTGCTTAGTTTGGGATCAGATGGCCGTGTGAGAATAGTAGCCCAAGATATTATTATTATTACTATTTAATATAATAAACAAATGATGCACCACTGCCAAATTCTTATGAAAAATTGATTAATAATATGCCTAAATACCGATTGTGAAACCATTGATTCACAACTGTTATAGCAGAAAAAGAACCTGGTTGGTTACAAAGTGAGTGACAATGTTGGCAGGAGACGTCCCACGGGTACTTACATCGATCAGTTTAGTGACACACCAAAGAAAAGCGATATAAGGAGTACCTATAACCCACGAGCATGTATGCGTATATGTATGGATGTAAAGTTTGGTCCAAATCAAGATGGAAATTTTGTAAACAAAGGTTGCTTCACCTTTAACGGTAAAATTCGTTAATTCCAAAATATTTTCGAATAACAACTTTTCCTCACACTGTGTTACAACATTTAGTTATCTTACAATTTCACTTCAATTTACCTCAAGTTTTCCATAAAATTAAATTTCCGATGAAAGTGTATAAAAAGTGTAAGGGCCGTTTGTTTGTTTACAACATTTTAATAACTATCTGGAACAAACTATAAAAGCAGCGGGAGAGGTGTTCCAGGATCGCACCAAATGGAAATCCGTAATCTTCGCATATCCCGCTGGGTATTTATATCAAAATATTATAAAGACAAAGCAGAATATTTTCCAAGCGAATACGTAAGATGCTCATTAAATCGACGTTCAAACGTTTTACCTTAATTACTTTTAAGTAACAAACATATACCTTTTACTTTTATTTATTTTTAACGCTTTATGTGTACAGCGTAATATATTTATAATTGGACAGACATAAATACTTTGTGAATTTCTTCCGCAGTCAACTATTTCAGAGCTTTATATTGTTTTGCCTATAAGTTTGATTTACTTAAATTTAATTATATTAATAGAATTTAAATTCTGTCTTCTTAATGGAACAATACTAACATGACATTAACAGATTAGATCGCTCCCACTAATTTGTCTGTAAGACGTCGAAACGGTCATTGAGTTATAATTAGAATTACATTATGATGAGCATAAATAGATCTTATCCGTAATAATTTGATTGATTATATTATTCAATAATCCTGTTTAAACAGTCCACACACAACGGAAAGTTTCAAAATGACATGAGGAGGTATGATTTTTTTACGCCGGGCAAGACCACCCACGCTACTGGCAAGACCGCCCCGTGATATGATAACGTCTGAACTTGAACGAGTATTGAAGTAAGATCTTGTCTATGGCTTTAAAATACGATCACATTAAGATTCAAAAGTTATTTACTGTTTATGGTTAATGTGAGTTTCCATTTGTTATCGGCTTTTTTATATCCCAGTTTTTTAAGATTAATATTAAAACGCTGGCCGTTTAAAAAAAATCGTGTTACTAAATAAGACGTATAAATAAAATTACAGTGATTTTTTTCCGTGTAATGTTTTCCTTAATTGGTGCGTAAATATTAATCAGCGCGTCAAAATCTAAATAGAAGAATATCATGATAATGGTATTGAATCATTGCAGCCATTCCTCGGAAAGTAGAATAATAAACTCTCACTATTGATTCTATAAAACACAGTATTTAAGCATCGACTTAAAATAAAAGGACTATGATCAATTCGCGAAATAAATAGATATAATTATTAGACTGAACGTTGCCACCATGGTAGCTTTGTTCACGGCTTTCAAAGATATTGCTGTATGCATAACAAACTGGGTTTGGTCATTAAAACTATGAACAATATTACACTATATTACCCTATAAAAGGCACTTTTAAAATTCTTTACATCAACGCTCTTTGTGCGGCTCCACAACGAAAACCAATTTAAATAAATTTCAAAAAGGCATTTATGAGAAAATCTTATAGTTTGGAACCACTTCCAAGGAAATTTCAACTTTAAGATGTGATGAGAAGGTTCATAACTAAGGAGCAATGAACATCATGCGCCTGAGTCATTCTCGTTAACCGGGCCAACACGCACCGTCGCTGACAATTTACAACCATTAATTAATCAAATAAATTTATACCTACCGACAATAAACATACGTTTCTTATTTGGATGCGTAACGTAGGCGGCTACGACTTTCTTTGATTCCATCTATCGCCTCGTTAGTAAGTTTATTGTTAACCGTGCGGTAAACTATCTTTGTCTAACGCGTGGATTTCGTTATATTTTGTATATATCTGTCTCGTTTCAGTCGTTACGACAAGGTCGGCTCGTTAAAAGCTCCTTACAACGAGGCAAAGGAAAAGCACGAACCTCAAAGAGATGCCAAACAGTTTTGTACTGATTTCTCCAGTAGAGGACGTTAGATATTTATCGATCTTTGTTTTTTATATTACTTTTTATGTATTAGAATGGTCACTTTGTAATACAACATTTACAAGTTGCCAACATAGAAACAATTTCTTGTTTTTTATTTTTAACTAAAATAATCTAAATTTTCTTCATTTAATACATCTATTATTAAGTATATATAACAATTTCAATAGCATATTGGAAAGATTTCAAAATAATTTCATTATTATTTCTCAAAGGTATTTTTTGTGGCAACGCAACGAGGAAGATCTCGTTCTTCATCAAAATTAATGATACATGCGTCATTTTAAACCGTATGTTCCCCGTTGTTGAAGATAATTATGCAAATGATTTTAAATTAATGTTTTCATAAAAAAATATTAAAGAAACTTTTAATAAAATGCATATTTTTGATAACAGAGGGCATTCTTAATAACTACAGCATTTGGAGGCTGGTAGAATAAACTAAATAAGTGTTGCCATTAATATAAGAAATATTCACATGTCATCTAGTTCTAATTCAAT
The DNA here is from genome assembly GCA_029849275.1 of Papilio elwesi. Classification (NCBI taxonomy): domain Eukaryota; kingdom Metazoa; phylum Arthropoda; class Insecta; order Lepidoptera; family Papilionidae; genus Papilio; species Papilio elwesi. Next base: position 6,480,638 of record CM056701.1, on the reverse strand, counting down.
CACTTGAAATTGAAAAAAATAAAATTTTGACGCAGTTGACATTTCGAGTATCAATGGTTTCTCAGCTACATTCAACGCTCCCTTAACACTTGTATTGTGCATATTTCATTTTACTCTTATTGTATAGCCGCCCTGCTCGAATATAAACTCCATTTTGTCACTGATATCCTAATATGCGGGCTTTAACTTACAATTACAGAGAACAAAGAAAACAAATGAATAATTAATTATCAATTAACGTAATTTCTTCAAGTTTTGTAGCAGTATTTCATTTTTTTTTATTAATACAAATAATTATATGCACACAAAAATCCTTATATCAACTCAGTTAAAATACAAATCAATTAATATAAAGTAACTATTATTGTCCTTTAAATAATAGCAACAAGAATGGCTCTCTCTCGGTGCCTTGTTTATAACGACCGGGGAGGCAATGATCTCGCGCCGTGGTCCCAAACAAAATAAGAAACGATGGAGGGGAAAAAAAAGTGGAATTCCTGTTGAAACAGCTCGATCCATTACCTCGTTACTACACCAATCGATTCTAAGTAGATATCGATTTACATAAATGTATCAACTTTAGTGAAGATTGATTTGTAAGAAACGTGTTATAGTGACAGATTTTATTGACCGAGGAGCATTTTATTCTCAAATAGTTTGTGCAACAGCCGGTAATAGTTCCTTAAACAATATTACATGTAATTGATTATGATTTACTTTACTAAGTTGAATTATTTAAGTGACCACTGCACACCGTTATCAATATACCTTTATTAGAAAATGCAGAAAAGGGATTAGGTTAGGAAAAGGAGTAGAAGAGGGGCGTGGGGATACCAGGAGGGAGATCTGGGCTCCTGAGATCACAATTACGCACTCACATTTCTTCTCAGTTTTCTGTAGCCCTTTATCGGTCAAATCATTCCAAATAACTACAGGTCAGTTCAGCGTAGTTACGGTTAAAATACTAAATAACATTTTTGTTTTAAATATGGCTGTCGCTATAATTATTCATTAATTATTTGGTTAACACATGTTTCTCGCTGTTCATATTAACCTCGCTTTCTACTATTTCGAGTTTCGAAATGTCTGTTAGCCGGTATAAAATATGTTGGAGATTTCCTGGGCTGTGTCAATCTGTCAAACATCGTATTAGTTGGAGCGGCGGAGCGTAAAGCTACGAAATAACTAGGTGCTTAGCGCCCACGCACCCAAACAATCTTATCCATCTACATACCTGTTTTAACACGATCCATGTAAAGGAGTATACACACACGTCGAAATAATAAAATAATATATATTTTTTAAAATACTTCTTGATTTAACTCGTTATACATTTACAATTTGTAATACACCTACCCTATTTTATAATAAACACAAATTTTAGTTAATATTAATTTCGGCCCACTTATTGAATTTCGATTCGAATTCAAAGGGGGCTCCCTTCGAAGGTGGCATTGAGAGCGCGTTAAAATGACTTTTTCGTGTGTTGTTTAATTTTACTTATTACGATAAATTTACCTATGTCCGTTACATCATTAGGGAAATATGGTAACAGGGACCTGATAATGATCAGTTATATATAGTAATTATTCCCATATAAAATAAACATTACATTTTCCTCAATTTCTCAAACTACTTGATACGCAAACTATTGTAACAGGTCCCTAAGAATGTTATAATCGTAAGGATTGTAACGAAATGCATAAACGTTCGCCTCTTAAAAATCTCTTTGAAGCGTCCACGACGGCTCGTAATAAAACCGGCCAGTCATCTTTTGATCGTAAAAATCGATTGTCATTGCCGGTTCCATTAAAAAAAACTCCGAAAATTTATTTGTGATCGATTGAAGTGGGTAACACTTGACACGTAAAAAGTTAACGAGCAATCGTTGGCCCCTCATCTTATGTACAAGGTTTTATATTATTGTAGTTTTTAATCAGTACGTTCGACATGATCAAATAATTAAAAAGATTTATAGATTTTATATTATATCCCTATCCCTACTAATACTATAAATGTGAATGTAAGTTTGTTTGTTACGCTTTCCGAAAACTACTCAACCCATCATCAATTTTTGTACACATATTCTTGGAGGTATTAGAAGTAACATAGGATACTTTTTATGAAAAATAAATAATACAAAAAGCGAAGTATGTATGTTCCCTATAGACGTATCGACTACGAAACGGCTGGACCGATTTCGTTCAAATTTACCGGGATTGTCCAGGTTGACACATTTCCGGCGAAGCCGGGGCGGGTCACTAGTCATTAATAAATATTCGTTCACTGGGGAGAAGCATGTAAAAGCAATAGTTAATACCCAGAACCAGCTATGCCAACGAATTACCACGACGACAAAAAATATGAGAATAGAGGAATGGGAAGAGATCGCTCTGGAGCAGCTCACTCACCCAGTAAAAAGAAATAGGATAAATACCTATAATTGACGTAGTCTTTTGGAGGTACTTTCTACGTCTAGCCAACTCTTGATGCAACGTTGTTGGTTTTGTAGTAACCAGTATAAACAAAAAATTGGACTAATTCATAGAACAGAGAAACCATTCCCACCATCGTTAAATTTCCTTCACCTTCGTTTATTACTCTAAAAAAATATCTAGTATTTGCTAAAGAACTTTTCAATACCATTCTAAAAACAAAGCGAATAAAATTTTTAAAAAAAGAGGAGTGATGTAAAACGTTAAATAAAACTATATCCACTTAGGATTCAGGCGAGAGTACGCTCGCCAATCAGCGGCACATCCTCCGGCCAAGGAAAATGTAAATAAAACTAGTTTGTATGCGATGCGAGCCTTTCGTCAACCGTTCTCGGTGCTCCATTATGTAAATATTGAGCGCTCGTTCCACGACGATTACTACAAAAACTAGCATCGTAATACGACGACTAATGACTGACATTCGACATATGCACTCTGTACTCCGTTATGAAATTAATGTTCAACGAGTTTTTTTTTGTTTTACATTCAGAATAAAATATAGCCGTTTTAGAAACAAAAGCAAAATCTAAACATAAACAATAGACATGTTGAATCAATAATTTGTCGTTATAATCGATTAAATGATTAAAATCCGTAATAACACAGTGCTGCCACCTTTCAAACCATGATATTACGACGATTCTAGGTTTTGTTTTTGTTCCATGTATGTTTATATACATACAAAAACTTATATTGGTTTCTTGACAAGTCAGTTTATTTGTATGATGCACAATTCTATTGATAGCTTAGAGTTGAAGCAAGCAAAACTCATTAGCGTTCAATACGTTTTTAGTTTCTTACTTACAAAATTTACTAGCTAATAGCTTTTACTTGTATAGCATATCAACTTTTCACCGAGCATTAAGTTTCCAATGAGACAGGGCAACTAACGACTTTCGATCTTTAATCATGCGTATAGGCCAATGATGTTTAATACCATTGATTATGATATACCCGTACAAAATCACCGGTCGATCGTGTTCCAAAGACAGTGACAGCACCGACTGTCACAGTCGCACAAGAAAAAAGAGAGCTACTGTTTATCACTTAAGCGTAAATGTAAGCGTGTATGCGTAAGCTATAGAAAAAGCGTCCTCGTACAGGACCCTTTTTCGACCGATAATGGCATATCTGCTCTTTTTGTATTATAATACCATTGGTATAGACATACAAATTCCACTTGACATAACAATTATCCCATTCGTTATCTTGAATACTGATATACTGACAAGGATAATGACAAGTTTTACGTTTGAAATTAACATTTAAATGGGATTATGAAATGAGTCCCAAAAATGTACGCTTCTGTGCATTATAGCAGCCGTGATCGCTTGTGAACGATATATTTTTTAACAAGCATTATATTCATTCTATTGGTCCCAAAGTGTACAGAATTGGGAGCAACTTCTATAAAACACAATTGGTATGCTCAAGCTCACTGGGTTTCATCGACATATTATACACTGGTAATTTTACTTTATAAACGCTTATAAAAACGATCGCATCAGATTTCCTTTGATCTTTTCCACGTTCTTTTCCCTCGCAAATCGCTTGCTATCGAATGAAAAAGCGTCGAGTATGGAATTATGAAATAAAAAGGGGAATCACGGATCCAGTTCAATGCATATCAGCGTAGTGAGGTCGATGCGCGCTAACCAGAAATTATAGCCTGCCTCCTCTCGCCCGGCCGCCATTTGCAATTTGCCAACGCAAAATAAACCCAATCAACCAAACGACTAACCATAAACGACGAGTCGTGGTTGATCTTAACAAGCCGGGCGACTGGTCTTCTATGGCGTTGCGAACAGCCACTGTTCTCGGAATCGTTAGCGATCAATATTTATTAGTTCGAAAGAAGCGACTTATGAAAGAAATGTAATTATGGCGAGCGATGTAAACGAATAGTAACTTAGTGCAGTTTTTGTTGTTTTATAGAACAGTGCCGACATCCTGCATCAGAGAAACTTAGTTTGTTACAAAAAAAGTGCGTCTGTTATCTTAACGGAGTGCCTAGTGTTCATTACTTAAAACTTTTAAATTTAAACCCATTTTTTCAAATGCTAATTTAGAGTATTAATCGGTAATTGTCCGGTGGATGCTCAGGAAGGTTTTATCACTAATATATTTTAATAACTCACGAAAGAAACTCATCTTTTGATAGTCTTACGATCAGTAAGCTCATTCGTAACAAATATAATTAGGCATGTTTAATCATTATTACAATACCAATCATTGGTCCTATATGCTTTGACAAAAGGAAGGGATGTTCTTTGACTGATAGTGATAATAAGTCATGATTATCAACTTCCAATCATACCTTTTATATATGAATGCAGTTTCTTAGGAAAATAAATCTTTCTCATATATTATGTCAACAAGTTCGTAACATACCGAGCGAAGACACATGATCTGACACTCTGTAATAAATAAACCACTAATTGGACACGAGAACGAGCCATGAATCCTCATCCAACCATTTATTTACATGGTACATATTTTCAATGTAAACCGAGTTTCGACACAGTAATAGAACGAAGCGATCTAATTGTTTTTCCTTAATGTAAACATAAGGGTTACTTTTGTTTGTATTGAGAAGAAATATGAAAGTTTTCTTCCATTTTTATATTTTGCTCTTATTTATCGCTGTTTTTTTATAAAAAAGCATTATAATGCTTAAGTACTAGTGATGATATGTCTAAAGTTGATTCAAATATTTATTTTTCATCCATAGCTAACATCGGATGAACCGCTTACGCGTTGCCTTCTTCAAGAAAAAGAAAACAAAATCTATTTATCATAATTATATAGTCTGTTATTTTGCTTAACAACGAGCTCATAAAGAATTTCTTGTTTGAATTTTTAGAATTTATTTATGGACTACGTACATAAAAGCTTAATGTCGCGTTTTAATAAGGCCGATATTTACCACCTGCTGTGAGTGAGTTCGCCATTTTGAGACGTTCGTTAAAGGTGCAGTTCAATTGTTTCTCTTATTTTCCAGCGAACGATATCGTTTACATTTCTGAACGTCATTGTCTAAGCCGTGTTGACGTTTGGCCGGTAGTAAGAGGCAGATGCGAAACATTATTATATAAAATGTCATCAGCTGTCAATTACATGACAGTATTTTTTTTGGACCTTGTTAAAAGGCAAACCGTTATCAATGATTGGATCTCGTCTGTTTTCTGTAATGTCGTATTAATGTGTTTTTTTTTAAAACTATACTTGTTTTTAAGTGTGTTGGCTTACTTTGACGGTTTAATTAGACTACCTTAATATATCATCAAAGTTCACACGTCCATTTATCGAACAAACTTTAAAAGTGCACTGCTAGCCGCTCGGCTCTCCAAAAATGAACGATTGTATTCTGATGCCTATTCTCTAGCGTCTTCTATTGCCTTAACCACACCTAGCGACATAAGAAGAAAGTGACGGGTACTGTTGTCGTCAGCCAACAGCCAGTTCACTGCTGGATGTAGACCTCCGCCAAGAATCGCAATTAAACATTGCTGCCCTCATCCATTGAACACCCAACAACTTCTTGTGGGAAGTCTTATCTGCATTGCTTCGTCCAGTAAGTGGTCGCCATTCTAGAATCTCCTGAGCATGTCTCCCGTTGGCAATTATGCATGCCTTTGATTCTACTTATACAATTTTGATTCTACTGCAGGTAATCTTCATTTCAAGCCTGTTTGATTTTACCTTGGTTATGAAGAGTTAATTCCTCACAATGTTACAGTCCTTAGAATGGACCATGCTTATGTTTAGTATTAGTACATTAATATTATACAAACATCGCTGTCAAAGTGGCGTGGATCAAAAATAGTGCTTCCGGTAACTGAGAGAAGCGCGCGCGCGGCAGGCGCAAGACGGACGAATTGGACGGGTAATCGATTTTACGACCGCCCGAAATAAACCGGGTCCCGTCCCTTGTACCTACGTACGGCTTTACAACCGCCGTGATAATTTAAACATGTAATGTGATATGCAAAATTGCACCTTCCTTGAGGCAGGGAAAGAAAAAAATTGAAAATGCACACGCAACGAAATATGACAAATTTGCACACCGAAGAAATGAATATTGGAAAGTATGAGCGAAGTTCAATAAGTACCTAGTTTACTTTTAAAATCTTCCATTGTCGTTAAGCGGTTCATAACACTAAACATCATATAAACAAAAATATATAATATAAACTATTTCTTTATATAAATCTTTACAAATAGGGTCACCGTCATAAAAAAGCCACTTAAATTTTCCTGCTATATCGATGTATCTCGGGAGAATAAAAAAAGTGAACAAGAAAATATATGGTACGGGAACGTCTTCGTCCGAGGCAATAAATAGGTTCGTTCACGTAACCAGTGCTGTGGGTGTTGGATTTTACTGTTACGATTGCCTTAACGAGCCTTCTTTATGCGGCCGCCTCTATCTAGCACGTAAGAAATCTACTAGGAGCTTACTTATTATTTTACTAGGTACACGTCTAACGTATAAGATTACCGGCAATACTCTGAGAAAAGAATACGTTGAACGTTCAGATTATAGTACGGGAATAAATGGCGGGAAATGTTCAGAAATATTTGATATGTTTCTCTGCCCTCATGCTGCCAGTTTTTATAAAAAAATGCGTGTAAAAGCCACTTTTTCAGTTTATTTTTTAAATGTTGTGCTACCACTACACTTCTTCTCACAAAATATCTAAACGATAATCAAAACGGTACGCGGTATCAGGTACTTTCGCGCTAGATTTGGTTAAATGTGATGGAAATGTACGTCCATATGCACTTAGGCTGTATGAGAGGATCGAATCTATTTAATTTAACGACCTTCTGTACAAGGAAAAGAAAATACAGAGACCAATCATATACACACCAACCGTACGTACACACCACTATTGTATCCCTATCTATCTGGATATACTTTCACAATATGAAACGGACATCCTTTGTACATAAATTCTTACTTACATGCGTGCCAAAAATGTTACTTTCCTCTTGGCGGGTAAAAAACATGTTCTTTATTCTCTTATCATTTTTATATGCCAATATATATAAAAGCATATCTTTATTTATTAAGATAATACGACAAAGCAGGCACTAAAAGTTAGTACAAAGAAAAAATATATAATACAAACCCTTGCAAATATGTTCTCATACATACATTATTTTAGTTATAAATCCAATTGGGAAACGATGCAAAGCACGAATGTCATGTTGACATTTACGATGTTAGACTCATATGAAATAAGAATAAAAAGATAATAATTTTAATACGTGTGGTCACTAATAGCTGCCAGTAAGTTAAAAAATATATAACAATAAAGATTTTGTTTCTGAGAATTAAAATTTCTCATCTGTTACGTAATCGGTTAAGATTTTGATTTACATGTTTTATTGTTTCCATAATTCACTCGTAATCCAATCTTCGTAATATAGCGTGAAACCAATCGTTACTCACAAGATAACGTTATCGTTTAATGGCCACTTGAGGCAAGCGAAGCAGTCGCCATAAAAAACAAAAAAATAAGAACTTTAATGCGGCCAAGCGAGAAACGACAGACCTCTTTTCGTTTGACCGTAATATCATTTGCTCGGGACCGCTTTGCGTATAACAAATGCATTGGTAATTTGTTTATTTAAAGTCATTTTCCAAACGGATTAAAACTAAAAAGAACAATAAAAATCACGAAAGATCTACGATGCCATTGCTTTTGACAGACTCAATACTTGCCATGCTAAGATACTACAGAGTAGGTAATGATTGATGCATTTTAAAAAACGCCATATGTAAAGTTCAGTCGCACGTACTTGTAGGTTATTAACCGTAGTAAAAATGTCTAAACACTTGTATTATTAATGCATTGTGCGTTTTGTGGAATATTTATTCCTAGGTTTCAGTCTTAGTCAACGCATATCATTTTGCGTTTATTTCGTAAATCACTAATGTTTTTTTTGACAATTTTTGGGGTTTTTTTGTTTATGTTGTTAATTAATGTATAAAAATTGCTTCTTACTTTGCTGTAATATAATTATGTGATTTGTACGTTATAAATAAAAATATATTTTATATAATGTGCAAAGACTGTGTTGGTAAAAATAACTTTGTACTCGTAGTTAAGTACACAGATACGTGTCACTGATGGTTATTTTTATAAATGTAAACATGTGGGTCAGATGTTCTAATTTCTTATAAAAATGATAAGTTATAAATTAGTATATGTGATTAAATTATGATAACATTTTGATATCTAAATATTGTCAAAAAATTTTCAAGCTATTCCTTGTATCTCTTACGATTGTAAAAGATTCCCTGCGACATTCAATTAATTAGGAAGGTGTAATTCGATACGTAGCACCGTATCGGATTACACTAACACACTGTACGAAAAACAAAAAGAATGCTACCTTGCATACGTATTTATGCATAGAAAATAATTGCCTAACGTGTTATGTTTAAAAAACTTGCAACATTGTACACGCGTAATTTTCTGGTTATGAAACCTTGTTAAGTTTGACCTAAATACTGAATTGTAAGAAAAAGACGATTCTATGAAATTATACAACTTTAAAGTATAGCATCATATCGCTTGAATAAAAAGTGTTAAAAAACTGGTACTGAGCTATGTCTGTAAAAATCGTTACGATTAAGTAATGTAATAACCTATTTTAATTTAGTTTTACATGAAAATAACTGTTGTTTCAAAGAGTACATAGTATAAATACGTATGATGAGTAGAATGCAAATCGTACAAACATTAGTAAAATGTTAGCCGACATGCCGCTGGCGTCGGAGGCCGGATCAAACATGCGAGCAAGCGAACAAACAAGAATGTTTGGACTATCGCCACTTTCGGTTCCGTTCAAACAGGGACCGTTGTTTGTTCAAGTGCTAGCGACACGCCACTGCCTGTTTGTATGCCCAGCCAAAGACGGCCTCGAAGAATTCTTTCGGGACTCACTAAATGCCGTATCTTGTTTCTCGAGGGTAGGTCCGTTGATTGTGGTGTCGGTTTTAAAACAAGGCGACACCTTTCCCGTTCGTGGTGGATAGATTTACCTGTCAGAGTTTTTAACGAGCTAAGCAAGGGGTTGACAACGTTCGTATTTCATTCTAAGCGTCTTTTGATACAACTAAAAAAAGAGAATTAAATTAAGAGAAACTTGCTTTTGAGGTAGTAATAAATTCTTTAGTAATTATTATTTTTAATTATTTGTATTATTTTGTAATTATTTGAGTAGTAATTACTCTCTACGTAATTTCAATGTCATCTGCAACTTACATATTTACGTTTAGCTGTTTAAGCGGCTACCATAGTATAAATATTTCAAGCAACTAGTAAAAGCAAGCTAACATTAATTTTCGATACATATTCGAAAGATTGTATGATTTAGCGAGAAATTAAGTTGGGATTACAAATCTTTTTATCTGCTATATTTTTGTCTCTAGTTTTGAAATTATTATTAGATGGAATAACCGTTATTATGTTCGATGTTCATCAGAAGTATCAAGTTTAAATTACTTGTTTATTTAACACGGCAATATTTCGCTATCATAATAGTACTCGCCGATCCACCTGCCCTTACAGCTGATGTTTAACATACCATAGCCTCTTATTGACTCTTTAATTACTATAATTGTCATACCTTTATCATCCATGGCCTTACTACATTTATTTTAGCAATAAATTTCAATTAAACGTAATGACGTCTCATTATTTATCATTTTAATGTAATTGAGTATTCTATATTAGCTTGTGGATAAGATTCGTCGATTTTATTTACAATTTTTGGAGTGTACTCATACACTCTCTTTTTTCTAAGTTCTACTGTTGCGCTGGACAATTGATAATTTACATCTATCTTGTTTCATAGATTTTTTGTAAACAAAGAAACCTCATTTATCGGAACACCCTGCCTCTGCCGCTATTTAATCGCTATTTGCTTATTCCAGGTGGGTGGTAGTGGCGGGTGCGTGGCGTGCGAGCGTGCTGCGTCCCCCAGCGGCCGCTACTACTGCCCGCAGCGACCGGCATTCCTCGCTGCTGCAGCTAGCCGCGTGGGGCGTGCCCGCAGCGCTAGCGGCCGCCGTGCTAGTCACTAGAGATGTGGACGCGGATGAACTAACCGGTAAGACAACAACATTAGCATTCAGTGTCCAGTATAGTGTTACGGTTATGAGAAGGGAGAGGGAAAGACACAAATAGAGAAAAAGATAGCAGAAAGTGGGAGACTATGGGTATAGCAGCGCGATCAGACCTGAAAGCAATGTTTTTCTCAGATCGAAGCTAGGATCTGCGTCATAGCGGAGTACTAAGCGGTGGCCAACAGGATCGCCTTAATTAAATAATTCGCTTTGATAATCTCTAGAATTAGTTAAGTTTATATTTGGGGCAAGTTTTATTACTCTAAGATGGATTATACTTATCTAAATTAACGCGTGTAACGGATTAAAAAAGTAATTATTAATTCTCATTTATATACATTATCTTATGGCATTTAGGATAAATTTAAAATATTATAATTTGTACCGACGCGATGATTTGATAAAAGTATTAATTGTGTCATTTATACTGATTACAACTGGTCGCCTGAATTACCATTTGACGGATGGGATTGTAAATTTAAATATAAAGCTATACTTACTTATTTACTGACAATAAAATGGCGACGCCTTATTATTGTTAAAACTTATTTATTATATTTATTATTATGGCGACGCCATCACATGTTATAAGTGTCGTCAATCAACTACATTCCAAAATTATTGTAACCTTGAAAATACAACGAAATATAACTAGGGACTAGATTAGATAAGTGTTGTTACAATACGTTTTCTAATTTAATTAAGTTTTTATTAACATTAGGGCCACTCACGCCGGTGGGTTTGTGTTCCCACATAGTTTGTGAATATCTGCTATGAAACACCCGTATCGATGTGCCAAAATAGCGATGGTCATGTCTGAGTTCAAAGTCGTATTAGAATTTCTTATTAATATATTGCGTTGTTTCAAATTATTTTAATTCGGTAAAAAAGTACAAGGATCAAGAATTATTTTATTATTGAAACACAGTGGATCAATACAATTCTAACAAGCATCCGTATCGACGTGGCACAACGGCGATTACGACTCCATGGTTCCCCCTCCATGATTATTTGATCGGCGGCGTTTTCAAAGCAATTGAATCATGTGCGAGTGCGCGGGAGCATGCGTTCATACAATAACCGCATTCAACGTTTTGTCTTGAACTACCCGCCGCGCCTATTCAGACTCCCAATCGTAATAATGCAGACTCTTTAGATTTAAAAAAAACTTATTGTATTGTTAATATTGTATACGCAATGCAATATTGAATACAATCTGAAGTTTCAATATGTACCGATAAATACTGTAAGTGCAGACCTACGTTCATAATATATCTACGTCGATTGTAGTAAAAAATCAGAACATATTCTAAATTGATGTTAAAATATGAGGCATGAAAGAAAGAACGTTAGTTAATATTTGATTACATATAAATAACCATGTAAAATTAAAAGTCTGCTCTTCGAGAATAGGGTAGTTGATGATTTTTAACATGTTTATATTGTGGCTTATGGTCTATTTTATACAAAATATTAATATTTCAGTAAAAAAACAACATGAACATATTTTATTTAGCAATTTTATAAACATTTTGATATTTCGTAACCAAAACACATCAAACTGTCATGGCGACTCGAATGTCGTCAAAATCATATGTGTTATAGCTGTAAGGACACCGTGGACATCAATGGGAATACTATCATTTTGGTGCAAAATTACTGAAAAACGTTAATTTTCACTAAGAAGTCGTTGTGTTTACCAGACTGTGACGTCACGCGCTCTGATTGGCGTTCGTTGTCACGTGTCTGATGATAGCAAAATCGAGTTTAATTTTTTCATAAATATAAATGATTATTTGTTTTTTTTTATTGCAACAATTTATTTTTTCCATATTTAGACTGTAAACTACCACATATATTAAAATCTGACAATTTTCTTCGTACAGTCAGCTTCTATTGCACTAGATCAGATTCTGAAGATAGGACAGAAATTGCGTTATAATCTTTTTGACTAGACTACACGCTTCGGAATTTTTCTATACTGCGAGAACGAATCAAGAAAGTTACGAAGTAAATTAATCTATTTCACCAGAGTGACATTTGCAGGGGACGCCCGAGATGAACCTATCGATCAAATTGATGATATAGTAAAGACGGGTAATATTTAGAATTCTCATAAACAATCCTCAGCATGTGTAGTAGAAATCAGAGTGGTAAGTCCTTGGTTTTCAGGACGGGACGACTGCAAACAAGAGGCCACTCATTTTGGTCAAAGTTTCGTTTGATCTTGTATATTATTATTTAAAACTGTATCAAGTCAAATGTGTACTAAATAAACATTAGTATTATAAAGTATATAAATATTGCATATAAGTTAACTTCAGCGGAACTTTTACACAACAGACAGAATCTTATGATAAGTTTCAGACGCGAGCCGCCTGCGTCGGCGAAATCAAATAAAACTTCATCTGAAGCTTTAAGAGCGACTTGACTACACAGAGATTTAAGTATGTGTTGTTTTGTGTGACTAATTAAAAAGAATTAAGGAAGCATTATCTGAGCGGCATCAGTGTAATGCCGACTTTATTTAAATTAAGAATTATATCTTTTGCAGCTTATTTGATAATGATATTTAGTTTGATAAATATTAACTTACGCATAGAAATATTGTGCGGTGTTTTTTGATTGGTCTACAGATAAGAAACCTCTTGAGAATACATTAATAATTTAAATTCATAAATCCTACCATAATCCATGACCCGAAAACTTCACTCGTCTTCCCGGTGCTGTGTTACCCGACTTATAGCAAATTTTAAGTTCTAAGATATTTCGGCATAGAGTACCTTGTATTCCACCTATCGTTACAGTCCGACTTAAAATCTTCGCTACAATAATGATTTCTTATATTTACGCGAATACTACACATTGGAATAAAACTAATTTTACAAATTTACCCGACGTTTCGGGTACTTTACAGCACTCATGGTCACGGGGACTGAGGTGTCAGACGTCCCAATGTCAAAAGTTGCTGGTGAAGTCCCCACTTATTTTAAATTAATAACTTCTACTGCAATCTATGCAGAATGAGCTCACTGTAACCTTCGCTACAGTGCTTTGGTAAATCGTGATTTAAACTTATTGAGCTTTGTCCTTATTACCACTAACTCGTTTTTGTCTACACGGCGTTCGCACTGCCGAAAAAAAACATATAACATGTTATCAATGGCAATATGTTTTATGAGAGTGTTTGCGGCAGTGTAAACTCACGGCTAGGAGACAATGATATATCGGAAACAATTTTTCATCACACAATAATCGAATGTTTCTAGAAGTGAGCTCATGTGAAGATATAGAACTTGCCAGCTATGTTATTACAACTTGGTATAATTTGTAATATAAGTTGCTTGTTCTTTGAATTATGTTAAGGCAAATACAGTTTAATCTTACAATTATTTTGCTTACATTGACAACATTGTGATCACAAACTAAGCGAAGTTGTTACCGAAACAATAATATTAACAACTGACCTTAGATTAATCTTTCTAAACAAAGTATTACAAAGATAAATTGTTTCTAAACATGTCTGAGAAATGTTAATGAATATTCTTAATATACTAAATTATATACTACAATATTGACAAACTTTATGCTAGCGCCTGCATTTTTAGTATCTACACGACTAACATTATGATCAATGAATTAATGAGAACAAAAACAATTTATTAACTCGACAAAATGCGTAAAAATTATTAAGTATTCGCGCTTATACTTAATAAGAAAATTTTAATTAATTTCCAATAATTAGATGAAATAAGATTGTAACTGTCGATTAGTTACAAAGCTTCAATTCTATTTATTTTATTTTATTTTAATAATATTACAATAGTTTATTTTCTGATTTGGTTAACATCCTTGATTGTAAAGTTCCTACAAGTTTATTATTTCTATTTAGAGGCAGCGTGAGCGAAGTACCATGGCGGCCCATTCCTCAGTTGCATTGCTGATTTAATCTCGCCAAGTGTATTGTCGGTTCACTTTTATTATTTTCGTTTCCATTATACTGGCCGAAAGAAATGCTCGGCCATTATTCGAGCCGTTAAATACGACACCTTTCCACCTCGCACGATCGTATTTCAATTTTAAATCGGCCCTTTTAACCGCTGCCTTATTAATGCGAGGCTTTTTTCTCGCCGGCTGTTTGTGTAGGTGTTCGCTCAGAGAGCTGCTTTATAGGGCAACGGAATGTTATTCAGACCCGATAAATGGCACTCGAGAAAGGTTTCGTATCCGCTGAAGTATATTGCGCTCTCAACAAAGTTATTGCCTAATAGTATACATAGATACTATGTAATTATACCATAAATATAAACCCAATTATAATGTAGCGATACAGTTATGACAACAATCTCTAAAAAGAAATACTAATCCTGATTTTACAAGCAAGTTGTTTGTGTCAATGCGACATTCGAAAAATCGGATCCTGGACGTTTAGTGACGTGAGTAGATGGTGAACACCATGGCTGGAGGTTTTATGATACTCGTATAATATCTATTCTCAAATGATTAACTTCTTCCTGTTAAAACACACTTTGATTTATCAGGTAGAGATTTAAAACCAAAGAAGTTTTAGAAAGTTATAACGTGATTTTATTTTTTTACAGGTACTTGCTTCGTGGGGAACCAATCGAGCAAATCGTTGCTCGCTTTGGTCATCATACCCGAAGCAATCTGCTTACTGCTCGGCTGTTTGTTCCTGGCCTCGGGCCTTCGAGCTGTTCTCCAGCGACCGGCGCCCGTGCCAGCGCCCGCAGCGCTACTGAATTCGCCGCCGCAGCCACATACGGATCAAAGCCTGTTAAGATTGGGTGCTTTTGCAGCGCTTTATGCTGTACCGTCAACATGTATTTTGGCCACTTGGATATACGAGTACACATGGCGTGACGATTGGTTGGCAGCTCCCGTACCTTCAACTGAACCCTCCACGCAGCCGCGTCCAGCCTTCTGGGTGTTTTTGTTCCGTATATTCGCAACTCAAATTCTCGGCGTCATGGTCGCCGTTTGGATAGCGACGCCGCGCTTGAAAGCGCTTTGGAGGAGAATTTCTGGTCCCACGAAGCCAACACTGGCGAAATGTCCGGCGGGCCCCGCGCCTGCCCCATTGACATTGCAATGTTACAGCACTCATTCGCACTCTCTACCCCGACATACCCATAAGTATGCTACCTATCGGCCACCTCAACATCAATCGTACAGGAAACCGAGGCATTATCATTATTCGGCCGGTGAAACTATTCTATGACTGACGGGCTAACTGAATTTAATTTGGGCACAGTTTCTGTCAAAACGCATCGTATGATATTAAATATAATCTGTATGAAAATTTTACATACATATAAATTTTTTAAATATAATACAATGACAATATATGAATAAACAAGTGCCATCGAAATTAAGTCTGTTAATATTAGCATACGTAGATTTTTCGAAGCTGTGTTAGATCAATGTTGTGAGACCTTGTTGTGTAGATAAGAAAGTTTTAATGATGCGTCTATAGTGTATATAAAAATTTAAATTAAAACTAAATAATTCATAACGATATCGTATGAACAACAACAAAGAGGCCAATTTAAGTTCGCTTGTTTACAAAAAAATGAGAATTTGCTTTAATACAATAATTATGATGTATATCGTATCGTCGTATATTAACAAGGTGTGTTTGTTTGGGCGATTAACTTAAGTTTTGTACAAAACAGTATGTTGGTTCTCATAAGAGCCATGAAATTGTAAATAAAAACAAATATTGTATTAGTTCTAGTTCTTAAAATTATTTAATTGACAATTTTTTCAAGTGTACATTACGATGTCACTCCGCCACATTTAAGTATATTTTTGAAATAACATGTTTTGGAGTAAGGATGCGGCATATTTACCATATATTTTTTTAATTCTGTATTATTTTTACGGGATATAAATATATTACGGTAAACGTAATGTGTGCATCTTCAACTTGCTTAATTTGAAAGTCAAATTCAAATTAACAATTTGTATTTTCCTTTAATTAAGAATGTGCTTAAAATTGTTTAAACTTTCTTGAGACATTTTTAATAAACTAATTATGTAACGGCTTAACTACTTACTTATGTACCAACTAGGATCGAGCCCGCAGGAGGCCCTTCCTCGGGGTGAGTGGGACTGGGATTAGCTCGCGGTCGCGGCCCGTCTCGCACTCAAAGTGAACATTGTGTTTCTTTATTTTAGAGTAAATTGTAAGACGTAATAAATAATCAAGCAGAAACCCACCTCCCTTTTGCCAAAATAGTGACTAATGTACATAATAAAATATGTTGTAAATATTAGTTTTAAGTTGCGCATTTTGTACATATTATATAATAAATAATTCAGTTTTAAAGAAAATTTTTTTCAATGAAGTAGAAAACTCAAGTGAACCGATTTCGATTTTTCTTCTTCGTTCTTTTTTTTAATGCAACAGACTATTCGAATTTCCCTTTTTTAATTAATAATAATAATAATATTTCACACACGGCCACCTGATCCCAAACTAAGCAGAGCTTGTGCTATGGCAACCAGATAACTGATATACTACATATACTACTTTTCTTTTGTAAATACATACTTAAATAGATAAATTACACCCAGACTCAGGATAAACAGACATGTTCATGCACACAAATATTTGTCCTGGGTGGGAATCGAACCCACGACCTGCGGCGTGAAAAGCAAGTATCTTACAAACCACGCCATCCGGCCCGACTCATAGTTTTTGACTTATTTTTATATATTGGTAAAATACTGGGATTGTTTAAGACGAAAGAAAATTAAGTAAAATCAAAACAAAGGATAAATATTATTTTCACTTTGCAAATTGTCAATAGCGCCCGATCGTGTACAAACTTTCAAGGTTTCGCCATGCGCCACTTCCAGCGAGCGAGACGGAACGGGATGGCGGCGCCGACCGGTAGACAACGCCATCGAGGATGTTACACTGTGGGCGTGACGATCTCGCTAGCGTCGTGGTACCGGTTCGGTCAACCAAATAGGAGATTTCGGGATTTACTCTAGCGCATCATAAAATAAAGTATATATAAAAATGAATCCCTATTGCCCTTGGTGAAGGAAAACATCGTGAGAAAACCGGTATGTCATAGAACCACTAAATTCGAAGACATGTAACATCCACCCACCCACGCCGGGCCAGTGTGGTTGATTACAGACCCTTCCCTCTCTCGGAGAGGGGGCCTGTGTCCCTGCAATGGGAAATATTCTAAAAACGGCTGATTTATTATTATTATCATTATTTTACTATAGCAGTAAGCCCAAGTAAGCACTCAGGCCATAAGAACTATAGTGCTAAGTCTGTGAGTAAACCATTTTCCTAAATTCCTAGACCTTTTTGTAAAAACGCCTTTCGGACCTGTCAGAGGTCCGAAACTTTTCAGTACAAAGATATCGTAAAAACGCGAACGTGAGTATTATATAAATAGTTTGTTAATAATGTGTCACGATATTTTTTATAATTTTATTCCTACACCTATTATTTGCAGTAATTGACATTTGCTTAAGTCTGTGACACTTAGCTCTCTGGCTCTGCCTTATGATTGAAGTTTAGTTTTGTCTATGCTAGATAATGGTGGGTGGTCGGTTTTAAAAAATAATTCGTAACTTGTAAGAAATAAAAATAAAGTAGTATAATTATCCGTAATTTAAATACACCATAACATAATGTCTTCAATTACTCAGATATGCCGTCTGAGTAGTTACGTTGTAGGAAGTTATAAAACAGTTCTTCACACAAGGTAAATTATAGGTTATGACGCCTAATTTGTTATTGTTGATAATTACTTTTTTAAGTTCCAATATTTGTTAAAATTATAAAAGAAATTTGTGTGTGTGTTTTTCTTTTTTTTTACAATACCTCAATACTCTGTTAAAAATAGCGTCGATGCGTAATTTTATATATAAACTCAGTCTCCTTTACTGTGTTCAACTTGTTTCATTATTATGGTTTTGGATTTTACAGACCAAATTGGTTAAACGGTATACAAGTATGTACTTACACTAAGAAGTCAGCTGAAGAGAAATTGGGTATTGAAAAACCTAAAAGGCCTCTGACACCTTTTTTTAAATTTATGACACAAATGAGGCCAGCACTACTAGCTAAGAATCCTGGAATAACATCAAAAGAGACTATTGCATGGATTTCAAAACATTGGCAACAACTGGATAGTGAGGTCTATTATTGTATATTCTCTATTATTAATAAAATTGTACTCACCTTGCTTCTTATACTTCCATTAATCTATAGTATTCATAACACAGTACATTTTGGTAATAACCACCTTAATTATAACGAAGTAAAAGTTAAGTCCTTTGATTTAAGAGATAGAAATAGTATTAAATAGACTGCGACCAGATATATCCACATTGCGTGGCAATTTGATCTTGTATTAAATTTGAAGAACAGAAAGTCATGATATCTAATAGATTATGTTTATAGTCTATATATATTATATTAGATTATATATATATATATATATATATATAATATATTATATATATAATCTTCTAATAGAATAATACAAAATAAGACAGAGAAACTATTCATGTGAAGCCAGTAGTAAATTCTAACGATAATTGTAATTCCATGTTATAACATTGTCCATAACACTAGGCTTTATATTAAATTTATACAACTTTCAGACAAAGGCACAAATGGGGAAAGAATATGAAAAAGACCAGGAAGATTATAAAAAGATTAAGGAATTATATGAAGCATCACTGACTGAGCAACAAAAAGACGACATAAAAAGAGTAAAAGAGGAAATGGCTGTAGCAAAGGAGAAACGAAAATTAAAAGCTGTAGGTTATTGAAGTTAAATCAATAATATTTTAAGATGCAATTCAAAACTTCAAATATGTTCCTTTAATTTGAACTGCATTGAACAATCTTTGATATTTTTATCATAATTATTTTCGTAGAGTTTACTAAAAATGATCTTTTCAATTTTCAAGGGCACTACATATCCTGTGCAATATTTTCTTTTCTTTTTATAATTACAATTTGAAAAAAGACAACTTTTTTAGGCTTCTAACATTGACAATTACTTTTTATTAATATAATTACAGATTTTTTGTCTCTAGTTTTTTGTTTCATAGTTAAAATTTATCTAGCATGTCTTTAGTAATTAGCATATATTGCATGTTTCATCATAGGAATTAAAAGAGATGGGGAAACCAAAGAAACCAATGTCCTCATACTTCCTTTTCACACAAACGAAAAAAGATCTATTTCAAGGCAACAATATGAAAGAATACCAGGAAAAGATAAAAAGCGAGTGGTTGAAATTGGCTGAAAGTGAAAGAGTTAAGTATGAAAAACAAGCTCAAGTTCTCATGGACATATACAAGTAAGTTATAATTAACAGTATGCATCTTCTAATTGCAAACCACAATTTTTTAAACATTGGTCATGATGCTAGTCATTTATAAATGTAGAGGTACCATGATGGCCTTTGTTTTCTATTTGCTCTGTGGTCTCCAAATTCTCTATTGGAGTGGTTGAAGATGAGGCCTTGTTGTCTGAACTCTTTTTTCATAGTTTATCTAGTGAAGCAGTGATATGATTTAACTGTTTAAAGATTAGTGATCTCATTAGAAAATGTCAGACTGAATGTAGCTATTCTATTTTCAACATATAAATAAATACTCATTACATTTAACTGTAAGGTACCAATTTTGGTATAAATTGTATTTTATTTGGAGATCTCAGTTTTCCGAGATTCAATAGTCGCCTATTACTGGACGAAGGCCTCCTCAATTGATCGCCCTAAAGATTGGTCCCTTGTGCAATCATTATCTGCAGTTAAAGAAATAAAAACTTTACTATACAGATATAATGTATCAAATGTTACATTACAGAAAAGAGCTAGAAGCTTGGGAATTGAAAATGATTGCCATAGGACGTATGGATTTAGTACGCCAAAGGCAAGCGCGACAACCAAAGAAAGTAAGAGGTGTAAAGGAACAATAGGAATTCGGGTGCTCTGACGATTCTATCGACTTCAAAGAATTTGACAATAAGCAAAATGTATTAGAAGTAAAAATTATTGAGAAACATAGAAATAGATCCACAAGTCAATGTACAACACAAGAAATGGCACAAAGTGAACTATCGAATGGTACTCATAACGAAACACACAGCCCTATAAGTAATCCTAGTTATTTGACCACCAATCAACAACAATTTACTCTGAATGAAGTTTCAGAAAGTATTGATAAGCAAGCAAATAGTACTACAGAGACTAGTGAAAAATTAGAATCAAGCAATATTAATGATGTTAAACAAAGTAGGTCCTTAGATTGTCAGAGCACGGGTGAAACGAAAATCGAACCTCGGTCAAAAACTAAACGAAGTAAGAATATGATGGATAGTATTAAGAGCTTTTTTAAGTTTTAATATTTTTGCATTTGTAAATTAGCTCCTCATTTTTGTATATGATAGTTCATTAAATAAAATCATTATTAGAATGACATTCATTTAGTTGTTTGTTTTATTTTGATGTATTCCATCTTCATTTTTATAATCTGTAGTTTATTTATATGACCTTACTTAGGTATTACAGTTTTCTTGCACAGAAAATACTGAAGTTAATCCTATCTTACCAAAACACAACAATGTCTGACGATCAAAGTATTTTTATTTATTTGTTTTTTGGTCAAGTTCAGAATGTAATATATAGGTTTTACCTTAATCCCTTGGCAACTCATATCTGGGTTCCTTCAATAGCAGTTAAACACTACCAAAATAAATATATGGGCAAATACAAGCATGAGACCCATGCAACAAGGTATGTAATTCTACAAGGCATGTTTGAAAGCGAGAACCAAAAGTTATCCAATCATCATACCTTTTAACATTAGCAATCTATATTATACAATTTTACTTCACTTTATCTATGGTAAGTGATGTTTGCTGGTTTACAAAATATCCATCTTGATTTGAACCAAACTATTTATCCATTACTATTCAGGAAGTTAGACAAGCATTAGCAATACCGGTATCTTATTGCTAATTATTAAGTCCGATAAAATGGTTTTTCTACATTTATAAATTAACTTATATTTCAGAAACTGGTACTACAAGTAAAATCACTAAAAGACAAGGAAACTTTGTTACTTTTTTATTAGAATATTTTACAAAATATAATTTAAATGAAATCTATTTTGTGTTATTAATTATAGGTTTTGAGACATGAATTAGTGGCTTATATTGCTGCTACAAAGGTAGAGCATACCATTTTTGTTGAACATAGATGGACACATATGTTTTCTTAACTTTGCCCACTCCGTTTCGATTTAGGTGAATATAGTATGCATATAATTTAGTCATGAAATAATTTAACTAAATGTTTGTGTATAATGCTTTCATTTCAGCACAGCAACATAATAACAAAGGACACAGTCAGTACATGTATCACAGAGCAAAATTGATAATTCTCTTATGGAAGTAGGTGGCAAACAAGCAAACAGAGCACCTGATATTCAGTGACCACTGCCCTTAGGCATCTGCAACAAACTAATGAGTTGCAGTTGCATTGCCTACCTATAATGGACAGAGGAGTGGATGAACAGGAAAAAGAATATTACGATTTCCTATCCATATCATTTTTCTTCGCCGTCCCATCCTTTCCTTATTAAAAAAGGATGGGAAGAGGACTGTATTTGGGTTTCTGGTACCTCACTCATCAGATGAAACGCAGCTACTTCAACTCCACACCTGTCTCCTGTGAGGTTGTGGACTTTGCCGGTCGAGCCGGCCCATCCGTGCAAATTATTATTACAAGAATTATATTATGCTGATTAACAAAAACGATAATTTGACCAAAATATTTTTTTATACAAGAAACCTCACTGGTCTTTGTTGCACTAAAGTTGGTAACAAATGATAGATTAAAATTGACGGGAATTGTATTAACACAGGCTCGTCTCGCTCTCTCTGTGTGACAACCTACATGAAAGTGGATCAGTGGATACCTGACCTGGAGTCCAATGAAATCACAGCAGCGTTTTTGTGTACTGTACATAAAGTTTACGTCGTAAATTAATCAAACCATATTAACAGATGAGACCCAGTCAATGCAAATGTCTTGTTATTGTCCATGCACTATTTCTCTATAAAATGCTCTGTGATGTTAATGTAATTTACAATTAAAAATAGTAATTATACTATGACATTTATATAAATTTAATTAAAACTCGACTTACTGTGCAACAATAACATTTGGATTCTATGGGTATTAAAAATCTTTGGTACAAATTTACTGAGTTAATGCTTTTATAATTTGATTCATTACAGTAACAACAATTTTGCATTATACAATAAAAAGTAATTTTTAAAGCTAAATTTTTATTAAAAATGAAGTACAAACACCTTAGATTACATTAATTAGAAATTCTTATAAAATTTTCTTCATAATGCCCTTTTTGTCTATTAAGATTGCCCCAATTACAAGTATGGTAGACTTTAAATTAACAGCTCTGACATCTCATAACATTCCATAATATTAAAAGAATAATGTATCCACAACACAAGTATGGTTTTCAGTCAGGTTTAATTATAGTATTCATTAAAGTAACAATGAACAGCACACATAGCTTTTTATTCTAAAAGCAATGCTCGGTTAATTGCTTATGTCGAAGACGCCAAATGGCTGCCACAGGATGACATAGTTTAGATAAGACTCCCACAAAATAGAAGCACACTAGAGTCAAGTCACAGGATTGCAGGAGAAAGAGTCCACTGGTAAGAGACCAGTCTTTGTGGCAATTCTTGGAGAAAGTCTATGTCTAAAATCCAGTTCTATCTATGTAGATGTCCAAACATGACAAGAATATTCCCATACTCTGAGAATCAACCAGACCCAAAAACAAACATATTAATTTTGGGAGAGTAAGTGTAAGTGCTCTTGTTCATACTTTATATTTTCGTTGACATATTTATTTAATTATCAATAAATATGAATTCCTGTAATAAAGATATTAACATGTAACTAAGTTGTCAGAACTTGTTGTTTTAATGGTTATTCAAGGAATACATAAGATATGTGGTCCTTGCAGTCAAAAGCAAAGATACAATGTTAATACAGTTACAATGGTTTTATCAATTACTTTCCTCAAATATTAAGCTAATTATCTTATTATCAGAATAGTATTAAATTGTCAATACAAAAATATTCAACAGTTTAATCTGTGTATTAAATATGAAATGCAATATAGAATAAGAGCTAAGGGCAGGTTTACACCAGCCACAATTACTTATATTTTTAATATATGATCTAAAAATATAAAAACCCATGAAATCTTAAACATGCTATAAAACTGACACAAAAAGTGAATAAATGTTATCAAACCAGTAAAACCAATGGAATAGAATGACTACATACCACACAAAAGGAAATTATTACGAATAACAAAAATAAAAATGTTTATTAAAAAAATCTGAAGAAATTAACAGCAATGCTTTACAGTCTCTGAATATTCTCACATATTGAAGATAATGGAAGTCCATAAGTACATTTTGATCTATATAAATATACACAATATAGAACCAGTAACCGGTTAACTGGTTAGTCTCTTAACCGTTTAGTGATTCTGTGACTGTACAAATATTAAAACTAAAATGGCAATATGTGACTAAAATGCACACTTGTCACAAATTTTCTCTTTAAAGGCACAAGCAATAATAACTACTGGTTTACAAATTACAAAGTGCCCCAGAAAATAACAACTAATCATTATTTGTACAATGCATTCCTTCAGTAAAATAAATATTATACACATTGTAAATTATGTTGTAACATCTATTAATATGGTGTGAAATGATTGGATGCATATAGTTGTAAACAAAAACACACAAATATCTTGTGAAATTAGCATAACCAATTGTATAACATTTAAAATTAGTTTTACATTAGCTGCAGAAATTCCTTGTAATTGTAGAAGGGCATTGGCAATATTAGAACTACATTCCTTGCGAAAAAATAATAATTTCGTGACAACATATAAGGCTAATGGTAGAAAAAAATATGACTGTTCAAATTTAAAAATTGACATTCCATTAAGTATTTGAATTAATAATGATAATAAAACTATATCATATTTATTATCAACTAGTTTACCAATTAAGGAGGGGTCTTGTGATGGTGCATTCTCAGGTGTTGGTAGAAATGCTGTCAAGTCATTGAAGTCCTCCGCATTATTTTCATTTGTAAATGTTTCCAAATTACTGGCTGAGACTCCATTATTTACAAAACACATATTAACTGTATTAACCTCTGGTATAACGGGCTTATCAACAATCTCATCTATCACAGGAGTTCGAAGAGAATCTGAAAAGTATTGTTGAAACTATCATATCATATTTAAGTATGAATAGTAAGACAATTTCACAAAACATACCTCTACAACGTTCATCATTAATTTTTCCTGATATAAGTTGCAATCTATTGTGAGAATTTTCTAAAATTCTTTTTCTACGTGCCTCACGACGTGCTATTGCTGCATCAGCCATATTTGATTACTATTCAATTTTCAATTCAACTTTTTTTTATTAATTCGCCTATTGACAGCTTTTGTTGCCTGGTCGCCTGCTTAACATATAGATACAGAATTTTAGACATAGCGATAATTTTTGATTTCATGATCATGGCAGCAGTGATATTTTTTTGTACTATCAATGATACTATAAATTATCATTGGCGGTCATACAATGACGCCATACCAGAAGTCACAGAAGTGCTTCAAGCATTGGCAGATACTGCTGTAGACTTGCTGCCTTGCTGCAAATAGTTTTCATGTTCTCTCTGTAAATTTTACAATGTAAACATGTAAACCATTGTAAAATTTACCGTTTTCGATCACTCGCTTTGATTCTTATGCTCGTTTAACTGAAAAATAGTAAATCGTAAAATTTTAATTAGTTTGTTTCATAGTGAAGATTTGTATTTTAACGTTTATCTGTTATGTTTGAAAACAGTTGATTTTAGTAAAAACAATGTTCGCAATTGGGCAAAAAGAAAAAAAGATGTGCAAAATTATTCTACAAAGGATTTAAATTTTTGAAGATAAGATGTACAATAAAAAAAAGGAACATATGAGAGCAATTAAACATTCCTTATATTTATTTTATTAGTGTTTTTGTTAAGTTTCTAGTTTTATTGCTTCTCTAATTTTATTTATCATCAAAGAGTAAACGAGTTCTTATTTTGACCGGAAGCCGGTATTTGTATTGTCTGTTGGACGGCAACGCCGAGAAAAGGTTGTTGTTTGGCGCCTTTACGGGGCCGGTTGGATATTGTAAATTATTAGGCATTTATTTAAAAGCGAACTATAGTTCGCTATTAATATAAGATGGGTGACAAAGGCGATGGAGGTAATTTAAAAATTCACCTATGGCTGTGTTTATAAAATAAATGAACAATTTTAGTGACAGCTTACCTTTTGTTTTTTGGTTAACAGTAAACCAGCGTTATATTGTCATTTTTATGATTGTAGAAACCTTCGATGACGCAGTTGAAGAGAGAGTCATAAACGAAGAATATAAAATATGGAAAAAGAATACACCGTTCTTATACGACCTGGTGATGACCCATGCGCTGGAATGGCCCTCACTTACTGCTCAATGGCTCCCAGATGTCACCAGGCCAGAAGGAAAAGACTATTCAGTACACAGGTTGAATTATCAAAAAAATATTTTTGAATACTGGACTTTTTTATCCAATTAAATAAATGATACTTAATAACTTTACAAGATGTAAGAGAAGTATGCCAGTATTGTGTATAAAGTATTTCTGTAGTCTTATCAAATAATGTCTAACCTAACTCTGTGTCGTGAATGTGTGAGATATATTGTTTGTGTTTACTGCCTACTGTAGACAAATGTGTTAGACTTTAATATCTGGGAAGGGATTGGACGCCATTGAAAGGATTAAGAAAAGATACTTTCTTAACATTTCTCATATTCATATTTTTTCTAATATAATATTAATGTTCTATAATTTGCAGGTTAATCTTGGGCACTCACACATCTGATGAGCAGAATCATCTGCTGATTGCTAGTGTTCAGCTTCCAAATGAAGATGCACAGTTTGACGCAAGTCATTATGACAATGATAAAGGGGGTAAATAATAATATTAATGTATAATAAATAATATATTTATATCTTATTAAAAAAGAAGCGACTGCATACCACTTCTACAAATGATTGTCTCTACATGCTCTTATATTTGCAAATACTTTGTTTAGCCTCACCGCTACCTTACGTGTGCATGTCTCACATGTTGCTTGTGTATTTTTTCAATACCAATTACTTCTTGTTACTCAAACTTTAGAGTAAATGAAAATAAATAGTATATTACTACTGTTTTGTATATAAATAATTGATATAATTTTTCAAATATTCCAGAATTTGGTGGCTTTGGTTCTGTGTCTGGTAAAATAGACATAGAAATCAAAATCAACCATGAGGGAGAAGTAAACAGGGCGCGCTACATGCCTCAGAATCCCTGTGTCATTGCCACCAAGACACCTTCCTCAGATGTCCTTGTGTTTGACTACACTAAGCATCCATCAAAACCAGAGCCTTCAGGAGAGTGTCATCCCGACCTCAGGTAATTTTGTCGTTTTATTATTACTTAGTAAGATTTAAAATATTATACACGAATGTAATAAACTTATCCTAATGTTTTTACTAATTTTTTTAGATTGCGAGGACACCAAAAAGAAGGCTATGGTTTATCATGGAACCCTAACCTGAATGGTTACCTGCTATCTGCAAGGTAAGAATTTTTTCCATGAGAAAGAAGTAGTGATTTTGCAAGAACTCTCTTGTACTTTAGGTAAAAGTATTGATTTCAAGGGTAGACATTGGTCTCGCCAAGAGGCAAATGGAGGAGTGCTCCGTTCTACTAACACCGTTAACATTGTCAAAATATGCTTCGTCCAGCGAAGTTTAAAAAAGAAACGAAAGAAAAAAGTAACCTGTACCAGCACTGCCGCCTCAAGTTAAAGTTTGAGTGGTCTCTGTTCACCTAACATACTATTCTACGGGCAATCAGTGAAAAATCTCTACCAAATGCAAAATAAAGTTACTGCCCCGGAGTTTAATCTGCAACCCAAAACAATTGTTTCAGTGATGACCACACAATTTGCCTGTGGGACATCAACGCCACTCCTAAGGAGGGGCGCGTGATTGAAGCTAAATCTGTGTTCACGGGGCACACTGCGGTGGTAGAGGATGTTGCGTGGCATCTACTACATGAATCTCTATTTGGCTCTGTAGCAGATGACCAAAAACTGATGATCTGGGACACCAGGTACCTTCATTATTATTCTTTTCATGTCAATACATACATTTTACAGAGAAACAAATATTGCACCCAAGCTATAGTACTTTTCATATAGGCTATATATAAAAGTAGTAAATTAGCTGACCTGACACCAACATCTCTCAACTCTGTCTATTACTGCATTAAAATTGTTGCCTAGTTTAAAAGATCTAAAGGAACAGACAATGAAAGTGACTTTGTTTTATACTATGTAATAAAGATGAGAAACATTTTAAACTATGAGTCTGATAAAATCCTCTAGAAACAGTGGTAGAACCCACAACATCTTTTGCATGAATAGCTTGACTGGTAAAATGTCACAATCTCAGAGAAGACAGGTAATAAGTAGTAGTATAGATATTGTTTGAAGAGTGTGATGCCGGAGTCCATTAAAGTTAGGCAAATCATGTGCAACTCATTAGTTTTTTGCAGATGCTGATGAGCAGTCACTTATTGATTTCCACTTTTTCTCGCCTGCTAACTCACCAGATGTCTAGAATTTGCATCAGTGCGACATCCTAGCATTACCATACATGTAATATTGGGATATTAATGCCATTATTTAATTGTAAATTATACAGGTGTAACAACACATCAAAACCTTCCCACACGGTGGATGCGCACACCGCGGAGGTTAACTGCCTGAGCTTCAATCCCTACTCTGAGTTCATCCTAGCCACTGGCAGCGCTGATAAGACAGTAAAAAACATTGAAACTTTGTTCTTTTTCATATGTTTTGGTTATTCCTTTTCCTTTTGTTAACATAGTCAAAACTTGTTATATATAAAGTGTGTAATTTTATAAATAAGGTGTAAACTTTAGGGAAAAGAGTAAAAATAATCATTTTAGAGTTATAGTAGAGTATTATTTATTCTTGGCTAATGAATGAAAGCTTTAAATCTAATCTACTCTAAAAACTTCTACTTTTGTCTGCCCCCAATACTTTTGTCTTTAAACATGGTAGTGAATTAATTGCAATTGATTTTTTAAATCATGCAGGATGACAGAAAGTTAGTTTTCAGTTATGGATTATGTATATCTATGTAAATAGTTTTTTATTCTATGAATATTTGGAAGCTATGTAAATTCTGATTTTCGACATGAAAATATCTAAATAAGTTACATTATGCAGGTAGCGCTTTGGGACCTGCGCAATCTGAAGTTGAAACTGCACTCGTTTGAGTCGCACAAGGACGAGATCTTTCAGGTGCAGTGGTCACCGCACAACGAGACTATACTCGCTAGCAGTGGCACAGACAGAAGGTATGATTCCTTATTGATACATCACTAGCATAAGGGTGAGTGAACTTGAAATAATTATAGTGTCTGTCAGTCTCCACACAACTCCACCAATATCGCTTATTGTGCGTGTGGGCTCCCGATCTCCGGGAGTGATCCCTGCAAGCCGCGATATTTAACCCTGTAATAAGACACTGTGTGGTAGTGCACTAAGACCTGGGTCGCTGTTTCTTCACCCTCCATGCTCTACATAAAGGAAAGTCCATAATATCTACGTTAAACTAATGTTTATTAACCTGTTAGCGCCGCCACGACTGTCTTGATTTGTGATTTCTCATTCTTAAGATGTCATAAAAGACGAATGATGGGAGAATTTTATTACTGCTCTATGGTTAACATCCCTGTGGGGTAAAATTCTTAGAGGTGGCTTGCTCTCATCTGTTATTTTTTTAATATTGATGTTCATAGATAAAGCAAATACCAAATAACCCTTTATCTGTTAGCCTAATGACTGTCAGACTATGCAGACTATGAGTTTCTACTGTCAGAGTATATAAGTACAGTTATTTGGTGTTTATGAACATGGTACAATCAAGAGCATGTAGACTAATAATTCGGGATGATGCACAGGCTGTAAGGGCTATGATGCGCAGCTCACAAATCGGTGCTTAACTGACTGCTTGGATCTACTAGCAGTCTATATTAGTGTACTATTTCAGATTGCATGTGTGGGATCTATCAAAAATCGGGGAGGAGCAGACCGCCGAGGACGCGGAGGACGGCCCGCCCGAGTTGCTCTTCATCCACGGAGGACATACCGCCAAGATATCAGACTTCTCGTGGAATCCAAACGAGCCCTGGGTCATATGTTCTGTTTCCGAAGATAATATTATGCAGGTAAGATGTAGTTTATTCCATGATTTTAAAATGTCTAAAATGTTTTCAGATATTTCTACCTTCTGACATTATTGAATAACTCATCAATACCGATTCATTGTTGTCACATAAATTTTAACATTGGTTGCAACTAGCAAAATCTGTTGCATCTGTAGGCCATCTCAAAACAGTGACATAGCACAACCTGATCCTTTTTCTGTTTATCTTCTCTGTCCATTAAAGGTAGGCAATGCATCTGCAACCTATTAGCTTGTTGGGTTGCTTTGGGTAGCGGTCACTTGCTATCGGGCGAAGCACATGCTCTTTTTCTAGTTAATTCTATTGAAAAAAAAGATCTTTGTATAAAATGATTGAGCCTTGAAATTGACCTTTTGATTTCATTTTCTTTCTTTTTAGTGACTGTCTTTGATGTAGTGGTAAAACGTATTTATTAATTCTATGGCTGCAGGTGTGGCAGATGGCAGAGAACATTTACAACGACGAGGAGCCGGAGACGCCAGCCTCGGAGCTCGAGTCCGGCGTCAACGTGAACCACGGCTGAGTCCCGGTCCAGCACACTCTCCCCTCACAACCTTACACACGGCCATCGGTACAACTAGGCTAGACCACAGAGATCAGACCGTAGCCAGTGCTGAAAACCTAGATGTCATATGTAGGTAGGTCCCAAACAGCCCTGAAATTAACACTATCGGACATAGTTATAAAACAATGGCTTCTAATCCAGTATTCCTTTATATTTGAATTGTACGTATGATTCCCTACAATTTTACTCCAGTGATAGCAAACCATTATTTTTTTACTAGGTTCTCAAAAGGATAGGAGTTATTTTATATTTTTAGTTAAATAAATAATAACTAGGTAATAAATGGGTTTATGTCAGTGTTGTCGAATCGAAATCGTATCCAATTTGAATATATCTTAAAATAAAAAGTTGCTATAATGTCTATTCGAAGGAGGGAAGAGAGTGGCAGGATTTCGATTTCACTTACAAAAATTGGTTTGTTGGTTCTTTATAATTAATCATTCGTCAAATTTATCAACAACATTAGTTCAATCTGATTAATTGTTGATAACATTATCGAACAGATTGCTATTTAACGTCGGGTGGGATTGCCGTCAGGCACCACTTCATTCATTATAAAAAAAAATATTGACAACCTCCTCCTTTCTGAAGTTTGATAAAAAAGTACAACCTGTCCCGTCTTTGCTCGTATAGATAGACAAAAAAGCCTTTTTATTACTCTCTCGTCCCGTCTTCGCTCGATATAGGTTCATATTGGTGGAAGAATTTTTTAAATCGGTTCAGTAGTTTTTGATTTTATCCGGAACAGATTATCAAATCTCTTAATCACTGAATAACCAGTAATTCGCAACGTTTTTTTCTATTTAGTTCCGCTTTTAAAGTTTTCAAAATTTTCCCACGTTATGGGGTCGACACAATATCACCGTAGTCCGTACTGTACACGTTGTGTCTATGGTAAAGCCGGCCGCCTGGCTGACGTCGACAGTCTTCGCGAATAAATCATAATATTTAATTATCTCATTTATTCATGCATAAGTACATCTTTCAATATTGGTAATAATAAAAAAGCCTAATTTGTACTAATATATGTTTCATTTCTAAAATTTTGCGCCGTACAGTGGTTGAGAACCGCTATGTATATACATATATAAAAGGCGATGTATATTTGTATGTTGCCTAAAGATTCTGAAGCGGCTGGACCGATTTCGATATAATTTTCAGGAAATATTCATATCAGCCTAGCGTGTGTTCTGGCGATGTTTGATAGCAATCTGATCAACATAATTAGTACTACCCGGGCGAAGCCGGGGCGGATCACTAGTATATAATATATACGTTATAACTCAACAATAATAATTCCATGTTATTTGTTACATATCTATTTATCTATGTAATACCGCTAGCTGTATGGTGTTCTGAACGGTTGGGACCAATGTGTGCTCGGTCGAAATCTCATGTTTCAAGGTTCCTCTGAAATGAAGCATTTTATTATGTATGTAGAACATCGTGGGATTATGATATTCTGTTGTCTACGAACAGCTAAGCGAGGTCATTCGGGGCGAGCCTCGCAGTTTCCAACATTGTCGGCCGTGTGAGTCAATTCTATGTTAATTTATTTCTTGTACCACGCCACCATAGATTTCTCGTCGTACGTCGACGTAAGTTAGTGCGTCGTTCAGTGATGCGACTGATTTTTTTTTAATTGTAATATTACTTCAATAATGGTATGTATTTGTAAGCTCTGCTAAATATTATAATTAAAGACTATCGTAATATGACGTGTTTTATTTTACAAAGCTTTTATTACTACTAAAATGCCTAATACCTGTGTAAAAAACACGAGGCGGGATGAAGTGCGTTTTTTAACACGCTTTTATGTAACGGAATCTTTGAACGTGATTTTCAAAATGTCCAATTAATATTAAACTCCGCAAACTATCAAGGACCGATGACAATGCAATATGCAGCAAATCCGTTGCCAATCTTTAATTAACAGAAGAGGGGACAAGGTAGACAGGTAAAGGATGTTTTCTTATCCTATCCATCTCCTCCCCGTCCGGTCCTCTTCCCTTTCCCATCCCATCCATATAAGGAAACGACGACAAAGACTGAAATTAGGTTTCCGGGACCACACCTATCAGATGACACGCAGAAGCATACTTCTACTTCACGCCTGTCTTCTGTGAGATCGAGGCATTTCTTCGGTCGAGCCGGCCCGTTCATGCAGCAGATGTTGCGGCCTCTACCATAAATAGAATTACACTATTATGTATCACAGACTTAGACTAAATGATCGAGACCTTGGAAGTGAAAGGATCATCAAAGGAATTCCTTGGAAGTTACGACTGTATGTCGTTCACTTTTAGATTTCGTGAACTAAGTCCTTTGCTGTACATCGCATCAATTCTGAAATATAGTGTAGGATAGTGCGAGTGCACTCAGCAGGCTTGCATTTTGTCGTTATGTTAATAATACATCATATACTTGTAATACACTTCTATATATCTAATTGAATTACAAAAAAATATACTAGATGGATATGTATGAACAAAAATTAAACTCCAATCTTGTCTGAAAAGAGTTTTGGTAGTTTCTGCCAACATTCGTAGTAAGTCGCGTCTAGCTTCTGACAGGTATGCAGACCCCACCTTGTGATTGCCATGCTGAGAGATGATTCGAACATAAATGCCTGGAAATGTATTAAATAAATTATTTGTTGACCCTTTTATCCCCGCGTTGAGTCTACGTTCCTGATCTACATCCAAAGTGCCCAATGTCAGTCACTTTTGTGGGATACCTGGGTCTTGTCAAGGCAGCTAACATAAGAGCACAGACGATGTACGGCAATTATTTCATCTCGTTTTTTAATAATATTTACTACCGTCAACAAAATGGATGCCCTGATTCACAATATAAGCTATTAACGATGTGTCGATTTTTTTTGAAGATAGGTCTCTTAGTGTCCCATCCAGTAGACTCCTGAAATCTTTACCTGGTCCACTGCCGACCTCTTGGGAGCTCTTGTACACCCCCATTTTACATTACAATAATTTTGACAAAAATAATAAACAATTACTATTATTTAAAAAAAATGCAAACCTGGGTTCCAACTGCGATTTTCTGGGGTACCAATTGTGCGTTAGATGCGCCTTCGAAGCATTGAGCGTCGGGTCCGTGCGGCGTCATCATAGAGTGCAGCGAGGCGCCGCCCGCCAGGAACCCGTTCTCCTTTGCCTCGTACGAGCCAAGGATAAGGCCCATGAACTCGCTCATACAGTTACCTAAAGACAAAAAATAAAGAAAAATGAAGAGAAAGTGTCTTTACCTCTGATTTCGCCATTAGTGTATACAATCGAGCATAAATCAGGGGCTTCATCGTCTCATAATGGTCCAAATAAGTTCTCATTAAATGTGGATATCCTAAATTGTGACCAAACAATAGTGTTACACATGTTAAAAGTTTACCTCGGATAGTACAATCGACCAGTACGCCGTGACGGTCTTACTAGCGTCACGTCCCTTCTACTCACCGACTGCCTTGTATTGTATGATTTTATATTTGTTATTGTTTATTAGAAATTCGAATATTCTCTGTAATGTTTTCGAATCTGTCAAATTATTTTTTATTAAATAGTTATAAGGTCTTTTAGTTGAAATGAAATATTTCGAGACTTATTTGTATAATGTGATTTAAGAAATTAAATTTGGCATGTACTACCATATAGCAATGATTCGTGCCCCAATAGGTTTTTCATAGGTCTTTTCCACGTCTGGTCTACTAGGCGCTTGCCAAATGTTCAGTAGTTGATTGGATAAGCGTCTAAACGTAATATACAATATGTATACTAAAAATATCTTACGGTGATAATACGGAGGTCTAAACGTGTTTTCCTGCACCGACCACCGCGGCGGGAAGATGACGAAGTCAGCGATCGCCACGCCCGGCCTCGTGGACGGACAAGTTAGCACGGTGAATATAGACGGGTCCTGTAAAACAAAACATATTAACAATCAATAACTAGTGTATAATAATAAATTCGTATATATAGCCCTGAAGAATAATCAGTTTTGCAATATCATTTTTTAGTCTTTTCAGAAAGTGGTAGATGAGTCCCACGTCGAATCGAATCGAAGGAGACAAAAACTAAGATTAGAGCTGCGGCACCTCACTTATGAGACGAAACGCAGAATATTTCTATTTCACGGGTGTCTTCTGTGAGGTCGTGGTATTTCACCATTTGTGCAACAGATGTTGTTGCGGGTTCCATCACTGTTAAACACTTTCTGGCCCTTAGAATGACAGAATCACAATTTATTATAGGTGAAAAATAGGACTCTAGTGCATTGGATTTAGAATATGTTTATTTAGGTTTTTGTTTACAGTAGCAATGTTTGTTTTCTCTGGACGAATTCAAGTGTTCCTTATACGTTGAGGTCGTCTCGTTAATTTTTTCTCCAAGATGATGACAAGTTTAAGTTTAATCTTTAGGTATATTATAAATCAAACTTCGATACTTACACAGTGGTCGAATGACACAGAGTTGATGACCACGAATTTGCTCAGATCGTATTTATAGGGCACGTAGTTCCCATGCCAGGCCACCACGTCGAACGGCGAATGGTTTTGTACAGCTTCGAAAAGTGCGCCTTGGTATTTGTTTATTATTGTAAAGCCTGTTTCAAAAATATCAAACACCTATCAATCATTGGACGGGACGAAATACAAAGATATAGAATTGGATAAGGTCGTGCGCTTTGTATGATTGTATGTATGAACGTGGGCATATTGTACGTTTTAGACGTTATATCTAATAAGGCAGCAAAAAACAACAGTACAAGTATTGAAAGTACGGAATATTTTTATGCAATTCTTGTATTACGTTAGCTATTTACGTTATGGTAGGTGATTGGTGTACCTGGTATGTCCTCGTCGTGGTAATAAGCAACGGGCGTCAGAAAGTCTCGAGGGTTCGCTAAACCATTTGCTCCAATAGGCCCCAAATCGGGCAGCTTGAAGTGGCCATCGAACACCTCTAGAATGTAACCCCTGTAATAAAAATGTAGCATACGCATTTTTTTACCCACTGAGACGGGGTGAGACAAAACAGCAAATTCTACTACTACTACTTTTAATAAAGCGTATACGAAGATTAAAATCGCTTTATTTGAACGCGCTAGTAAAAAATTGTTTCGCTCGAACGGGTGTGTAAAAATGTTTATTTATTTATTTTATAATGTTACACCAACAAGATGGAACACTGACATAGACAATTGGATACACATACTTAGTTAACAGGCATGGCGAGTGCCATCTCAATTATAGGTGCAAACTACAGTGCGATCAATTCAACGACGAAAAAAACTTAAGACTATTTGTGAACAAAAAAGCAGAAAAATAAACAACAAAAACTAAACGACAGATAACTACAATGATAATAATAGCATCTAAATATCAAAAATATGAAGTGAAAAACAAAACAAAAAAAAGAACAATATGAAGTTAATTAAAAGCTTCATGTACATATTTTTTAAATTTAAGATATTCGTTTTCGCAACATTTACAAACTCATCAGATTGTTTAGGGGATCATTAACATTAAGAGGTGAATGTAAGCCCAAGTTTGTTCGCGCTGCCTTAGTGACGAATGGGTTATACTTTTTATATCTAGGTAATCTTAAAGGTACAGAGATAGTTAATTGTGATGTGTGTGATTGTAATGTTCGAGGTATGTCAACAACTAAAAGGTAGAGATTAGTAGTTCTAGGGTACAATGTCTTATGCAACTTACCGGCTAGGTCCGTCAACTTCGACGGCGAATCTCATTCCGAGCTGGATAACAGCTATCTCGTTGGGAGATATCTTCATGATACCGAATTCCGTAGTAATCTTCAGGTTACCTTGTTGCGGTACTACATGAAGAATACGATATTATTACATGCTTCTCCTCTACGGAAATACCTAAATGCGGATCACGTGAGGCGTTTTAATCCAATTGGAAGAATCAAGATAGGCATGTTCCAGTAACTGAAGATGTAGTCAGTTACTTATTTTTTATGGAATAAGGGGCCAAATGAATGAGCGGCACCTGATGATAAGTGCCCGCTGCTACCCGTAGATATCCGCAACAAGATGACTTGTCAAAGTTTTGTCAGCCTTTATAGGACAGAGAAAGGGGAAAGATGAAAAGGATTATAATATAATTAACCTATAAGTAGGTCGCCATCGCTGCTGTAGAACGCCCTGTTGTCCATAGAGGTGTTGCAGAGGTAGACATGTACAGCGAGGCCGTGTCGCGCGCGCGCGTCCCCTGCGCCGCACACCGTATGCAGCCCGGCCACGAAGTCTACTTTCTGATCTGGGGGCGGGATGTCGAAGGGGAGCCAGCGGGACTGTTCAACGAAATATATGACATCTTTCTCCACATTGCTTTTTTTAAAGGCGCTTATTGTGCAATTTAATTACTCTCTATTTCGCATGCAAATTAATTCAATCAAGTTTATTGTTGTTCATACGAGTAGGCAGAAGTTACCTGCCTACTAATCACCTACTATTCTAGTTTTATAATATTATAACTTAGTATTGACATGCGAATATGACTTGAACCAGTAACTTCTTTAAGATCAGTAAAAAGGCATTATGTCTGGTACCATGTCAAAAAGGAAGTTTTTAAATCTATGCATTTTCTAGTCGTATTCGTTTCTGTTCATTTGAAGTTAAGCGTTCATAATACTTGGCTAAAAGATCTACCTGATTAGGATCCGGTTCCGCTTCATCCCACTTTTGAGTGAGATATTTAGCGACATCCGACTTCTGGAATGGCTGGTGGACGACGGATGGACGGATTCTATAACAAAATACATGTAACACTGACTCTAACCGTGGGTTTCCGGCGTATAAACTTGTCGCTATACAAGGTTTCATACTCTTTTTTGTTTCGTATCAGGCGCCTATTGAGAACCTACCCTATTGAGAACTCTATACCTATTATTATAAGATTTTTTTCTATCTATGTGTGGATTTCATAAAAAGATCTCCGGTGAAGCGAGGTAATTTACAAAACAAATAAGCGAAGATTTTGTTCCCAAGCAGATTAGTTATAATATGTAACTTACAAAATTAGAACATATTATCAGTATAGTGCTTCAAGTCTAGAAATAGTCTTCTTTTGACAATAAATACTCCAGGGCTATATAACAATGTGCAACACGTCCTACATAAGGGTTTATAATATTTAATAATTATGTGTTTACCCTCAGGTGAACCACTAACTCTTTTGCCGCCTTCTTACTAAATAAATTAACCCGACTGACTGCATGACACTCCGGGAACAGTAGAACTCGAATGAAACCTCACTCTTCAAAATCACAATGGTACATAATTACATAGCTGCAAAAACACATTACCCTCCTGTCTCTATCAAAGAGGAAACTCTCCTCCCTGTCTCTAAACAAGATACATTGAAACTTAACGGATTCTCAAACAGTTCCCCAAAAACGAAGCAATATACGATGAAGGTACATACTAATATAAGTAATTAATGTATTATGTAATACTGGCTGAAATAGGACGATACATGTCGAAGAAGACATAATAGGTACATACATAATGGTACATTTCTCTACAATTATATTTTTTAAAAGAAATTGTTTGCAAATTTATAGGCTGATTCTAACCTACATCATTTTGAATTACCTACAAATTAAAATGGCGTAAGTATTTAATGCGTTTACATACGTGCGAAGTGTTATATCTCTTACATTTCATTTAATTCAAATTCAAGGTACCTGTAGAGCCAGGAACGTTTGTTGTCAGTCCTGGGCGCGGTGAAGGCGGATCCGGACAGTTGTTCAGCGTAGAGGCCGTACGGACAGCGCTGCGGGGAGTTCTGACCGGCCGGCAGCGCGCCGGGGCGACGCGGGTCCTCCGAGCTGAACTCAGACCCGAACCCTGATAGATACTAACACAAACAAAAATAATTATCGACCAGCGATCGTTCTACACATATACTTCATGGTGTTAGAACATATAGTTATAGCTATTTGATGACATGGTTTTGTTTGCAAGCAGTGCGGTCCCTCCATTCAAATGTTGGTATCGCAATGGCGCACTGCCGACGAATTGCTATGTGTAGTAAAACAACAAATGAACAAATGTCAAAGAGAAAAACTAGGAGATGGGTTAATATAACGATAACAGGTTTTCCTCGACAGAGCCCCTTGAGCGGAAAAGTATAACAAGCTCTTGGAATGGAAATATTAATAAAAGTGGAAAATGAAGAAGTACGCGGCCCAATCACTTCCCGTTCTATGGGTTTATCAATGATCATTTAACTTCTGTCGAGATATTCTTACTATTAAGAACCAAGCATTGAAAATACATTTCATATTTAAACAGAAAAATACTCCTTGAATTCCAATTAATTTATTTAAAAACAAACATGTTATTGCCAAAATAAATGTTTTTAATGACCCCACTGATAAAATTATCTTTTTTGTGAAAAACAAACTGCTTATAAATATTATACAAATAAACGTTCAAAGATAAAACGACTCTGATTTCATTTTATAATACTACGCAATTACTTACTTTCAATTCCGTCATCGTGTAGTCTGATGGCTTGAGGAGACTTATCTCTGCGGAGAGATGTAGGATACTGACGCTATCGCGAGCGACTGCAGGTATGCTAATGTATCCAGTTTGTTTGTATTCACGACAAGCTATCAACGGATCAGGTTATTCGACGCAATTAAATAACACCCGTATGTCGCCCTTTATAATAATTTAAGGGACGGTGTAAAAGTGACATTTATTACTCTTGTCGTCTCTCAGCTTCATAGGTCTTAAATATATAATATTTGGTTAACCTTAGACTGGGTTCACACCTATGTGAAGTCGACACACTATGTACTTCTCATCTATATCCTCCTTTGTTAGTTATCATATCTGAATTACATCATTTTCACATAATACATCCATATTTTCTTCGGTCTTCCACCACCCTTGTGACTATCAACGTTCAGTATCATTACTTCCCGCGTTATATGCCTTTCATCTATCCACGTAACTTGCTCATTATATAAGTAATAATAGTAATTTTAAATTAGCACCGAGACGTTCACCGCTCAGCTTGGTGCTGTTTATAATATAACAATATCAATAAATAATTTATGTGATTATTCAATGTATTGTAAACATGTTATGATCCAGTCAATTGTCCTTCAGTTTTATGGAATTTAATATAAACATCTATTTATGTACATTTGAAAAAGTAACAAATATAAAAAACGCTGCTCACTGTGAGAAAGAAGATGAGATGCCACTAGATGCCTAAATACCTATAATTTGTTCCACATAACCGTTACACTGCCGGAAATTAAGCATTTATTGTCATCTCCGTTTTTTTCAGAGCAAAAGATACCATTTACATTTATACCATGAGTTACGACCATTTCATGAAATGGTCACTTCTGTCATATGGCCACGACACATACACATAGCACTTAATACACAATTTCACTTTATCTCACGATGAAAGTGTGTATGTTTGTTTATTTACAAATTCCATCTTAATGTGGAACAATATATACTTGTTATTCAACATTGCTAGATTAAAATGAAGTTATTTATAATACCTACTGCGTTCATCGCGTAAGGGACTGCAAGACTGCCCTATATCACATGATAAAGACTTTATTCTAAGAGGAACGATTTAGTAAGCGAAGTTAATCTCTCATTTCTGTTTGCGAGCCTCTTCCGGTAAATAGATAAAGGTTCTGAGTTTACCAATAAATATCCAACGCATGTCGGGCACTTATTGTAAAAAGGAATTACACAGGAAATTATCACTTACAGTACAAAATTAAAAGATAAAGCATTCTAGAAAGATATACATGGTATTAGTCATGGAATCTCGCCTATGCAACATTTCGAGTCGGTGGGAACAGGTTACACTGTCGGTTTGTGTTTACGTTGCGTATTTAAATTAAACTGGTTTCGATCTATATTAAAATATTTTACTCCAATGAAGTTGTTTTCCATAAAATAGTTAAAAATTATTGTGAAATAGCATCCATTCAATCCGTCCCATACAGGTTACTAGTTGTAATTTAAAATAAGGAGCTTGATAAATTACAAATAAATACAAAGGCGATATTGCGTATGCGTAGATGTGTGAATATAGAAGTGCGAGGTGTACTAGGACCGTAAGATGGAAATAATAATCTCTGAAGACCCATATAGGTTACGGGCGTGATGTTTGAACAACGTAATTAAACTAGTTTTTATGTGAACAGTAGCAGGTAAAGAATTTTTCCAGAATCTTATTATGAAAAGTTATTTAGAATGTATGCTCTTGTTTTGTCATATAAGAGCAAAGTGCACCAAGATCATACTAGTACAATATCGTGCATTGAACTGAAGGAGCAATACACCATACATTCTCTCCACAAAACATTTCGAAGGTCTCACGCCTGCGCAGAAAGGTGTAAATTTCAAACTTAACTAATTTACCTTCGCGTGAATTAAGCATATAACAGAGCGGAAAATAAGAAATGAACGCGTGCAAACCCGCGGGCAACTGCTAGTAACAGTATAAAAATCACCAGTAGTGGTCTCTACATTGTCGAGGAACCACAATATTAAGTAAGAAAAGGGCCAGAAGTCAAACGAAAGAACAAAGCGTATGTGAAGTTCATATATTCAAGTATGGAATTGTAATTGAGTACAGTTGCTTGTAAAACCGACGCGACTAATATCTACATGGAATATACAATGTAACATGTTACAATATACAAAATAACATGGCAAATGTTACAACGTGTAGATTAGACTGGTTTTGGCAACAAGTTACATACAAAACGTATGTTTGTGATTGGAAATAATTGCAACATTTACTGTAATCAAATGTAACACGCATCATGTAATTTTGTAACAATAAGTTTATATTTGCCTCTACAATATATTGTAAGTTATTAACATTTATTATTGTTCTTATTAATACCTCACACGCTACAAATTGAGATAATAAAAATTATTACTTCAATAAGAATGGTGATAATTATATAAATACAGGCAAGGAACATATAAACAAAGCCTTTGGGTCGTAAGTAACAATATCATATTTTTTTAAAGATTTTTTGATAAACCGATTTTATTTGAAAGCTTGAAATATATCGATAAATTTGAAAAAATCACGTGTCTATTATTCGTAGAATGTAAACATAATAATTAGTTGATAAATACCGCTATAGTTTATCTCCATATAAGGAACAATAAAACACAATTTGTAAACATTGAAAGCTACAAAACATCGACAAAAATTATTATGCTTAAACAATAACATACACAACACTAATCACAGACGCCGAAACAACGTACCGAAGCACTTAACACACAAACATCATATACATTGTGCACTAATCGATCTAGCCTGGGATTTTGAGGTCATTTAAAGTGCAAAAACAAACCCGCAAGATATTTTGTGGATAACATGTTAAAGAATTATTGAATCACATAACACAGATGCAGTTCTCAGCCACTTTTTAGATTAATTACTTCTAAAACAAAAAAACATGTAACAAGGGCAGTATAAATCAATAAGAAGCTATATAAAATAAATGTTATTTTGCAATAATGAACTAACCTTTATAAAAAGGTCTTAAAATTAATTTCGTTTATATTTTTTAAAAGTATAAATAAATACAACAAATTACTAATTTACTTTTGTAGTAAATGAAAATGTATAATAAACATAAAAAAATGTTTATTCATTTAAATTAATATACTTTATCGACAAATTTCGAGTAGCACAATTGTAATTGTCACAAAATCCCATACTAAAGCAAACAAGGTCCACATTAATAATACTATCATTATATTATAAAAACACCACGTCTTTAATCATATTTTTTCTAAAATTCATCAGCTAATTTAATTTAATATAAATTAAAATAAATAAATAATCACTGAGATACAATTAATTTTGTTCGTACAAAATAAAATTTCACCATCTATCGCGTAAAGCACCTCAGAAGAAAGTTCCATAAATTAGAACACATTGTAAATATACCATTATTTTTGAATTTATATATTTTTTTCTAGTTGTAATATCCATGTATTTAAAATAAACAGAGTATTTAAGTACACACATACAACTATTTAATTAAATCGTAAAAAAAGTATAAAAAACAATTATTTTTGATTCTTAATGTTATTCAACTATTATGCAAAAAGTGATAGTAAAGGTCA
Organism: Papilio elwesi; assembly: GCA_029849275.1. NCBI lineage: Eukaryota > Metazoa > Arthropoda > Insecta > Lepidoptera > Papilionidae > Papilio > Papilio elwesi. The sequence goes on along the minus strand of CM056701.1, from coordinate 6,437,752 downwards.
AGGTTATGATTGATTTACCAAATTGAACCTTAACACAAGGGCTTAAGGTCCGGCTTCTGAGGCACTCGATTCAATACAATCTATCCTAACCATACATTAATATCACATGGCCCTTACAATAGCCCGAGAATACAAATACACGATACTGGTATAGCTTATTGATTTTTATAGTACGAAAATGAGAGTAAAATAATTGTTCTAAACTTAATATACAAAATATCAACTTGGACGACGCAAGCTAACATTATATGTGTTCGATTTTAGCTAACTAAAGGTTTCACATTTTTACAATCTCAATCATAGAATGAAATTTTTATTATTGACGATCGTTTATCAGATGATACAAAAAAAACGTAAAAAGAATTAAAACTACGGTTAAAGCTATTGAAGATCCGATAAAAAAAAATCGACCACACATAACGTTAACCTTATAAACCAGACCACAACACGAGAGACAATGCTTTTGGTCCAGCCCAATGCATTTAGTCTTTACTTATTGCGGTTATTATCCCCCCCCTCTCCTACCTGATAACAATCTACTCAAACAAGCCAACAATCCAAAAAATATAGTCATCAAAATATTATAGACTCGTTCATATAGCGTACATATTTATAACATGATTTCTCGTCCAGTCCGACATATTTTTCATGTTATATTGATTTCTCAGTCCGCTTTATCTACTGAACGGGCCTATTATATTAAAACATCTATAGTCAATTATAAAAAACAACGAAACCATTAAAATTAGCTTTAAAACGATAAAGCTACAAAAGGCTCCGCAAAAAATCATTGTATCGTATAATATCAATTTTAAAATTCTTCAAGCCAAGCCAGCCACGGATCACTCGAAGCAGTCTTATTGCTTCAAAACTTTCGAGTGAACATGTTCTTATTGTCCGTCCCTTTTTTTCACCATTTTAAAAACGACCAAATTGCTTTAAAGAGGTGCTCAGAGATAGATATAAGTAGACTGTAATGACTTTTAGAATCAACAAGTCTTATATTTCATTCGAGGTCTCTATTGAAGACGAAATCCCTACCCGTTTGACTATTGTTATATTTATATCCAATATAACTTACGTATCAGAATCACTCAAAACAATAAAGCATTATAAATATATACAAGATTAAAACTTAATAGATAGCTACCTAGTTATTATTTAAGGACCTTTGCACATAATACGTAGTAGATACGTACCGTACGCTACAAGTATACGAACGTATACCCCGTACGAAAGTACCCGTCTTATGTACGAACACCCTAAATCAGTTGTTGTTTGCGACTACGTGGAATACATGTTACACACCATTTAAATACTACTACTATAGAAAAATACAAGTAAATTAATGGATACTTATTCGATAGTAACAGTCTACGCGTTGCCGAGATCATTTATAGGGCATCAAAGGTAACCAATATATTTTCAAAGAGAAATATATGTCACTATCATTCAATACACATATAATGCTAATTATGTATGTTGGATATTTAAGAAAGTATTATCCTTGTATACACTCAATTGTAAATAGCTAATGCGATTATAACTTCATCATAATTTTAAATATATTATTGGATTTGGATTTACATATTTAAATGGATTTACTTTCTGGCCTAACTGCTCTAAAATAGCAACCAATTAATCGATGCTAATTTGTAATTTATTAAACATTTTATATCCCTTACACACGGGGTATTTTCCTAAACCATAGACTTTGATTTCATTTAACAAATGCCTATCACAAATCACACAAAACAATAATAAATAATATTGGGGACACATACACAAGAATATAAATAAATTGTGATTATTAATTCATTTTGTTTTCTAAATAACTCGCACATTAGTTTTTACAATAATAGAAAATTATTTAATGGATTATTGTGACCTAACGCTACGAAAATGTTTCAACCGCCTATCTAAATATACGCAGCCGGACTTTATATGGCTGCCGTTATTAATATACTACACTACATTTATTATTATTTTTATTATTAATATTCAATTAAGCAGAAGTTACAACGAAATTGCACAAATTAAAAAAAAATATTTGTAATCTATGGTATATTCACACAGATGTCAAATTTTTATATTTAGCATATTAAGTTAAATATTTCTGCCGTTCATTCGTCCGCAATGACAAAGGGTGGTCACCCATCATAATTGGCACAAACCTCAGTAATTAATTCTTACTAAAGAATCCAGAAAGCAAACTTCATGGTGACAATTTGTTTGAAATTCAAACTACGACTGTTACAAGTCGGACTCTAAGCAATTATTCACTGTCCAATACTCTTTACTTTTTTATAATACTGATATTATGTTCATTATGCCGGGAGTTACATTTTTAATAGAAATGTAAACGAAACGTAGTACTTTTAAAATTAGTCGGATTATAAGAGTATTATTAGGCCTCTTCTATATTGTATTATAATTCGTAACCTGTGCAATTCCGTTTAACGATTAAATAATTAAACTGAATTGTGCTCAACACTTGACCTCTGTTTAACAGGGGCTTGGCATCTAATATATGTATATAGTCACTATATTGGTAATAGCGATTTTGTTCCGTCTGTTAGGAACATATTGCGCCATGTTAGAAGCATCATAGTGTCATAATTTTCCCTCAGGAAATATTTGTCATTGTTAGGGATTAAGCATGCGTACCGCGCTGTGCGTATTCTTCGCACGTATTGCAGGTTCAAGGTCAGATCATATAATGTATCGATATTTTACATCAAGTTATTTCAAGGAACAGCACTTTTTTATGTGTACCAGCTACCTGCGATCAAAAATACACTAGATCAAAGGTAACAGACTTAAAAACGGCAAGTGAAATAAGAACACAAATAAAAGTGTGGTCTTATTAGAGTTCTTTACGGTCCAATCACATTCAAGGATTTTTGTGACTATTGCAATTTGAGCCCTGAAAAATAACGGCAAAAAGTTGAATCTCTAAACGGCCACTGAGTACGGTAATAATATACAGAAATAAGGTTGGTTATAACAAAATGTTTCTGTATGTATATAATATTACTAGGACAGTGTGGCGCAGCTCCTAATATAAACTGGTGACCCCGTTCTACCTATATAATCCATAGTAATTGCAAACCAATTTTTTGTGCTGTTGTTTTAAGTTTAGTATGTGACGTTTAATCTAGTGTATTTTTGATTGAACCTAGATTTGTGTAGATACCAGAGGGGAGCAGAAGTCAAATATCTTTCTTCGACTTCAATTTGCTTTGACATCAATCAATCAGAATATTCAAGTAATGTTTATTCCCTGTCTGTCATTTCTTGTATATTTGCTAGCGGACGTATTTTGTTTGTTATGTACCACTTTTCGTTGTACATTAATTATACATGCCTCATGTACCTGTGTTTTCTTGTACACATTTCAATCAAAACCACCACGGTTATAACGACTTTTCGGTTTTAGCGACGTAACACTTGTCCCTTTAATTTAAAGTATACTTTAAAATGAATAGGGTTATAGGGGATCCGACTATAACGACGTTTTTGGGTTTAATGAATTTGCATGTTTGTGTGGATATTGCAATCCAAAGTTCATTCATAGAATCATTAAACTTTCTTATATTATGTTTACATCACAAACAGTCAGCAGTTGTCATAGGACGCTATTGTTTATGAATTGTAGGTAAGTAGACTTAGATAATATTAAGCCAGTCCCTTCTTTCTTTCTTGGATATTACGACTTATAGCTGTAGCGACTTACTTACAGTGACCCCTTCATAGTCGTTATAGCTGTTATCCACTGTCAATGCGTAAGGGTCTCGCTTAACTGGTACAATAAAAGTGTTTCGTGTGTTACTGTTGTGCGGGGAGCATGTGCGCCCACGCGGTCTCGTACTTGGCGTGCGCGACGCTGCACGCTGACTTGCACGCCTCCACCACGCTCAGGGGGAACGGCTCGCTCTACAAATAAGGATTGTTAATGTTGATGCCTTAAATTCAAATATGATATCTCATACAGCTTTAACAATTTTTACTGAATGCTGTACTAGTCCCCACTTTAATGTGTAAAGTAAGAGCTGGGTTTGGCAGGAAAAGCATGCTAGTAGAGTCAATGCCGTTGAGATGCGATCCTTAAGAAGTATGTTAGGCGTGACTTCGTATAATAAGGGAAAAGTGTGGCTTAAAAGTGGATATTGTGACTAGAATTGAGAAACATATTCTTCGGTGGTTCGGACAAGTTGAAAGGATGAATAAATAGAGAGTAAAAAGACAAATTTATGTTGCAAAAGTGAGTGGCAGGATTAGCAGGAAACGACCCTGGAGAACTTACATGGATCAGATCAGTGAGGATCGCGCCTAATTAAAATCCATGATCTGTGCCTACATCTCTAGGTTACGGGCGTAATGTTTATTTATTTATACGGGTTTAACTAACGTGCATCGAAACATTGGTGGACCAAATTCATGAATTTGTTGAATAGAAGAGAACCCATGGCTGGCCAAAGTTTCAAACTTTTTTACACCACGCACCAACAACGCATGAGTTCAATGTATGTCCTCGTCTTCTTGAACATCGAAGAGGATATCATTATCCAACAAATGGTGTACTCACTGTGAGGGAACAGTAGGCGTGCTCAAGTGCCGCTATGAGCCGCTCGAGCTCCGCGCCGCTCGCCAGCACCAGCGCCAGCCCCGCGCCCCGCTCGCGCGCCTCGCACACGCTCCACTCCTGCGCAATCAATCATTATTGAACTGATGGCCTTCTTCCATAACAAAGAGCATAAACAAACGGATGTCTTACCGCGAGTCACCATTTCTACCTATAGTTCGTTCCACATCAAGATGTAATTTTTCTAAAAAATGGCCTTTTCCTTAGACTTGATCAACAACCGTAAAATCCAAAACATTTTCGAAAAACTATATTTTCTCACATTAAAACATTAGCTATACAATTATACAATTTGTTTGTTTGTTATGTCTATGTATGAACAAACTATCCACCCGTGTGAGACAACACGATTCCCGCACGAGACAAGTCAACAGTGTTATTCGGTGCGCACGCTTTAAATCAGACTGCTGATTGGTTTAAAACATATTTTTACAAACTCACTAACTACGACAAGTATAATAAACCAAGCTGATTATTATACAATTAATATAAAAAACCTTGAGGTACTTAAATCAATTAATTATGATAGCTTACGGTCTTACCAGACAGCACCAATTCTCGTCGGTATCAGGAATTTTAAACGCCGTAAGATTTTTGATGGAGCCGCAAGCCAGTATCTCAATGTCCGTTCTCATATCTTCTATGTACTCTGCAAATGAAATATATTGGTAAGAATAGCGACCAAATTCATTGAATAAATGATATGATACTGGATGAGTAACCCTTAAACTGCAACGAAGGAAGGAAAGGACAACAATATAGTTCTAACAGTGGTAGAACCCGCAACAATAACATCTTTTGCACGAATGGGCCGGCTCGACCGATGAAATACCACCACGTCACAGAAGACGGGCGTGAAGTAGAAGTATTCTGCGATTCGTCTCATGAGTGACGTTCCGGAGGTCTAATTGTAGTTCTCTTCCCCCTCCTACCCTTTTGTAATAAGGAAAGGATGGGAAGGAGAAGATGATTTGACGGATAAGGAGGGGATGGGCAGGGAATGGAAATATCATTTTTTCTGTTTGTCTTTTGTCCATAAAGGTAGGCAACGCCTCTGCAACTCATTAGCTTGTTGCGAATGCCTATGGGTAGCGGTACTTGTTTCCAGGTGACGTTTTTTCGTTTGTCACTTTATGATATAAAAAAAAACAATATAGTCTTCGATCGACAATACGCTATGGCACTGTTGGCAACTGATTGTTTTGTAACTTTATATATTTATGATACATCAAATGTTATAGATTCTATATAAATGAATTATTATTGTATTATTATTTGCTTCGACCTGGACAGTATCATGAGGTCACAGTATACCAGTCTGAGTTAAGGTTCATGATTGAGATGCTGCAGGTCTCATCTATCCCCTATAGGCTTCCTTCTTTAGTTCGATTTTCAGTCAGGTAATGATAACTAAACTAAAGCTTTCATTTTGAGGTTCATTTTTTACATTTGTTGGCTAATAAGTTATAACATAATTTTTATTAGTAAATATTATGAACCTTTTGTTACATTATCTTTATAACTTTGTTGCAATGTCACATTTATTATACATAATTATAGCGGCAATAAACTCATTATCTGTTTGTCGTTAAGTTTACAAAATACACAGTACTGAAGCGATTCGATGATTCAAGGTACATACTGCGAAACGTAAGATCGTGGGTTCGACTCCGACATTTTCGTGAATCATAGATTGTAGAGGGTACCTTTAAGCAAGGCGTCGGAGCCTCTGTCCTTAAGGTACGCGGCCGCTCCGGCGATGAAGGCGGCATCGAGTGTGTCGCGCACGCTGACCACCTCGTGCGGCGTCACCAGCACAGTACACGCCGGGGGCGGCCCCCCTGCGCGCGGATCTGTCTTCTTTGCACCATCCTTCTCTTCTAACGCCTGTAATTATGAAATCTACATTCATAAACAGGATAACAGAGGTATAGATTAAAAATTGGTTGTGTTCACTGATTTCAAAACGTATTTCATGCATAGCCATATTTGATCAAATAAGGCTACCCCATTTTGTCAAACGGCGTGCCTTTTCTTAGTATGGAGAGCCGCCGATAACCTAACCGTTAGGACATTCTACTTTGTGGCTACATCTACCTATTTTTTCTAAAACAGTCAAGAGGTGGGTCCCAAATTGGAAATGTTTGTTAGATGGGTCGAAGCCAAGTCAACTTTGGGAACCGTTGTGTTAGATCGTATGTTCAGTCACCAGGCTCTCTGGGTTACCTGCGCAGCATGCAGCAACAGTGACTGGAGCCACGACGACGCCGTCGGGTCGTCGGGGGCCGCCAGCAACAGCCGGCTGGAGTCGCCGAGCGCGATCTCGAAGCAGTGGGGTCGACGAGACGAGTCTACGTGCCGTCTGACCCCCACTACCGAGCGTAGCGCGATGTTGTGCGGCAACGGAGACGTACCGTCCGGCGAATGTGAACCCCAGTGGAGTACGCCAGCTCTGGAGACATAAGATCAGAGAGATAAGTGATAATGTAATCACCACTACAAGCATATATCCTTTACTCGAAGGATGCGTTGCCAGCGTTGTGCGGGAGGGTGACTGGAAAAGATAAAGGAAAAGAAAGGGTAATAACACGGGAAGTGGTAGGGGATGGGATACCGTGGCACTGTTTTCATCTTTACTAATATAATGAGAAAAGATTTGATTGTTTGCTTTCTCCTGATAAACTACCGAAACGATTTTAAAAAATCTTTCATTAATAGAAATCTCTTATCAGCGGGTAGTCTAGAATATACACTTTGTTTTGCCCGTCTTTCTGTGATCTTACAAAAACTTTGTATTAATATGTGTTGACAATTCCATAGTTTAAGCAGTAATATGTACCTTAATTAACGAGTTTTATATTTTAATGGTCTCATTCGCATGTCATGTCCACACACACAGATGAACGCCGGTGCACACACACGCACACGCCGGTGTGAACACATCATTATTTTTATAAGACGTCTTATCATGTCAGTTTTTATAACATTCATTTATTATGGACATTCACCTCGACACTAGCATAAAGTCATTGAATTATTTATTTTATATACTGTCATTGTATTCGGTACAAAAGGTTAACTGCGATTTGACCTAACTATAAAAAATAATAAATGCAGTTGAATATTTGTATGTACTATCAAAATTGAAAGTATGTGATTCACAAAATAATACAACTATTCCTAACTTTCATCCAGGATATTTATTAAGACCCAAATATCTCTTAAAATGTCAATTAAAAGATAACAAAATAATTTTCTTTCAGAATGTGTAAAGTTTACCTCAGTAAAAAGTAGCTTGGTTCGAATCGCTTGCTCTTGTCAGTCCTGCACATTAGGTAGCCCTCCAGGGGCGGTGCGAACGCCCCCGGCGCTTCTATGAGCCTATCGCCCGCGTCGCCCGAACACGCCCGCCCGTAGTACAAGATCTCTGGCATCTAAAAATTCACACATAAAACATATTGTATTTTCCAATATCAGAGAGTAGTACGTATTTTCAAGCCGTCATTGCTCCGGCCTGGATGGATCCAGAAAGGTGAATTCTTGGGATGTTCTAGATACTTATTAAATGTACCAAGTGTCAATTATCGGTTTCAGATTTATTGACATCTCAAATACGCCGATTTCATCACACATTGACTGACTCACAATCCGTCATTCGACTATTGTCCTGATCAATCTCCTGGCATAAGCTTTACCTTACTTTCAATGCTTAAAAAATGTAAAATTCAATATTACATTTAGTAAAATTTTATTGAAAAAATGTTTCATGTTTTACACGTTGAAATAAGTACTTAAGAGATTAAACAGGTAAAAATACTCTTTGAATCAATAGTCTGCGTACACCAAAAAAGAAAACACCACGTTAAAGCTTAACATATCATACTTTTTTTATTTAAGCAAGTTTAACATTTGTTTTGGACTGACAGTAAACATATTGTAGAGCCTGGCTAGTGAAAGTTCATATTGAAAAAGCGAGGACAACTTAAAAAAATTCAGTAAGGCAACGCCATTTTTAAAAGGAATACTTAGAACTACCTCTTACAACATGGAGCTTTTCCAGTATCAACTTTCATTAGTCAGATTATAAATATCGCAGTATAAAGTAAAATAACAAAAGATATCTAGTTTTACGACACGATTCTATTTGGAGGGCCCTGGGGCGGTCTCCGTTACATTGACCCGAACTACGAGGTCACGATTCACGATATGGCAACACTGCACGCCCAACTAATTGATCTCAAACTTTCCACTCTCTGACTCTGTACCGACTAGTAAAAAAACAGTTTTTTCACAAAGTCGAATACACACGTTTGTCCGCATTATAAAATGCAGAATTAACAACACAGCTATTAATAAATACGACTGTAGATTTACAGGTTTTAAATTAAAAAAAAGTGTATTACAAACTTTTTTTAGCAACTCCTAGTTATTTTCTACTTTCTACAGGATTTCGGCTATTAGCGTTTGAGACAATGCTGCACGGAACTAGGTCATTTTGCTCAGTTTGTACTATGATTGAAAATTCTACTGTGGGTGTACATCAATCACTTCGAAAGCAACAAAGCGATGACTTATATTGAGTTAGGGTCCTTGACTCTATAGCGTTCCGAATCAAAAACACGTAGCCCCTAACGCAAGATAGTAGAGATCTTCAGGGTCGGTTTCAGGGGAAGAGCCGCAACATTTTAAAAGCGCTGCGTGTCTATTCGGCATTTAATTTCCACGCTATGAGCCCTTACTGGTGTCCACTGGAAGGCGAGGGGACACCAGGGGCCCGATCTTTGCGGCGATCAATGGTCCCTCCGACCAAAAATAAACGAGTTTTGGCTGAAGAGAGAGATATATCACTTACATCAATACTACGGAAATCTATGTAATACTCGGCCACATAACATAATATCAAAGTACAATGATGAAAAAATGAACACGTAGAGAGTCTCCGAGGCTAATTAACAGCTTCATCACTCGCTCCAATGAGTACGCGTAGTAATTAAAAATCCGGGACAGAACCGCATTTCTATAATCTTGTGGTCGCTTTATGATATAAAACAAAAGACTTAATATTAGATAAATAATCCAATCTTATCTTACGCAGAATAGAAGAATTCTTAGAATTCATATAATTATTTTTGTAATTGAGCTCCATGATTGCAATTAATTCGGTTAATGCACCTAGTATGTAGGGTAAATCGTAGACATCGAGTGAGTCAACACTTACTCAGAGAACAAGGAAATATTCCAGGCGGCAAGTTAGCGCTCCGTTCTAATATTACACTTGAATAATAATTCTATTTACGGTGTTTTCTTGGCAAGTATTTAAGACGGAGATACGTTACGTCATTTCTTTTTCTTCATATACTCAAGATATATGTTTTTTGTCTCTGATCTTAGTTCCGGAATATCCGTACGCATTTTATGCGTGAGCGAGATGTACATACTCGAGAGGGAGCATATATAGAGAAATAACATGTCTCCCGTCTATTGCGTCGGCTGCAGACGCAGACAGATTTATTGCATTTTACGCAGAGATGCAGCGCGTCAATACGCGATGTTATATTAAGTCGTAGTACAATTACTACGACTTAATATAACATCAGAATAGCGGTGTTTTCCGCAGTCATCGTTCATTGTCTCTAACAATTAAATAAAAAAAAATGATAACTGACTAAAACAAAATCAGTTAACGACAAAAAAGAGGAAAAATACAGATATTTTTAACAGATATATTTCAACAGTGGTAGAGCCCGCCTCAATAACATCTGTTGCACGAGTGGCCCGGCTCGACCTGTGAAATGCCACGACCTCACAGAAGACGGGAGTGAAGTAGAAGTATTCTGCGCTCCTCTGGTGAGTGAGGGTACCAAAAACCTAATTCTACTCCATTTCCCATCCTTTCCATTTAACATCAGGTGAACCGCTTGCATGTCTAAACTAATATAATACAATGGAAGAGTTTCTGTGAACGAGCTAATCCGTCAAATAAATTCTTTTCGCATTTAACAGTCTCACTATGTTATCATACAAGAAGCGCTACGACCCTTGGGAGCCGAGCAAAAAAAGCTACACTATGAGACAATGTATAGAAACATGTAATCAGAAATCGTTCAAGTAAACGGCGAGGCAAGTAAAACCGCGGGCTGCAACTAGTATAAAACAAAACCACAGTTTACTATACAGTCAGAGTTATTAAGTAACATTACAAAAGTCTACATACATGTATTCTACATAAATGAAAATGAATGTATAAACTTGTCTACGAGACAGATTGAGATTGCCGAGTCTTTAGAAAAGATGGATGAGGAAATACACACTAAAAAAAAATTAACTTGTTAAGTTTGTAATGGCATTCTTGGCGTGATATCTTGACAGACAAAGCTTTCGTGTTTTTATATCGTACCTTGTACATACAGATATTTCAGATAAAAAGAAATAAGAGAGATATCGTGTTGGTCCAAGCCAGATGTCATGATAAGCGTGCTCAAATCTGTTACGGATGTGGCCGTCAAAGGCATTCGTTACGCTTTCATTTTCGTAGATTTTGTACGATAATGCTATTTAGAATGTTAATTAACATATAGTTTTTAGAACGCTACAAACAGATATAAGAAAAGACAAAATTACAATTTAAGTGTTGGTACAAAACAATATTTTTTAAATCTACTATACTATGTATTAGTGATGTATTTGACCACACCTTGCCATCCAGAGCCAACAGGATAGTGGTCATGTGAAAGAACGTACTGACGTCTTTTATATTAATACTATTATATATCGTTATATTGGTACATTGATAATTTGTTAATCTCCATGCGCTCTTCTGAGTTATGGGTATGCATTACATATTTATTTATCTGAGCTAGTTTGTAGATGTATGAGATGAGAGATTTCAACATATACAACATATACAGTGAATCTTGAATAAATCCCGGCCGGTTGAGAACTTATTGATAGTTACAATGACTTTCCAACACTTTTTCATTAAAACTCTGTTATTGAGGATTTTCATACCTTTGTAACTGACACTTGTTAGATTTCTTCGATGTTTACCTTCACAATTGGGACTTTGTAGCTTAATATCGGTGGGGAAATTTATCAGAGAAGTTATGACGCGATTGTTTACAAACAATCCCTTCCAAGGTAAATATACTTTGTTTATCAGTACTAGTACTTGTTAAGAGTTTGTACGATAAACGAATAGGAACCTCTATAAATTAGAACTGTTTATTAAGGAAAGTGGGTAAATGAAAACCCTCAAGTGAAATAGGTCCGACCAGATTTCACTGTAATATCAATGTAGGAGAAGTGAAGAAACCTAAAATATATGTGAATTCAATAATAAGTCCCTAAATTAAATTAAACTGAAATAATTGTTTTCGAATTTTGCCCACTAGACGATCACTAATAAAACAATCTGCTTACCCGTTTCTCGTGTCGTTTCCTAGTAACAGCAGCAACGAGTTGGCGGCAACTCAGCGGCAGCATGGCGGGAGGGCGGGCTACGCGGAGCGGCGACGTACGCGCGCTCCACTCCAGTGACGACGCTAAGCGAGCCCCCAGGGAGCCCTCGGCAGTTACCACGGAACAAGCTATGTTACCAGCTATGTCTATTACTTGGATATACTGCGCTCCTGGACCGACCTGCGACGGAAATTATTAGTCTATATGTATAAAAGTTTATTCTTCGCATTGGAGGAATGATTTGGTTGTAGTTGATTCCTGTTCCAGGTTCAATCCCTTCCTTTTCTTTACCCATTCCTTCTAACAAGCAAAAGTTAATTTACATATAAAGCCGACATGACACTGGAAGAATATGAATCTAATGATACCTCTCAACTGTTAAAAATCGGTTAAATCATTTAGTCTACAGGAAGTCGCAATGGAACGCAAATAAATACATACAAATATACTCCCGAAAAACATTAACCTCGTTTCTAAATCCATAACTGATAGTTTGCGAATGTTGATGGGATTGAATAAAACTTAAAAAATATGCCATTAGATATTCTAATTAATCTTCTACTTACTGCAATAGCATCTAATTCGTTATGCGGCAGCCTGCACAGGAGTTCGTATTCCGTGCCGCCGGGCTTGAGATCCGCCACGTACAGCGCGTAATCCGTGATGAACACTAACAGAGGTGTCCATGACCCATCCTCCATGTTGTAAGCTGACTGCACTTTCATCATCTACAATAAATATAAGTATTATCATACATTTATATGGATCTTACGTTTTTTCGGAGAAGATAACAACAGACTAAGTCTGTAGACTCGCATAAAATATTATTTTACTTAATAATTTTAACCCCAATTCGTTATAAAGATAGTATAATATAGTAGACTGCTACTTCTTTTCCACAACTCACAAATAACTAAGCGCATAATATGCGTATGGGACATGCTTAAAGATTGCTAGAAATGTCAATTTTTACAATTGTGTAAGAAACCTAGTGAGCTAAGACTTAATTCTAAAAATAAAGACATTGACAGGCAGTGCAGCACAACAGCTGTATAAATGTAGCTTACTGCCTCTAGTAAGCTACATTATTTTTCCACTATGATTGGTTCTTATATAACCATCTTCATCAGTGGCTCCAATGGGCAAATTGATAAAAGATGGCGGCGCGCACCGAAATAGTATTATGGCCATAGACATCTGTCATGGTAGCAGCTAAGAACAACATCATACTCAAATTGATTAAAAGAATGATGCGGATGAACTGGCCCGCAAAGGTTCTGGTAGCCGAGATATCGACCTTGCCTATCGTTTCCCTGCCACCGGGATATTTATTGCCGCTGGTAATGGGGAAAAGCTAATGCAATCTTAACTGCGAACTTTGAAACAACTTAAATGACTGCAGACAAGCGCAAGAGCCTTTACCAAGAATATACAGGCGAATTTTAAGTAGGTTACTTCGTCTGAGCAAATCATCCGAAAAGTTCTGACGGCTATTTGTTTAACATACATATAATTGACAGTTCTCTATGGAAGTGAAGAAAACGGCGTCCCGCGTTACGACACGGTTAAATACCTCCCCCGGAGATCGCACGCAACATTAAGGGGTTGCTTGATTTCTTCGGAGAGCTAGGCTGGTTGGATTGATCTTTGTCCCGCCCACAGGCAAAATATGCGCTAGCCGTGGAGTTACGAAAAATAGGCCGTTTAATAGTACGTATAGTACTTTAATAAAAATTAGATACTATAGATACTATACTACTAATGGATTCCCGAGGAGGGTTGAGGCGTGAGGCGTCAGGCAGGTGGCCGGCCGTAAAAACTGTTGCTAAAATCTATACAGTATGGACATGAGTGGGAAAAAGCCAGGGAGATAGGCTCATTTTTTGTTTCATTTCAAATGAAAATAAAAATTATAAATCTCTTAACTTACCCTATTCAATGTTTCATTAGGGAAGGAAAATAGCTGCAGCCTCAGTTTCTCGCTGCATTCAATGGCTACATTGTCCTCGAAGCTGTCAAAGTACGACGGCTCGTCAGCTGTCAGCAAGCGCACGGAAAGCCTTTTGTTCTCCACCACCTCTTTGTCTATGAGACGCGACATCCTTTCAGCCGACATGGGGAATGTCTCTGACACATTTTTAAAAGGGAATATGATACTTGGAAACTCTTTCTCCATACGTAATTTGAATTGAAAGAACTTATTGTTTCTAATTTTGAGTTCAAGATCCTTCTTTTGACAAACATTTTTCAGGTATCTGTTAAGTAGAGCTGATTTATTGGATTGAAGCTTTTGGTTGCTCGGACTATCGAAATACTCTTCGTTAAAATCATCAGCTCCTTTCAATGTTGAATTGTCAGTATTGGAACAGTTGTCACTATTGGCTTGAGTTGTATCATCAGTTTTTTGAATGGTAGATGTAAATTTACGACTGTACCTATTTACGTTTTGTTTCTTTGGTGAGGACAAGTGCTTTGATACACCATTCTTTTGCTCAGTCTCATCTTGAACATTTCTGTTAAATTGCCTCTTAGGTGTTGACGTTTTACTAGATGTGTCCCCATCACTTTGTTTCATATTTATATCAGTCTTACTAGCACTTGTGACAATTTCCATCACTGGTGTGGTCTCTGGTATGGGAACAAATGTTTCTTTGGGTGCGTCAAATGCTGTTTGAAATGTATCATGCACATAGCTGTATGATACACCTTTGTGTTCATATACTGTGCTTTCACAGTTAACCACATACTTGCTCAAAGGTGGGAATGCATCAGCTTTGTTGACAAGCTTTTTATCAGTTTGCACTTTCATATCCAATGTAAGTTTGTGACGAGGAGAACCTTCATTTGGAGTTCTATCTCCAGTAACAGAATTTTTAGAATTATTTGGTATTTGTTTAGGCTTTTCTTCAATGTGTTGTTGACTGAGATTGATTTCGACAAAATCCTCATCATCATCAATTTGGAAACCAGAATCTAGACTTTTAGATAAATTTTTGTTTTGATTAACATCACATGGTAGAGCTTCAACAACATTGTTGATCTCAAAACTGGTTTCTGGAAGACCCTTTTCAGGTGTGAAATTAAAATTAAAATTTCTATAAAAATTCTTGAGAGAGTCTAAGATGTTGTTTGCATCTAATAAACTCAAAACTTTATTATTTTGTTTTCTCTCTTCCACAACATTGGTTGTTATGTAACGCTTCTTCTTCAGCACAGACTTCACTGTTATAGGACTTTGTGACACTTCTAATGGTTTTTTCATCCGGTCATGGCTTTGGTCTATATCAGCTTCGGAAAAATATGTTTTCCTCATGAATGCAACATGGCCATTATTAGAAAATTCATCACATGAATATGACTTTTGAGTTTTCTCGCATTTCCTATGCACGGGTGATGTTTCAGTTTTATTGGAATGTGAAGAGGAGGAGTCACTTGATGATGATTCAGAGTCACAACTAAAATTTGAATCAGAACTATTAGAATCACAACCATATAACTTTCCATTTTGCTGTGTTACATTATTATTGTCTTTATCTTTATTACTTGGATTGACATTGCTCAATTCACGAGTTTGACAGTATTCAAATATACCACTTCTATCATGTTTAGAATCACCATAACCAAGTATATCAGACATTGTTTGTTGAGCAACATCAGCTGCAAATTTGGGGGCTTGGTCACCCGAGGCACACCATGAAAACCTATCATTTGCAACAGTATTCTTTTGTCTAAATCTATCACAGTGTGAGCTATCAGGTCTATATGATATAAAACCTCGCTCAATATGAATGTTATCAGTTTTAGTATTATTAAGAATGTCTTCATGGAATGAAACACGTTTCTTCTGTGAACTAGGTCCACTTTGTGACTTCTTTCTACATCTTCTTCTATATACTATATCTTCAGATAATGACTTCTTTGGTTCAGTGGTTCTCAAGGCTGGCTTTCTTACTTCTTCAGTACTGACTTTTTCACTTTCTAAGGCTTTTAAAACAACATCGGGTAAATTTTCATATATTGGTGTTTTTTTTGTTGTTTCAACTAGTAATTCAGGAACCATGTCATCACCACAACCTGCATTTTGGTTATCTATATCACTTCGTGTCATGAGACTGCTAGTGGTGCTCCTGATCATGTCTTGTGAACATGAAGGTAATGCATCATAAAGACTATCGCAAGACAATTCCTCTGCTCCAACAAGACTATGAGTCATAAGCGCTTGACTTGTGGCTTCGGAAGCTTCGCTATCGAGACACTGAACACCCGAATCTCCGGGAGTATCAGCTAAACTACTAGTTGTACTTGACATCAAATGAGAGTTCCCTTGCAAACAGAGATCCGTAGGTTTTCCAGAGCACTCATCCTCTTCCTCCATTTTTGTATACGGGATTGTATCCGCACCACTTCTATGTATCACTGTCGCAATAACAGTGTCGTCAGGTTTATGACGACGTTTGATTTTATCGATCTCATTGCCTTTTATTTCAATAGCTCTTTCGGTCGACATGACTGCTTGTGATGATTAGCGACAATTTCCAAGAATTGTTGGTATGGTTATCTTTATTATGATATAATCTCATTAATTACGACACACATTTTGTATTTCATTTTACATAATTCACATTAAATTAGGTACAAGTGGGACGAACACAAGCTGCACAAAGCAGCCATTTCATTTTTATACCATTTTGACATTTACTGTTAGCGTTTTGAAACCAGCCTGCTCTTGGATTACCAGTTTATTATTTTTTTAATTGTCATTGTAATATTCTTAGAATCCTTATTTTCTGTAGCTTTAAAGACGATCAAGTGGTTTCTGATTTAATAAAAGAAAATGCGGTGGTACATTATGTTACACATTTTTCCTGTATTCATTTTCACGCTTGTCGATAAACTAAATAAATAGATAGCCTATTCCTTGACGCTCAAAAAATAAACGTCAAATATTTGAAATTCGCGAGTCCAATTTATAGGTTAGAGGTACTTCAAAATATGGTATTTTATATCTATATCCTTGTTGTTCTTATGTGAATAAACATGGGATTACTCCAAAAGGTAGTGGTTTTAGCGTTAGTGTTATTTGCAAATTCTATTATAAGCGACTGTGCTAAAATAAACAGCCCGAGGGTACTGCTACCATGGTTTGAAAATTTGTATGTAAATTTCACCTTTGAGATAATCGAAGGCGGCTGTTACAAATGGTAAGTTTTGTATCTGTCGGCTGTGAAGTGTATAACTTAATTTATAGCTCATAATGTATACTTTTGTGCAGGAGTTTGTCCCGCGATGACATCATCGATCTTGAACCCCTTTATGACGATACTTGGGGTCACTGTTCCCGAGCTGCTCGGGTTTCAGTGTCTAAAACATGTGTATCACCTGGTTCAGTTATTATCCTCGCCGAAGAAGTGAATACTGGTGAGGTAAGGGAAATTGTTTCATTTTGGCGGGAACCTTTCTTCCAATTGTGAAAAATATTTGAATCTTTTAGAATGTTTAATGTTGGACAGGTTAAGTCAAATATATAATATTTTAAACATCTGTATAATGTTGACTGTCATAATTTTATACATTACCTGATTTTATGAATGGCCATGACTTGGTAATTTTTTATGTAAACAAAGTAATACAAGTCATCAATAATATCAAATCCTGTGTGAAAGAGAGTATTTAGAGTATGAACATCTACTCCTAGTTATTGCAACACTGTTAAAAACTTGAAATAACCTTTGAATGGTTAAACAAAAAGAAACTTACCCATTCCTTGGAACAAACTAAAACAGGACACAACAGCATACTATGCCTGACTGAACTTTGAGCCATTATATCGCTCAACTTTTGTTTTAAAATGGCTTCACCTTTATTTTATTTATATAGTTTATATAAGTTTTGTTTATTATGATGTCAATATTAAGGCAAGGGAATAAACAACTCAAACCTATTTAATATAAGGTGTAAAAGAAGCATAAGTTAAAGTGAGACATATGACTCCCTCCTCGATGTTAAATGTTTTTCAAAACTGGGACATATGTACTGGCCTGATGTCAAAGGTTTTTCAAAACTGGTACATATGTACCGGCTCAATCTTAAAAGGTTATATGTACTTTATAATTACAGTTAATTATTTAAATTTATAATAATTTCCAGATATTGCGTGGCGATGTTGACATTGATAAAATTAGCTCATTGAACATTACAAGTACAACATGGAAGCTCTTTCTGGAGGAGGCTCCGGAGGCATTTGAAGTTGTTGCTTTTGATGATCAAGGTAAAGATTTACCTATTTTACTTACTTACTGATGAATTTATGATGATGAAAATGTAAAATATCTTTGATGGTACTAAACTTATGATTAAAAAAAACTTCGTTTTAGGTAATACATTTTCCTCATTGGAAGGTGTAACATTCAGTTGGACTATAGAGAATCTGGGCAATAATTTTGGTGAAGAACCTGTAGTCACGTAAGTTCATGGTTCTTTTCTTATTTAATCCCTCTAATAAAATATACTGAAAATAAAAATTTTGCAATGGTATTCTGTGACTTAGTCAACATACTCCATTTCTTTCTAGTCTCTGTGAGTTTTCTAATAGAAAGAAGCAAGTGGCTCACATTATGTTATGGGCCAACCTCTATCAACATCTTTAATCAATTAAATGTCATGTTGTCAGCATTCGAAGGGTACTTTGCATGGATATGGATGAGGCCTTACTCATAACATGATATTCAAAAGTATTAGTTCTACTTCAACCGCATATTTTGTGAGGTGCCCTGATTATACAGAACCATTAGTGAAACAGCCCCTTGCTCTTTCATTGTTTTAATCGCAGATTCAGGACATACCATTTCCAGAATTAGGAAAGCCTCTGATGACTATATAGGGCATAATTTGGGTCATCATTGGAGATCTCTTATAATAATTAAGACTTGACGAATTTGATATGTAGGTAGGTTTTACTTTTTGGTACGTATGTTAATAATATTTTTATCTCAACAGGTTAGTTCGTTGGGGCAACACTGACTATGAAGCACCTCCAGGTATTGCAGAACTGGAAGCAAAGGGTCTCAGATCACATTCAGTGCTTCTGTATGGTCAAGCAATGGGAGAGTGCCGTGTGACAGTATGTCTTGATGATGTTTGCACAGGTTTCAATTTGAAAGTTGTGGCTAGTGTTGTGTTAAATCCAGTCACAGCTGTTATTGCCCCCGGTGATACATTACGCTACAAGTAAGGACATCATAGTAAAACTAATAGCTAAACATTTTATTAATCAACACCATGGACAAGCATCTAAATTTTTTTGATATCTATGTATTATTTATTTCAGGGTCCTTAGAATGCGGGCTGGCCGACTCACAGTTCAAAACATAGGAGATACCTTGTACAGTTTAAGTGTACCGGATAATGTTGTAGCTAAATTGGAAGATGCGATAAGCCTTGTACATGGCACGAAAATTGGTACAACAAGTGTCATCCTAATGTCTGGAATGACAGAAGTTGCTAGAGCTTCATTAACAGTTGCTGAACCTCATAGTATTCGTGTCACTTTAAGACCGGCTAATTTAGTTGTCTATGGTGAAATTTTTGCTGTGCATTGTGTGGTATACGACGCAGAAGGTCGCCCTTTAATAGCTGGCGATGAAATACTGATACGTTTGTCAGTGGAAGGAGAGGCTAATATTAATTTGATCAAATCTACGGACAATGGAACAATCACTGATGCTATGGCTCGTAATGCAGGACAGTTTATGATAACAGCAAAGCTTTATTCAATTGCTGGAAGAACCATAATGGCTAAGGTAAGTTGTAAAATATTTTTACTTTAGAGGTCTTTTTTTAATAAAAGAAGGGTGGCAAACGAGCAAGTGGATCACCTGATGTTAATGTACGCTGCCCTTAGACATCCGCAACAAGCAAATTTGTTGCAGATGCGTTGAGGGCATAGAGATGAAAAAGGATATTTCCTTTTCCCCGTCAAACATCTACCCGTCCAATCCTCCTCACATTCTCATCCTATCCTTATGAGGAAAGGGTGGGAAGGGGAAGAGGACTAAAATTAGGCCTCAGGCACCTTACTCATCAAACGAAATGTAAGTACTTTATGTGAGGTCGTGGTATTTCACCTGTTGAGCCGGCTCATTCTTGCAACAGATGTTGTTGCGGGCTCCACCACTATTAAATCAGTCATTTATGAGTAAGATCATTTGTGAAGTAATCCTATTTATGGATGTAGTAGATGTTGAATGAAGAGAGTAAGTATATGAGGAAAATACCTTTTTCTCATATACTTACTCTCTTCATGTAAAGGGATGGGGTCTGCCGCACATCTCATTAGTATATGAGAAGTGTTAATATCTCACCTTCTAGCTGTGTCCTGTAATTCTGTTTTGTGGTATATTGTTATTTTTATTTATTTAGTGAAATGCATTGGATGTTTATAACCTAAAAATACAAGTTAGAAACAAAAGAAAGATTGTAAAAGCGGGTGGGATAAAATAGTGGCACTCCTTAGTTTTTTATTTCGATCTTTCTTGATGGTCTAAATGTGTATTAATTACGAAAATATTTAATAATGTAATTGTATTTTTTCAGGTTGAAGGTCAGGTTTCGGGGATGGCAATAGAGCCATTGGAAATTGTACCGCCCGAACTCTTCATTGCTTGGACTGACAACATTCAGTGAGTATTAATTTATTGGTATGTAACAATTACTTATAGTATAAACTGCATATCAACAGCAACACCGGATGTTAAGTTATCACTGACGCCTGATAGAGTATGACTATACAAATGACCATTTTCTGTTTATCCCCTCTTCTGTCCATGAAGGTAGGCAATGCGTCTGCAACATATTAGGTTGTTGTAGATGCCTAGCGATAAAATGAATTTCACTATCTCAGCAACAGAATTGTCTTTGATCACACTGATAAAACATATACCTTGAGTACATAGACTTAAGTGCAATCAACTATTCTCGAGGAGGGTTTGCGTCTGGCAGGCCGGCCGTAAAAACTGTAGCCAAAACCTATACAGTATGCCAATAAGTGGAAAAAGGTCAGGGAGATGATGATGAAGATGTGTCATATATGTTATTTTTGTCCGAGTTTAATATTATTAGTATTGAAATGGTTGAAGTATTTATATTATTATTATAAAAAAATACCGCGACTAGCAAAGTTTCTAGGTTTTAGGACATAAATACTGGGCTGGAAGACATGTCCTTCTAAATTCTGAACTGCGTTGAATTATTTGCAGGGATATACAGTTGAAATATCATGGCGGAGGCAACAAGGAAGTTGTGTGGACCGAGAGTGAAACGATGCTACAGGCACAGAATGCCCTGTCGGTTACACCCACAGGTGTTGTTAGCATACTCGGGGTTGGATATTTAGACGTCAAAGTGCACTTAAAGAACTATCCGCATATTAAAGCTACTGGGAGGTAAGTTATTTACTACACATATATATATGGCATATCTTTGGTCTCGCATGAGTGGCGAGTGATTGACTGCAGAAAGACCGGCTGTGGATTAATTTTTCAGAAGAAATGCAGATATTTCAAACAACTATGCAATGTGATTAAAGCCCGGATATATCCTGCACTATTCTACATTGTCATTGTGTACAATTGTAGGTCTATCTAATCTAATTTAATCTAATATCTAGACCCAATGGAATTGCTGTTGAAGATTATTTGCAACATAAAGTGAATGATGGAGTCGTTCTGCGAATTAAAGAATGGAGTAATTGACTATTCGGGCCACTAACTAAGTGCTTGTATAACCAGGGTATGGTCGGCGGCGCCGGAGTTGCTGCAAGTGTCGAGTTCGGGGCACGCGCGCATCGGCCGCCCTCACCAATTGCACATCGCACTCACCGCCACACATTCTAACACTGGGGAATTTTATAACTTTAATATGTAAGTTATATATATGTAATCACATCTCGAAACTAAAATATATGAGTATTGAAGTAGTTAAAAAAGAAACAACAATTGCATATTGGTATTGTCAATGGTTATTATTAATAGACAACTTAATTGATGTTAGCTTGCCACTCATAAATCTAATGCTAAAGAGGTTCGGTAGATACTTAGATAAACCATGCGCTATGCTAGAAATCAAGCAACTGTGGTTTTTATTATAATAGATGCTGGTAAATGAGGAAGAGGTTCACTTGATATTATGCAACCCCTTCTCATAGGTATCTGCAACATGAGTTGCTGATGCTTTGTCTCCCTTTAATAATAATAATAAGGAGCAGTGGTGGCTCAGTGGTTTGGGGCCCAACTAACGTACTGTAAGTTGCGGGTTCGAATCCAGGCAGAGGCGCATTACTTTGTGTAATTTATTTCATCCCTTTAATAATCAGCTAAAATAATATTTTCTTATATTGATAGGAAAAGGAAATATTATTTTAGTTGTTTTCATTCCGACACTCGCCTTAAATCTTCTTCACCCTCCCGCTTTTTTCTCATTAGGAAAGGATAGCAAAGGGAAGAGGACTAGAATAGGAACTCTGGTTGCTCACACATCAGACGAAATGCATAATACCTTTGCTTCACGCTTGTCCACTATAAGTTCACGGCATTTTACAGGTAGAGCCGGCCACTCTTTGTAAATTTGTGTGTAAAAGAGGAATATACGTATATATTCTTTACCAGTATTAGCTAATCTACCGGACCGGAATTAATTGATTAAATTGATTTGTGCCATATTAAAGTTATAATATTTGTCTATGCAGGTGTAACTGCGCGTCGTTTGCTACGACTTTGCTCGAGGGCCCTGAGCCACACAACGTGACGGCGGCTACATGGGTTCAACCCGTCGGTAAGTTATTTTATTTATGTTTCCCTGACCGGAGGGTAATGTTTTTTGCGCGTATGAACATGTATGTCCGTTCCCTTGTGACCTCCTCTAGAGGTTTGTCCGATTCGGAAGAGTTAGTTGTCATTCGATTTGTTTTTTTAAATTAATTTTAACGACTCTAAGCCTGTCATTTAAAATTCGATTTGTTTTCTTCCCTGAAGTGTGGCGATAGCCATTCGGGTTTACTGGTTTTTTAAATTAACTGAACCTTGTTTATTGTAAGAAGTATTAATAAAAGGAAAGTAAAAATACATAAAACTTAAACCACCAGATGCAGATGCCTTTGGGAAGCTGTCCCTCAATATGCGGTAAACATTATTCGTTTGACACCTTCTTCCATAAAAGAGAATGGAATTTCGAGCTCTCGTGTTGAGCGATGATGAGAGTCAGCAATATTGTAGTAAACTCCGTCTATTTATGTAACAGTTGCTTCGGTATAGTCAAATTATGTTTATTAATGTAATCGTTGTATCGTGTGCAGACGGTGCGTGTTGTGTGTTGGAGTGCGTGTGGGTCGCGCGCGGAGTGTCGCTGGTGCGCGTATCGCGCGGCCGCACGGGGGATAGCGCGCGCGTGGCTGTCAGGGCCGCACCGCGCCTGCGCTGGCCCCCGCACGCCGCTGCCCTGCTCTCAGCCACCGCACCGGTAAGTTGGTGTACACAGAGGGCACTGGTATCGCGGAATCGATGGCCTCGTTGAGCTTCGGGATAAATAAATCTTTGTGACTATCCTAGAGATGGTCTATAAGTAACAATGGACTTTGGACAAATGGATTGTATTTTTGCTAATATTTTATCTTAAATGTAGTATTATGTCACCGAACGATTGTTAACCTCGTCAGTTTATAATCGGACTGGGCATATTATAAACTGTAAGTAATTTGTGAACCGAACTGCTTGTCAGTTCAAAGTATGCTGTTTATAATAAGCTTTTGATCCAGTTTGAAATTTATGATATTTAAAAAATATATGGGGACGTATGGTTTATTTAAAAGTCTAATTCTTTTATTATTTAATAGTATGTTGTGTTTTATAGGTGCTAGCAGAAGGTGAGGCCTTAGTGCCGTCATCAAGTGACCCCCGTGTCGCTGAACTGGTGTACAGAGATGGGCCGTCACCGCACAAGTACCCGGAACTGGAGGTCTTCACATTTAGGTGTCGTAGGGTAGGTACAACTTGCCATAAGTTAAAATTGAAAAAATGTTACCATGGACCATGAGATGGTGGGTTTAGACTCTAAGGTCTATGTACGTTGAAATCTTACTTACGAAAGAGCTTCAGAATTAAAGAGGGTATGACTGGCCCGATCTAAGACTGCGACCAGGATCGGCTGGGGTAACTGCCAATCACAAGATTTCGGCAACAAAACTAAAAGAGTCAATGCGCTAAGCAATTAAAGTTAAGTTCTAACAAACATTTATTGTTTCAGAAAGGTGACGCCCGTCTAGAGATTACATCGCAGTCTGATAACGAGCGGGAGTCGGTCGAGCTGGAAGTGGCCTGCGCCCCCCACGTGTCCCGGATCCGACTGGAGCCGCCGCCTAGTCCCGGAAACTGCACCGGAGGCCCCAAGTACGTTTTATATTTATATTGATTTTCAGCACTATACAGATTGGTGTTGTTTCGAAATAATTTATTTAGTGAGATATTTATAAAGTTATATTAAAATTACACTTCATGTTAAATTTGGACGCCAGTGCGAGCGATTTGAAATTTGGCGGGGAATTGATACGTATTGAGTGCCGCGCTTAAAAATCTATCTAAGTGTACGGGCTCATATAAGAGGTAGATTTTTTAATAACACACTTTCGATGTAGATGAGTAGAGTTTTAATGCCTTTTGATCAACGGAAATCAATAGAAAACATCAATATTTTATTTTTGCAGGCTATGGCTACGTCCCGGACAAGAAGTGACTGTCAAGGTGACACTAATGGATGCGATCGGTAGAGAGCTCTTGGACGAAAATGGCCCGAGGGTGTCGTGGGAATTGCAACCTAATCGTGCGGGTGTAGGGTTTACGGCTGCCGATAGACTGTTCGTTGAAACTGACCCCGAGTACGCACCAGTGCCAGTTCCTTTAAAGTACTATCAGGTAATAATTTTTTTATATATTTTTTTTTAGTATTTCCATCCAGTTTAACGTGGGTACATTCAAGACAAGAGTGTTTGCTTGTACGGCTCCATAATGTTCTTAATATACCTCGCGTTCGAACAAAACTATTTCAGTGTTAATTTATTTTGCTTACGGTTTTGTTTTTAATGAAGTTTGAAACAGTTTTGAACTTTAGCCGCGTTAGACGATTATTTCTTGTATTCATTTTGAACTTTATCGTTAAAATACAAGGGTTTATTTTCTGTCGCCAATCCTTATGACTGGTAGACTAGACTAGTTATAATTATTGTATTGTTGTACATTTAACATTTAAGTGTGGGTAGAAGAAAGTTCTGAAGCTCTATCCGAGCTCACATCCGACCTTCTAAAAATAACTAGTTGTTACAAATGTATCACATATTTATTTTATTCTTTAGCTGGTGGTGGCCGAGGATCAAGCTATAGGCTGGACGGGTTCCATCAAAGCCAGCATTCCAGAAGCATCCGCCTCTATACAAGCGAGAGTTGTGGCGCCCTTGAAATGTGATCCTATTAAGGTTTGTTGCCTTTCTTAAATATTGCCTTAGTCTAAAATGCATTTAAACTGTCTAGGACGTTGTTGTTTTTTTCTTAAACAATTTATTTTTATTTAAAAATATGATATTACATTATGGCTACAGTCAATACTTTGTATATACTCACTATACATATATAGCTAGGTTTTTGTAAGCATAGAAGACGTAACAAAGTACACCAAAACTTGCAACAGTCACTCGTGAATTTTATCATTCAATTTTATGACTTGGAAATGTTTATTTAAAGTTGTTCATAAAATTAATTAAAAATCTTAATTTATAGACAAATATCGCATGGGAAGGCGAATCGGTATCAAACATTGCTACCGTGAGTGGAGGCAGCGGAAAGTACGCGGTGCACGCGCCGAAGGGTGTGGTCGCCGGCATCGAGGGTGGAGCCCTGACTGCCACCGCCCCCGCGCCCGGCACATACGACTTGCTGGTCACCGACCTGTGCGTGCTGGGAGAGAGACAGTTTATTGAGGTATAAATATACTTAAAGTTAGATGTAAAATTATTATTGATCTTACATACTTATATATCTTATATATATATATATATATATATATATATATATATGTGCAAGTGTATGGATAGTTAAATATAAAGTGATTTCTTTGTTCTTGAGCACATGGCATAACAAATTAGTAGTATGTGACTGGTAGCGAAGTAGAAAAGATATAGTTTACCAAATAGGTGAAATATAGAAGATGGAAAATTGGAAAAAGGAAGTATACTTTTTGTATGTATGCATGTACGTATGACCGTTCAATTACTTTTGCCTCCAGGCAACGCTCCAGCATTAACGACATGATTGACATGTAAGGTAAAATGATATGACGAATTTTTACAATCGTTGAGTTCAGTCGGGTTACTGTACTTGGTAGGAATAGTTGAAGCTTCGATATTGCTTAACTGTGTTGAGCCACAAGTTGATACTGATTGGTCTAATCGGTAAAAAATCCTCGTAATATTTATTGAAGCATACATAATTATTTGTGAAATTTTTATTGTATATTTGAAATTTCATTAAATTGAATGAGAGTGAATTTGTTTAATAATTTTCCAGGTTAACATAGAGGAGGCTGTGAGCGTGGAGGTGGTGGCGACGCGCGCGCTGTGCGTGGGCGGGTGCGGGCCGATCGCCGCGCTGGTGAAGGGCGCGTCGCAGCGCTACCTGACCAGTACGCGGCCCGCGGAGTGGCGCACCGCCGGCAACATTAGAGTCAAGGACGGCAAACTGTGTGGTATTCACGAGGGCGCTGGGAGAGTGCGTGCATCCCTTGCTGGTGTCTGGAGTCCTGAACTGGAGGTGTGTTTTATTACTTTTGTGTCTAATAAAGGTTTTAGTTGGGTGGTTTTTTAAGGCAAAGGAAGCAAACAAACAAATGTTTACTGTGAAATAAGTTGTAGCAATTGAAAGAGTTAGAAGTATATTTCAAACTTTTGTATAGAAAATATTTTCGACGGATAGATTTTTTTATTTACTTTAAAATTTGTACCGTTTACATGCATCATATATGGTTACTTTAGAGCGATACAACACTTAGTTCTTCCAAATATGTATTTACGGATCTCAATCTCGGTTAAAGTCAAAAAAATATCTCAGATTCTTCAGATCTTTCTTCTCGTCCTTAATTTAATAACTATTATAATGTGTTGTGTGCTACTTTTATCAGGTGGTTGTATTCCCTGCGCTGCGAATAGTGCCGGAGTCAGCGCGCGTGCCGCCGGGCGCGCGGCTGCAGCTGCGCCACGCGGGCGGCCCGCCGGCGCACCTCGCGGACCTGCACTACCGCACCGCCGCACCCACGGACAGACTCGATGTGAGTTTCAAGTACCTACAACATTTCAAATGTGATGTCTGCCAGGACCCATGTTGATAATTATATTGACGTATAATATACCAAATAATTCAATTTTGTTAATTATGCAATTAATAACCGCTTTTTCCTATAAAGCGTTTAAATATCAACCGTTTTTGGAACAGTTTAGGTTACTATAGTTTCTTAAAACACAGAGCATGACCAAAGACTCCCGCTGGCTGTGATAGCTATTGTATTCCATATGTATAGCCAGTTTGAAAGCTTGACTGGCTTTCTAGGTCGAACGTAATTCAATCGCACAGGAAAATAAGTCTCGACTTAAAGAGTAAGGTATTTTAGTCATTAAAAGCATATTTTCCAATTCTGCTACATACGAAGTTAAAGAATTTCTACAGGTAGTAAAGTTTGTACATATTATAAGTTGAGTGTTCCCCTTGTCAGGTGTCTCCAGGTGGCTTAGTGCACGGACTCGCCATG
This sequence comes from Papilio elwesi, assembly GCA_029849275.1. NCBI lineage: Eukaryota > Metazoa > Arthropoda > Insecta > Lepidoptera > Papilionidae > Papilio > Papilio elwesi. Next base: position 6,409,812 of record CM056701.1, on the reverse strand, counting down.
GGCATAGCGCGCATCAAGCTGGTTGCTACGGACATAGCTAACGTCGAAATGGCCAGTGCTGAGGCTGAAATTGAGGTAATTTATAAATGTTTTATATTATTAAACGACAAGTACATTAAGTTTGTCGAATGTCCAAAGTTTTTAAACTTTACTGAGACATTTGTAAAGAGACATGGTGAAGGAGGCCTGATCATAATCACTACTTCGTCGGAAACTGAAGAGAGTTTCTCTTCACCTTCCCGTTCCCGAAGGAGGGGATGCAAAGGTAGAGGAAATATCCTTTTTTCTGTTTATTATTCCCTTCCTCTTCCTATTAAAAGTAGACCTTTCTTCTATAAAATAAATAAATTTCGCTAAATCAAACTATATTTTTATATTTAATATTTGTCACCATTTTATATCTAGGTGGTGCCAATCTCGGGTCTACGTGTGCGAGCAGCTACACAGAGCTTGCTGGTGGGATCTCCCACGCCCGTGTGGGTGGAGGCGGCGGGCCTGACGCCGGCCTCGCTGTCCGCGGTGCAGCCACCGCCGCGTGTCACCTGGACCCTACGCGATGCCACCACTGCCAGACTGTATACTGGACATGTCGATGGTTTGTATTGGGTTTAGTTCTGTAATCATGTATAGTACTTTCCCGTTAAGAATGCAGTGATTCATCATTCTCCATCGGCCTATCCACGCCCCGTAACCAATCAAATTGTACATAATTAGAAAACTAATGTCACATTGACCATAAATTAATGAAATAACGGCTTAACTTACGTACTACACGTAAGTTGAGCCGGTATAAAATTAAAAATGTCTTACGAAAATTTAAATCATTTTGTTTCTTAAACTGAATTTAATTAAAAAAATGAATACCTCATCATCATTTGTACAACATCTGTTGCACGAATGGGCCGGCTCAACCGCTAGTACGATACCACGACCGCGCAAAAGACAGGCGTGAAGTTGAAGTATTACCGCTTTTCGTCTGATAAGTGAGGTGACGGAGGCTCAATTTCAGTTCTCTTCCTTTTCACGTCCTAATAAGCATAGGATGGGTACGGGACTGGGAGAGGACGAATGGGGAAAAGGAAATACCCTTTTTTCCTGTCTGTTCCGTCTTCTGTCCATTAAATCAGCAACTCTTTTGCTTGTTGCGGATGTCTAGGGGTAGTGGTCACTTAACATAAGGTGACGCGCTAGTTCGTTTGAAACGTTCTTAAAAAAAAAGAATATATATTTTTCAGATCTGTTGGAGAGGTCTATCGCCGAGGGCTTGGCAGTGCGGGTCGTTCCACTGAAACCCGGTGTAATAACTATCGATGTCAGAGTACGCAACATGGGACAGGTAAAGCTTGGTCAATTGTTACACAAATGTTTGTTCGCGGTTAATTTACATGATAAATAGTAGCAAATATGTATTGAATGGTTTTGTTTTCATTATTCAGGTTGCTGAAACACGATCATGGGATAGTATGATTGAAATCCTGGGTATATCGGATATTCGTATATCAATGGACGTTATGAACTCTGACCTGTCTACTGGCAAACGATTGGCCCTAGCGGTAGGTTCGTCCGTACGTGTTAGTTCCGTGCCGCGGTGTGTGTGGACGTCGTACGGAGAGGGCGTGTTCGAGCTCAGCCACAACGGAGACGTTAGAGGCTTGAGACCCGGACACGGAGTCATCGCAGCTCAACACAAGGACGATAGGAATAATATTTATAGAGAAACAGTGAGTAAATATGTATAGCAAAACGTTAGCATTGTATGGGCATGTGACAATATGAGGTTTAAATATGAATGAAAGGGATAGGACAACAGTAAGGGAAGCCTTAAAACAGATGGATGGATTGCGTGAAAGTTGACATGGTTAAGAAGGAAGTGACGGCTGAAATAATGGAAGATAGATTAACTATCAAAGTGGCGAGAGTCTGATCGTTGTAGCGATTCATGAAGGAGACTTGTTTCTCATAAATCGCCGTATAGTCGCCGTCACATTTAGGACTTAAAATGTACGTCGTATAGTGGACAGCGAACGCAATTTCTGTTTATCCGAATTACAGTATTGATTGATGCATTTAAATACATATTACATCTCTATATCTATCTTCCTATACCGTCCTTAATTTATATTGTGAGAAAAATAAGTATACACAAAGAAATTAAATAATTTCAGATAATTCACGTGGAAGTGGCAACACCACACTACTGCACTGCGGAGCCCTCGGGCGACGCGGACGACGAGGCATTGCGTGTGGTGATGAGAAATTCGGTAGGGAGGGAGCTTATCGCGCATGAGGCCAACGTGTCCGTTACCTCCCCAGTGCCGGCACATATCAGAAGAACGACCAGCAGGTACGATCTAAGTAGTCTCGTTAGGAGGCGAATGAAATAAACACCGTCGTAGGTCAAGTGAGCTTGGCGCGCGGTGCTATGTTTGCGTATGTCAATATTCAACTTTGCCTTGCGTGACGCACTCACCGTATTTATGCAGGTCTTACGTACACATAGGGCCACGCCACTAATTATAATACGAAACAATCAGATGAGCTGCAAATAACTTTTTAAAGAATAAGTCTATTAAGTTAGCAATTAACCTGAACAACAGTAAGAAAGTTTGCAATACATAACAATTTTGTTTACTATTTTAAACATTGTTTTCATTTCAAGTAAGTAATATTTTATATGCAGTTGTCTGCTGCTTAGTGCTTTAGTTAGCATAAAGAGCAAAGATTCAATGAAAAATATATTTTTTTACTTCAGTGGTGTGGGAAGCGAGATCGTGTTCACGGGTCTAGACACGTCCGGCTCCTTCGCGAGCTTCCGGGCGACTGTCAGCGGCGTCACCGTCATCGATGAAGTGCTAGTCATTGGATCCGAATCACATGCCAATCGTATCGTGGGTTAGTTTCTTTCTTAAAATCTTAGGGCTAAATATCTGCTTAAATTCCTGTGAATATTGTGTCCAATATGTGTGAAATTTGACATTGTTTAGTTACCAATGACTGTAAACCCAATACTTTAGCTGAATTCAAAGATATTCAATTGTAGCCATATTAATTTGAAGTAATATCGTCCTGTTAGTAAGTAGGGCTATATCTATTTAGCAGAATCGAGATTAAATAAAAATGTATTTTTATGTAATGTGTTTTGGTGTTGTTAGTGGGCGGCAGTTGGGTGGTGTGTCTGGAGGGTACAGGATGGCGGGCGCCGACGGGCGTCAAGCTGCTCGCGGGCGCGGGCGTCACGCTTGCTCTGCTGGCAGGCGACACCGCAATGAAACACGCGCTGCGCCTCGACCGACCGCCAGCGTCTATCACGCTGCACCAAGTGCCGCTAAACAAGGTTGGTTTGTTCATTTATTCGACCAGCTGGCCCTGTAGTTTCTCCCGCCGCACAGTTTAATTTAAACTTTAATTCTAATTATAATACTTCGGCATAGACTATATTTTTAGGCACATTTTCGATAGCATTTGTATCGCATCGCTGACCATGCTATTCTTACGAAGCGTTTTTTCTATTTTCTTCGGGTCTTGTCAACAAATCTAAAACTTATTGAAATACATTAATCAATACTGCTACATATTCCAGATCGAGTTTCGACATGGAGAGTGGCCATTTTCAATGGTACCGTTGAGTTTTGAAGCGAGCGGACTTACATCAGGGCCATTGTTGTGCACGGAAGAACAGAAATATGCATTGCAAGGGATTGAAGTGGAACTGCCTTACACTTGCCGGACCAAAGCGCCGCACACAGCTCAACCGATTCTCGATATAACTAATGGTAAGTCTGTAAATAGCTACATCCTGTAAGTAACATATGTCTTTATTTATAATTTAAAACTTATAAATTTCCAAATGAAATAATAATCCCTAATGAATCTGTCATAATTTTTTTTTGTAATACAAAGTAAACTAAAGTGATGCACATTGAAGTATAATAAATTGTAATAAGTTTTTTTTATAATACACAGTAAACTAAAGTGATGCACATTGAAGTATAATAAATTGTAATAAGTTTTTTTTTATAGGGCAATTGGGCTGCTCGATAATACCAGCCTCGTCAGTAACTGAATCGACAGAAATAGAACTCTGTGCCGAGTGGGGTTCGCTTAGAACATGTACCAGGGTCCTACTCCTGCCTCCAATAGAAGTGCCTGTAACCAAAGTTTCCTTGGCCCATCCTCCTGCTACTTTCACCATTACTGGGCATCCTCATGCACTGAAGCTGGTCAGAATGACCATATCACCCGGCTTAAAGCTAGAGATGAGTTCCAAAGACAGTGAGATCACTGTTACCGTTACTAGTGAGAAAGTGGCGTGCGGTATCGGACATGTGCATGTCATTTCGAAGCTGACCGCTCAAGATATAATCGTAGAAGTGGAAAGGGAATGCGATATAGCTTGCGGGACGCTGCTCGGTGCGATATTCTCTCTGCTGAAGCCGTATCTGCCAACCTTAATGACCGTTGTTGCAATGGCGGCCGCATATCTTTATGGTGAGCGTTTTTCTTTTGATTTTTCTTTTCTTTAATTAAACATCTGCGAAGAAAAATACTTTACAATTTATTTTTATGTTACAATGTATTTATATTTTTCTATTCCGAATCGTATGACTATATGAAGTAATGTATAATTTAGCTCATTCAGAGCCCGTCTAATGGGAACCAGATTGATCATACTTTCTGAATCCAATAGTTTCCTTATGTTCCTGTACTACTTTTACCGGACAAGGAATTCTCCCAAGGATATCCTACGCAACTTCCAAACAACAAAGAATACCACCCTCTCGATAAAATGGCTTAAGTGTAGGTACTAAGAAATACGCAATATGGGCGTGGAATGCGCCATTTGACTATCGTTGTGAGTCATGTCCTAGCAACAAGGGTTAGTTGAAATGGTTAAAAACAATAATAGTAAATTAAAGAGAAGAAATTAGTAAATTATTTGAATAATCCACTAATATTTCATATATTATATGTCCGAAGCGGGTTGGCGTCACGCCGAAAAATTAAATAAATAAATAAATTAAATTAGCCAAAACCTATGTGTGGACTACGGTCGTACTGCGCCGACCCTATAAACGGCATGGAGACTACGAATGATAAAATGTTTTAATTCGCAGTTCAACAACGTATGCAAAGCAAAGGCAAGCTCCGTATGCCGAAGCCGCCGATGCAGACGGTCCTCCCTCCGGAGACTCCGGCGCCGCGTGCACGCACGTGGTCCCGCAGCCCGTATGCGTCCAACGGACACAGCGTCCCTGCGCCTGTGTACGGTGACGCTAGTGTGTTGCCAGATAGCAGCTTCTCACCGAACTCCTCACGACTGCATTCGAGACTGTTGTAGCAGGCATTGTACAGACATTTTAACACACTTCTTACAGTGGTATTGTAGGGTTGCTAATCATTGTGGCCATTTGGATTAACGTGTTGTACAGATGTATCTTCTTGAAGACTTTATTAACTACTCTAAACAGTGATAGCTGTTGTAGTAGTAAGTGTAAGATGCATTACAGCGAGGAGATTCTTTACGACCAACCTAATTCTGACAAAACTACCCTTCATTGTGATATGATTGTAACACAAGTTCATGCACTACTCTTGGACAGCCAGGTAAGTAGTATAATTTTTTCTTGATTGAAATATTTGATCGACTGCTAAAACTTGTGACTTTTGACTCGCTTTTGTATTGTATGAACAATTGTTTTTTATCGCTATGGTTGTGTGAGCAGCGAATTATCAATTTGACTTTTATGTATGAGTTATATTGTGACTTGTACCAAGTGACATCTCATATGGTTTCCATATAAATAGGTACTTATCATAATTCCTCATTTTCTATTCATCAGGGTTGCCACTCGCAGGAAAAAAGCATACTTATTGAGACATACAGACAGACCCTATACTTTTAACTAAGTCTAAACAAATAATCTATAACAAAGTTTGTTTATATAAAATCTGAGTTACGAGAAACACTTAATTTAAATCTAGTAGAATGGAATTGGGCGTGATTTGAAAATTTAATTAGATTTCAATATGTTGTAGAGTAACGTTGATTGGAGCTGACGGAATTACTTTATTATCTAGTCTATTGTATACAGATAATTAAGTAGAAATTAATTTACTTACTGCAACTTTGTGTATCTCATTTGTTTTCTAAACTGTAGTATTTTTTCTAGGACATTGTACGATATAACATGTGGGATCAAAGTTATAGCTTAATATAATATGTATAATAGTGTCTTATTTTGTTTCGATCCAAATACAAAGAGGCGCAACTTTGATGATATATCTTGACGTGAACCTTGAATGACGAATGACGAAAATGTTGTATATAGATTTAAAAAATAAATAAATAAGCCATCACATGTAGGTTTAAGACATTTTTAACAGAGCTTGTTGCACAACAATTAGAGCAAGCCCTCGACATTAGCTGCACTTGCTCCTAGTACTTACCTCTTCAGACTGAAAGTCTACCAATGTGACCGTTAGATACAGTGATTTCGCAAAGAATTTTCTTTTCGATACATGCAGAATGATGATATGCTTGATGTCACATATTGGACCTAAGTTTGGGTAAGAAGGTAGCACGTACTGTTTCTGTCTACCCCGAGTAGAGCAAACGTGAGAGCTTATTTGTATATAGTATTGAAGATAAGTTGCTTTGATTTATTCTGAGTTGTGATTGTATTTCTTTAGGTCATAAGACCTTTTTACTAATGCCCGCAGATTGTTTCTTAGACGCTAATCTTAAATAAGTTGTATGTTAGTGGACGTGAAAAATCTCATGGTAACCAGACAGCTATTTATTTAATTGTAGAATGTATGATAGTTGAATGTTATTACGTCACTGTTTTAATATAACTGACAAAATGTTTCATTCCACGCATTTTTTGCTAATTTATCTTCCTAATTTAAAATCTTTAACGTTATAAATGATAGATGATAATAATGTATCAAACTTCCTGTTATTTTTGCATATTTATATTGTGCTATTCCCGGCGTGCGTTGCAGTGCTGCGTGGAGTGCAGACGTGAGTGAGTGTTTATTTGTATATTAGCATTTGTTTTATACACAATAGTGACAATGCCTTTCCATTCCGTTTGCTTGATATTTGTTTGTTTAGATTACACTCTGAAATGGCAATCGTATCAGGAAATATTGTAAAATATCTCGATTTTAAGCTATAATCGCCGTTAGAACGAAACTCTATGTAACCGAGATATATCTTTATTTAGGTAATTTGTATTATTATAATAACATTTATTTTGCCTTTAGCTATTTCATATAAGAATTAGTTTTGTGAGGAAGTTTATATTAAAAGGTAATAAAATTGGTATATTCATTGGCGTACGACGATTTCGATTGTTCTGTGTTGATTCGTCATCATTAAAAGTTGTATTTTTCTAAATCAAACATTGAACTGAAGGAATTTTTTAAGATTTGTGAGTGAAATTGTTTGTGACTAGGCATACTATAGCAAAATTATAATGTTGAAGTTGATTATGTGGATCTATCTATCTATTTTTTAGTTCTTAAAACAGGTATTGCTATGTAACAATGTAATTAGTATAGCGGGCTAAGGGTCGATAGAAATAACCGAAAGCAAGCATTCAAATGTTGATTTGGACGATACTGACGTAAAGAATATACATTCGGTACGATTGTGAGATTTTTTTGCAGAGCTTAGCGTTCTTGACGTGCAACAATAACATGATACCGAGTCTGGTGACGTCACAGCGGTACAGTGTTTTAAATGTTTACGTTGTGAAATAACCTAACGACACTAGTACATATAATATTGCTTCAGCGCTCGTTAACAAGGTGTGCAAACTGGTAGTGCAACGTGGTAAGGCTAAGAACTTAAAGAGCGATTTTCACCCGCAGCCGCTGCGTTTGCCGGCCCGCGGCTTCTGTAGAATTCAGATATGTATGTAAAAAATTATTACATTTTCACGACGCGCTGTGTGCGATTGCTAGCGACTCCCGTCGCACCGGCGGACGATTTATGGTGTCACACTGGGCCCGGTCATCCGCACCTTCGGCGGGAATCTCTAATAAAAGTTTGCGGGCAAAAACCGCAGCATTACGGCGGCCGCGAACCGCACAGAACTCACGAGACCAGTGCGAGTTTAGAAATAAAACCTCCGCCGCCGATTTTTACCGGTAAACGTCGCTCTGTGAGTTATTAACTTAAGACGTGGAGTTATTGTGCACGTATTGTACAAGAACTATGTTATAAATATATTTAAATGCATGGTTTATTAACCAAGTACTGACAACTTTAAGCGCAAGGAATGAGCGTTCTGAAAATATATTTAGTTCAATCATTTTGTTATCCACCGTCAGTTACGAAAATACAGCGTTCAAGTTCAAATAAACCTACGTCATAATCAGATCATAAATATGTCCAGTAATGTGCTAGACTCGATATAAAAATTAAGAATGAAGAATGCCTAACAGCGTAATAGTACGCTATAACTGGAATAACTTTACCACTACCATTGTTATAGCGTAGTATTCCAACGTTTCTCCTTGTAACGGTAATTAAATTTCATTTTTTTACTCCTAATTATTATATATTTACGTCTACTTGTTAACCAATGATTTTTGTAAAAAGTTTTTGTGAATAAAGTATTTTTGTCTATATATTTTGTTATTTCTTGTTTAACTTTGCGAATCTATACATTTGATAACAGTTGTCTCGAAAATGTCTCGTATGTAGTTGTGGAATTTATAATAACTGAGAACAAAGAAAAGTCTAAACTAAATTTCTTTTTTTGTGTAATAGAAGCTCCGACCGACCCAACTTCAAGCTAAAACTACACTGTTAAAACTGTCTTGGCCATTCTATTCTTGTTTTATTATTACCCTTTTTGTTTTGTCGTCATATGTGGTATTAAGATGGTGATCCCCACCTTGTGATGTTGGATCAAGTAATAATGACAACGTACTTATTTTATGCACTAGCGGACCCAGAAATCGTCTTGCATGGATGTTCGCTTGTCTGCCTTTGGCAGATTTAGATAATATGTTTTTTATATTCGTCGAAAATTTAATATTTTTATAAAAACTAGAACCCAATCGCACCGACCGGGTCCAATTATAAATCTAAACCACCCCGGTACTCACAAAACACTAAAATTCAACAAAATCAATCGAGCCAGCCGTTTCGCAGGAGTTCATTCCTGTCGTACACACGCGCAGAAGAAAAGATAATAACTTATACCGAAATAATACAAAATAACAAGAATATAAGCTAGATAATTAAATATTATTGTTAACTAGTTAAGTATATTCTTCCTTTATGCATAACATTTTATTTACTATTCTATTCTATACTTTTATATCTTCTATTTTTTTATATTACTAGATAACTCATCATTATACGTTACCCTATAGCACTTAACCATTGCAAAATGGAATAGTCTAGTCCAAACCAGATATGATCTCGGCCCAGTAGAAAACATTTAGTAGATTAGCAAAACATTGAAGTATCAATTACAACAGCAGACAAAAATCGGGAGTTCACAAATAATAGAGAAAGCAGTTAGGGAATTCCCCGAATAATAGTGCTAAAAGTTTGGGAATTCCTCGAATAATGGTATCTTTATCTTTTAAAAAAAATAATGCAAAGTTTTTAAAACATCCACTTTATGAAGTTGCGTGCAACACAACAAACATTTTAAATAAAAGCAAAAAAACAATTTTGATGTAGGTAACGTTCCTACAATCTCTTTTATATAGTATTATGTGTACCGTTAGCTTAATCTAACATTTAGCTAAAGCTAATCAAATAATAAAGCTACAATTTAATACGCAAGTTATCTATATATTGCTCAAAACATTGTCAAATCCAGGGATAGGGAGCTTAAGGCCTCTTGAGGAACTCTCAGGTCAAGTCGCGCCCAAATGACAATCTTGGATCCGCCACTGGCTAAATATGTGTGCAACTTTTTTTGTTTTCAGATATCATTTAACATTTTCAAGAGATCTTCTTGAGGGGATTTAGGAATGTCAGCTACAAAAACTAGGTCATTGTCTTTTTCTATAACATTTGTTTGAATTTGTTTAAAGTAAGCATCTTTGCTTTTATTGATAATGCCTTTTGACCGATAATGTCCCTCCATTTCTAGTGGTAATTTTATTTGCAGAATAGATTGCTTTTCAGATTTTTTCGTAGTTTCTATGTGTGCCAACAGACAGTTTATTTCATTAGTATCAGATGATTGCTTGTCATATTCTTCCATGGATTTCTTCTTACTATCATATTTATAAATATTCTCTCCTAAATATTGAATAATCTTGGGATTAATTGCTGCTGCCGAATTGAAAGTGCCATCTTTATTTTGTACACCTAATCTCAGTAGAACGGATATTTTTGTGTGGTACTCTGAAAACCATAGTAGCATTGTGTTATATAAGCATTTATAGATCTCGTCTGAAATTTTCTCCTGTAACTTTTCAATATTTCTAAAAACGTTATCAAAAATACTTTTTGAAAAATAAGCCGGCATAAGTGTGGCTACACCTTTCAAATGTCGGCGACTTATGTCAAAAATGCTGTGATTATTCACGGCGGATATTTGCCATTTGAATATCATAGTCATTAAATGCCACAATTTATTCATAGAATATTCATCAAGTTTCATGTTTGATGCCGCCGATATATCTTGCAAAAGTTGCTTTATTACTGAATGGGTCGGCACCGGTTGTGGTAAAAATAGTTCCTGTTGAAGTTTAGGGTGTAGCAGCACCGTTACTATATCGGTTAGTACTGAAAAATATAGTTTAATAAATATGTTTTCTTAATTGGTAAGTTTTACACAATAAAATTCGTTTGGTTGCAGATTAAAACAAACTAACCTCTTTCGGATTTATCTATCGGAATATTTTGACTTTTTAATCGCTGATCTATAACGTATATCATTTCACAACCTAAATTGATTACAATAAATGGTGTTGCGTAGTGCGACATTATTATTTGTTAACGGCAGTCACCATATATCGTCAAGACAATGATTATCGATCACTTGTATGAAGGTGTTCTTCGTAAATTGACGGCAGAGGGTAAAATAAAAGATATTTCCAATAAACTGCTATCTCTGCAAAGTAATGATGAACGAGTACTATATATTTACGGGTTATTAAGCGATTTAAATACTTTTCCTGTACTAAATAAAGTGAAGAAATCAGACAATGTGTCTACATATTACCGTAACCAAGGTAACAAATGTTTCCAGGTACAAGAAAATATTAAAGCATGGCAATTTTATAATTTGGCATTATTACATGCTCCTTCAAATTCAGCTACCTACTGCTTAGCTTTATCAAACAGATCTATTATATTTTTATGTCTAAAGAAGTTTGATGAATGTTTGGTTGATATAGATAAAGTGCTTTCTATGGAGTACCCTAAAGAACTAAATGATAAATTAATTAAAAGGAAAGAAATGTGTAAAGAAGCCTTACTTAAAAAGAATAATAGAAATGAGACAACACCTGATTTAAATAAAATCTTGGCTATGAAATGTACAAAAGATTCTAGATACTTGTGTGCAAGTTCAAAGTTAGAGGTTGTGTTTACTCAAGAGTTTGGGCGCCAGGTAATTGCTAAAGAAGATATAAATGTGGGAGAAGTGCTTGTTGAAGAGGAACCTTACCTTACAGTGCTGCTAAAATCACAGTCAATTTTAAGTTGCAGCTATTGTCTTTCAAGAAATATAAATTTGTATCCATGTGAAAGTTGTTGTTATGCTTTCTATTGCAGCATGGACTGCAAAGATAAAGCTTTTACAGAATATCATGCAGTTGAGTGTCCATTAATGGCAACATTATTTGATATGGACTTCACTAAACTGGAATTACTGGCTTTGAGAACTGTAATAAAAGCACGCAATGACCACAATGATTGGGCTGGCCTCTTTAAAACAATTAATGATGCTGAAGCAAATATGAACAATGAATTTCGTGGGCATGTCTATGTTGATGGCAAATGGATATTTGATTCAAAAAATTATACTACAATACACACTTTAGAGAGCAATATCGATAAACGGTCTGTATCTGATATATTCCAGAAATCAGTCACTGGGGCTGTGTTTTTAAAGTTTTTAAAAGATCACACCAACTTTCTTCTAGTAGAAGATAAAGAATTATGTGAGAATGTAAAGAAAACTGTTGCAGGAATGTTACTGCTTCATTTAATGACAAGTCCAATTAATATGCATGGAATCACCGCAAATATGGAGAAAAATGGGATCTATGTAAATGATGTGAATCTGGCAAGTGCACCTTATGGCTTTCATAGCCTGTTGAATCATTCTTGTGCCCCTAATGTTGTAAGATACAACAAGCTAGGTTCTGGCTGTATGTCCTTAATGGCATTGCGCCCTATCAAAAAGAGCATGCAGCTGTTTGATAACTATGGGTAGGTATTGTTATTTATTTATTATTGATTTCAAGTAAATTATAATATAATACTATAACAATGAAATAAAATATGAATGTTGGGATGGATGTGTGGAGTAACACAATCAGATGTGGTATGAACAATTATATTAGGGGAAGCCTGAAAGTAGTATACATAATGTAGCACCATTGATAGATAAATGAAAGAGCAAAAGGTTACCATGGCATTGGCATGTTATAAAGAGGGAAGAAAGGCATGTGACAAGGAGTTCTAGATATGAATGTGGAAGGATATATCGATAGGGATAGATTTAAGAAAATGTGGATGGATTGCATGAAAGATTAGAAGGGAGTTGTAGCTGAAATAAGTGATGATAGATTGATTTGGAAGAAAGGGAGATATTGAAAATACAGTAATGATAAGCTTAATATAATGTATGTTTATGAAATTTTATTTATTTTCCCATCATTACATGATGACTATTTGGTATAAACAATCAAAAAGATGGAAAGTGGATAACCCTTTCACTTTTTATCCCCAATCCTCCTCCTCCTTTATAAATGTTGTTGCATCCAACACTTGACATCCAGAGAGTTTCTTATTCACCATAAATTTAAAAACTTGAATATTTTGAAACCCATTCATGAAACTTAATACTAAAATAAGCTATGTTATAACAATTTCAAATTTAACATTTACAGAGCTCATCATGCTTTGGAACATCGTGAAGCACGTCGGGCAAATCTTAAATTCCAATACAAGTTTGATTGTGTATGCGAAGCTTGCGTTAACAACTGGCCTACCTATATGAGTATGGGCCCCTCTACATTTGTGCCTGCAAGATGGATTAATATGAAAAACACATTAATAAATAAAGAGGTTATAAAAAAATTAGAAAGAGGTAATCTCACAACTGCATACAAAGTATTTAAAACATTATGCAGTCTTTGTCAAAATTTTGAGCCTTATGCACCTTGCTTGGAGTTCTTAGATTGTCAAGAAGCATTGAAACAGTGTGTAACGATTTTCTCTGGCTTACTGTCACATGGTAATGAAATAGTGGTTGCATGGACTGTTATCCCTCCTGAATTTTGATTTAAAATTTTAAATATTTGAACAACCATGCAGTATTGCAGTAAATCTCAAACTCTCGAATTTTTAATCTTAAGATAGTCAGAAATTGATAGATTAAGTACAAAATTATTGATGGCAACAAGGGTAAGTGTTCCTGGGGCCATGGTGTGTGACTCCAATAAATTAAGTGGAAAACAAGGCTGACTGACTAAAAACCTACACGATTTTGATTTTGATAACCAGGTAGTTTGTACTGTTTATATTACACAAGAAAAAGTTCCAGCTCTATAGTAATGTACAAAGTAAACATCGGTGGCTATAATTTTTGTGGGATTTCCATGTGTTCTATAATTTGTTTCAAATGTTGCTTCTCGTCATATGGGTTATAAGAATGTTAAGCGGCTAGCAAATGCTATCCATCTACTTGAACTATGAGCTAGCAATGTATGATTCAAAGCTCCAATAAATAATTCATGTGGATTAACACAATTTTCTAAATATTTTATATCATGTGCTCTGAATTGACGTCCATTGTTCAAACCAAGGACGAAGATTTATAAAGTTCCGCTAGTAGGTATATTCAGTTTAATTTTTTGTTTTTAATCGTCAGTAAAGAGGCTTGAAATTTATAAGTTTTATACCACATGACACCACAAATATGCTCAAAAATTACGCGAACTAAGGTTACACACGTTCTTTCTCTATAGTAACTCGCTTTCACGTGTACGTTGGTCGCATTCGCACCTATTAAGCGCACAATATTTCCTTAGGTAACTAGACTACTAATCAAGAACTCTTTTTCTTTCTATCATGTTTAGGGAACATACTCTTAGTGCGTGATCCATTTCTTACAATCTTACCCCCTCATCCCCTCGGTGACCACCCGTAGTATATGCCAAAACCTCTCCACCTCTAGTTTTTGCGTAGTAATTTATAAATATGATTTTAAATCATAATATAAGTGAATATGGGTCGAAAAAGCATGAGATTTTCTGGAGCTCAGCTCCCCCAGAAGGGGACATGTGGCATACCAAATAGGTTTGTTGTTCCGTTTGATCCTGATCGTCTTATATGAAGGAACATTATAGAAATGTTACTATTTTGTATTAAGACAATGTCATATTGATTATTAACTTTATTAATTATTATAATTTAGTAGTTATAAGAGACTTAACATTATTTTATAAATGTCTTATGTGCCTTTATTTGAGTTTAATTGTTTGCAAATACAATTTATATGTTATTGTTATATTATGAATCTAAGAAATAATTTTATAAAATATTTCAAACATTAACAATTTTATTTTCTACAGAATAAGAAACCTATTATAAATATAGAAGTTACATTTATACATTAAGAAAAGCTATAAAATATATTATTCATTGAATATGGTGTCATAGTCACTTAGAATATAAAGACCGATGCATACGGAACGGGGTCTTATGCAAACGCGCCGTGACTTGAAGGTGCGTGTTATGTCCCGATGTCCCCGTCTACATTCATATACATTTTCTATGAAACAATATATCTAAAACTTCCCACCCCGTCCGGGTAAAATCCGTTACGTATCATCACTTTAACGTATTATTGTATTATGTTACATACGTTATTCCATTTCATTAAAATAAACATCCTGTATTACATATTTATTATATAAACTTTAAAGACATGTTGACATTGTCCAATGGTTAACTTAAAATGTAGATCACAATATCGTTGTATTTAAATGTAATAAGAATAAGATTAAATGCGAGAATAGAATTTTGCCAAGGAATTGTAATAAATGTACCAAACTCAGAATTTATATGACAGCTATTAAAAAAATAATTTAATGGCCAACTATTTTGTAACTAATATTATTAAAATAAGTTTTCGATGCGCCATTTTTACCGTGTTGTCCTTTATACTGTTATATTGTAGGTTTGTGTTTTATTTGATTCGATTTAAGATTATTACAAATTAAATTTAAAAATAATAATAAAACTTATTTATTTAACCTTGAAATAATTATTTGAGGTAGTTTCAAATATGAGGAATTAAATATAAATTAAAAAAATACGCTTTTATGTTTTGAACAAATATGTTGTCTTTATAAATTGTCAATAGAATTGTGAAAAACTTACTTTGTTGGTTCAGATGCAGAGATGATATCTATTTGCCAATGCAAATTGCAATTAAAATAGAAATTCATAATCTCTGCCTACTCCTATTTTTTATATTTATACTAAAGTTATAAATAAATACAAGTTACAAACATTGTAGCTACTAAGAACAAATCCATTCGATTAACACTACACTTGGAATAATCGATTTGATTGTTAAATGCAATTTGTGAGATATTTTCGATAACTACATCTTCATTAAGTACAGTAATACGTACCGATTGTACAGGGTTAATAGGGCTATATATTTTTAAATAGTCTACAGTACATGTCAATTCGTTGTAAGATAAAATCTCTTTTGGTAGTTTTTCGAATATGCTGTAACCATCACCACCGTCTGCTAAGAACCCTGGCATTATTACCTTATAGCTCAAATAATCCCGGACATTGTCTAGGGCAGAGCAGTCGGTACACATAGCTTTAGCTTTTTTAACTCGACCTTCGGGCTCCTTTGACAAATCATAGATTACTTGAACACCTGACAATTGTAAAAATTGACCGGGGCTGTCTATTGTGCGCCACGCGGCGACAGAATGTTCTAAAGCTTGGATTAACATGGAACCGTTCATCGTTACCACGGATAAAGTGTCTGAAAATGGTAAAACTGTGATGAAATCTCCTCTTGTGATGTTAAATGGTGTTTCGGCTCGTCCTAGAGACGATCTTATTCTGCCGCCTTGAATAAATACTATATTGACATTTGCGTATTTATCTTTATAATAGCGTTTGGTGTAATTCAAAGTTGCATCAGTTATTAGATTACCCATGTTGCATTCTCTTAAACGACATTGTTCACCATCAAGAAATGCTAGAGAGCTTCCAATAATTTCATTGTTTATTCGGTCTATATCCCCTCGATACCTTTGTATTATTGCCATGACCTCCTCGTCGTTCGGTATTCCTTGATGTAATAACAACGGCTCGCCGAAGCATTTCAATAGCTCGCCCGATGAATCGAAAATGAGCTGTAATTTACCCAAGTATTTCGTGTAAGCATACGCCTGGACCACTGGAACTGTTCTACCCGATTTCTGTTGTATCATTGTAGGATAAAAGCCTTGCGGACGCTCGGGCGATTCAGTGAAATGTTCTCCGTTCCACAAGAATGTATTGGAGTGACCCCCGATCACTAAATCTAGCCCGTCTACTTCCTTGGCGATTTCTATGTCCTTAAGAAAACCTGAGTGGCCGAGAGCTATTAAAATATTAACTCCCTTTTCTCTCAATAACTCGACTTCTCTTTTTATAGCGGGTATTTCGTCTTCGTAATATACATTGTTTTTTGGTGCAAGAAATTTTGTGTCCGGGGTTAAATAGCCTATCACACCAATTTTTACCCCATTCTTCAATAAAATTATTGATTTGTATAGGTTAGTAATGTTTTGAAGTTCTGGCACTTTGTCCAGTATTAGATTTGCAGCCAACACCGGTGTCGTTAAGTTTCTTATAAATGGTACAACTCCATCCACTTCCTCGTCGAATTCATGGTTTCCAAGGCACTGTAAAAAATAAGCATTGGTTAAAAAGATAAGAAATTATATGATTCGCGACAGAATTAAAGCTACCTAAGTAGCTCGAATAATTAATAAGCTTAAGTGGTATGGCCAGAGATATGGTAATCCTTTGTTCAACATTTATGAAACCACATATTGCAAGACTTAGTGAGGCCTCCAACAACATCTGGTCAAGGTTTATCGAGCTTTGTATCACCTACTTGGAGAAAGCCAGTAGAAGTCCTTTGAAGAAGCTACTCACGCAGTAGCTTTGAATCGCGACTGTCGCGAAGCTGTATCGCGTCATATTGGTAACGTAACTAGTGAGCGATGGTATAAGATATAACTGCAAAAGCATGACGACTTTCTACTACGTAGTCTTTAACATAGTATCGGTAAACTGAGTTTTAACCCTCATGTAATACTGAAGGTAGGTCCGTTTGTAAAATCTACCAGTACAAGGTATATTCGTAATTTTTATTCTGTATTTATATTTAATCAAATCACCCATGATTTTTCTAACACAAGTTCAGTTTATTTTTAGCTTATATTTGGCACCATGATGGTAATGTAAATATTGGAATACACTTTTTGAAACTTATTAGTATATGGAAAAAAAACTTAAAATTATATTTTGAACTTTAGTCTTTATTTTGCTGATAGGATTTTAGGTAAATTTAATATTTCAGTTATATCTTCATGCAATTTTACAGCAAGGTGCCCACAATGACAGCAGAATCAATGCTGCCTATGTTAATAACGATACCAATAACTAGATCGAAAAACGGCACAATTAATTGGCCTGTGACATCACTAGAGCTCACCTCTTTACTAGACTTTATATTCACCACAACGCGCTATTAATACTTGCAGTAAATAAATTTCTAAAACAACAAATTCGTGTATCCGACAACTTTGAGTTTGATTTTGTTCCTACAATTAAAATCAGAATAGTTTTTCCTTATATTTAATTCACTATTTTTGTTAGAAAGATTTTTTCCTTACTAACAGTATCGATTAATGCCATTAAAGTACCTACAGGATGTTATTTTGTCGGATTTTGGCCAGATCGAGTCTGGTCTGGTAAGTCTATTTGACTTTTTAATTGAAAATGATTTAGGAAAATGCAGTTTTGGTTCTTTTTCAAACTAAGAATTGTTCCCTTTGAGTAAAATTGTCTGTCTCCAGTATTTACATTACTTCGCCTCCAGGTGTGATCAAGAAATTCCATCCTGAGTATGTAACTTTTAACACCGTGCTCACACTGCCGAAAACATTCACATAAACATGTCATCTCTCTTTCTCTAAAAAAACTGAGATGACAGTATGTTTTATATGAATATTTTCGGCAGTGTGAACTCACGGTTGGCGCACTTCAAGTTATTTTAGTACAGGATTCTTAAGATAATTTGGGGCAGGTAGCAATAAATAACTGTTCATGTTCTAAAGTATATTTTTAATACTAGTAACAACTTTCTTTTTAATTGCTCAACATTAACTTAAATTTATCGTACAAATATCCACATAATATTATCCACACAAGCTTTCTTGTTTTTTTAAATATCAATTTTAGTTCTCTCTATATTATACAATCTTAGTCATTACTGAAGTCAAGAACTCGATCCCTACCTTATTAGCATTAAAAAAATGTTTTTGGTCAATATTTACATAATTTTTACAAAACTGCAATAAGCCTCGATGGTCAAATTAACGCTATTTAATGACACTATTTTAACAAAGTGATACTCAACAAATATTTATCACTTTAAAAACATCAACACAAATAGTATGCCTATATTAAAGCCTAACTTTGAGCTTCAAACATACGAAGATTTACATATAATGTATATAAAGAGGAGACTCTTTTACGTTAAGGGGTTAGAAAGAAATAAAAATGCAATTCGTATGCTAGCACGTTTTTTGTATACCAGTGCAAAACAACAAATGTTCAGATCTTTGAAAATCGAACCATTATAGCTGATGTTCTAATCTCTAGACTACAGACGAGTCACAAATAAAGACATTTATAATATTATATATTTTTATAATACTACATTACTACAAGGGAACTAAACATGATGCCTCGATCTTGCTTTTTACACTAATTTTGAGACGTATTATTAACGTAAAAATATAAATACATCATAACCTTATTAAAAATGCTACTATTTTTTTTAACTTAAGCCACACATAATATTAATAAATTTTGTTTTCTAATTGCCTCTCAAATCAAACAAATGTCTTTCAATTTTGATATTAATTATTATTTATCTAGATTACTTTTTCCTTTATTTAAAACAATTAAGAAATATTAAAAATGTTAGCATAAATAATGAAGGGGTATTGGATATTGAAAAATTCGTCTCACTTCCATCTTTAAGGATAACTCTTCCTTCCACACCATGGTAAATGAACCTGTGATGACCCACATAGAAAACTGTTGCCGCGTGTTCATTATAACTCAAAGCTTGCGTCGGCAGGCCTTCAAACATCCAATAGCCGTCACCACCTTTTGCTAAAAAGTTAGGCATTATGACCTTATATGTGTGTTCATGTTTAATGTCTGAATAACTTGGTATATCGCAGAAACCACATCTGGCTTCAGCTTTTATAATTCTAGACCCCGAAGGTTTCTTTAAGTCAAATACTACATTTATTCCTGACACCTGAAGGAACTCTCCCGGAAAGTCTAAAAGATCATAATTCGATACGCCATATTCGAGCATCTGCAACAATACCGTGCCAGTCATTTCGACTGTAACTAGTATTCCTTCAAACGGCATTACCCCCAATAAATCTCCTTTAGTTATGTTAGTAGGTGTTTTCGTATTTGTTATAGACGATCTTATTCCGCCGCCCTGTATCGCTGCAATTGGAGCATCGGTCCAATATTTTCCTTTGTATTCTGTAGCATATCGGTAAACCATCGCATCAGCTATCAAGTTGCCAAGATTACATTCCTTATATTGGCAGCTCAAGCCATCGAGTACTACTGAGGTTTGTCCGATAACCTCTTCAGTAATATTAAGAACATCCCTTTTGTATCGTTCTACTATTTTTAGAAGTTCTGGATCTTGAGGTATGGTATTATCCAAAAGAATAGGGTTACCGTCTATGCTAGTAAGATCGCTATTAGAATCGAAAACCATGTGGAGTCTTCCAAGATATTTTGTATACGCATACGCTTGTACTACTGGCACTTGTTTACCGGTCGCTTGAGTGATATACGTGGGGTAAGGACCTTGAATGTCGTCCGAGTCGGGTGTTGTACCGTTCCACAGAAAAGTGTTTGAATGTCCGCCGATCACTAAGTCAATACCATCTACAGCCTTTGCTATTTCCATATCTCTTAAATAACCGGAATGACCCAGCGCGATTATTATATTGACACCTTCATTTTTCAAGTTTCTTACTTCGTCTCTAAGAGCTACTATCTCGTCAATATATTCGACGTTATTGTGGACTGCTAAAACTTTAGTTTCCGGAGTTAAATATCCAATTACTCCGACTGCTACGTCGGAGATATTGAACACTACGGAGTTTCTAAGGTTTGTTTCGGCTGCAAGCTCGGGAACTTTATTTAGTACGAGATTGGCGGCTAAAACAGGAGTTGTTAGATTTTGTATAAATGGAGTGAGGCCACTGACTCCGTTGTCAAATTCGTGATTTCCAAGGGACTGAAACAAATAAAAGAATGAATTGTTACTACTAAATAGTTAAGAAATTATAAAAACGAAAGCACGATCTTCTCGACAATATAGCTTGTACGTATTAATAATATTACACATGTTATTGTGCGCGTCTTTATAGTTTTTAGTACATATTTAACTAAAACTGGTTTCAAGTCTAAAAACTTAAAAAAACTAGCCAAAACCTATTGCAGTATAGACTACGGCCGTAATGTCCGACCCAACGTACAAAAAAGTGTAAACAGGGCAGGGAGAATTAGTAGTATTATCCAAATATCAATTGTATGTTATATGTCACTGCTATCATTTTGTAAAACGCCAAGTGGGATTATAAACTGACGATGTCCACAACCAGTCAGTGACATACATATTTTAAATGGTATTCATCAAGTATCCCAACACACGTGTGTTGTATCAGATTTACCTCTAAATGCTTGTTTGACTTATATAAATAATTTAATTTATGTCGAGTAGTAAAAATAAATTCAAGCACAAAAATATAACAACTTCACATAAAGATTAAATAGTATAATTTAAATGCATTTTAAAATTTGAATAGGTAAGCAATCTATAAACGACAACAGCGATAAACAAATTGCTAATTGTGCAAATCATAGTTATTGATTAGTCACTTTGTTATATTTGACTACAAAATAAGAACTGCCGATAGGTGCAGGATTACCTACCTTCTAAGCATAAAAATTGTTCACAAATGAAAATGTAATTAGACCATTTTCGAAACATTCATAAATGTTGTTCATGAAAACACAGATCTTTTACTTGTTTTGTAAACTATAATATCTATACAAAAAGGTTTCACAATATGTCATTCATATACCATACTACTTTTTTCATAATTATTCAAACAAAAACATACAAAATCTATTATTTAACTTGTTTTTTTTTTAAATAGACAACGTTAGACTGTAAAGACCGAGTATTTCTTAGAATTTTTATAGAATTTTTGTAATGACCAAATCGAAACAATTAAGTTAATATATAATTCAACAGTAAGAGTTAAGGTAACACATCTCCAATATCCACTGTGGCTATTACAATTTTATATTGAGTAAGCATAAAAGGCTTACGTAAATTGAAAACTGTATTGAAGTTGCGTCGCTTTTTGATAATTTTTCGGCGTTGTGTATTACTATTCGACCTTCCACAGTAGGATACAGGGGCTTATGATTATGAAGATATTCAATTGTCGACTGTAATTCATCATATTTTAAAGCAGTTGAGGGTAGATCAACAAATAAAGAAAAACCTACACCACCCATTGATAAAAATGAAGGCATCAATATATTATAAACTTCAGATATGTTTAAAAGGGAATACGCAGGTATATAGCAATTACCGCAACGAACAGATACTCTTTTAACTCTCATGCCAGGAGGTTTCTGAAAGTCATATTCCACTTTAAGTCCTGACAGTTGTAAAAACTCTCCTGGAGGGCGGAGAGGAAGATAACGTGCGACAGCATGGTCTAACATTTTCCATATATTTGATCCATTAATTGATATCTTGACCATGTTTCCGTCGAAGGGCATGACGATCAAAAGATCGCCCTTAGTTACATTTGTCGGTAGATCAGCATGAGCGATCGAGGCTCTGATTCCACCTCCTGGAATTACAGCAACAGGCGCGTCAGTCCATCCCTTACCGACATATTCCGATGCGTATTTGTGAACCATTGCATCTGCAATCATATTGCCCATATTACACTCTTTTAGTCGGCACGAATGTCCATCTAAGACAACAGAAACTTTTCCTACTACTGTCTCGGTTATTTTCATTACGCCATCATGATATTTTTTCACTATTTCTAAAACATCAGGATCTTGTGGCACTGAGCTATCAAGTAGAATAGGGTTACCATTGAAACTAATAATATCACCACGGCTATTGAAGACAATGCGCAATTTGCCCAAATACTTCGTGTATGCATATGCTTGAACTACTGGAACTATTTTTCCAGTAGCTTGTTTAACTAACGTAGGGTACGGGCCGTCCGCTTTTTCTGCATCGAGAGTACTACCATTCCAAAGGAATGTGTTGGTATGACCACCAATAACAAGATCTACATCTTCAACTTTGGCTATTTCTAAATCTTTAATAAATCCCGAATGGCCTAAAGCTATGAAAATGTTAATATTTCGCTTTTTCAGTTCAATAATTTCATTTCTGATAGCTATTTCTTCATTTATATATTCCACATTGTTTCGTATTGCTAGTATTTTCGTATCGGGAGTTAGGTAGCCTATAATTGCTATTTTGGTTCCGTTTACATCGAGTACTATGGATTTCATTAAATTCTTTTGGATTTGCAATGAAGGCTCCCGGTTTAGAACAAGATTTGCCGCGAGCACTGGACATGTTAAATTTTCAATGAATGGCGTTAATCCGGAGATACCGTTGTCGAATTCATGATTGCCGAGTGACTGAAATCAACAATTAAAGTAGGTATTACAATTTTGGCATACGAAATCGATAGAAAAAGCGTTAAAGCCATGCATACCCAATAAATATGTTAATGTATTTTTTAAAATTGATTTATTTTATGTTGGTTGCATAATTATTTGTTTAAATTTATATACATGCATGCTTTAGCAACTTCATTGAAAGCAATTAACCAAGGCGTTAAACGCCTTGCAGAGTTAAAATGTCACAATTTATTATAGTTTATAATGTGCATTTGTACCACAATTGCATAATTTTTAACATTTGTAAACACAAGATCAGTTGTGATATAAAACAAATTGTAATGAATTGATACGTCTTATAATTTTAGAGGTAAAACAAGATACCATCTCGTTAATTTATTTATCAATAATGGCTTATTTGACTCACCAAACGCAACAATCACAATTTTGTCTGTTATAAAGCGGTATGACAATTTCCTTTGATTATTGGAATTACATAACCTTTAAGCCTCTTCTTCCTTTTGGTTGGTTTGTTTGATCATTAAGTAGTAAAAAAAGGACGTTGTGCCATTTTTGTGCTTTACTGTTAGTATAGTCTTTTCTTTATAGCATGGTGAATGTGACGTATTGTCTTTTTAAATAAAATTAAATTTCAAGGCCGCAAACATCACAACTTTTCTTAGTTTTATTTGAAGTCGTTATAAAAAGTTCTGATTTGTTTTTATTTAATTTTTCTCAGCACTCAAATAATGTCATTAGATGAAGAGACATAGACATAGAAGGCGTGGAGTAAACATAAATTTAAGGTATAATGAAAATATTACGTAAGTTAGTAAGTTTCTGATTAATTTTTTTCTTAATTATCATGATTTGTTATACTTACTCATATGACATGATTACGAGATGGATTAAAAATCACTTTTCGCTTAGTAGTTTTCGTATCATAGTTTGATCTCCAATTTTCGAATATATTGTATTATATTATTGGAACATAATATATTACTTTATCGGAATTTTATTACCAAGTTTATTATAGTAGGCGAACTCAGTAATATGATTTTTACTAAGCCTTATTTTGAATTTCAATTTATTGAAAATTCTCAATAAAGTAAAAGACCTCATTACGTTGAAATGTATTTATTAAAATATGATCTATTTATCCAAGAATATAAGATAATAAAATAACCAAGAAAGTAATTGAAGTGTTTATGGCAGTAGCAGAACCAGGAACATTATCTGCATCCAATAATACGATTCGGCCTGACACTTCAGGATACACAGGACTACGTTGAGCAATAAATTTTTCGGCGCCAAATGCTTCGTCGAAGTGGAGGTATCGGCGAGGAAGTCCAACAAGCATTGAATATCCCTCTGCACCATTTGCTAACGATAATGGCATCAGTATTGTGTATTCTGTCGAATCATTGATAGGTTGAAAGTCGGGAATCGAGCAGGACCCACATCTTACGACTGCCTCGACTATTCTAGAACCCGGTGCATTAGCCATATCATACGTCACTCGAATGCCAGAGTACTGAAGGAATCGACCGGACGGATCGGATAAACGATAGTCGAAAACTGAGTGCTCTAGTACTTGTTTCAAAACCGTTCCAGTCATGGTAATGGCGACTAAGTTTCCTTCAGATTCTATGGCAGAGAACAAGGCACGCTTGGTAACAGCTGCCGGACGGTTTTCAGGTGCGATAGACCCTGTAATAGCACCTCCATGAATGACAGCGATCGGCGCGTCGGTCCAACGTTCGCCTTGAAATCCAACAGAGTAGTAATACGTGATAGAATCAGTAATTAAATTACCAAAATTACATTCCTCCAATTTACATGTGTCTCCATCGAGGACAACAGCGGTATTACCTATTACTTCTTGGCTTATTAAATCAATTTCTGACATATATGTCTTCATTATTTCTAAAACATCTGAATCTTGAGGAATTGAGAGATTCAATGGAATCTGTTCGGTTTGGAAATCTAATATTTCACCATTAGTATTAAATTTGGTTATTATTTTACCTAAATTTTGGTTGTATGCAAAGGATTGGACAATTGGTACTCGTTTGCCAGACCGTTGTGTTACTGTTATTTCACTCTCAATTTCGTCTTGTAGGTTATATTTTGCATGACCACTCCAATGATAAAGGTTTTTATGTCCATTTATTACTAAATCAATACCATCAACTTCAGCTGCAATTTCTGTAAGTTTATCTAAGTCTGCATGTCCCAAAGCTATTATAATAGAGATATTTTCTCTCTTTAATTTGTTAACTTCTTCTTTTAAAGCTATTACTTCGTCTATGTATTCCACAGTGCCTGTACTATCAAGCAAACTCAACACTGGTGTAACAAAACTAACAATACCGACATTAAATCCTTTTATATCGAATACAACAGACTTTTTTAATTTTTCTTTTTCTTCAGTGTTTAAAATTATATTAGTGGCTAATATGGGTGTTTGTATATTCTTTAGTAATGCTGATAATTCTGCGGAATCTTTTTCAAAATCGTTGTTCCCAAGGGACTGAAATACAGATAGTATTTATTACAGATAATTTCAATCGATACAATTTATATAAAAAAATAATTTTAAATAGCTGTTGTTTTTAGTAAAGCGAGAAATTGTATTTGGTAAGTAGATAAAGTTGTTACATCATATTTAAAGATCATTATGTATAACAACAATGTATAACAGATGACAAGAATAATATTACATGCAACATAACAAATACCACATGGAAAGCCTCTGTCAGAAAGATACACTTCACCTCCACCAAAAGCATTAGATTCTTTAATATAAATTAAAATATATATATTATATTTGAAATATAATACCTACAATTATATATAACAGCAGTATTATGCAGCATAAAGAAAAAGACAGTATAAGTCGTTACAAATATATATTATTACAGCCTTAAAACATTTAGTGTCAATGTTTTTTGTACTTAATGTTTTACTATCGTCATTTTTTAAATTACGTTTTTATCAGCGTTTATATATATATATATGTGTGTGTGTGCGCGTGTGTGTGTATGTAACATTTGTGTGGAGATGTTAAAATTTGATAAAAGTCCTAAGGAGATTTATTCAAGTACATCAAAATATGTTAGTTTTCAGGTTGTATGTTTTGTTAGTTTTATATTTTATCATTTTATTAATATATTAGTTACAAGATAAAACTGAATGTCTTAAAGGATAAACTTACGTATTTAGAACACGCGATTATCTTCAATCTCCATTTATATGATAACTTATCGAAAGAAATACCGGTCATTGTACAAATTCTTTAGTGTACAATTCTGTGTGCCAAAGAGAACTAACAATTAACACACCCGAATTCTAGTTCTAGGCAGCTGTATACATTTTCTTCGTCTCACTTTAGTTGTACTATGATGCTGTGATTTTTTGCTTGATCAGTCTAACCCAAGGCTTACTCTAAAGAGTCCTTGGCTCAAAATACTTGATGATATTATATGACCTTGGGATCTCGGGCAAATGTTAAACAGATAATATTTGTAATAACAATCCAAGCAAGATTACGTTGTTCGGCGATATTTCTTAATTGACCGAGTTGAGTACTCTTTGTTACAGTTGGGGTCTAATTGAGTTTGGTAGGAATTGGATAATTAACAAACTCAATTCCAGGTAAAATACGCCAACACTTGTTTGTTTTTATATTAAATTCACACCTATAAAAGCCTTTAACTACCACAGGAGGATTGAATTATAAAATATTTGCAAGTCGCACCATATCGGTGCTGTTATATCTGATCCGAGGAAGAGGCAATTATATATTATTATTTATATGTCAACACGGCGCTCGGGAAAAATACTAATTCATTGATCAAGTCTGCCAGCGTGCTCACTCACACAATGCGTGCTGTGGCATCATTTGTAACACTTCATTCACAATAGATAGATATATAGATATTTTCCTTGGAGTGTGATCGCCTGATGTTATGTGACCTGCAGGATTCCGCAACCAGCGAGTCGCAGATTCGTTGCCTGATTTTATTTATTATTTTAGATTTGAACCTGGACTGGGACAGCAGTTAGATGACTAACTACTGAGTTGTGAACCAGTAAAACTTGGTGAGGGAGTGTGAGTTTAGAAAAGAAAATCAAAGAAAGAGAAAAGAAAATTCAAATGTTGTTCATATAATTTGCATGAAATGGGCATCGAAGCTGAGACCCGCAACTTACGTACGCATATGTATCTAACTGTTAGGCTACTAGGTTGAGCCAAAGTAATTGAAATAAATTCGACATCAAACAGAAGTACGCTGCGTTGTTTCGAGTTTATTTCGTATCAACTTGTATAACCAAACGCGAAGCAGCCAGTTGTCAAGTATTGATTTTCCGTCGGTACATAAGCCGTATGTATGCCGGCGTATGTAATGTAACACGTATGTACATGGATAGCTCGACGCCACAAAGCTGTCAACGCTAGAAAATTTTCCGGCAATGAAAATCAGGCTGCATTCGGCCGCCGCCCGCCGGCACGATTTATTTAAACTGACATTCGACCTTTTGTTTAAGCTCGGTCAAATTTACCGGTCGAATAATTAATTTCGACTCATTACTGAGAGGGTTTTCAATCAATATGAAACAAACATACCTTTTCTTTTAATAATATTAATATGCACCTGAAATACATATTTGTACAAATATAGTATTTAATGGAGGGTTTTTACATAACTTACACGTTTAGATGAAATCTCTTGCACGAAGAGATTTAATATTTTTAATTTCAAGATTGTGTTAAATATTTTATTCTTTTTAAATGGAATCTAACTGGACTAATATAGCACGTGGAGTTTTTTTTAAAAACGAATTAAGGCAACTGTTTCTTTCAGCCATTTACTGTAAAATTCAATTTAATGTATTCATCCTCAACAAAACAATTTACAAGGATAATAATGTTTTCAATAAAGATTTTGGGAATGAGAAACCCCTTCCACTGTTACTGTGACGTAAGTGGCGACGAGAGATTTACACATAAATTAGCCAAAAGCGGCGACTATCGATTAAGTCTTCGTTTGAAGATCTAGAATTCTTAAGGCGCACAGGTTTTAACAAAAAGCACTAATCCGACATAGGTCTTGGCGTAACGAATTCAAGTATAAATTATTATATGAGCGCAACAACACAACCAACATAACTGATGTACGTACGATGTACTCGTACACAATAACATGTAACCTGAGTCCGATGACGCCATTGCGTACGTGTTATGTCGTTAACGAGACCAACGAACTTAACATTTACTCTAAGATACGGCATAAGGAATCTATACCCTCCTCAGTTATTTGATCTGGACCTATATTATATGTTAGATAGTCTAAAATATTAGGTTGAACCCTTGCGCAGCTCGCGATTCTAAGTTTCATGTTCAAGTTTATGTGGACATCAGTCGAACTCGAGACTAACATTTCTATGTAAGTCAACACAAAATTGACACCTAGAATCTGTAACGGCGAGTTACGCAAGGGTTCAACCTAGAGAGAAAAACCTTATATGACGACAAATTTATATACCAGTGGAAACCCACGGTAATATAACATATAATCTAGGTCCCGATGAGGGCATAAATTCCTTATACTGTGTCTTAGACCAATAGCCGCTATTGTCGCTCGCTATGGAAGCAATGGAAGTCGCGGGGAGGTTCGACGTTAGTGTACGGTGGTAAATTCAACGCGAGTCTCATGTTATTGTGCGCGAGTTGTATGATAAAGATACGCAGACACCTGATATGAACTGCAAACTTTTAGAATAAAATAGTACTTACGACGGCGTCGGGTTGCAGTGCGTTAAGGAATTCAGCGGCAACCTTCCACTTGTAAATGGTAAACCACGCCGTACCGGTGTATGTGTCACCCGCGTTCAGGTACAGAACCGGTGGCCCTTCGCCGGACGCCGCGGCTTTTCTAGCCTCTTTCACTCTGTAATTGTAAAAACATTAAAATATTAATATCGGTTAATTTATTACATTATTTAGCAATCAAGTGCCTGTCTACACTGGGTTCAAAGAGTAAAACATAATTTATTTGTGTATTCTTACTCCAGAGGGAAAAGTCCAAAAAATTGTGCACAAAAAGGACTTAAAAAAGTACTTAAAAGGCGCATTTATGTATGTTCCCTATAGACGAAGAAAAGAAATGCTAGACCGATTTCGATGACATTTTCAAGAAATCTTAAGATTGGTCAACCACGATCTTTTGGTTCCGAACGCTACCACGATCGGATCTACATTGTTAATGATACCCGGGCGAAGCCGAAGCGGAATACTAGTACAGAATATATAACTTTTTGATATTACATCGCCTTACCTTGCATGCCGGAATCGTTTTCATGAATGTGTTTTGTCGCTTCTATTTGGCGTGTTTTTTCTGTGAACGTTAGCTCATTTAAAAAGAGACGATTCCTTAATTGAACTTCCATTTCTACAATGGCATACCCCATTTCCCTATCAAGCTTCAATAGGATCTGGTTCGGTTTCGGTATAAGTGAGCGGTTAACAGTTAGTAAACAATGAGACAGCTTGACAAAATCTTGGATGTCGCTTAAGTTTGTATTTAAACCTCGGAGTATTTGCGGTGCATATGCCTCTCATATGGCATTGTAATAATATTTGCTAAGTTGTTTACCATATGCAATGAAACTGTTAATAAATATATGATATAAATAACCGTGTTCCTTCCAGTATACGTTGGGAGTGTACCGACTCTTCTGATCTTTCAACTACGCATCGGAATTGAATGCGGTTTCATCAATAGACGGAGTGATTCAAGAGGAAGGTTAATATGTATAATACATGCATATTATTGTAAAGAAGAAAAATAATGTTGAATATTTGTAATGTGATATCGTAAAAACATACTTTTGTGCGCTTGCTTTGCAAATGCTGGCTAAATCTTATAAAGATAGATCATGTATCATCAAAGATGTATCTATCTTTTAAGGCTAGCTACTATACCCATTTTAACTCCTAAAACAGTGATAACTTACAATGCAATGTAATTGGAAAGCTATTAATTAAGCTATAAAAACTAACGCGCGCGAAAATAAATGGAGCGAAGCTTGCCGGTTTAGCTAGTTAATTAATAAAACTTTTAAAGTTATGGCTTATGTAGAGTGATTCTTATAATAGTAAAAAAATTGCGGAAATTATTAGTATGTATTATTAATATTATAATTAGTTTGTTATTTAATTTTTTTATTATTATTAACTCTTGAGGAGGGTTGGCGTCAGGCAGGCGGCCGGCCGTAAAGACTGTAGTCAAAACCTATACAGTATGGACTTCGTATAACTGGGAAAAGGGCAGGGATGATGATGATTAGTATTTGATTAGACACAGGATGTCTCACGGCGAAGCCGAAACCCGGCGAAGTGCCACATTGTAGACAGGAAGTTCTACTTAAACGAGACTTCATTTTAATAAAAAAAAAAGAATTAATACAAGAAAGAGTACGTACACAGAAAGATGTCTAGCAGCTAATTTTGTATTGTAGTATTTCGCTTGTTATAAGAGAATCAACAATACGACTATTTTTAACCCATTTCCATTCTAAATATGTTTCGGGCCGACAGGTGATTTAAATTAAATCGTAGTAAGAAATAGCTTCGCTGATTGTCTCGCTGTCTTTATAGCGTTTGTTATCCTGACGTTATACGTGACTGCTCATGTGCCTATTGCTATGACCGGAAACAAATTGTGTAACGATTTTAAGTGGTAATAAAAAAAATTGACCCAGGTGAAGTTTGGTAAAAGTATAGTCTAAAGATAAATGTCGGTATGGAGAAATGTTTCGAAATACATTTGTAATACCAATAAATACATTTAAGCGTAATTTATTTACAAACTGTTTTGTTGATTATTGACAATATACTATCAGCAAATTGTATTCTCATATTTTTGATATCTACACAATGAAATAGAAAATGTACACCGTACCGTACCGTTGCTGTACGGCGCGCACTATTGTCGCTGTATCCGTTTTGACTACTGTCCATGCAACGTAATAGGATGTGAATTAACGAACCGGAAAACAGATTAATCTATTAGCACTACCGATTAAAAGATTATCAACTATCTCTTATGGACATTCATGGTTTTCTCAGAGAGAAGCAGGCGGCTTGTTCTTTATACTGCGAACCAAGAGAAAGAACAAGAGATATCCTGAACGAGAAGAGAGAGTTCACACTGCAGAAAACATTCGCCGCGTTATTAATATATTTTCATACACATTTCAGCAATAGACGGTGTTATTCATTGGGAAGTTTTGGTATATAATTAGATAGCTGGCCCGGCAAACTTCGTTGCGCCCTATAATTAATAGATGGTGTACTTTTTTGTAGAACTATTTAAGGTAAACATTCCATTATACATTATATACGTGTAACTCTAACGGTTTTTGCAGGGCAGAATGAAGAATAACTCGCATAAGGCGGAAATTTTTCCTCCTTACTTGACACTAATATTTTGTTCAATTCACACAATATCTCTATAAATTATAGCCTTTGTTATGCCTATATTATTCTGATGTATAAGTTATATTATTGTAAAGTTTTATTAAAATCTATTAAGTAGCTTTTGCGTGAAATTCTAACAAACATGCATACATCCACACATCCGTACTTATAAACTTTCGCATTTATAATATTATTAGTATTAAAAACCTAAAATTTCCTTCTATAATATTCAATGTACAACGTTTTAAAGTAATGAAACATGACTAGTTGAAACCGAGGTAATTGGATGGTACGACACTACAGACAAAGGGGTCGCTAGTTACTTAAAAACACTTCTAGATTTTAGTATAGTTGACTGTAATAATAATATTACGATACAAATAATAGTTGCTTTGCTATTATATTGGTTATCATAGAATTAAAGCGCTATGCAAATAAACCATCTAATTACTCGTACATAAAATTTTATTAGACTAAGTGACGGTAAATTCCTATGTGTTTCGATCACAGATCGTCATAAAGATCGGTTCCCTGCCGCCCTCATCCAGTGGGCTCCGACGCATGGCAAAGGGCCGGACACATTACTGGCAGAACGAATGGTCGAAGGGGCCGATAGGTCCTAGAGTGGCGACTACGTTCAGGTCGACTCAGTGTCGGTAGGCCTCCCACATGACGGACCTATCATCTGGTCAAGGTTGTGGGAACCCACCAGAAGGTTCCATATTACTGGAAAATATTACTCTAATCCGTTTTCTTGATTTTTCCTTTTAAGTGTAAAATAAAAATAAAATCTATCCCGTCTGAATAGAGACCTAAATTGTTAATGTAATATGTTTTGTATTTTCTAAATTGAGCTCCTTTTAGCGATATACATAATTTGATCCTTGTATACTTTTTAGTTTGTGTTGTAATTTTGCTAGGATTTCATTTCAACTATCCCCATTGATTGATTGATTTGATTTCCTTGCGGAGAGAGGAAATTCGTGTCGGCTGATAATTAGGGTTGGGATAAATTGGATCGGGATAGGGGAAGGCTGAAGAGGATTGTGTGGATTAAACTCGAAATGGAAAAAGTAGCCCGTAAACGTGTTACGCCTGACTATTATCCTACCATTTCTACTCCTAACCTGAAGCAAATTGTATTATAGACATTTGGGAATCTGATTGTTTTGTTGGTTACAATGTTACAGATAGGCCAACGGTAGTACCTTTAATTGAGAAGGTCTATGTGTCTGAGATCACTTATTAACTCTAATGGATGTGATGTACGAGTTTGTAGTATACTTTACAACGTTTATTTTTTTGTACTTGAAAAGGCATTTCATTAAATATAAGGTAATGTGAATTGAAATTAAACTTAATCCCTTTTTACCCTTAATCGTCCCTTTAGGAGACTGTATTGGTCCATGTACTGTGTATACCTTGTTTCATTGGAAGATATGATTGGTGTAAACAAAAAACGTTATTTACCATGCTTGGCACCCATTACACTTTTTTTATGAAATGTTGAATGAAATTTGTGGAAATCGTAAGATAAAATGAAGTGAGAAAAAGTTGTTCAAAAATATCATGGTATTTACGAATCATATTGTGAGAAGCTTTGCTTACAAAAATTAAATGTTTCTGTAAAACAAGGTATAAATAGTAGTGAAACAAAAAACAAAATGGCGCAATTTCCGCGGCTAAATTGTAAGTTGATCGGCGTGCGTTGTTCCAATTTGCAATAAAGCGGGCTTTGTTTGCAGAACTGTTGTGTATGTACTGTAAACCGAACTAAGGATAGGTACACAACATTTATATGGAAAAAAATCGATTGGATTCGTGTTTTTCTTAGGTATTTAATTAATTGTAAGGAAAATTTTTTGATTATTTTGCGTCCCATTTGATAAACTCAATTGAGCACTGTCAGTAACATGTAATATTTGATTTACCTTTGATTGTTATTTGATAATGGATTCCAGCGTAATATTGTTTTAATAGACTAATAAAAAATCTTAATCTACAATTCGGTACCCAATTAATATTTAGTTATAATTCTTAATAATTATAGTTAAGTACAGTTAGTAACTGTCATATCTCTATGTCTCTACCAAATGAGCGTAAAATATCAGTTATTTTTTTTATAAATCGAGGACTGCTGCCTGCCTGTTCTGTTTAGTTAAAGGTTTTTTAATCGGTGATAGGTCTCATAATAATCAATAGCACTTAACGATGTGATTTAAAAAAAAATGTTACACATTGTTTTCATGACTTAATATAATGACATACAATGACATGAAGTAAATATATTACAATCGAATAATAAACATATTGAAAGGAATAGTGTTATTATATTAAAATTTATGAATCCTGTTCTTTAAGAAAATCTCGTTGTGTTATATATTAATATATGATTTTGAAATATGAATTATGCCAAGACCTAATAGCGCTGATAGTCCAATACCTGCGAAAAATAGAAGACGCTCTTCTGCTAGACACTTATGAAATTTGACAGATTCCGTTTGATGTAGATGAGATTGAGGTAACAGTGGTAGAGTCCCGCGCTATTACTCGTAAACTAATAAATTACTTACACGTGAGCTACCCTTGGGAATCCCCCGTAGCACTTGCCCGCCTCTCTGTCGGCGGTGGTACAGGCGCCGCTGAGCTGGGAGGTCTGCTCGAAGCGCGCGTGCATGTCGTTGTTGTGCAGGATGAGGAGCTCGAAGTTGCCATTACCCGGCGTCTTAACAACGCTGCTCGACACTAGCGCCGCTGCGGCTAAGACGAACAATGGTGTGAAGTACGCCTGGAATAAAAAAATAGACATTATTTCTTTTTCTTATAGTCTCTATGCAATGGAACTGTTAGATTAAACGCTAATCTTTTTATATTAAACGTTGTGTTTTTGAGTAAACTTAAAACTATCCAACTTAAAATTTAATTGGGTGTTACAAAATACAAGAAAAAATTATTTTATGTTATCAAACAGATAAATTCAGTTTTTGTATTATTAAGAATTATCATTATAAGTAATTAAACACAATATTTTGTTAATACCATTAATTTGTGACACTCAATAAAGGAAAACAACGATGTACATGCGTCGCTTCAATAAATTCCGTTGAATATTTTCTCTCACAATCCTAAAAATAATTTAAACTTAAACTTAGTACTATTGTCCTATTATACAGTATCTTACACTCTCTCTCTCTTTTGTTATCTATTGAACTCTTGTTACGAATATGCCACAGGAATTCAACAGATAACTGGGCGTAGCAATTGGTAGAGATGCGTCGCTCAATGTCCCTTTAACTGTTCATTGATTATCGTCAGCTACGAGTATATCGCTATTATCCAATAAAAGTCACTCAAGTGTGACTTGAATTATTATGTAAGGGTCCAGTTGGTAACAAAACCAGTCCCACAACCATATAACGTTAATGGGGATGTCATACAGTGTGTTGGTATAATTTTTAAAGAGAAATAGTCTAAAGGACATGTCGATACAATTATAATTTATTTACTAATAAAACTTTATTAATATTTAAAGGTGGAAAGATTTTCTGTAGATATGCTTAAACTCAGAATTTATACGACCGATTTAATATTTCACACATTAGAAAGTTGCATGTGGACTAACATCGGCTATGTATTTTTTATTATTATTGTATAAAAATGAAATTCAGGCGAGCATCGCAGACTAACATTTAATCTAGTCTAGCTTAATTGAAGCAGAACGGGAATAGACTGTACAGCTATAAAAATAGCTTTGTGAACACAATGCAGCGGACTTCCCGATTTTACGTGATATATTAAATGGCATAATTTTAATATTAAAGGATGACATCACTGGTGTTGCTGATAACGTGGGAGTTCGCTGCACAAACCCTATATTTTATCACACATA
Organism: Papilio elwesi; assembly: GCA_029849275.1. Lineage (NCBI taxonomy): Eukaryota > Metazoa > Arthropoda > Insecta > Lepidoptera > Papilionidae > Papilio > Papilio elwesi. Next base: position 6,374,193 of record CM056701.1, on the reverse strand, counting down.
CCGAGGATAATGGTACAAATATTCGTTTTTGGTACATTATTGAAGGGAAGGGATACTTTAATTGGCCATCTATAATTTCCTGGTCAACTTTTACGACACGCCAAGCTGAAGGTGATTTTGTTTACTTGTGTTTTATTGTTAGTCCTCAAATAGTACAAGCACTAATGAAAGAATGCGCCTTTTTGAGTCGTGAATGTATTTTTATATTCCCATGCCAGTGACACCGCTTGTGTAATTGACACTTCCGAAGTATGTAACTGAGTAACACGGCGCCGTTATTTCATCGAAAATGTATCACTACCTGCATTTCCTAGAACTCGCTGTGCGGTGCTTCAGTACGCCTTAGACGGCTTACTGAGTAATGTACCAAGCGAATTGTCGACAAGCCTTTTGATTGTTGACACAAAACCCAACAGTTCTTTTGCTTGGAACATCAAAAGACATGAAATAGATTCTTGTCTTGGGGTGACACAACAGTCATCATTATAGTTTGAAGGTTGCACTTTTATTAGGGTACCCTACTAATATTGTTCGATTTCTCACTGCATCCTAAGTCCGAACTCGATATTATATTTTGTTGTCCATAAAACACACTCAATGTGTCCATACTTGGGCTCGTACTCGAAGTCGGCTGCTGTTCCATTTTATTGTATTGCTGATGTAACCTAACCAGTTTAGTTTGCTTGTACAGCAAACGAGTATACATTTTAGTACTTAAGTTAAACAGCAAACCTGAGGATGTGCCAGGTCAATAACGGTCTTCACGACATTTGACAATCGCGGCAATGGAATTGTCATTGATCACACTCGTTAAAGAAGGCTTAAATACAATCAATTATTCCCGGGGAGGGTTGGCGTCCGGCAGGCGGCCAGCTGTAAAATCTGCCAAAACCTATACTGTATAGACCTCGGCCATAGTGCCCCACTTAAATGGGAATAGCCAATTGGATGATGAGTAAGTCTGAGCTTTCAGTTTGATCCCATCTAGAGAATAAGACCAAGTTTTAGACGCAATTTTAAAGTTAAACTTTTTTGATGGTTTTCGTAAATACCGAATACTCCGTAGTTATTAAAAATTACTAGAAGAATACTAATACTAAAACTATTATTTATCTACTATCTACGCAAAATTATTATTTAAAGCCCTGGGTTTTGTTTTGTTTTGTTACATAACACCGTAGTATAATTAAGTTTTGTAACGAAGTTCTTTTACGCGGCTTCCAGTAGAGTGAATCGGCTGAAATCGTCACGTAACGAAAAAGCGTTAAGTTAATATATTTAACTTTGAATAAATTATTATTTCCCTAAAATGTTCTACGAAATTTATTAACTTAACTAGCTACCGATATAAGGAGCACCCATGAGCATGTATGCGTGGAAGTATGAACGTAGAACTTCTACCCCTCTGGGTTACGGGCGTGAGCGCATATTTATTTAAATCACTACTTGACTTTTTGTATTGAAAAAAGTTATAAAATATGCAAATTAAAGAGATAGTGTTGAATAAATGCGAACTGGTGGAACACTTTTTGGTGTGATACATACACGGTTATAAAATGTATAAGCATCTGCATTTTAAAACACGTTAAAAATATATCGCAAATAACTTCGTTTCTGAAAACGAAGCAACGCAAAACGCTTACATATCTTGTAAAGCACTCGTTTTTGATTTTGTTAGGTATTTTCAAATGCATTTCATAATCTCATGTATTTTATTAATCATTTCCTCTGTGTGTTTCACATTACGCAATGTTTCTGTTTAAGTATATTTCGGTTTCAATGTTGTGAAATTAATTCTCGTAACTCGAATGGAAAAGGAAAAGTTAGAAAATTACAATTGACTTTTACAATTAACCAATTAATACTTTTAATTCGAAAAGTTCAGTACCCCGACTATTTAACCAATTTTGAATGCGATTTTCAACCGAATAAACTTTTTCTAGTGTAGAGTAGAGTAGAGACACAAAGTTCTGTATAGCAATAGCTAGCCATAAATTGCTATCTCTATTTACACCAATTAACTTAAAAGTAATTCAGTAGTGTGATACTAAAACTATAGTGTTTTGAAAAAATGTTGATTAAAGTGACAGGTTTTAAATTGACTGACGTGACAAGACAAGATGACGATTGAACAAGTGACAAGAGTTGGATTATTGATCATTCGGTTGTTGATGTATGCGGTCATTATTTTTTAGAAACTATGTCAATATAGTTAAAAATTTAAGGCAACAAAATATTTAAAACAAGTAATAAAATACGACAAAAGACAAAAGAATAACAGCAAATCTTTACATAGTATAAAACAAAATCGTTGCCAACGTCTGTCTCCCTTAGATGTTGCAAACTCCGCAACGGATTTTAATGTTTAAAAACTACACTCCAAGCGAAAAATGCACAAGGTGTCGTATAAATACTTATCATGCTAAATAAGTTAGCTACTTTAAGCATTTCATACACATTATGATAATTCTTTACATAATTTAAATAATTATCTTTTGAATTATCGCAAAATAAAACCTATGCACGCAAAAATGAACTCAAGCGCCATCTCACACCGGTGCGCCGCGGCCCTTGCTGTCGCCCGCTGTGCTCAATGGAAGGGATCGACCAGGGCATAACCCATTCAGCAATTGATACAGCTAATAAGGTAACACAAAGTAAATTAATCTAAGGCGGAAATTGCTGGGTCACCTAGTAACTTATAAACAAATGAACAATAATAAAAGCAAACAATGATAAGTAACTATTTAAAAAAAAGTATTGAAACGGAGGACAGCACGCACTCTGGCACTCAAACACTCGGACTTACAATAAAATTGTTATCATTCGTTATCAACCAATGGGAGTGGAATACAATAGTTTCTTTTGACAATAAAGTAAAAAACAACATTTATCAGTTTTTATTAATAAATAAAAAAAACCATAACTGCTAATTTTATTGCTCCCTTTTTTATCGAAAAACTATTATCGATATACCCCATCTCTAAGAATTCTATATATGACATGACATGTGCATATCATGTCAGTTTGAAAGGTGTCATTCTAATCAAGCTGTTTAACAAACCACAACCTTCATGCGATGATCGCGTGTTCGTACAAATTAATAATTTAATTCCGTGCTAGGCTTAAGATTAATCTATCTTCGGCATCTCAAAAATGTCCGGGTTAATGGCTCAAGGAAGATTTTAACATCACGTGTACACTCAATAACATCAGCGATGCTATGCTAGTTGTGAGTCGTTAACTGCCGCCAGAGATCGCTATCTACTGCCTTATAAACTGACGTCGTTCCTTTGTACATTTCCGATATGTACATGAGCTATAAATACAATAGAGGAGTTCGAATATTTAACTAGGCATCAGAATTTTAATGGTGTATGTGATATAAAGACTGGATCTGAATTTGGAACGGTTTCTTCATTCGAACTTTTTCATTTATTTTTCTTGTATTCAATTTTGAATTTTATTGTGTAGAGACAAGGACTGTCATAAATAAAGATAACAATTTTCCTATTTATCCCCTTCCCGGGCAAATCCTCTTCTTATTAGAAATGAGAAGGAGAATAGGAGTCGAATTACTTCTCCGGCACCCCACTCGTCTGACGAAACGAATACTTCTACTTCTCGCCTGTCTTCTGCGAAGTCGTGGTATTTCATAGGTCGAGCCGGCCTATTCGTACAAAAGGAGCTCTACCACTGTTAATATATTATATGAAAACTTAGGTAGTTAGCCTATTGAAGCCATGGCGGTGTTGTAGAAGAAGGTGGTTGATGAGAATGAGAGATCCCGTATTAATTAAAAGACTTGTAGTTAGTGTGCAATTATATACAGATCGAGGAAAAATGAAAGCAGTACAAAATGAGAGAAGTGTTTATTTTTAAAGTCTTGGTATTTCTCCAGATTAGGCAGGTCATTCGTGTAACTATCATCAAACATTTAGATAGGTCATGGGTAAGGGTTGTCTAGTTTTCATTCAGGGTGTTTTGAAAACGCACCTCTTAACCAATCAATCAGTACTAGAATAACAATATTTAAAGATCAAATAATGCTCAAGTAAATATTTCATTGTTGTTCATTGCATAAGTAGCGTTTTACGAAAAAAAAAAAAAATTTAGTAATTCTTCCATCTTTGTATGCTTAATGCTATATAATAGAAATAATACTGTGACACCTCAATGAAATTATAATTCAGGCCACGACGTAATTTTTATGCAAGGCGTATTCACTTGTAGACAAAAAAGATGATTGATTGACTCATGATGATAGATATTATCAGATGAATTATTTTGGTAGACTTAGGAGATGTATATTAGTGTCTCCAATGTTAATCCTGAAAAAAAAAATTAATACGTGCCGTGTGGGTACGTAACCTGGGATCTAGATAGATAATATGAAACTTGTGCTCCCTTAATATATGATCTGTCCGCCTTTTATGCTATTACAAATTCACCAGGTTTATGGCGGCAGAGCGCGCTTATACTAAACCTCTTTGCAGTAACTAAGCTTGAGGGCTCCCTCGGGAACTTTGGAGTGACTGGGAACAAGGTACCCCAAGAGGGGACCTAGATTTAGGCTGTCACTCATTACGCGTTCAGCGTTCCGATTCGAGGGTGCCCAAGAGGGCCGCGCCTCGACTCGATTGGTAGATATTGTCTGACTAGTCCTATATGCTTTTTTGTGATCTAAATCTGAAATACTATGCTTTCAGTTCCTAAATATAACACCCGGAACAAGAAGTGTATTTATACATTGTGCATGTTCATAGAAGGTGACATCAGCTTCATTTGCAGCCTATGCGAAGCGCTGTCGAACCGGTCCGTGTTCAATATGCAATATTTGGCGCACGATTTACACGTTGCAATTAGCCAAGCCATTACCCGACATAATGAACTGCCGTTTACACGATAAGTCGTTAAAGTCTATCGAAAAATTTAGTCCAATACGAAAGTAAGTTGTGTTTCTAACAGCTAAATTTTTTGTAGCACATATAGTATTGTGGTAAAACCATATCTACTTTTTAAAGACTTAATAAATTGATAGATAACTATAAAAAAACACGGTTTTTCCGTTCGAAAGTATTTTTTTAAGATTAATTAATGTGTAGAATTACTGGTTTAATTTTTTAATTTAATTGAATTTCCAAACATTACAAAAACAGTTAGTGATGATGTGCTTAGATCATATAAACATACATGTACAATTTATAACAAGATCAATCTGTGTAGAAAAGCAATATGGCCGCGCGGCGGGACGAGAGACGGCGAGATTCCCTCGCGGCGGCCGCCGCAGATCGATGCATCTTATCCAGCCTGCCGTCTGACCTACATATCTGTCAACGACACGTTTCCTACGAATTACTTTCTTAACGCTAAACCAACTAAGAAAACACGGAAAACCCGGAAGTAGTGATCAAAGAGGATGTCAATGTCAAGTTCTAGATGTTTTATATCGACCCCATCTTAGAACGTCCGGCGGCCATATTGATTAAATGTCTTTGTGTGACAGAATAAAATTGGATTTGACAGTCAATGTCATTGTAGTATTGTGGTTTATTTACACGTATATAGATATTAATTAAAAGTTTATTAATAAAAAAATATTATAAAGTTTATATAGAAAAAATTGTACGAAATTCCACAGAAAAATTGCCTTTCATAAATTTGTAATTCGATTTCTTGGCAATTAAAGTTGTGACAGTTGGAAATGACTTGAGAGTTGGCTTGGTTGGCTCGGTTCTTATGCAGGGGAAGTGAAGGAGACGCGATCTTTATTGCATCTCCTATTTTGATCGCAGATTTGTTCTCGAGTTAATTCTCTTTAAGAATGAAGGTAATTATAAATTGCTGCTTCTAAAGCTATTTGAACTACTTACAAACTTTTTACGAATTAGGCTGACCAGAGGTGTAGTCGAAATAGGCTGACCAGAAGTGTAGTCGAAATAGGCTGACCAGAAGTGTAGTCGAAATAGGCTGACCAGAAGTGTAGTCGAAATAGGCTGACTAGAAGTGTAGTCGAAATAGAAGAAGCACGGTACTACGATAGCTAAGTAATTACGGTTACAGTTTACTATTTTTAATTATTTAATCATTTTTATTTATTTTGCTCCGTTTAGTTTAAGCCACATTGTTGACGTACGTATTATGTGAAACATGGAGCAAAAAGAAAAACTCAGATTAGTACGAGGACATGATTTTGAAGAGGCAAGGGAAAAGTTGTTATACACAAGTCTGTACTCTGTCTACCCGTCTGTTTTATGAAGGTGAGTGCTTATTTGATACTTTGGTTCTCACAGTTTATGAGGTACTTATGACACTAGTTTTATAAACTGGAGCGAAGTCAAAGTATTGCGTTTTTTAATATACTTTAATTATGCTACTTCTGTTGACGCAGAGTTTGTAATGTGTAACTGGAATCTTATGATATTATCTGATGCAACGGTCCTCGATGTGATTTTATTTTTCACTTGTTTACAGCTTAGGCCTTTATAATGGCCATACAACAAAAATCGTGCTAGTTTCTCGTAATGTGTTTGATGAAAAATGAAAATGTACGCCTTAAAATAATCACATACCAAATACGTTGCTGCACAGTAAAGTAATTACTAAAATTGTCTTCCTTAAATACATCGCATAAAAACGTGTAGAGGATGTGTATTGTGTTACGGTATGTAGTTATTTAATAGTTTTGTGTTAATGTGGTGTTGCCGCACTTGTATGCTTTTTGTATGAATATTCTAAAATGCAATGTAATGATATATGATTGTGAAATACATTTTCTATAATAATAACAGCTTACGTGCTTAGATCGTAAGTATTTGTTATTTTATTACTAACGAAGGTTTTTTATGGCCACTCCGTATCATCTATGTAAAAATTAATATGTAATTCATTTCAAGACTTCGTGTCCCGTCATTAATTTCAAAGTCATAATTAAAGACTTTTTATATCTAGTTTGTTTTTTTATAAACAGATGCTATATATCAACTCTTTGATAAGACATCTTAAGTAAAAGGACAAATGAAATCAATTAAGTATTTAGTATTATTATTATATATATGACAATAATGGGAAAGTAAAGTTATTTATATTTTAATAACTTTATTTTCTATTTGCAGAATTAACTGTATTCTTACGGCTTTAAGGGCTGGTTGCTCTAGCATTTAATAAAGGTACGTTACGTCTACACGTAATTGCCTTGGCATTAAGTGCGTCTGGTAGTTTTATAGCAGAATCGATTTAGTGTCTACTATACAACTTGAATATACATACGCTAAATATTCAACAAGGATTTTCCGAATAGTATTTTGTTTTAAAAGTAATATAAGATAATTAATTTAAAGACAGATTATTCTATGTATTGCAACGAAATCTTATCCTGTTGAAAAGAAATGCATAAATCTATGTAAACAGTTAACTGTATTAAAGTTAATGTAATGCGCAAAACGGTAGGATAATTTGTGCATTCGCAGAAAATGAGCTAGGTGCCTAATTGTTGCAACGGCCGGAACGCGGCCATGACTCCGATCGCGCGATCAATAAAAACCGAGGCTGAAACGTTACGTCCAGTTGCATCGCACTCACTATTGCTGTTTAATGTTTTTTTGTCATTCGTCTGACACGTTCAAGGATAAATACGAAGCAGAACTAACAAAAACCTTTTTTCTCCAGTCATTATTTGTTTATCATGTTCAGAAGTTAAGGTTAGTAAGATACTTGCTTTCGTCGTCGTCGTGGCTTCGATTACCACCCAGGAAAGATATTTGCGTGCATGAACATGTCTATTTGTTCTGAGTCTGGGTGTTATTATCTATTTACCAAAGAAACGTAGTATATGTAGCATATCAGTTATCTGGATTGTACAGTATAAGCTCTGTTTACTTTGGGATTAGATGGTGTGTGTTAAAAATGTCCCAGGATATTATTAGTATTATGTAGCAGTGGTGGCTCAGCAGTTTAGGCCCCGACTTGCGTACTGTAGGGTGCGGGTTTGAACCCAGGCAGAGGCGCTTTACTATGTGTAATTTATTTCATCACCACTGCTCCAAAAATGGTGAACGAAAACATCGTATGGAAACCGGCATGTCTTAGAACCACTATTAGGACTGTGTCCCTGCAGTGGGAAACATTCTAGAAAAGGCTGATTTATTATTATTGTAATACCGGCTTTAAAAATCATGTATCAATGTAGATTGTTTCCCTTGTACATGACTCAAATTACGAAAATGGAAGTACACAAAACGTTATATTTTGCATAACAATTTGTTTCCTACTATTTTTATTTGTATATTACTTAAGCTTATTCTCTTTGTAACATTGTGGTATTACAAAGCTTTCGTAATAAAAAAGGTCCGAAATATTGCTCTCTGTTATCATCCTTTGTTTGATCTAAAAGTACAGTCAGATAATTTAACGACTAATTCGAAGATGAGACTACGCGTGTATTTCTGTATTTGTAATTTCGTGTGTGATTTTTTCAAATTGTAACGACGAAATATTAATTTTATGACCGATCGTTCATCATGGCTCATATTTCTCAATCAGCGGTAGTGAATTGATGTCGACAAAAGCAACGCGAAACGAAAGCAAGTAAAATGTTAAATCGAAATTGTTTTTACGGTGAAATGTGGTCGTTTCATATTTGCTGGTATAAAAATTACTTTTTTTTGTTGACTTAAATATTGCTGTTAAAGGTGCTGCATCAGGTCTCTGCGTAGCACGCTAATGAATAAGCAAACAAAATTGTTTAACTATGTGTTCTGCAAACAGTTTCATCGAATTACATTATGATATTGTATAAGAATAAAAATGTTGTCTTAATATTGTTATTCGTCGTCGAGTCGACGAATGGACCCTTGAAATACCACAACCTTACAGAAGACAGGCGTGAAAGTAGAAGTATGCTTCTGGGTATCTCCCGATGAGTGGGGTGCCGGAGGCTCGATTTCAGTTTTTCCACTTTCCTAACATGGATAGGAAAGGAAGGGGAAGAGGATTGGATTTGGAAGGAGTTTTTCCTGTCTATCACAACCTCTGTCCCTTAAGGTAGGTAACGCATCTGCGACACATTTGCTTGTTGCAGATGCCTATAGGTAGCGGTCACTTAACATGAAGTGACCGCTACCCATAGCCTGATATTAAGTGATATAGGCATCTGTAACAAGCTATAATTAGCTTCGAATCTGCAGCTCATTTTACAGATCCGTTGCCTACCCTTAATAGACAGAAAAGGTTATTTCCTTTTGCAATCCACCCCCTTCCTTGTCGAATCCTGTTCCTCCTCGCATCCTTCTCTTATTAGAAAATGATGGAAAGGGAAACAAGAGAATGAGGTCCCCGGCACCTCCATCCTCAGTCGCCATTTAGTCGCGGGCGTGGCGTAAAACTGCGTCGAAAAGATACGTTACACGAATGAGCCGGTTCGACTGGGGAAGTGGCACGACTTTTACATTTCACTGGTGTGGTGGAATGGTTAGTTAGAATTAAGGTATAATAAATATAAAAAGCAAAATATTAAAATGAATAAATTAATTACCTCATCAATAAATAGTGAAACTACATCAACTGTCAGTATCAAACCTTTGCTTCAAATCCAAAATGGTTATTATTAGAGAAAACAGAGGGGAAGTGTTGAACAAAACAAATTGATTAAGAAATAGGTCTGATAATACTTGAACGGTAGACCCAAACACTTAGAGCTTTACAGCTTAATAACTTTAGTAGACACCTCAAGCCCGGTGTAACCAGATGCAAGATGAAATCCTCGATAAATAACGAAAAACTGAGTAAGTTCGTAGGTTCTTTATGTACAGTATATCTATTATTGTTTAAAAGCATAAAAATGTCCTGCACACATCGCGTTCACAGAAAATTTTTTGCTGTATTTTTTGTCCCCGTAGTCTATGCATGTCCGTTGTTTTAGCTTTGATGAATATTTCAAAGTAATTTTTAACTCCATTTGAAATCCCAATAACGTTGAAAGCTCAATATTGGACGCGTTCTACGTATTTTTCGTGATCATTTAATACTCGACGGATTCTACGTACGAATGAAATGAAAATGTGTAATATTACCTTTCATTTGTGAACAAAGACACGCCGAGTTTCTTTGTTTCACTAATTGGCGTTTTAAATAGGAGAAAGATGTGATACGCAATCAAAACGAAATATTTCACGTAAAAACTTTAGCGATTGGGTCCAGTGTACAATTTTTTTTAAGCTTAGCCTTACAACATGATCACAGAATTATCGCTCTATAAATAAGAGCTAAGGATTTTGATGCTACTTAAGATAGTTGTAAATTTAAGAGAAAAACATACAATTTCTTTTGAATGGTAAAAGTGATTCTTTAGGGAGGTTTGGTCGACGAGAATCTGTGACAGTAGTGCAATATTTAGTTGAAAAGATTAGTTATCATTTTTCACTGACCTTTTCCCAGGTTTCAGGCAAAAGGTTTTCAACTTTCATATCGATCTATCGTCCGTCCTTTCAGTCGTCACTCCCGTAATCATGTCAATTTTAGGCAATCAATCCATCTTCTCTTACGCCTACCTCTATCGACTTATCTTGAACTCTACGTGTCATAAACCATTTTTCCCTCCTCATAATTAGTATTAACTTTTCATCCGTTAAACAGTCCACCACTCCGATCATGAAAGAAGAATAATAAAGAAAGAAAATAGTCATTAAATAAAATTCTCGTAAGTAAAAATGTCGTCAGTAATAATAGTGACATAGTAAAGAAAACATGACATTTCCATACGTACATGGAATGTAAAATTAAGGAAGAAATATCCCAATCCGGTTATAATAATAAAGTAACGGTCCAAGACGAGGCTCCGACGGAGGGAGGCCTCGACCTAGGTTACTCTTAAATAGGCTTAGCCTAAGCGGCCTCTGCGCCCTGCCGCCTCGAAACCCGTGTACAAGTCACAAAAGAAAAAAGAAGAAAGAAATATATGCATGTGCTGGGGTCGTCAGTGATTAGCTATTTATTTTAGAAAACAAGTTGTGCTATTTATAAGCATTTAACACAATATGCGTTTAAAGCACATGCTTGTAATAACCTAGTACTAATGACACAATGCGAGACTCTCTTTATATATATACACTATATGCTATGTATGTCTACTCGTAGCAGACGTTCACTTACACTTCCTCGAACGTAATTAGCAAAGCTGCTTGTGAGGAGAAATTATAATTAGGCAAGTTTGTCAAGCGACGCCGGCGGAATATCATAACGTATCCGTATCCGCTTAGTGACGGCAGCGCGACTAATTAAAACTAATCTTTTAAGAAGCTCTCTGACTAAGCTAAAGTGGCACGCGTTTGATATTTATTACACTTACATATTTAAGATAAATTAGTAAGATCTTTTGAATTTTTGGAATATAATTCAGTTGCCGTAGACACAAAATGGAATCCAAAGGAATTATCAAAATCAGTCATAAATGCCTTGGCATTCCTTCTGAGGTAACAAACATAAGACAAAAAAAAACAAGCGAATTACTAACATTTTTTTTGAAGTCGGTTCAAATGACTATTAGACATGAAAAGACAACTACCGAATAATTGAAAGTTAGATTAGAATCATCGGTACTTCTTTAAATAAAGCTATTCAACATTAGCCCTTGAAATAAACGGGAGTGGAATAGAGTTAACTATAAAGGAAAATGTCGAAGTAGGAAATGAATGTTTCGCTCAATAACGCCGCGTTGAATTTTTCTCCGGCCTGTGAAATGTATTTTTGAAGAGCACTTTCACAACTGGTTAAAGTACATTTACATAAACAAATTCAAATGAATTCAACGACCGTTCTATGAATTTACTACTATAAAAGCTGCAAGTTTTATTGCACCCATAATTTAACTACAAAACGAGATTTTACTTCCTAGTTTTCATGACTATGATACTATTATCAAGCATTAAGATTACGAGAGCTTTGTAAAGTAGTTGACGTTACAAAGTTCACGCAGACGATGTCAGAAACAAAAGCGTAATTTTACGTTACTAAAAAATGAAAAGTTTTAAGGAATTTTTGCATAAAACATTTATGAAAGGACACAATGCATTGTTGGAGGTTCGGAAAATTTCAATACACGGTCCAATATCAATAGATAGTTCCTCTCCGCCCTCCCCGCGCCGGCCCCTCATGCATCCACCTTTAAAATCAGTCAAAGAGGAAAAAAATGTGAAATTCAAATATTCGTTGCATATCCCAAAAATGATTTATTTTATTGAAGCGAAACAGTAATATCGGAGCACCAATACCTGCTAACTCCAGCTTTGCTCGTGTTTTTCTTTTTATACCTTTTGAGATTAGCATACAGATTTGTATAGTTATAAAATAATACAGATTCTAGAATAATGTGGACGGTTACATTTTCAACTCTCATATCTCTTGTAACCCGTACAACCACCACATGCAACCACCATAATGACACATGGGGACGTTGAGGCTACAAGCACCTACAACACAATCGCTCCGTGTTGTGTAATTTTGGCTAAAAAGTGAAATATAGAGACGCACTCGTCCATTTTTATATATTATAGATAAAGACTAAGGATTTTAGAGGGTTATATCTCCTGGTTCTAGCTTCGACTTATGTTTATTGGGTATTATAACCTTATCACAACAGAAATTTAAGTAATGTCACAATACGTATGATAGCAAACTAAAAGGGACCACTGCCGACGATGTGCTGACAATGCATTATAAAAGCAAACATGAATTCATTTTCAAATGAGAGTAAATGTTTACGTAATCCTCTTACAACGAGTAGAGTATTGAAACTACTTACTGTATCAGAGAAGGCTTAGATATTCAACGTACGTGCGCTCCAAATTGAATTCAAATTCAGACTGAATTTATTCTGCGAAGCGTTTGAAAGGATTGTTTAAAATTGGATAAAATTATATATAGATCAGTGGTTTTACGAGTTGACTAGGTTCCGACCCATCTAACGCAAAATATAAAATCTTGGGAATTGCCTCTTGTCTGTGGAGTGTACATCTGCCGTCCAGCGCGCCATCAGTCAGTGACTGTCCGACCATGAAGGTAGATTACACGTAAACGGGCAAGACAATGCTCTAAGTCGAGCACTTGACAAACGAAAGCAGCTAGACAGTAGTTCAGAAGCAACAGAGTTGTGCCAAATGGAAATTACGGATCTCTGCCCACCCCTCGATGCTACGAGCGTGAGTGCTTTTGTGTTGGCATAATAAACTTAAGAATTCTGTTTCTAAATTTTCGTCACCGTAAAAATGTAAACAACGAGCGATATTATAAATTGCCGTAAAAAATTGAACTTAACGATCCATTTATAATTTAACTTATATTTTTGGTTATTTTATATTCTCCTAACGTCAAATTGTGATTATTTCGCCTCGTATTATTACTTGCTGGGCAAATAGTAAACAGTTAATAGGTTTGAAATGATAGTTATAATTAAAAATTGATTAGTTCTATTGTTACCACATGTCATAGACTACGCAGAATGCACGTTAGTACTTACAATTTGGATGCATCGTTAATTTATATGGTTTTTCATTAAACGGCGAAAATTAACCTTACCATACAGAACTTACGTTGTTAATCTCAACATATAAAATTAATACATATTGTAAGTGCCACAATGTTATCAGCTATGAACTTCAAAACTAACTCAAACGATATTAAATAAAAACAATTGTGTACTGCATACCATTTGTTCTCCAACCCGAGAGATGAGATAAGAGTTATCTTGACCATGAATAATTTTATTGAAAATGAATTGTTTTTTGTTTTAAATTAAATTAAATGCTTAAAAGTGTAGGTTACCTTATTGGCACAACACTTCAACATCTTTAGTTATCTAGGCTAGGTTGTCGTCACTTACCGTGCTCGTTTTCCTGGCTTAACAGATTGTATTACCCGCGCAAAACGGGGCCAGGTCGCTAATTCTCATATATATTTTTATTGAAAAAAACAAACGATATAATAGTTATTGACTATTAAAACTGTACAACAATAATATCTAGGTATACAAAGTATGTTACACCTGCGGAATCTAAATACATGAATAGATTCAAACAACTCCACTATTTAGTTAACCGCCACCATCATTTAGATTGATGCCTTACAACTTGTTAGAGTTGCCTACGCTCACCCTGTCGGGTAAACATGTACACCAACATGTCATTTTAAGGCTAAGAACTCACCGAGCGATTTTCACTCTGTGAGTTCTCTCTCTCTCTGTTCTGTAAATACGGACATGTATGTAAAAAACGCCAAGTGCGCGTTGGACTCGAGCATAAATGTTTAGTACCATTATCTATAAAAAGGGCAAAAAAAACGTGTCTGTTGTATGAGAGCCCCTCTTAAATATTTCTTAATTCTGCTTTTTATTACTTTTTATTTGTTGTATTTACTATGCATTTGTTGTGATAGCGGTAACAGAAATACATCATCTGTGAAAATTTCAACTAACATGGATCATGATATACAGCTTGGTGACAGACGGACAGCGGAGTCTTAGTTATAGGGTTTACCCTTTAGGTACGGAACCCTGAATAAAATTTCACGTTTTCAGTTTTGTGCGATTGTTGCACTAGAAGCACGGCGGGCAGGGAGTATAAACGCAGGTCGCGGTCACTCGCAGCTTCAGCGGGGCTCGTCCGGGCGCGTTGCGGTTGGTTGGCTGGCTAACTCCACTGCAGAACCATATCGAACGTAAGTAATCGCCCGTCTTGCGATAATCGGCAGCCAAGTTTGCGCGACTGCGTACCGTTCTCGGTCTCGTGAAAAGAAAACCGCGGGCGGCAACCGCGGCGGGCGCGGGTAATAAGCGCTCTATGAGTTCATAGCCGTAGATTTCTTTATTTAGCTGCATATGTTATTAATTATTGTAGTAACTTCGTACTCAAAATATATCATAAGGTACTACGAAAGCTGTTGGAATGTGAAAGAGGGTGGAGGAGTGTGTTAATTATTGAAACTATGGATATAAATTTATAAAATTATGGATGTTATTTTACGATGACGTCACAAATATAGGTACGCACCGTTTTTCTGTCTGCTGACATTCAATGGCCATTGCTGAGTCTTATACTTTAGTAAGGGTTCTTGCTTTGTGTCCTGCGATAACGGGAATGTTACGTTTCTGCTCCAATGTGATGGGCCTATAGTATGAACGTAAAATTTCGGAGGCAGATTTTTGAAAAAGGCAGGAGTTTTGTCCGGTGTTGGTCATTGGCCTCTCGAAAAGATCGCTATGATGGGGCCTTAAGGTAAAAGAAATGATCAGGGGACCGGTAGATGTTTTTAGGTTACGTATTTTGGTTTCAACGTAAAAATCTTTTTGTGTCAATCTATCACCAAAAGTATATAAAATGGGTTCGTATGTAAAAAAGACAATTTACAAGTCGTTCTTTAATACGTTGAATTTAAACTCTCTGTTTACCACATAAATTAAATTATAACTAGTTGACTAAGAAAGTATAAATCACTTAAACTTAAAATTAACGCCGAAGCCACACTTTCCCGACACAACTCGAACAATGGAAACTACTCGACAGTTTCCGAAAGTTTAAATTTACTACAACTTCACGATTGTTTTTGCTTATTAATTAGTTTCAACTTCTAATTCAACTACGATATATTATAATTGTTAGATGGGTTATATCCGGATTGGTTCCTTGAAAGCACAAGGTGCACATATGCTTTCAATAAAGCAAGGAAGCTTGAGCACACTAGGTGATAGCAAGAGGCGCGGCGCGGGAGTTGTTCCATCGAAGACTTGGATGACTCCAGCCAGCCCCCCAAACAACCTCAGCAAACTCTTAATGTAGCTGGTGAACTCTGGAAGTGATTCCGGCCATGGAGCCAAGATATTTAACCCTGCAATCAGACACTCCGGGGCAGCGTAGTAACGAGGGTCGTCGTCTCTACATCTTCCAGGCACGCTCTACATAAAGGATACAGATAGTTCGACCTTATTAAACATATATATACCTATATTAAACAGATGTTTGTTGAAAAAGCCGTAAACTGTGAGCGCGGCCGCGACCTTGAGATCCGCCTGTTTATGAAAGGAAAGGCTTCTCTTGCTTGTCTGCACTCTCGTGTTGTTCCGTAGGCCGATTGCGGGAGCACTTAATACCGTCTTTCTTTAATATTTCGTCCATCGGGTCTAAAAGTATAAGTTTTTCAATTTATTTTTTCATTTGTTTGTTGATATACATACATAAGAATGTGTTCCAGATTTATATGGACGCTGTACTGACTGCGGAGTGGGGCAGGCAGACCTGCATTACGGGTTTCTAAGGTATGTCGAATAAAGTTTATTTCATAGAAAAAAATCCTAGTTACATTAGTAGTACAATGCAGTAATACGGATTAAATGGTAACCTAGTGTATGTATATATATATTATGTATACAATAGGTTAGTAGGTATAAAAGTCCGGTCATAAGCGTCCCAATGACAGTGACAGAAAAATTCACACACGTCAAATGGTGTGAGAAAGCTACGCTATCGTAAATAAAATAATAAGAAGAGGACAGCTAGTGTTTGTCCTTTAAGCGCTAATTCACTTTTCGACCGCTAATGTCCTAACAGCTTCTCTTTGTATTCTAATATTATTGGCTGTATAGATAAAAAGTAATTTGTTAACTAATATTTTTGGAGTTGTCGGCGAAATGACAAAAGTCAAGCAGACAAACGGAACAAAAAGAATGCATGCATGGATTAAATACAATGAATTACAAATTGGCAGATAAATAAATAGAATATAAATCCAAGCAATTCTTACTTTACGTGGAGTTGCCTTGCATGCGTTAGCATGTCGAGAGTAGTTCGTTAAATAATACAATTCAACGTTCTGTGTTTCAAAATGAAGTGATTATATATAATAATTGTAGTAGTGCTTGCTATGTCCGCTTATCATTATTGTAAAAATAGATGATTCTGATATGGTTTGCGATACGGGTTATTAAATAATTTATTATTAGTAATAATTAAAAAGTTCATGGTATTGAACAGAAAACATTGCAGCAGTTTGACAAAATGCCAAAAGTTATCTAACAAATTGTAACACTGCGGTTTTGGCTGTTAAATTGGGAGCTCGGAGCTATCCTTCTTTAAGGATGTTACAAGTACACTTCCTAGAACACAATATGTCAAACGTAACAATATTATGTTTGTTACAACGATGTTATAAATTAATTAATTCACGGCCGTAACCCAGGTGGGTGGGTTGAGATTACAGATTCAGTTTTGTACAATCCTCCCTCAGTGTCCGGCGTACCACGGCCGGACTCAATGCAGTAAGACACGCGCAGGAGCCCTTTCAATACAGCCCTCATCGTCCGCACTTACTGCACTCATTCTCGCAAAAAAATAACAGAACGATAATTGCGTCTTCAAGAGTAAATAGGCTAACGCTAAACTACTGCGTAACATCCTTCAATCATATAAAAAAATAACACAGTAACGATTATAAAAGCTCTGGTTTATAAAGAAAACAGCCATGTTATTGTCATATTATAAATCCGAACGGAGGTTAGTTTTTATTGCGTTTATATTGGCGTATTAATTTAAATTAATTTCTACCGCACATTCGTCACACAAAGATGACGTTGTTTGAAAAAACGATCTTGTAAATTGGAGCGTACAAATACTATACACGATAATGTTTAATTACCGTCGATCTAGTAAACCAGTGGTTAGAAGTAGCTTGAAGTAACTCGTGTAACACGACAGTGGGTGGGTAGGGACACGTTCCAAGGTGCAGACGTTTTTTTTTATTGGTTAATTACTGGACACTTATACATCTTTTTACTTCTGGTGGATCGTGTGCGTGTGCGCGCGTTTGTCTTTGTCCAAATATATTTCTTGTAATGATTTCTTTAAAGGTTCAATTAATATTTTTTGAACTTCGTCGTCACCTTTGTCTGCCTACGTTACAACCTTCTTGCTTCCGACATAAAATCTGGCAACAAAACTGCTACTTTTTTAGTTGATATATTTAAAAGTCCACTCTCAAAGTGACTCCATCTCTCTCACTTTCATGGAAACAAATCCGATATGTTAATTCCACTCGAGGTGAGGTTGTCTCAAGCGGGCAAATATAATAATTATTCGTAATCAGATGCAATCGTAATAAAATCCTCCGCATACACGCTTCTTAATGCTGATACCAAGATAAAACTCATATTACTCTTATCAATGCGAGATATAGTATCGTAACTATATTGTGTATAAGGTACTAAAGATGTACTAAGATTTGATGATTAAAAAAATTAATAATTTCAAAACGTACAACCGTTCTGAATATTAATTTAATTTTTTTAGTTAGTAGATACAGACAGCTGTCACACGAATGGTTCTTCTCGGCCGGGTCACTACCATCGACCTCGAACTTTTTGTAGTATTCCTGCAACCCCCCCTCTACTTAGCAACAAAAACTTGAATTTTATGCTTAACTCTTCTGATATTTACAAACGTCGAAGGCTTTGGTGTTTTGTTTTACAAATCTCTTGCTTGAGCTTGATTAGTGAGGTGGGCTCTACTGCTTTCCCACCCTGTTCCTCCTGTAGTACTTCTATCCCCTCCCCCCGACGACACGACTTCTGTACGACAAAAAAGCTGGAATCGCGTGCATAGCTCTTCTGATATTTACGGATGTTGAAGACTAGTTGATGTTCACAAAACGTTCTTTAACCGTTAAAGATAAACCTCTCACGTCTTCTCCGATCGCTGATACAGCATTCATAATTCGCCATACATTGGACTCCGGCTACATCCGAAAGCAAACATTATATGAGAGAAAATATTACACAAGAATAGTCAACTATAACTGTTAAAATTTGAAGTCATAATCTTGTCCGTAATATTTATGTTTTTGTGTTTTTTTCGTTCCTCATTTTCCACGATTAATATTTTTGTAAAATGATTCCGCGTAGAATTACATCGAAAGCAACACGTGTCAAAAAGTAGTCATTGTCGAAACATTACCATGGCAGCCGATATTGTAAATGAATGGTTTATGTACGTGGCACCAGTTTAATGTTCGGGATAAAAGGGATGTCATTTTATGTACCATGTGTGTGCAAACCTTCATGATGATTGATTGAATCGTTAAGGAGTTTAATCATAACTAACAAATCAACATTCAAACTCACATTCGTATTTATAATATTAGGACGAGTTCAATATTATCAACGAGGCCCGAGCGAGAATGGGCGGCGTCTACAAAACTCGACGGCCTCCCCAAAGACCAGTAAAATGGCATATCGCTGTAGCTTAAGGTGTTAACGAAACTAACCTAGTTTTCTTAGTAGTTATAGGAGAGAAGTTAATTTTGTAGGTAGACGGTGTCAGTCGATTAGTTATATCAAATCGATAAAACCTAAGTAGAAGTTATTAAGAAAATGATATAAAGCTACAAATAGAAAAACTACGACGTTTATTAAACCACTAGAACAAAACATTTTACATCTAAATGTTGGTAATATTTACACAAAAAAAAGAATTAGCGATATCGGTCAAGCCGTTCACGCGTGATGCCGTGAGCAAGGAAAATATGGGTTCATTTTTATATTTATGAACATAATGATTTATTGTCGTTTACGATTGACAGTGACGCTAAGCATTGTAACTCCTCTGTTTTTAAAGTCTTCTTTATCATTGTTAAATGGAGTTTTTTTGAAGAAAACAATATTTATCTAAAGTTCATACTTTGCAAGTCGTTATAAGTTTAAATCATGTGCTTGGAAGTGAAATAAAACATCGTATGTAAGCTTCTTTGCGATGTCTTTGAGAGTAAGCTTCTACTGAAAACAAATTAATTCCGACTCCTAAATATTTTTACATTTAATAAAAGGGATTGCAAAATTAATTATAAATACAAACTCTAATAAAAATAATTTGTTTTGGTAAACCACATAACAGACATAAAGGATATTTGGAATCTAAACCACGTACTAATAGACTTTCTCTATTATTCCAAGAGCCAGTAACGATCTGACCTTCGTCATTTTATAAAACCCGAAAGTCTCTCTATGTAGTATGAAGATTGTATTATTGTAGCTTTGAAAGAAATCAGGTAGCCAAGGTGTATAAACCTACATAGCATCTTCGTTAAAGTACTTCGAATTCCGTGTACTCGATGCCTGTAGACAAACGCTTGCATTTAAAACGAGACTTTTTAAAATAAAAAGACCAGTCTCATTGAAGGCCATCAAAATTTCATCTTCAATGTTAGTTTCTAATAGCAACGTGGTTTACATTTTGCAAACCTACCGTGTTCCAAAACTTCATACTCGGGGATCGTTTTTACCCGTATTACATGTTCCGCGTTTTTATCTATTAAATGAACAACTGTTTATTATTAACAGCAGGTAAATACTAGCACTACTTCGTCGTCCGCACCTTACAGTGGGCGCTGTCAGACTGACAGTGCTGGTTTTTTTTTGTGACTGAAAGGTCACTGTTTGCCTTGAGGAGGCATTTACAGCTACACCGGGCACGAGGCGGCAGGGCGCAGAGGGACAGTGCTGCCTCCACCACAGAATATATACACCACCGCCCATACCACAGAGTATACATACCACAACCTGTTTTGGGGACAAACACAGAGAAACATTAAGGTTTTATCACATTTCTAAATTCAGATCGTTGCTGCCCTTGCAGTCCCCTCCCATATCCTGCAATAAAGTGATTAGAAACCTTCACGACGTAGATGGTAGGTAACCACAGAAAAGTTACATTGCATATGATTTTGTAGTACCAAATTATCCGTAGCGGCGTATTGTGTGTTAAAACTATCATGAGATGCCTGTTACAATTGTTGCTCTATTATTAAATTAGTTGTTTGTTAGAGCATTCGTTGTTACGCAATCTTTGACTTGTTAGCATGTCTGCATTATTCTTATCAGTTATTATGTTCATTTGCAATTTTTTTTTAGTTCAATGCCTTATATCTGGTTTTTAACTTTGTGACTATAATATCAATATCATCCCATCCTATCCTTGTTAGAAAAGGGTAGGAAGGGGAAGAAAACTAGACTTGAGCCTCTGTCCTCACTACTTCGCGCCTCTCTTCTGTGAGGTCGTGCAACAGATGTCTTTATTGAGGGCTCTACCACTGTCACGTATTTCTGTCACTTTATAATATGGCTAGGCTGATTATAAATCACTTTAGTACAGAACCGGTCTTATATCTTATAAGGAAAATTAAACTGATTATATGTATATGTTGCAGAATATTGCTGTGAGCTCTTATGTGAAGATATTAATGTAAAACTACAAAAGTGTTATAACCGGTGACCTAGTGGTTACATAACACGTGACACAATGGACTTGAAAGTGGCGGAAATAACTGCTTAACGTACACGAAAATACACGAAACGAAAACATCGTGCTGATGTGTATAAATAAAAACTCAGGCGCGTGACTTAGGATACAAGTAAAAAGTCAACGAAGAAAAAGTCACGTCTGCATAATTTTGATTCTTAATTGTAAGAGTGTAATTAAAATTGGCACTGTAGTTTCAAAATGTATTCATTACAAACAAACAAAAACTTCCCCTTTTTCTAAGTAACACCATTATGCATAAATGAGATGACAAATTTGAGTTAGATTGAGTTTATTGCCAATACTGGCAACTTTAAGAAACAGTGTTTAAATAACGTATGTGGCTGTAAGACAAAGGTCGCCCACTTCACTAGCATCGATTTTTTAAACCATAGAGCAATAAAAAGAACAAGTGCGAGTCGGACTCGCGCACGCAGGGTTCCGTACCATTATCTATGAAACATCACGTTTGTTGCCGGGAGCCCCTTAAATATTTAATTAATTCTGTTTTTTAGTATTTTTTTTGTTATAATGGCAACAGAAATTCATCACCTGTGAAAATCTCAATTGTCTATCACGGTTTATGAGATACAACCTGGTGACAAACGGACAGACAGACAGACAGACGGATGAACGGCGAAGTCTTAGTAATAGGGTCCCGTTTTACCCTTAGCAACCTTTTTGGGAGGATGACGGAATAATTCAATTAAGTACTATTACGAGTTAAGTAATATTTTAATTAGTATTAACTACCAAGACAATAAGCCTACGTTTTAAAGTTGAGTCGTAGAATAGTAGAATCGGTGTTTTACAGGTCACATTTTGGGGAAATTCCAGAAACTCCCCCACTCGCTTCTATCATATAACGTCTAGACATACGGCAGGTCTCCATCCTTTCATAGTTGACACAACTAGCGTTCCAAAGAAATGATTCAAATCGTCGTTTATCGTGCGTACAGCAAAGGATTGGAACAAGTTGCCAGCGTCAGAGTTCTCGTACAATTATCACGTGGAGTCTTTCAAGAGAAAGTGAAAAGATTGCTAAACTACCATCCTTCGACCACGTCACCACTTAACATGATCCACACACAGGTGGGATTGTGGTCAAGGCTCTTGTATTCGTTAAAATCAAAGAATAATCTTTCGTATGTTTACACAATTTAATTTCCCCATTCCCTTCTTCCTCCCGGCGGGCGTCTAGACTCGCGTCGGGTTTCCATCCTTCCGTTGTTGTTCATACTCGCATTCAAAGTTGCTCGGTAGTTTTTGTAGCGTAAAGGACTGGAATAACTTGGCTGCATTCGTTCCAATATACAGTTCAAGAGGAGAGAAAATATGCACTTACAAAACTGGCGCGGTTTACCATTCACGAATGTATTACCACTTAACCCGTGCCAGTATGATTCAAGATACGTACAAACTTACCGTAAAATAAAAGTGATGTTAGTATTCAAGTTACATTTATTTTACGTCAACGGCATACAAAAAGAAACGTAGGAATTTCTGTTATATTATTCAATCGTAATTATATGTTGATATTATATTTTTCCTTCTTAATAATGTGTAAATAAATAAATTCCGCTATCAATAATTTATGAATAAATGATTGTAAATCTTACGTCATCATTTGCGTAATCTACAGTTTTACCGTGTTCGAGGTGCAGTGCAGGTATAGTGCAAAAGACGCTTAATTCAACCTCTTTAATAGTAATTAACTCGAGGGCTCTTTCGAGAATCTCGGCGTATATAATTGTGTTTTCTAATGCGTTATAAAACAAGCATCATGGCATGGTATAACAAAATCAAATCAAAAATAATTTAGACTTTTGATTAGGATTTTAAAAAAGTCCAGTAGTCTATAACAGTCGAAGCCAAAACAAAGTCATATTTACTGACCCGAAAACCAGGTGAGTTGGCCACTAGAACCATGACATAATAAAGACCTGTTCTCTGGCTGCTGGCGATTTCTCCGTGATAAAAAGTTCCTCAAGCCTTGGATCATATGGAAACTGTCAGTGAATAAAGATGACTGTATCATGTTTGACGTATTATAGAAATGCGATTTAAAGAGTAACCGTTGAACTTACGGGTGTTTGTGAAATAAAAAATTTGCTTGACCTAGCACAAATTTAGTCGGTCAAGATAAACATTTCTTTATTATTTCTAAACATATACAGCTTACAGTGTTATAAATTTATTCCCCAACGAGTACGTTTAAGCTGCAATTAACGCCTTGTGGCACACAATCGGTAACTAATGTGTCCATCTATTAGGGTAACTTAGTTGTTCACTTTGAGTAGGTATTTACAGTAATATGCGTTCACGCCCGTAAGCCAGAGGGATAGGCAGAGATCACTTCATGAGAGGGGATTTCCATTTGGAGCGATTCTGGCACACCTCTCTCGTTTCTTCTACATCCATACATCTTCTACACATACATGCACGTCAGTACTAATGGGGCCTATACCTAGGGCGTCGCCAACCAACTGCAACTCACTGGATTTGGCAGAAAAAAATATTTTTTGCCGTTGACATGCGATCCATAAGTACGCTGGGCGTGACTTTGAAGGATAGGATTACAAAGAGTATTATAAGTGTGGCTTAAAAGTGGATGTTGTGACAAGAATTGAGAAAGGTAATGATTCGGTTGTTCGGGCATGTTGACATTATGAATGTAGAGAGAAAAACGAACCAAATTGATGTGGCAAAAGTGGGTTATGAGGTAATTGTATGCAATGTATTTATTAACTAAGAAATGTAATTAATGTACTTTTTACGTTTAACATAAAACAGTTAAGTGCAAAGCAGATATCGGTTTCTATGTACCACATCTCTATCTGAAAACTTCGGATAAGTCGATGTAAATAAATCCGTGTTGGAAATCTAATTATAAATAAATAATATTTAATTCGAAACTAACTTAATATTAAAAAAGAGAATTGCGGACAGCCCTAATTAATAATAATCTATAACGATTAAAAAGATCCTCAATAAAAATGTTTTTGACTCCTATCTTCCTCAATGAAACGGAAAATTTCAATGAGCTATGAAGCAATTACGTTGCAACCAATTTATTTTAAAATCGATGGATGCTTCATTCAGTTTTTTATATCTCGTTTTTTATTATTAAATTAATTTTACGGATTTTATAGTGCTTATTTCATGTTGTTTTTTATTCCCGACGTTTCGAGTGCTGTACAGCACTCATGGTCATATGGGGTTGTAGAGTTTTCCCGTATAATCATAAGAAACCATTCAAATTACTTATACACTTTAAAATATTGATTTACTGTTAACAGTTAAATGGGGGAGGAAAGATAAAGATAAATTTATCATGATTTATCAAGAAAACATTATTTATTATATTTTAACATATCTGCGAGTCATTTCTTTGTTGAGGTCTATGGGTAGCCGTTACTAAACGACAGGTGACTCGATTGCTCGTTTGCCACCTTCTACCATTAAAACACTATGCCTTACTGATGTCGACGTATCCACCACCATTATAAAATTTTAAATGTATGTCGGAGTTGTCGGTCGGTTCGTTTTGGAAATTCCAGCCGCGCTCCGCCTCGCGTCTGGATAACGATAAACAATCTATCCGGTGGGACTTTTAGGTGCAAGGATTAAGTTTGAACTATGAGGAAAGAATTACGATTTTATGGAATAAGTGTTTGAAGTGGTCGTGGAAATTTCAGTGTTAAGGTAACAACGGGGTCAAAAAGGCTCCTCTTCAACTTAATTTGAAAAATGTCAGTATCACTTTGAAAGGCGTTTGCAAAATGTCTAGTATTGTTAATACAACGTGTGATATTAATAACTTAGCAATACATAAAGGTTGAATCGCATTGTCTCTACCCTACCTATCTCATCTCCCCGCCCTTTTCCCACTCAGGTGGGGTAGGCACAATATGATTGTAGTCTACACTGTATAGGTTTTGGCTACAGGTTTTACTCTTGGCTGATGCCAACCCTCCTCGAAAATCCTGTACCTATCTAAATATCATAAAGAGGAAAAACGGTTGGTTTGTTTTGAAAAAACTGCGGAACTTTTTCCAATATAAAGGAAAAATCAAAAGTGTACACTATATGACAGATTTTAAATAATCTATTGCAGATAAATTTCCAGAATAAATGTTAAGCTAAACCAAAAATATTTAGCAAGAGTTCTGAGACGGAAAATGACAATTAACTGAAAAATAATCAACCTCAAACTTGAGAGAGATAATCGAATAGAGAATAAAAAATAGAGATAAAAAATCTTTTTCTATTCTGGTCTGTTACTTTATTTTATTATCAATTATTATAGTATATTAGTGACCTGCCCCGGCTTCGTCTGGGTACCACTAATTATTTTGATCCGATCGCTACCAAACACAGGAATGTGCCGATCTGGACAATCCTTGTAAATTTTATCTAAATCGGTCCAGCCGTTTCGGAATCTATAGCTCTATAGGGAACATACATACTTCGCTTTTTATGTATTTTTTTTCATAAAATCCCATCCTTTCCTATATAAAAGTATCCTATGTTACTTCTTATACCTCCAAGAGTATGTGTACAAAGTTTCATGATGATCAGTTGAGTAGTTTTCACGTGAAAGCGTAACAAACTTACATTCACATTTATAATGTTAGTTAGGATATAATATTCCAATAATTAGGTATAGTTATTCGCATTGTGATTAATTTTACCTTCAAGAATTAACGTAATTTTATAGATAAGTCACTTGATAGTCTATTAAGTTAAAGAAATATTAGTTCCTGACATAAAATTTATTACATTAATGTATTACATTACGTTTCACAGTATTGCTTAGTCATGTGCTGAATATATCGGTAATTAGGCGTCACAATTGGCCTGTAACAAAATTTTCCAAACGACTCATGACAATCACAAGCATTGTCTTTCTAGCAGAAGAAATTGCAATTAGACACGCGGTTTTATGCACACGCGTTATTCCTACCGATAAAAATACCTTGTATGCTTTAGCGAATAAAATTATAAACAATGTGCTTGCAACATGGCAATATTATCACTAATTATAAAACACATCACTCACCATAGCGACAATTTGAAACACGCGGATGGGCCACGCGGTTTTTTATTTGATTAACTCGCGATACGTCTACTCCCGATGACGGCGGGCGCGCCACTGCAGCCTTCAGCGCTGCGATCGCGACACAAATTGGCTGCGTGTGCGCATCTTCGTTGATAATGATAACGATAACACGATCTACCACGCTCATTGTTCGTTTTGGTTCTTTGCAGTTAATGATTTAGATTTGTTTTTAATTTACTTTATGATTAATGTTTTTTTAACAATAATTTATATTGCAGTTGTAAGTAAAAAAAAAACAGAGACCGTTATATAAATAACCATTAGTGTTTCACTTTCGAATCTCGCTACAAAGAAGTTGATTATTTTGTTTGTAACTATTTAGCTTTAAAATACACAACTAAACTTAACTAAAGCTGAGCACAATGTTCTCGCCTAAGCTTTTAAGTTCACTTAGTAGTCAACTTCATTGATAGAATAAAAATGCTTAGCAACATATTGTTGGTGACATTTTAACTTAAAATTCATATTGCTGAGTATAAGTATGAACTATGGAATACAGGCTTATTGTTTTAACTTGACTGATAGAGGGTACCTTTTTTGCGCTTATGTATTTTCCATTGTGACATCCTGTAGCCCAAAGCGCTTGACCCATTTTGAATAGCGATTTATCATTAGATTTTTATTTTTCCCCGGAGTGCCATAGCTAATATGGCGTCTTCATAAAATCCAGATAGTGGACGTAAACCGTCAAAAACTTGGGGTCGTACGGTCAGTCACGATTTTTATTCTTTTCTTGTTATCGAATGAAGACGGCAAAAGAGAAAGGAGTTCACTTGTTCGTTGAGTTGAGTGACGAGGTCCAATCTCAAAATGTACCTGATTTTTTAATTTTAAAAAAATGTCGGTCGGACACTTTTTCCTGTCTAAGATCCGTCAAACGTGTGATGAGGAACATAGTTAGTTCCAAAACTTACCCATTTTTTTTCACACCGGTGTCTTTTCCGTTTTTCGATAAAATAATACGTACAATGAATATAAAGACCATAGGATATATTGTATAAGTTGATTTAGTTACAGCGCTCAAAGTAAAATGCCTCACGTCGACATAATAAATTGCTCTGTGTCCCGCGGAAGGTTTATATCTACATTCAAGAGCCTGTCGTATAACTCGAGCACGTCGGAGGCTGCCGGATGCCTTACTAATTAGGAAATCCGGGAACAGAGGGTAGCTTTAAAACCAATCCTTTGAACCTTTAGGATTGTCATACGTTGTACGTTAAGGTTTCATTAATTGGTGTGTTAAATCTTTATTATCAAATCTCTGTAATAAGTAATTCCTGTATTAGTTTAAAGATGACCATTTAATACAATTCTAGATATTTGTGTTCGCAAACAGAGAAGGGGCACAATGAAATATATGCAACAGTTCTAAGAAATCTGACATAGTATAAAGGTGTTTAGAAAGAATAACTGACTTCACTTCTATTCTAAAATAAATTGATATTTAAAAAAAGACACTAAAATACTGAGAGGATTTGAACGGTAAATAATAATTTTCTAATGTTTGCCGAGGCACAGGTTAATGATTGTTTCGCTATATTGCGTCAAAGAATTACACTGTTGATGTCGTGTATTCGATCACGAAGGAATTCTCTCCTGGGTGTTTTTGCAGCAAGATGGGGGAGTCCAGTATTAGGCCGCTGTATGCAACTGCACAACATACTATAATCTCCAGTCGGCTAATTAATTAATGTTAAAATATTAATAATTTTTTATTTCAATTCAGTCAAAGGGCAATGAAGATGACGATACATAATTAAATATAAACTCCGTTCAGTAGTGTGTGACGTATGTATATAATATGTAAAATTCAGCGAAGTCACAAACAGTATGTGAATCACGAAAACCTATAACTTTTTATTAAATATATGTACTTTCTTGTAATGTAACTGTTGTTTTATAACAAAGTACGCCCGTGCAACTTTTGTCTTTAAATATGTCTACTTTATTGGTCCGTGTTCGTTTATAGAGACTAATGAAAAATACAGGCCACATAGCAGCAGAATGGAATCGGAATTTGGTTTTTACTTTTTAAAGTTCAATCATGAATCCATGCCGCCGGTGTTTCGGAAAAGTCCATTTACGAAGTCAAAATTCCAGCGGCGCATTCAACAGTAACGCAAGTTAGACGGCCTTGTTCAATTCAATGCTTTTTTTAGGAGCGTAACTAACTCGTTATTTTTTATTCAAAAACTCACATTTCTTTTGAATACCAAAAAAAAAAAATAATTGAAAAAATGTGGAATACTCGGTGTTCATTCATTTATTACTGTTTCATTACCTTGGTATGTATACATATGTATGTTTGCATGTAATGACAACTTTGAACGTGATTTTCATCCCTGGAAAACTTTATATTAATTTAATACGTTGCACACTTATTGCAATAAAAATGCATTTTTTTAAAATATTGAGAATAATGCCATAATAATAATAAAAATAAAAACGTAATTAAATTTGTAATAAAAATAAGGTATATACAGTAAAGTTAAGGTATGTTTTAAGTATCAGCATTGGCAGTGACCTTCGGACCAGGCTACTACAGAGCGTTACGTTACAAATTACTAGGATTTACAAAGTTGCGTGATCATATGAAAGTAAAATGTTACAGAAATAAAAAATTACATATATATATATATATATATATATATATATATATATATATATATATGTGTGTGTGTGTGTGTGTAGATATATATACATATATATGACTATCAATACATATATACTTAAGTTGAAGAAGTATGTATGTGATAATTCGTTTTTAACTTAGAGTTAAAGTAAGATATGGCATTAAAGAATTTGTGGGTTACTATAGCAATTTTATACAAAAACAATTTACGACCAGATAAAACCTTCGCTGCAGCAAACAGGGCTAATGTTGGAAATCGAAATCGATTTCTTAACATAACTTTCAACACGGACTTTTGCATTAAGTAAATAATATTTTTTTTAAGATATAATGATAGCGTATTTTTTAGTTTTCAAAACTATTATTTTTTATTTATGACATTAACGTGTATGTACGTTTGAGTACTCACGCTGGTGACGGGCACTAGAGTTTACGGGTTTCCTTTTGGCACTGTCCTGTCTCATCATAGTCACGCCTGGCACACTTCCCCACAACGAATCTCTACCGCGTTCATTTTAATAATGTGTTTATTCTGTCAAACCCAGTTCTCACACCCATTTTGATATTAACAAAGTGAGTGTAAGATTATTTTAAGGTTATAATGATGGCATTATAACCTTAAAATAAACTTCTTTTTTAATTCTGGTAATGTTTTTAATTGGGGTAATGTTATGTGATAATGTTTTGACAGTAATAACTTTTTGTGTAACTTTTTGACAATCCATCTATAATTTCGGTTTTTATTACGGCTAGTACTTTATAATTTAAGGCATAATAACAATAAATCCTATGTCTATAGTTTTTTCGACTTTAGGACAAGTAGTGTTTCAATGTTCTAGATTATTGTAAAATGTATCAAGTACAAGGGGACAGAAGCCGCGTCGTAGTCCTTCATTATATTTTGAATTACGTAACATCTGGTGATTGTGTAAGCAACTTCACCAAGAAAAAAAATCGAATCTCACGTGGTCCCAACACGTTTGCAGGCGCGTTTTGATTACTCTTCTCCCGGCGGAATTGCGTAAAAGAGGCACAATTTGAAAACTAGGGAATCGTAATCACCGCGCAGTATAAGCCCGGGCTTCTCAACTTCAGGATGCGAATTGGGCTACGTTTATTAATTCGGGGAGATGATATGAAAATACAGTACCGATTTGCAAAAGGAAACATTACGCAAACTTAAAAAAGAAAGAAATAATAAAAAATATACATGTAATTACATAATAATTATAATGGAAACATAAGCCATAAAAACGTTAATAAAGCACGACAATAAGATAATTTTATGTGAAAAGCTTTGAAGCTTTGCACTTATTTTAAAGGTGTTATTAGATTTTATCCACCGGGAGCGAGATATTGTTCCAACGTGAACTGTTACAAAAAATAATGATTTGTAATAAATAACAAAACAAAACTTAATTTCAGACCAAGACTTACATAATCAATCTCAAATTCTAACCAAGTAACGTGTATAACGTAGATAAAACATGTCCGGGCTCAGATTCTTGTCTGTCGTCATTTGTCGCTTCCCGTTGTTTTTTGCGCAGTCTTCGATCGTTCAACCTAACGACGGTTCTGTGATTGACAAACCGAAAATAGAACTGTGCTGTGTAGAACTGGTCGTAAATAGACCGGTACTGGCCCGCGAGACGTGTTGGCGGCTAGCGTTCATACATATATCTAGAACAGCGGTTCTAAGTTCAGCGGACTGTTAATGTTACATTTTTTTTAATTTTATTAAACATAATGTATAACATACAATAGTCTTTGAAACTTGAGGCCGGCAACGCATCCGCAGTTCCTCTGGTGATGCGGATGTTCATGGGCAGCGGTGATCACTTAGTTTTTAGGCGACCCGTTGCTCGTTTGCCCCCTTATGCTATAAAAAAAAACTTAAACCATGTTGGTGGTTTGACTGAGGGATCGAGAATCCGTACAAAGTTGTTTTAGCTAAAAAATGGAATTATTAATGAAGCTAGTGAATTTATATAATGTTGTTTCAGTAACTTCTTAAACACACATTTACACTGAAATGAAATATTTTTATTAACGACCGTAGCAAAAAGGGAGTTCTTATAAAATTTCTTGTACAATAAAATGAATGGACCGATTTCTATAGTTTCTTTTGTTCGAAAACTGATGCGTTCGGTTCTTGGCTCTAATATGAACATACATACAGATTTGTTCAGGCGTTTGCCCCGCCCATTTTGCTTCTTGTCTACCGTAAAAATAATTTTTACATTACAGAGACTTTATTCGTGTCGAGGTTTTTTTTAATATTTCATTGTTTATTTATATGACCAAAGAGCAAATTATTATACCTGAAACACATTTTACTTTTAGTATGAATATTTTAATTTATAATTCAATTATAAAAAAGCAGCCGTGTGACGACACTGAATCTGTATTTGACGTTATATACTTTAATTCTTAAAAATGTATTGCCAAGAATGAACCTATTACGTTGATACGCAGTTAAATTAAAGGCTCAAAAAGAGGACTATTCCATTAAAATATCATTTAGAGGAACTGAGGTTCTTACGAACCCTTCTTCACCACCCAGTTTGAGAATCGCTGTGCTACACTAATGTATTCTATAATCACTTCTACGACTAATGCTTTTCAGACTGGCCCTTTTAATCAAAGTAAAGCTCCTTAGCTATACTTTGAAATTAGGTGTGAGCTGTAAGAGCTGGTAGAGTGAACAGGTGAGCTCGATCAATAAAGTAACCCGTATTTCATAAAAAAATAAATTTGAAAGGAGACTATGAAACAAAATATATATTATATGTATTCAGTTTCTAGGCAACACACTCACTCAGCTCCTATGTCCTTAATTCCAATTAGATAAGGTGATTTTATAATTTATTTTTGTATGTGTATTTATTCGTTATACGCGTATTGTGTTCACAATTATAATTACAATTGCCGTAACAAAATGTTACAGTGTACCGATTATAACTACTTCACCATTGAGTGTAAATATTAAATGAAGTGTGTAAATTCCATATTGCTAGCAATATAGTGCTTAATAAGTATTTTATATTTATTTATTTCGTACGTAAACCTCCCCAATCGACCGCCACAATTATCGATCCCATGACGACCTCATCCGGTGGGCTCGTGAAACCTAGACCAGATAATCGGTTCATCTTAAGTGAGGCCTACCGACGGTGCGTGGACCTCTATGTGGCCGCTTTTCTAGGACTTTTCGGCCCCGTCTATTCCGCGAGCAATGTGTGCGACCCATTGCCACTTAAGGATTGCAATTTTTCAAACCTCGTCAATGTCGGTTACGTTGATCGAATCACATGAGAAAGAAAACACCGATGAATTATTTAAACAATACAAACATTGGTGACAAAAACGGTGACTATTCGCTCTAATTTCAAGTGTGACCTCTTCAATCTCATTGAGTACATTAATTCATAATGCCAATTTACTCTTAATTGAACGTATTAATGGAGTCTTGGTTATTAAATTAAGTGTTATATTAACGGTTAAAAAAAGAATGTAAGAACGTATGTATGTTATAAGTGATTTATTGTCAGTAAATTGAGTAATGAGTACATTATACGACGAATGTTCCATTTCATTCTCGTTCTAAGAACTGCAAGACCTAAAACGTCCAGATCGATATCTGGCTGGGCTTAAGTTGGAAGAGATTTTGTAAGCGGTTGCTCGCCCTCTAGTGGCATTATTACGCAATAACTGATATGGCATGGGTGTACTTTTAATAATTGGAATTAAAATAATCACTTAAAACTTGCTTACTATGTTGGTAAAGCGAAATGATTCTTGGTATTAAAACCGTTGTTAAAAATCACTTTAAATTAAAAGAGAGCCAAGTTGAATACAGAAGTAGCATTGTCAATATTTATATTATAAACAGGAAAGATTTGGTAAACTTTGAAACTACTGAAACGATTGTAATAAATCTCTCGATCTCTGGAATCTTACTCCATTCATTCATATTTTC
The DNA here is from genome assembly GCA_029849275.1 of Papilio elwesi. Taxonomy (NCBI): domain Eukaryota; kingdom Metazoa; phylum Arthropoda; class Insecta; order Lepidoptera; family Papilionidae; genus Papilio; species Papilio elwesi. The sequence continues at coordinate 6,341,131 of CM056701.1, read as the reverse complement.
TTAGGAAGAATAAATTACTTTTCTTTTTGTTGCGAGCTGTTATAAACGATATTAGGAAATGTTTCAGAGAGTTTTTCCAGTTTTCGCTTTTGGCTCGAAGTTCTTTGACTTATGCAACGCTTGCTTTGTTAGAACGTTAAATAAGGAACTATAATGATGCTCTCTTTATGCCATTTATATAAAAAATGCATTCTTATCTATGTTTTTTCTACAGGAAAAGTTAAAAGCGCCTTCAAATAAAAAATAGCAATTTTATATTTTGCCATTTCTTATATATATATATATATATAGAACAGTTTAAAATAAATCAGGAAAAGGAAACTGGGACTCAAGACTCTTCATTCGTAATGTAAAAACCACTCATCCTTACCTATTCTCTGGGTATGGTGGGTCTGGTATCTGCTACTATTACTGGCCCTACTAATTAACAGACTTATTTACTTATAAGATAGATGGATTGTGTGAAAGGTAACATTATTAATAAGGAAGTAACAGTGAGTACTGAAATGGCGGATGATAGATCGATGTCAGAAGTCGACACCGTCTTGTGCCGACGTCACTTGAACTGGGAAAAGGGCATGGTACAGCAACATTTTACAAGCAAATAAGTCTTTTATAAAATGAATTTTAGATTGCAAGTGCAAGAAAAATGTATGTAATGTTTCACACATATTTTTGTCTTCGGTTTCATTTTGGAATACAACCCGCTTCCGTTATTATGCCGAGTACATTTCCCGGATAAAAACTGTTACAGTTTTAAACTTCAACTGCCCAGCAATGTAGAATTCTATGAAATCGCAGTTAGTTTGTAATACTCGAGCAAAGAGATAAAACGACAGACAAGAAGTGAATTCAGTTGTTTGACTATGAAGAGGCCTTTGTTAAGCTAGACCGACCGTATTTTGAGATTGTTTTTCCATTGAAAATAAATGGGAAATGTCATTACATACAGATACTTAATATAATTAAGTAATCTTTTTTATATTGATTAAACTAGCGCATGACCACGAGGGTACAATGATGTTAAGGTGGTGATTTGGTCGTACGTTAGTACAATATTACATTCATTCACACACGTGATAATTAGATGAAAACACCGATTCTGGCAACTTTTTGTCGAACACATGATGATGAAGATTCGATTCGCTTCGAACGCGAACACGTTTGTTGTTTTATGACATTGAACCTCACAAGATTGGTATTGCCCCAAGAGGAGAATGCCTTGAGTGTGATTTAAGCGCTCTATGATGGACGTTCAGTCTGCACTTGGTCCCAACTGGTTTGACCAACTAGAAGATTCATCTCCTGCATATCTAGTTGAGTCCGTCAGTTGAAATGTAACCCTTAAAAATACGAGTTGCGTGCCGCGGTCATTCGGATCTTTACTCCATACGCCATATTATTAGTATCGCCGCCGCATAAAATACGTGCGTAGCTACAATGAAGTATATACTGGGTCTCTCATTGAATCTAAGCTTTGCAAGTTAGACACCGCAAAATCCGAAAGACCTGATTCGATCCCTCCTATTCTACTCGTTAAATGCGCGTCAAAACTATCTTCTCCCTTATTAATACGTTTCAAGCGATCCATTGGTAAGGGATACGTACCAATTACATGGAAAATAGCACTAATTTCGCCTATTCACAAAAAAGGGGCTAAGGATTTAATAACTAATTATCGTCCTATATCAAAGCTGTGTATTATTGCGAAAGTCTTCGAGAAAATCGTTAACGAACAACTTTATTCATCGATAAGTAAACACTACCACAATCGCAACACGGGTTTCTCAGAGGCAGATCAACCGTTACTAATTTAATTTTGCTAAATGATTTTATAACGGATTCTATGGATAACGCAGTGCAAGTTGACGTAGTGTACACCGATTATAGCAAATGTTTTGATAGGATCGACCATAACCGTCTTATTTTAAAACTAAATAACGATGGTATCAGAGGTGACTTGCTTCGGTGGCTCACCTCATACGTCAATAATAGATCTCAGGCGGTAGTATTGAGAAATTATACATCTAAATGGATGTGTGTGCCAAGTGGAGTACCACAAGGATCAATCCTTGGACCGCTTTTATTTTTAATTTTCATAGCAGACATAGATTCATGCTTCCACTCCTCTCTGCTCAGTTTCGCTGACGACATGAATTTTTTTAAATCCGCTGCTTGGCAAACCGATGCCTTAGCAGGAAGATTTAATCCGGTTAAATGCATCATCAATACACTTGACCTTAATGTATCTAAATGCATGGTTATGACATTTTCGAGAAAATTAAACTCTACAACATTCGATTACTCTTTTTTTTTTGTGACTAAAAGGTCACTGTTTGCCTTGAGGAGGCATTTACAGCTACACTGGGCACGAGGCAGCAGGGTGCAGAGGGCGCCTAGCCTAAGCCTCTTTAAGAGTAACTAAGCTCGAGGGCTCCCTCCGTAGAGGGAACCTAGGCTCGGGCCGTTACTTTATTATTATTACCGGAATGGGAAGCCGCCGAGCTCTTAGGTCGCTTCGGTGGACGCTCCATGGAGTGACTGGGCTCAAGGGCCCCCGAGAGGGGACCTCGGCTTGGGCTGTCACTCTTTACGCGTTTAGCATTCCGATTCGAGGGTGCCCGAGAGGGCCGAGCCTCGGCTCGATCGGTAGCCATTATCTGATTACAAGTATTACCACAACTAACATTACTACCACTTCCGAAAGCGTTAGTGCTGGGAGAAGAAGTGGCGGAAGAAACTCCAGCAACGCTTCTATCATGAGTAGGGGAGAAAACTCTGCCGGCTATGTGGCCGTATCGGGAAGGTATTCGATTACTCATTAAAAAATCTAAGTTTAAAACGCGTCACGGAGATGAGAGACTTAGGGGTAATACATGACTCTAAGTTAAACTTCCAGGTGCATATCTCCTCTATCGTCTCAAAAGCATCAAAATCACTAGGATTCATCATGCGAAAGCAATGCTATGCAGCTAAAGATTTTAAAAACGTTAAAACGTTGAAAATTCTATACAGTACATATGTAAGGTGCCATTTTGAATATGCATCACAGGTATGGAACCCTAGGTATGTAATATACATTGACCGTATAGAAGCAGTACAACGTAAATTCTTAAGGTTCCTAAATTATCGTACTAATTATAACCAAAAAGATTACTTCAAGCAGTGTGCTAAATATCATTTCCTCCCCTTGCAGCATCGACGTAACATATCCGATGTAGTGTTTCTAAAAGAAATACTAACCTCCGTCATTGATTGTCCGGAACTTCTACAAAAACTCAAATTGTACGTGCCTAACAGAACATTCCGTATTAGTCCCTTATTATATATTTCAAAAACCAAAACAAATTATCGTCAGAATTCATTTACTCAACGTGCATATAGATTGTTTAATGAAATAGCTAGAGAAAGCAACGTTGACCTTGACTTATTCCATAACAGTCTCGCAGTGGTGAAAAGGCTACTTGCCACTAGCTTCTTTGACAAATACCTGCCTAACCTATATGAACAATTGATAATACTACCTAACAATAACTTCCGTTTCACAGTCTTGATTATTTCTCTCAATACAGAAACCATACTTATGGTACCTACTCGATGTTATTATTTATTTTCTATTGACTATGAAGCGGTGCTTCCCTTTTTGTTTTCTGATCATGATTTATTATTATCCCCTTAGAATAGAATCTTAGCTTAGAAACACTTATTATTAGTATTAGGCGTATCATTTGGCAACTCTCTGTAACTTATTAAGAACCGAAAATACGTATATATCATTGTGTTAATTAATGTCAAGTATTACTAGTAGTCCATAAATATATACTATAATATAATTGTATCGTATGTGCTGCGCTTACTTTAAGATTAATTTGTTTCTATAAGTGGAAATTTGTAAGTGACTTTTTTGTTATTTACTCTGTTAACTATTGTATCCTATATTGTAGTCGATAATTTCCATTTAAATTTTAAATATAAAAATAAAATAAATAATAAAATAAAATACTTCCTATATTTTGTCCTTTCTGTTCTCTCTAGTCTCTGACACCTTCTGCAGTACATCTGATAAACCATAAACGGATCTTTGATTATAGATCCTAATAAATGATATAATATCGACCGAACAACGAATAATTACCTGACGAAACAATATTATATAGAACTGTAGACGCTTCTCCCACCGGTGTAAGTACACGAGTAAAACATTAATAACCTTTTTTTCTTTTATCGTTTAATCTTCAAAATCCATAGAGCCCAGTGACGTTTGAGTCACCACAAATTAGCACAGCCGGCTTCCCTAACATTGCGGCACGCTGTCACATTGACATGTTAGTAGGGCGAATAATTTTTACAAGAATTAAAATGTATACATTTGTATATATAAGAAGGCAAATGAAAAGTATTTTTGAAGATTCTATTTTTTTATTATCACTTTTGAGTCATTTCGAAAAGCTGCAAAACTACACCACTATGTTGTCGCACACATTTCCGGTTTGCCGAAAATGTATGAGAACGGTACTGATACGTGAAGTTGCGTATTTGACAGACAGCTAGTCTTTATAAGCACTTGTCAAAGGAAGGAGACTCAGTTTTGCCTTCTGCCAACGGTCGTGACAAACCCGAGAGAGGCCCGAGCCTTGATCGATGGTTATAGGTAGTCGTATATAGTGTGTAAAGTATATTTTATAGTGTATTATATAGTATTTGGTGTGAAATATCATGTGAATGTCATAAGTCGTATTCGAAGCCTGCAGACGGACTTAACGGAAAACGGACGGTCCGATTACGGTTTGTGAAGAAAATAGCAACGTTCTAATTGCATTGTGAATCAGTTAGATTAAAAATAATTCAGTTGCAAGCACATGAAAGCTGAGAAATCGTGAGTACAAAACTTGTACATATATGTTTTTGACAACCGAGCAGAAAATTGAATCGTGGTGAGTTTTTCAGATTCAATTACTTTTCCCTGTTCTGACTTCTATTGGCAAGATTGTGTCGTACATATTTTGTGCTTAAATCTAAACAACACACAAGGCAACATTACGCCTTAACTACGGTTATCGCCAATCCGGTGCCACGGTAATAATGAGATTGCGGCTTAATTTAGCCTTTCTCAGGTTTACGATGTTAAACTAATGAGATTTACAGATACCCTTAAAACTTATTAGATTCACTCCCCTTATTCAATCTACTTATTCCCGCCAATGGCGAAATATTTTTTATATTGAAATAAAACTATTGAAGAAAATTTACGATATATCTTGTTTAGAACATTTTACACATTATAATAAAATTGAAACGAGTTATTATAATTCACACGAGGATAAAGTCGGTGTGTGAATTATATTTCGGAAGTACCCTGTACCTCGGTATATGGTAGGTCCCAGTGCAATCAAAACTATTGATATTTCTAGATACCGACACCAGTATGATTTTAGTTGAGATAATTTTAGTAAATGGTGTAACGAACGCTTTAATCATTAGACTTTTAGTTATTTACTACGTAATTTTTATTTTACCTGTTGGCCGAAACTTTATTCGATACGATATACTAAATAAGTAAGAATTCATGAATTCATAGAAATATTTGCGAGGTGAGGCCGAGTCTAATACAAATATTTTATAACTTTTACGATGTAAATTGTACTGACGAAATGAACTTGGCCATCGTTGTTTTTTTTGTACAGTTGGATGTGGTTGGTACCTATGTTATAAAGTAGTTGTATGTAGTTGTGGACGAGACAGGTTGACTGAATAGTTTCGAGAAATTGCTATTTAAAACTGCATTAAATAAATAAAATAAACTATAATAATTGCACTTGTATATGTAGAAAATTTTATTGCATATTATATAGTATTATTTGCATATTATATGTAAAACTAATAGATTCCTCTATGAGAAAAGGTTGTGTCCCAGCAGTGGGGCGTGGGAAGCTTTTCAGCAATTAAGCAATGTTTTCTACTTATTGATTATTGGTAGGAAAAATCTGACACACTTGAAAAATCAGTTTCGTGCTTTAAGGTATAGGAAACTCGATGACAAAATGAATACCGAGGTCCTTTTGAAAAAAACCTAGTTTTCCACATTTTTAGACCGAAAATGTTGAATTAAAATATTTTAAACGAAAAACCTATTACTTAAATTGATTTTAAACCGATCTATTGGTGTGACCAAATATAATGCAACACGGCTGCTTGCGGCGCCCTGTTTGTACATACAAACGCCTTGGGCGGCTGTATTATCCGCGCGGCAGCCGCGCTTTGTCGGCTGTATTCGTAGAGACCATTCGTTATTGTTTCTCTCTGAACATGTCATGTCCGACAATCAACGCATAATTACTTGTCAAAGAGCAAAGCTGCATTTTAAAAAAAAGTTAATGGAACCGTTTCCATTGTTCTCTGAATGCAAACTGAAATGTGCGGCGTTGTAAAGTTGTACCGCGCATTACAATTCTCTTACTAATACCTTTCTCCATACGTCTAGACAAAACGCGACAGAAATTGTTTTCTACGTACGACGTGCCTTGCATGCTAATTTCTGTAACGCCTTTAAATGAATATGCTCAAAAAAAGACGTACGCGTCGCGGTCGTGTTCCGACTGTTGTCGAACATGAATTTAAGATATAAGATAAGATTAACTAAATTAGTTTTTTTTCCGTTAAGACAACGATAATGAATTAACGGTTTACCGTCAACAATACTAGGCTTCCTCCTTTGTTGAGTCTAAGAAAAAAAAACAAGATTCTTAATCAGTCCCAGACAGAAAACTGACCCATGTTCGATTCTCTGATCCGATACATTAGATTTCTGACAGGAAATCCGTAAGGTGGGCCATACTGGTCCGTTCCGCCGCGATTAGACGCGACGCGCCCTGCGTGACGTTTCAGGGGGTCACACCTCTATAGTAACTCGTATATTACAAGGACTCCGGCGTCGCGCCGCCGTTCCGTCCCGCTCGCTGTGTGGCGAAAACTGTAAAATAATGCTACATGCTTATTCAAGTGAAAACATATTATACAAACGATTTTTGGTAGCGGTGATGGTGGTAGTGGTGATGGTGGTAGTGGTGATGGTGGTAGTGGTGATGGTGGTAGTGGTTATGGTGGTAGTGGTTATGCTAGTGGTGATGGTGGTAGTGGTTATGCTAGTGGCGATGGTGGTAGTGGTAATGCTAGTGGTTATGCTATTGGTGATGGTGGTAGTGGTTATGCTAGTGGTGATTGTGGTAGTGGTTATGCTAGTGGTGATGGTGGTAGTGGTAATGCTAGTGGTGATGGTGGTAGCGGTTATGCTAGAGGTGATGGTGGTAGTGGTAATGCTAGTGGTGATGGTGGTAGTGGTTATGCTAGTGGTGATGGTGGAAGTGGTTATGCTAGTGGTGATGGTGAAAGTGGTTATGCTAGTGGTGATGGTGGTAGTGGTTATGCTAGTGGTGATGGTGGTAGTGGTAATGCTAGTGCTGATGGTGGTAGTGGTTATGCTACAGGTGATGGTGGTAGTGGTGATAGTGGTTGCAGTAACTGCCAATTTTTCGGGCAAAAACTGCCACCGTGCCGGTGGAGAACCGCACAGAACTCCGGCCCCGTGAGTTTAGAAATAAAACCGCATTCCCGGAACCACGGCAGGCACGGGTTTCTCTGAGTTCTTAGCTTCACTGACAATATTGGACTACTACACGTTAGTTCGATTATGTAACATAGATTTCAAATTACATAATATCTAATAAATTCATTTCAGATTAAAGTAATGGATGACGGTTACCTTACCAGTTAATCTGAATTGAATTATATTTATTATTAGTTATGATATAATGTGCATTAATATAACAGTTATTAATAACTCTATTAATGTGATAATACAGGAAATAAAGCAATACACAAAAACAAAATATATTGTCTCTAACTGTCGTGTGTGAGTGAGTAGCACACGTAAATATCATGCGATCAGACACGTCTAAGATATCGTTATAGGGTTGTAGCTACTACTGCTGAAAAGTAATACGTACTTTTAGGGTACGTTGTTTAACGCATATCTCTTTATTAGCTATTAAAATAATTACAGGTTTTTTACGAGAGAAGGTGGCTGACGAGCAAGCGGTCTCACTTGATGTTAAGTTGCCACTACCCATAGGCATCCAAGCAAATGAGTCACAGGTGCGTTGTCTATCTTTAATAGACAGAGAATGGTATTGACAGGAAAAGAATATTTCCTTTTATTATTCATCTCCTCTTCGTCCATTTATATACCCGTCCATCCTTATGGGGATCTGATGTAAAGGGGAAGAGGACTGAAATTAAGCCCCTGGCACCTCGCCCTGCGGACGAAACGCAAAATGTTTCTACTTCACGCCATGTCTTCTCCTGGATCTCCGACAGTAAAGGTTAAAATAAATACAACCTAAAATTCGAAAAACCTTGTAATGTAGATTATAAGCCAATATTATGAAAATTATATTTCTTAACAAGTTAATGGCGTTTCTCAGTAGTGTACAGTGAATTGAAGAATACAGGTTAAAATGATGCGACTGGCAAACCTAATCTTGTGATTTTATTGCAACGACAGTCCACCACTATCGTCGCGTCAGCTTTCGTTGTGCGAGCAAAGATGCTATAAGGATTTTTAAAATGCAAATATGTGCGCTGATAACATTCTACGTTGAAGGAAATGTTACGTTACATATGGAAAATTTACTCGTATGATATGATAAAGGTTATTTATTTATTTTATCTCCTGGAATGGCGGCTACGTACAGGTTGACGCAGCGTCGATAGACCTTCCACAAGATGGACCGTCGATTGATAAAACTAGGGGAATACACTAGACGAGGGCAGGGGACTGGTCTCTGTGGTGAATAATTGGGTAGCCCTAAGTCCAGCAGTATATGACTATCGGCTCAAAAGAAGGAGAAATAGAATCTGTATGGATACGTATGAAATGATAATGGCGCAGTATCTTTAATTTTACATTACTACTAAGTGAAGATGTCGCTGAACATAAGCCTGTCATTCAACGAACGTTTTTTCATTTTGTTTTCGTCAAAAAAAAAACTCCTGAAACCCAATGGCAACGCCACCTATCGGATTCATTTGAGAACCTTAACCATCCCAGAACCCACTTAAACACAGTTTACCAGACTTTGTTGTTAGTTTAACGTTAAATAAAAATAAGTCCAAGGTTGCAGCACTCCATTAGGCTAAAACTCTATACGTTTTTTTGTCGATTTATTTTATTATTTCAATGTGTTATGCAAGTTGATAAAACATTATCTCATTTAAAAGAATGCCTTTTGCTTATGACACAATAAAATATTTAAAAAAAAACATTGTACTGCCATTCAAGTTTATTAATATGACTAAGGAAACAGCTGTAAGTTATGACTTATTAAGCAACGTAACTTGATTATTATGTTATATAGTGTCTATAAATAATGGCACTATAGTGGTATGATACATTACATACATCAGTGTTTCTTGACCTGTTAAGAACGCCGCACCCCTTTTAATCTAAATGCTATTTTTTTTTGTTTTAGAAAAATACATTTTATATATATTACACACAACACAAGGAAGATTATTTAAATATCTGTTTATTATAATTGTGAAGCCTCAAAAGAGGCTCCTTTTTGTGAAAGTGACACCCACCAGTCAACACTTGTATTTAAGCGATTCTTGCAAGCAATAAGCCCTATAAATCGGTCATCTATGTAGACTCGCGCTTAGGGTAGCCCATTAAAGTAGTAAATAAAATCTGACGTACTCGGGCGCGTCAGATAGCAGCAGGGGTTGTTTATATACTACTAAGTGTGCATTTCAACAATCTGACGATTTGAGCGCGATGCAGAGGCGTGCAGGGATCACAAACTTGTACAAATCGTCGGGCGTGGTCTAATTTTATTTTATTTTACTTAATACCATATAAGTTCTCTTGGGGCATCTACATCGCTTGTATATTCGTACTTTGAAAATATTAGTAGTATTTATGGAATATTGTACATTGACATTTATCCCCAACAATATGACTACACGATTATACTACATTCGTCAAGTAATCTGAGTAATGTTCCGGCTTACTCTGGCGTATGAAAACACACACGTAAATGACGTCATAATGAGTTATCGAACGGTCCGTCTGTACAGTTATCGTGAATCGAATTCCAGACGGCGCATCTCATATTTTTAGACTACCGATCCGCCCCGGCTTTGCACGGGTAGCACAAAAAAAATTTTTTTATTAAGTTTGACGAAATTAGACACGATGATCAAATTTAAAAGGAAAAAATATTTTAGGTATTTTTTTACACCTTGGGTTATGTAAAAATAATGTATATTGTAGTTTTAGTAATGATCCCAATTTTTTTTGGAAAATATGATTTGAATGAAAAAGTGAAATGAAATAATTTTTCAAGTCGGTTTAGTAGTTTCGGAGCGTAATCAATGCAAACAAACGGTCAATCAAATCTTTCCTCATTATAATATTAGTAGAGATTTACGAACGAAGTATAAACGTAGATCGGTTGATATGGCAAAAGCAACTTCTACTGGTGGTAGAAACGTTCCTTGCAACGAAGAAGTGTGTAACTGAATATCGCCGTGGTCAATTCAATTTCAGACCAATTACTGCCGTCGCAGGAGATTGTGTATTAATAATGTTTGCTCGTTCAATAAATACTTTATTTACTTTTTAAATCCAGTTAAAATCTTCTTCTTATAGTTTAAATCATTTGAACATTTCTTATAAGATTACCTTAACACTTTTAGGTTTAAGAGGAGTTTTCATACTGATCTCAGGTAGCGTCGGTATAAATTTTTAAAATGTCTAACACCTTTTCAATATTACTTGCCTTAACAAAATGAATAAATTCGATAGTCAACCTAAGTATTAACACCATAATAATTTACTTTGTTGACGGTATAGCCATGACTGCAAGAAATAATACAGAACAAAACAGTTTTCCTTAAAATCGTAAATGTCATAACTTTTTCGAACAGCACGAAACGGGATGATGATATTTAATTTAAAAATAATAAGAAGTAAGAGCCTATATAGAGATTTTAAGTACAGAAACATAAGTTATTTGAGCTACTTAACTGAGACCTAATTTAAATTCAAGTAAGGTAAGGCCCAGTAGTAGTTCGGTGGCTTTTCCTTATTAGACACCAAGGTTCCTTTAGCGGACTAGTATATCACTCGCTTGTATTACATTCAACCATAAGTGGCATGCGAATCAAGACATAACATTCGAAAATATTCGCGCGTATTCTTACTGTACATACATTTTATATGGTCGTTGGCAGCCTAATTATTCGTGTAGAGTCGCACACCCGGCAGATTGGTCTAGCGACACGTTAAATCTACAGGAGATGAGTAATATTTTCGTATTTTTTATAATATTATCTACTCAAATACAATAACGTGACATCTAAGTCCGATGACGCCATAGCAACGTGTCTGTACAGTTTACAAAGAGTTTACATTGTGAAATAATCTATTGGGACTTCCAAAGTAATATACGCAGCTCGTTGTACAATCAAGGATGTACGCGGGGAGCTGATGTTATTGTGTGCGCGTTGTACTATAGTTACATACGTAGGTACTAAACAAGCATGGGTACTGTGGCCTCTAGTAATCTATTTTTTAAAGGAGTATCTTAAAGCATGGATTCCTTAAATCCCCGTTTTTTTAACTATAAACGGGCAACTGGGGCAATTTTCATAACACGAGAGAATAGCGTCATCATATGTATAGCGTCATCATATGTATAGCGTCTATCCTACTCGGTTATTTTATAGTCCGGGCACTCTGCAGTTGCATACTATGTTGTATAGTAAGTACGGCATGTTGAATTGTTCTAGAACATAATGAGATGTTATCAAATGATTAACATTTTTAATATTGTAAATATTTAATCTTATGTGATGCGTAGTAATGGCTGACTAAGGATTCTCTTGTTCTATCTGGTTCAATAAGTAGTAGACTATAGACTAAATCAACGCCCGAGAGATGGCGTTGGTTCAAATGGCGTTTTTCCGAACTTCCCTACTATCCCTACTAATGTAATAAATGTGAATGTAAATTTGTTTGTTACGCTTTCACGCGCAAACTACTCAGCCGATAATCATGAAATTTTGTGTACATATTCTTGGAGGTATTAGAAGTAATATAGGATACTTTTTGTAAAAAAAAATAGTATATAGAAAGCGAAGTATGTATGTTCCATATAGATCTATAAACTCCGAAACGGCTGGACCAATTTAGATGAAATTTACAGGAATTGTCCAGATTGGCACATTCCGGTGTTTGGTAGCGATCGAATCATGTGTGATAAAACAATGTTGACATACTACTCAGATTTATATTTATTCTATTCTTCACCTCACGGCGACATTTAGAATCGAAAATTCTCAATTGTAATGAATTTATATATTTTACAATTGACTGTAGAAATTAAAGATAAGACATCTTGCTTCTGTGTTTGCGCACTCAAAGACATATTGATTCTGCGAATAAATAGCCTTAGACGTAAGCTACATGTTTAGTAACGTAAGACAATAACTTTATTATTTGCACATAACTAGCGCCAGTCACCTTGATTGAAAGGACGACGTAGCTGTCTCATTGTTATCAGTATCCGAGTCATTGACTTGGCAAACAGCTTATCCTTAAACTTCGTCTTAGACTAGTATAAACAAGGTTATATGCGCAGCGCCGCGCCTCATCATTAACTCGTCAATAAATCCCTCCTAATATTATAAACGTGAATGTTAGATTGCTTGTTACGCTTTCACTTGAAAAATACTCAGCCAATCATAAATCTTTGTAAACATATTCTTGGAGGTATTAGAAGTAACATAGGATACTATTTTGAAACAAAAATACGAAAAAAAATGCTTGTCAAGAAATCTAAAAATCTAGCTACTTCAACGCCATATATATATATGTATATATATATATATATATATATATATAAAACGACGTATAGACGTATAGACTCCGAAATAGCTGGACCGATTTAGACCTTTGCAGGGATTATTCAGATCGGTACAGCGGATGTTCCTGTGTTTGGTAGAGATCGAATCAACATAATTAGTAGTACCCGGGCGAAGCGGGGCGGGTCACTAGTATAATATACATATATACATCTTTAATACAAAAAAACTTTATTAACATGTTTGCCCACTACAGAGACACATGCCTCGTCTTATAATTACATAGGTGGTTCTAAGGGTACGCTCAGTTCCAGCGATAATTTACGTCATATTTTAAATTTCCCGAGAATCTAAAAGTGTCTGCGTCGAACAGCAGCGTCAACATGGCGGGTTGACTCCGGCTTACAGAAATGATATCGAAAGATGATTTCCTAAATCACTTTGGTGGCAGCGCGGCAGAGATAGAAGTTAAAGAAATCGAAGTGAATAAAAATAAAAATATAATAGCGGTTTTTCGAAAATTGATGTGAGGTCATTTGTTAACAAGTATTCTGCCCCCACTCTCCCTACACAGCGACAGCGATAAAGTTCAACATTCTCAGCTTTGCCGCTACATATCACGTCATCGTCTCGAGAGACGCAGTAAATTAAAAATATAACACTTGACGTCATTTGTCGGTGGAAACGTGCGTCGCTCGACTGACATGAGGGCATACCCTTAGACATGTCGGTTTTCTCACGATGTTTTCCTTCACACCTTTGGAGCACTGGTGATGAAATAAACTACATACGGCCTGTAGTACGTAAGACGTGGTCCACTGGGCCACCACTGCTCCGTATATGTATAAATACATACACAAACATATATATTTCCAGTACCATTTAGTTGCCGTAGCGTTGCGAAGGGCAAGGCACTATAGGAGTTGTCCCTTGCAGTGCGAAAGCTCAGTGCAGAGGGTAACGGTGTGTTCTTTAAGAGATACAGGAGTCCTCTCACATCGCACACGAGGTTGGCTACCGAGGAGGGTTATAGTGGGTAAAATCCCACAGATGTGATGCCAGACTTAACGTATCAGATGAGCTACGATTGAATACGAGTCCACACATAACTTGTTGTGTCTTGACACGTCAAATGCATGACGTAACGTGGCATACGATTAAAATAGTTGCATCTTTCAATATTGTAACTAGGTTGAATACGAATCGAATGACACCTCACTCTTCAAAATTAGTCATGCCGTTTATGACTTCAAGTCAAAGAAAATTGATATACATACTTACTTACAAACCTTCAAAAACATGGCCCCTGTCAGAGGGACAGTTTGAGGAGGAGAGTTTGGAGGAGGAGTTGAAATAGATTTAATTTGTCTTTATATGAAGAAAACTGTTGTTTACTTTGGAAATGCTTTTATCTGAAAAGAAAACAGGAAGTTTTCAATAATTTTATTTTCTCAAATGTAACTTCACAACGGGTCCGAACTTTTGATTTGAAAATTCGTAACAAGATTTCTTCAGTTTCTGTCGAACTCTTTGTTTCCGAACTGTTCTTCGTTTAAGAACTCAATAAAGAACTTATGTTTTAAGAGGAATTTGTTTACCATTAAATTACTTATAACCTTTTAACTGATTACTACGTATTTAGTACGAAAATAAAAGGCAACATTGAAGAGTGTGTGGTTTACTTCAAATCAATAACATTTCGGCAATTCGTAGATTATTTGTAACTTAAATGATTCAGTTCTACTTCAAAAGATCTTGTGCATAGAATACCGTTGTACACTTCAATTCGTCTGGTTATTAAGATGCTAGTTGGATGGCAGTTTCTTTTTATCATGTTAGTAAAACTATATCTAATCTGGTTTTTCTATTGGAACCATCGTTTTAAAATGAGTTTCTTTGACACACAATTGCTTCTACAAAATACACGTACACACGTGTAATCCCTAAAGTTACTAATATCTGTGTTAAGCTTAATCTTAACTTTCGTAAGGATCAATTTAAGGTGGCAAGGTTTCAAGTTGGACGGCCGCCGGCATAAAAATATCACTAAGTATTGATTTTACTTTTCTAGTGACGGTCGTTTTCTTCGACATTGTTATGATGTAAGAATTGCGAGGAGAGACGACTCTTTGACAATTATTTCATAAGGAGCCTTATTTAGAAGTGATAGGATTTAATTTACTTCATCATTATGCATATTTCATTTATTATACAGCCTTATCAACTCGAAACGGTACTTGGATACGTTCATTTAATTATTCTGTAGTAAAATCTCTGCAACATCTCCTCAACACAAAAGAATACAATTTTGGCACGGTGGTTAGAGTAACTAGTAAGTACTGTGTGAGTTTTGGATTCAATTTTCAGGTGAAGCATAATTTATGTGAATTTGTTTCAGATCAATATTTTTTAAATATTATTTTTCTTTTAGGGATAATAATTTTATCCTATGTTATTTTCTGTGTCCCTGATAATGTGTGCGCAAACAAACAATATAATTGGTTGAGTCGTTAAAGAATTAAAGCGTAACAAACCCTCAACCTATCCTAACAAACTCACTATCACGGATTATCGAAACATTTTAGTTTCGCTACTTTCAATTCGCCAATATTCAATGTACCTTTCCGAGTTCCGTCACAAGACCTCACTATATATTTGCTGGCAGCGGGAGCAAATATCTCGCGTCGTTTGTTTTTGTAATTACAAGCCATTGACATCAACCCTTTAATTAAAAGTGTCTGGATGACCGAGCTTTGCTCAGTGTTTTTTTGGTAAATCATGTTATTAGGAAATTATATTTAGATACGAATGTACCAATAATAGTTTTTCTCACAAAAGAAGGAACTTGAAAAGAAGAGAAAAAATAATGGGACTGGAAAAAAACTCGACTCGAGCCCGGGTTTTCGTTGCCTGAAAAGCATTAATTTTTAGAAAATGTCGTATGATACATGTAAAATGATATACTAAATTTCAGGAAAATCGTTGGAGCAGTTTCCTAAATTCAGGTTATAAATATACAAGATTTGCTCGTTGGAAGGTATTAGATACATTTGATTCAACATTTTATCTATAGAGAGACTGAGCAAACTAACTGACGGATGACTTGATGTTATGATATTTCTAGTATCCATAAATGTCTTCAACGCCTGTAACAGCTGTAGGTAGATACTACCCTCATCAAAAACATTATAATTAATCTGCCCTGTTTCCACTAAGGGGTGGGGGGGGGGGGCCGGTAGAACACGTTTCCACTCGTTTCCACGTAGTCACTCCTTCCTTGACATAGCATCCTTCAACGCAATACAATCTCTTTTCTTACTATATACCTCTACCAACATATCCCTATTCATATTTAAAACTCTCCTTGTCACATGGCATTACTTCTTCATAAAATGCCCATAGCATGCTACATTTTTGTTCGTTACCCTTCTATAAGAAGTAGAATAAAAGAGAACTAGGCGTCAGAAACGGTATTTGGTGTCTGAACACCTGAATTGTTAAATGAAACATAGAATTACTATTGTTTTTACACTGGTGTTAAAGCCGATCGAGACGGCCTTTTAATTAAACGGATGTATAAGTTAATAAAATTTGTATTTAATATGTGGGATAAATGAATACAAGCTAAGCGCCGCGGCTTCACTCACCTTGAATTTAATGTAACCGTGCAAAATTTCAAGTCTAAGCCCAGTACTTTGGGCTGTGCGTTGATATAACAGTCAGTCAGTTTCTTATGAATGTGTAAATCATGCAAGGTCAAATAACATGACATGAACTTGAGACTCTTATGTTTTTTTTTCTGTAGCCGTTGACGTAATTTTTTGTTTTGGGGGTTGTCTTACGTGAGTTTTTATTTACGGCAGATATATTCATGTGTGGTCTTACTCCTTCCTAACACACGATCTGTAGAGGTGCACTGTAGTGATCATTTATTATACAGAAATGTGTAGTAAACTAAACTAAAATGAAACCACGCAAATGTCTAGTTAAGTCAACTAATGCGCGCCATGTTTAACTGAATGTGTGAATGAAGTAGATATTTGTTCTTAATCGTTAAACGAAATTGTTATTATTTTATAATGCTCATAGTATTGGAGTGATATCATGTTATTTTTTATTTTTTACGAACCTGGGGAACGTGTAATTTTTCGAATCACACAAAAATCATAAATTTGACTAAATTACTTTTTAATAAATTACAATATTCTGTTACGTCTTATAAAAGTAAGGAAAACATAATGATAATGGATATCATTCATATTAAATATTGATGTAATATGTAAATAATAAACTAAACAAATCACTAGATAGTAATAGTACAAGGTTACCAAGTAATTTGATCGTTACGTCACGTAGAATACGTTAGGAAAATTACGTCGTTGATCAACTGAGTACACAACATTATACAACGTATCTAAAACGAAATGCTTATACTGGGACACGTTATAAACACGACTTTTTTGTTAACAGTTTCAAGGGCAACTTAAAGATTTTAGGCAACAAACTAAGTACGTTGTTTCGCAGGAAGACGGAATTTTTTGTAAACAAAGGTTTTTTTGTACGTTGAAATTTGTAAATGCCGAAATATTTTCGAAAAACAACCGTTTTCTCAGATTACCTTATAACATTAGTCATTTATATTATAAAATTTCACTTCACTTTATCTCACAATTTTCACAAAATTACAACATTTTCGATGAAAGTATAAAAAGTGTAATGGCCGCCGTAAAAGACCTTTATTTTTTTAAAAGTCATATCTAGCTGAGAAAC
The DNA here is from genome assembly GCA_029849275.1 of Papilio elwesi. Taxonomy (NCBI): domain Eukaryota; kingdom Metazoa; phylum Arthropoda; class Insecta; order Lepidoptera; family Papilionidae; genus Papilio; species Papilio elwesi. The sequence continues at coordinate 6,323,437 of CM056701.1, read as the reverse complement.
AAGGTACGTTTTATTTATTGTTACAAGGTACTCGTTCCTGGCGTCACCCAGGCACATTTTAATATTGCAAGATTGAAAAAATGAAAAAGCTTCCTTATGGTGACACAATGATTAAATTCAGTTTAGTGACAACCAATTGATTCGTCTCTTTAATGTTACTATACAGCTTGAATGTAGTAAAACGTACTAAAAAATTAAGATTTTTACGCGCTTAAAATAATTACTTAATACTATGGAGAGAGTAAGCATTAAATTGACAAAGTTTTATTGTAAAGGGATTAATAGTACGTACACAATGACTATATTGTTTTTTATTAAGATTTTATGTTTGGATGATTATTGTGACGTAGTGAAGAGATTACGTAAATATTTCACGAGGAGGGAGATCCAGCAGTCCGCCACCAATCCTAAACGAAGCGCAGTTTTGTCTAAAAGTTGAATTGTTGACAAACTTTAGTTCATTATTCGTTTTTGTGTATAAGTTGTAGAGCAATAACCCTAAATTCACTATTACTATAATGGTAGTGGGTTCAACCAAATGACTTAAGATGGAAACTTTAGTCCAGTTACGAGTTACCTTCTTGGAAATGTATTTGTTATTTTTATTAGGTTCTATTGTGTTATGAGTATTGTAAAGTGTTTTATAATTACCAAAGGAGTTCGTCTCATTACTTTTGCGAATAATTTAGTATCCACTTAATACAATTTTAATATTTATGTATTATAAATTTCATGCTATTTAATCATTGGGGTTTAAAATTATTTTCTTGGTTTAGGGTATATGTTATCGCATGCAGTACTTTATTTATTTTATAGCATAAATTGAAAAATTCGGATTTTGATCATTATCTATACAATTCGTTAACAAAATCCCCACATAATTATATAACGTAATTATTTTATTTCTTATTTTTTAATTTCTTATTTGTTTTTGTTAATACATATGATAACTAACAATACATTTTTTTATAATGATTTCTTATATTTACGCGAATACTACACATTGGAATAAAACTAATTTTACAGATTTATCGCGTTTATTTTACGTTTTTTGAATCCCGAATATAATTCGAAATAAGTGTGTACTTCGCCAGCAACTTTTGACATTGGGACGTCTAACACCTCAGTCCCCCCGTGACCTTGAGCGCTGTAAAGTCCTCGAAACGATTCCATCGTATTACAAAATATTTTTTTTATGTATGTCATAAGTCGGCCACATACATGTACAGCTTGTTTAGTATATGATTTTGTAAACAAAGGTCATTTACCAAACATGGCCGTTACACTTTTTATATTTGCATCGTAAATGTTGTAATTCTTAGGAAACCGTGAGATAAAGTGAAGTGGTATTGTGTAATATGGATAGTTAATATTATAAGGTAATATGAGATAAAATTGTTTTTCGAAAATATTTTGGAGTTTACGAATTTTTACGTAAATGCCGTTGTTTACAATAATCCCATCTAGCTGTGAAACAAGTGTACATTTCTGCAATTATTAACATATATAAAAGATGCGATGACATCGCTTTGAGTCACTTACAGTTTTGGTTAAATTAATTATTTTAACGAATCTTTTTCATTTATCGAATTAAATTTACAATTTCATAAATTGTAATGCATTAATAAAGAATTATAAAATAATACTATCATTTGGCCTAATCATTACGCGAATGTTGAGGACGGATATAAATTTAACCTTGATTATACATGCTTAGAAGTAACTCTATTTCCCTTTGTAGCATAATAAAACATACTGATAATAGTTTACGATTATAGTGCAATAAAACATTTAACCGACAATGTATACTGTTGACAGAATGTTATTCGTTTACTATAAGCCAACATTGCTTTTTTTATCAAGTGATTTCTTTTTTTATTCAATTATAAGTAAAAAAACAATTGCGAAATGGATGGCAAGCAAAAAACAGACCTGGAAAATACAAATAGTCCCACGGTGATCCCACCTAGAGGCGATGTATAATCTAATAGATAGGAAGTTTTACTTCCCTTAAAAGGACTTGTAAAAACTAAAAAACTTGCAAAAATAAAATATTAGTATTTTAAAATACGGGTTTCTCAGAAGGATTGCTTTCCTATAAATAACACACCATATTAGATAAAAGTCCATTGATATTAATAAAAGAGTCGAAATTCTGTATCGCACAGATATCTAATGAGTTGCAGCACGCTAATGAGTTGCAGATCCGGTGCCTTAATGGACACAGGAAGGGAAAAACGGAAAAAAATATTACTTTCTTCTTTTTCTATCCCTCCCCTCGTCCAATTCTTCTTTTCATTTTTCCATTCTTTCTTAATAAGAAATTGATACAGGGGAATAATAGCATGGCTTGTTATTCAGAGCAAAACAATACTTATGGTAACCTTTTCGACTGTTTTTGTGAACTTCGTGTTTTTTATTTTCACATTTTGCGGGTCCCACTCCATTTTTAAGCAAGGAATTATTTAAACATATTTGAATGCCGTTCCGATTATTTATAAAATTAAATTGTAGTTTCCTTTCAGTACAATTTCCTATGTACAATATAAAAAAAATGCGCGTCCGTGTGACATCGCCGTGGGTCATTCTGTATTTATAGGTAGTGATGTGCAGATTTTTAAAACATAGTCTTATCTGACGTTACATTTCACACCCGTCATCCCAAAACATAAGCTGGTATGTCTTTATAGACTCTTTACTATCACAACTAAATTACCCCTCACACAAGCCTACAGTAATGTTTGAATACTTAGCTAATATGGCGTCTATTTCTACCTATAATTTTTACTTTACAGTAGAAATAGACGCCATGGTAGCATTTTAACCAGACGAAATTATCGCTAATCGAAACTATAATATTGTAATAATTTAAGTTTTGGTACAAGAGTTTTGGTTTCAATCACATTATTGCCATAATAAAGAACACGTCAACCGTTTGGAAACATTGATATTGTTTTGATTTTCATGTGACCATTATTGCCACAACACTTTTATTGTTAGCTTTCAGCTAAATTTTCCACGAGTTTTCCAGCTGTTGTCACTGTGCTGTACAGATGGAAAAATAGGTAGAGAAGTAGGCCGACACAAATGATGAAAAAAAGTATACAGAAACACACAACACATTCGGACAAATAAATCCTGAATCTGTCTGCTCGAGTGATTCTTGCGCCCGGTATGTCCACGCTCGAGTAGGTCCACATTTGTGTTAACGTTGCTCGCTTTCAATGCTCTGGAACGAAAAGTTCGTACTTTTACAAACTGGATCGTATAATTAAAAAAAAAATGTACAAAACATTTTTCAAATTTTACGAGTATTTCTAAAAGCGACTGATTAATTTCAATTAAATTTACTTGTTTTAATCCAATGACAAAGCAAAGGTTGTGTTTATACAACTGCCACTCATGTGTGCGAAATCTACTAGACGATTCGGCATTTGGTGAAACAGGTTTCAACTCTGTCGAAGACGAAGATAATATTGTTATTTGTTAAAGCCAATTGCGACTGATCTTAAAATAGTATACGTATATTTTTTGCAATTCCTTTGACATTTGTAAATATATGACCTTTATAAACTCATGGTCACAGAAACAATTGTACATTGTCTGGAATTCTGATAACATTATAACGCCTTTTAATACGTTACCACGATGGTATAGAGACAAATTGGATTTAATTTTACAGCGTCTTTATTAACAGTTATTAAAAAGGCAATTTACCATTTCAACTGTTCCTTAATATCGTTTCACTCTTCTGGTAAAACGAAAAGCACTTTAAACATTTCTTGACCCGCACAAATTTTTATGGTTAATTTTTCGTCCGTGATGTTAAGATTCGCGTTTATCTTCATTTCGATAATTTGCAGTTGTCGACGGTTTGTTTGCTGTGCGCATTATCGTCTGTCGGACTGGTCGCTTGATTTTCGAGTCACGATTTTCCGGTTTGTTTTTTGTTTTCGCGATTTTTGGCAGTGAGTTTGCGCGCGACCGTACTCGTGCGCACGTTACGATAGTGTGCCGCTGTGCTGTCGCGTTATGTTCGCTCGTGCGGAATGAGCGCGAACTGACTTTGATAAGCCACACTGTTATTTATCGTCACGTCTTCTCGTTAACGCAAATACTCATTTAAGTTCTCGTGACATTTTGAGATTGAAATTGGTCATGTTCTAAAATTATTTCTCCTTACAAAATTTCATTCCCTACTTTAGACCACGTGTGTGCGTTGATACATGCATGGTTCTACACGAATCTAATTGGGAATTAAACAAAAATTTATAATCAATAATACGCAACAACGACATCTGTTGCACGAATGGGCCGGCTGGACCTGTGAAATAGCACGACCTCGCAGAAGACAGGCGTTAAGTAGAAGTATTCTGGGATTCTCTCCCTAGCGAGGTGTCAGAGGCCTAATTATAGCCCTCTTCCCCTTCCTATCCTTTGCTAATTAGGAAAGGATGGGACGACTTGACGTTGGAGGGCAGGAAGGGAAATAAATATTGTCTATCTCCTCCTCTGTCCAATAAAGGTAGGCAACCCATCTGCAACTCAGCTTGTTACCGGTGTCTATTGGAAGCAGTTCAATTTGACTACGACAGCTTATTAACTGTTGACAAATGACACGTCAAAATGGAAATAACTCGTTTAGTTCATAATTCACGGACAGTTTATAATATCCGTAGTCCAATAATAAATTGTCGAAGTTCACAATTGGTCAGTGACATGAATTATTAGTAAATAAATACATATGTGCAATATCGGTCAGTTAACTTCTCGGAAGATTATGTCTGCTATTTGCTGCATTCACGTGAAAGTTATAAAAGGTCAATGCTATTAAAATGTCCCTTATCAAGTGGAATATATTACTATGTAATCCTAATGTTATGGCCGTCTCATAAATCAACTCTAACATGATATCTTTTAGTAAGGGTAATCCTAAATAATTATCTCTACACAGTATTTACCTACATACATAATTGGCATTATAATCTGTAAATAGATAAATAGATAAAAAACTAAATGTTTTAATTTATTTATCTATTAACATTTTTCGCAGGCAATTATATATATACACAGAAATACAAATTTATAGGTAATAAATAATTAAATAATAATAATAATAAATATTTATTGTACACTTTCCACATATAGCTGGTTCATTATGGCGTTGGCACCTTTACTAAGTTTACCTATATTAAAGAAGCCTAAGACTTCCCTTACCTTTATACTTTAATGTATGGAAGTGAGAGCTGGTTAATGCCGTTAAGATGCAATCCTCAAGTGGTATGATAGGTGTGATTTTGAATGATAGGATTAAAAATAGTATCATAAGGGAAAAGTGTTGCCCCGAAAGTGGACTTTGTGACTAAAACTGAGTATGCTTCGGTGGTTCGGGCATGATGAATGAAGTGAGAATAACGAAAAAAAAATGTATGTTAAAATACAAAAGTTAGTGGCAGTATTGGTAAGGGCCGCCCTAGGAGAACTTATCAGATTAATGGCTTACTAAAAAGGGCGATATAAGGAGCACCCACAACCGACGAGTATGTATGCGTAGATGTATGGAATGTAGATGAAGCAAGAGAGGTGTCAGGATCGCGCGAAATGGAAATCCATGATTTCTGCCTACCCCTCTGGGTTACGGGCGTTAGCGCATATTTGTTTATTTTATTCAATAATAAAACCATACAAAGGTGCCTCGTGTACCTGAAAAACTGAAATCTAGAGACTAAGCTATGATATCATTTTGTTTATTTGGTTGTGATTCATACATACAAAGACGCGTGAGGAGGAGGAGTAAAACAATAGGTGTTTTCATTTATTTTCTTTAAACTTTGCTTATGCTTTTCATATTCCTATAGGCGTTGTGTCAAATGTTTATAAATATAAGACATGAAAATAGTTATGTTAGCAAATAATGATGTATATTTTTATTTAATTAATCAAATAAGCAAACCGTTACGACTCCTAATCCTAGAAGGAAGTTTCAAAATTGATAATCATATCGCTACTTCAGCTAATTCAAAATTAAGGAGATGAATTTTTGTGTATGTCTTCAAGTGGAGTCGAGGATCGCTTAGATTCACAAATAAGCCCAGCAGATGGCGCTGAAATCTATACTGCAAGTCGAGTGTGATTTTCATATAGTCTATCTATATAGTATATAAAAGGGGATGTTTGTATGTTCTCTATAGACCTAAATTTACAGGGATTGTTCAGATTGGCACAGCGGGTGTTCCTGTGTTTGGTAGCGATCGGATCAACATTATTACTAGTACCCTGGCGAAGCTGGTATATATATTGTTATTTATACGCACTTTAAAACTGCGATCAGAGCAGTGGGAAAGCAAACACCTGATCCACAAATGGGTCGTTTCGACCGAGATATTACAGGCACGTCATAGAAGACGTATTTATGTCGCAAATCGATTGTGAACATCGCTAGTTCACTATCGGACTATGCATATTATACATTGTCAGGTAATTTTGTATTCCACGAATTATTCACAATTTAACGTGTAATTTATAAATTTGCGAAGTCAAACTAAGAACTGGTGGAGAGAGATTAATTGTAGACTGGACTAGTTTAATTCAACATGATAGTTTTATTTATAATAAATATTTTAAAAGTTGTTTATTAAAGGAAAAATATGTTGGTTATAAATATATACGTTTGACATGATACGTCATTACTCTACAATACTCATAATAAAATCTGATTGTAAAAAGAAGTGTTTACTAAAACAACTCTTTGTTCTGCATATTTTGGGTGAAACAGAAAATTTAATTACGTCGAGAGAAGTGGCTTCATACGTTTTCAAGTCGAGCCACAGCTCCCGTAGCGGGCACTGTTACAATGTACGACTGCACATTCAAAGCTCTGAATGTAATTACATAGCTTTAAATTTACGCGTTTTGGTACTCCACGACTACATCCTGTTTGTTTGGGTATTTATAGAATATGTATAGAACATAAAGGCGTAGGCGAGCACTAAAAAAAGGACCTGTCTTAATTCATCCACTAACGGCGCTTGTACACGCCAAGAAATTTCACTGTGTCTGCGGCACACAGGACAAATTGCTTATGTCATGTAGACGACAAGAATTTTGTCGGTCTGCGGCAGACAAGACGAATAGCAACGTGTAAACGACAAGATTGTTTTCGAGCAGCCGTGCGTGCAACACTATTGTTGTCATCAACAAAATTGTTGTTCAATATTAACCGTCGTTTGTTTGTGAAGAAAATAATGTTACTACTTACGAGGCGAAAAAATGATAATTGCGTATTATATCTAAAAAAATATGAAAAAGGCAACAAAATATACCAAAAAAATAGTTTCGTATGAAAATCTCTCCGTTTGATAAGCTGTTCAGTACTATAGCAAATAAGATTCGAGGTTAAATTAGTAAATTTCTAGAATGCGAGAAATTCTTCTAATTTATTAATAATATCTTTATTTTTACGTTTCTCTTAAATTCGAAACTTAAAAAAACTACCAGAACTCTATGGAGTGCCCGAAGTCCTGTTTTTAATATACACCATCATTTCTGTGATGTAAAATTGGCGACTAATACGCGAGAAGTGAAGGCATAGCAACAACAGCAGTCACCAAGATTAGCTCGAGTTCATAGATGATTGTAAAATGCACCGTTCGTTACTACGTTACGTACACGTTACACCATAAGTATCCAAAGTAATCCAAATTTAAATCTTTCAAGCATTTGAAATGCTTAGAAGGACCGGGAACAAGATAAAGAAGCTTGTGTATTTGTATTAGACCAATTTGTTCCCTTACCCTCGAGGGGATTGCGTTCCATTACTTTTATACGATTGTTGACACATGTTTATTTTTTCCATGACCCATATGGGGAAAAAAGGATCTATTGTAGAACGTAAATAGTTAACCCTTATATCGTTAAGGGCTGCTCGAGATTTTTTTGCCTTAAGTTGTAAAAACTACCGAAGACAATAGATTTATTTAATACTAGCTCTCGCCAGCGGCTTCACACGTTTCGTTTCTTATTTGCCTCGCTTATGAAAACTTGGGAGTAAAAATTATTAATTTTGATACTGTCGAAACATTAAATGTATATAGTAGTATAGAAATTTACCAAGGCAACCTCCCTACTGCCTCATTTCTCGCTTATTAACTGAAATTTTATTTGTACATTTTTTAACCGTAATTTTCCAGGCTTTAAGAAAGATCTCTTTCTTAGATAAAATGTCAAGTCGTCTCGCTTTGGTAGCGCCGCGAAAAAATGGTGAACGCACAAAGAGTGTAAATGTTACTGGATATAAGAGACAGCAAGGCTGGCAGGTTCAGAAGGCAACAAAATACACAATAATATCCAAAACAAATAATTCTTAATTTTTTTTAAAGCCATCACTAAAATATTTTTAATCTTGAATTTAAATGAGGACCCGTTAAGTAACAGCTCTCTGCACTACAAGATAGTCGTTTGAAAACAATCATAAATTGTGTACACTTGAAATATAAATAACTTAGCTTAGCTTAAATAGCTGTAAATTCCATTAGACATTGTCGTATCCCGACGAGATTTCACATTACTGAGTACTACACTGTAAAGCCCTTTAAACCTCTCCTCGGGATATAAACCCGGAGGAAACTACAGTGAAATGGAAAAGTAAAGCCTATAGTGGATGATATAAAAAAATAAAGAGCTACCTGTTCTGAATTATGTCAGTTGCACTTACTGACAATTGTACTTTTTTAAGATTACGAGAACCAAATGATAAAAGTCGGACCTAACTTTAAGATTTCAAAGTTTTATCTTCCACTATAAAAGTACACTTGTAAAAGTACCTTGTTTAAATTAGGCCTACTTCAAAAACGCTCAAAAACTGGTCACCTATCTCCAATTTATCCCGTTGTTAATCTATTTATATACCCTATACCGTTTTCACCCCTCGCGTCTCCGTTCCCTATATATTCCTCCCTGATTTCTACTGACAACACATTTTGGTTTTCGCCAATGCTAATTGTATTTAAATTCAGTTTGGAGTACTTTACAAAACTCGATAGCAATTGTGAAAATCGATTTGGACTAAATAAATAAAAAAAATGGTAACAACAAATAGCTAAAGTAGTAAAGTTGCCAACGCGAATTGAAAACTACAACAATAAATCGGGATGATGTACAAGTTCGCTTCAAGTTTCTTTTAGTATTACGTTACTTACTTCAAGGAAGAAGTTCTGTAAAGTTTAGCATTCTGCTTGGAGCGCGCTGAAACTGTTTTAGATTACAGTTGTATACTAAATATATAATAGGATAATAATAGGAAGTGTTTTCAAATGAGTCTTACTCCTTACAATCATTTCATTTCAATGCTTATCACTCCATAACTAATTTTAGCAATAAAATATTTCATTACACTACAATTAGCTACGCCACTTAGCTACGCCATATTTATCGAACGAGCATTTAATACTTTGACTATTACTAACATTTAACCTCTACTTCAGGTTGGTTTTCTGCATGATACTTTCCCGGATGAGCCGCCGGTTCTAACGCAGTTCGAATTTTAATCGTATTTTTATAATATTTTTTCTATATTCGAGAAAAATAGCTTTTTTTTGTATTTCTTTTGTACGAGTAACGTAACAAGCAATACGCAAATAAATGTGGAAATAAAAATAGTTAAAAATGGCTTACGATATCCTTTTGTAAACTCCACCAAACAACTTGCCAAGTTGGGCGGTTAAGCCAATTACTGTTGCGAAGTTTATGGCTGTGCGTAAACTTAATTACAACTAACGTTCGTATGGTATCTCTCTTTGGATTCAAAATAATTGAAATATCTTAGAATTGATGACTTTCAAGACATTAGTTTATAATAGGCAATTAGTACAATTAACATAAAGTATAAAAATAAATTCGGATGTTTGCTACTGATCGTCTTACTGAGAACAATTATAATGAAATCTTTTTGTCTTATCAGCACTTAGATTGAATCGAGGACTTACAACTTTATTACACTAATGTAAAAAAAGAAAACAAAAAATATTAAAACATAAGAAAGTACTAGTAGCAATTAAGACTCGAAGAGAACACTGCTTAAATAATTAAAAATAGTCGCTTATTTTCATAAAAATCATAACAGGCCGTAACTAAAACAAAATTTACCGTTGAAATTACTCGCTTTTGTACTAAATATAGAACGTGGAAAGCTGATGTAAGCCGCTTATTTCTCCTAACGTCCACAGCTTGTCTGATTTTCGGTGAGAGGTTTTTGTAAATGGTGTACGCTTCGTTGAAAATAGTACATATACTAAATTAACATGCCTCATTAGTATGCTCTTAATTATTTGAATGTAGGATTTTCATTTCGAATTCGGACTTTCGCAAATCAATTGCGGCATTTTGTAGATCAAATTTAGACATTTGCATATCAAAGTGATTAAAAATCAAAAACGTTTACTTATCAAATTTCCAAAATGCTGAAATTGATTTGTAAAAGTCAGAATTTGAAATTCTTCTACTGGAAAAGTACCAGGACCTCATAGAACATCAGCACTAAGTAAGTGTTTAAAAACTTCTCAGTTTCGAACAGTAAATAAAACGCCTGTAAGTACTCTTACCTTCTCCCTTTCTTTTAAAAGATTCCACATAAAGATTAGCATCGTATCCTTAATTTGTCTGGTTTAAGAGTAGCGATCGCTTACTATCCGAAGAACCACTTGCGTTCTTTTCAACATTCTCGTGAATAAACGTTTATAGACGTTGATAGAATGCACTAATTTACCTAAAATACTACGTTTTATGTTAAGTACTATTTTTAAATTGAAATTGTTATTTATTCTATATTGAATACTGCTTAATTTTAAACAGAGAACGGAAATTCAATTTCCAATTTAGTACAAATTTTAAAACCTAGCCTTAAAGAAATCGTTGTACAATAAATTCAAAAGTCAAACGCGCTAAGGTTCTAATTGTGTTTGAGTTGGCCATGGATCCGATGTTGATGTTTGTGTCGAGTTGGCGTTATGGTGGAAGTAGTCGGCAAACAGGATGACGTCACCAGTCAGTCGTACACTGGAAACTACGTTCGGAAAGATTAATGAACTAACTAAAGTGTTACATACATCAGATACAATAAGAGCTTCGTTATCAATTGAAGTACAGCGTTGTGGATTTTATAAGTGTTTATAAGTGATTCACATGATGTGAAATGACAATCGACAATTTAATTAGTTATAGATGTGCTGCCAACCTTTTTGTAGGGTGAAGAAGCAGTAAGAAATGTAGGGGAAGGAGATAAGACTCCTAGATCAATTTTAAGTATACATAATTCGGGTCTATTTCGATTTGAAATATGGGTTTATGTCTATCAATATTCAGAATCTCCTCCATTAGAACCAAGATAATCATTATAGCTCTTAGTAACTTAAGTGGCTTTATTGCAGTGCTTTTTGCTTTCAATTTAACATTTATATCAAATCTTTATTAAGAATTAATCGACGCAATTAATGAATTGAGTCATTGATAAGTACAAAATAAAATAAGAAACATGTCTGAGACTTCAAAGTATTCTTTGTACTCAAATTTTAAATTGAATTGTGAAATGTACGGCAATGACATTCTCATTTGAGTTCACTACGCTTGTGTTCAAAATGGATGCTTATTCAGCCCTCACTAAACCATATGTTGGGGTAAATCACACAAATAGGTCCCAGCCGGCTCACAGATGCACCCCTTCATTATGAATAGCAATCGAAACTGAACCCAGCCGCGATGGAATAGAGTAGTTTATGCAGTGTAGTTAGGTTCGGAAGCGATTCTCAAAAAAGGAGCCGTCGATAGCGACCAGGCGGTCTCGCGCGGGCATTTTGTCGACAGTTCCTGTACGATTAATAGCTCAGTGGTTCTGTGAAGTATTTTTTGTAAGGAATAAAGGTGTAAAAACGACGTTTGCGCAAGATTGTCCGACGCAGGGGCGCCAAGTGCAAGGTGGGCAAGTGTTTTTTTCTTAGGTTCGATTCGTTCAATAAACAGGATGCTCCTCACAGGTTTCTTTGTACGACATGTGCTCAGGAATTTCTATTGACACATGCGCTTTCATTTGTTATTCATTCAGTACTAATGCTTTTTTTAATATTTGATTTTTTTCTTTTTTTTTTCTTTACATTTTACTTTTTAGTTCCATTATTTAAATTTCTCTCTCTCTATGTTACGTTTGTAAGTATAATGTGTATATTTCTTTAGAAACTTCATTTGTACATTTTTAACATTTCTAGCTTGTGTATTGAAGAGGCTTGACATTTCACTTGACATGCATCGGTTTAGTCCTATTTCTATTAAAAATATAGTAGTGATATTTTGTTGTTTCCTTTAGTGTTTTATTAAAAAAATATATTTAAATACGATTAAAATGCTGGTGATATCTATCATTTGTTGACAACATTTTTAGTACATAAAAATATTTTAAGAATTTAGTGAACAATTAATTAGTTCCAATCTCATTTCTGCTTTGTGCCGCTTTATTTTTTCATTTTTATTTTTTTTGTTTACTTACCTGAATCTCAGAAGCTCATCTTTTAGCTTAATTGATTCAATACTATAGATTTTTCTATAGAGTATTTGACAAATAGTTGTTGGGGATTCGTCTTCCAAGGCTATGCAAGTCAATTCTGTCAGAAATCGTTCCGCGTTTCCAACAATCGAATGACTCACTGACACATTTGTTATTACGAGAAATTATTTGCGCATATTCTTAGCATACGATATTACTCCACGCTAAAGTCATAAAAAATAAGATACTGACTGACTGATATACCGACGCACAGATCAAATTACTGGGCCTAGAGACTTGTATAAATACCAAATAGACATCTGTTATTACATAGCCTAAACGAAAAAAGGTCTAAAGTAAGAGATGAAAGTTTGTATGGAGTAGTGGGACAGCTAGTACACATAAAATATATTGATTAAAAAGTAAAAAAAATGACGGAATAAATTACACCGTGTACGCGATACACGTGTACACATCTATTGACAGTTTTTAGTAATTTTGTAATTAAATAATTTATAGATTAAACTGTCGGTCACTGAGTATATTAAGAGTTTTTTTTTCATAATTAATTAGCGAGGCCTTTGTGTACTTGCCTTAGATTTATGAAACTATTAACATATAAAATATCAACCAATAAAATAATTTCAATAGAAAAATCAATCATACGAAAGTTCATGAAAACAAAAATATTACACAAGATAATGAATAGTAAAGCAAAATTTTTAAATAAATAGTGGTAGTAATTGGTACGCTTTACAAACAGGCATTTAAGCCCTGAATGAATGTTTGATCATGAGCTGGGGCGACGGATAAAACAAAATTGAACGAATGCTTTCATTCTAGAATGATTCCTGAACTATCGTCGACTGGATGCAACGAGGATGAACTTCCAAAGCCGATTACATTGACGGCTGAAGAATTTCACAAAATGCTATTGAATGTATTTCTAAACGATCGCAATCTGAACAAAAAATGGACGAACGAAGAAATCAGCAAGATATTGCTGGAATACGCTTACCGAGGTAGCAATATATTGTACAATTCAAATATGATGTAACAATACAAGTAACAAAAACATATAGACGAATATTAAATCCCTATACTGAATTAATTAAAAATAGTTAATTTTATTTATTAAAATGAGTACATGTTGACATGGATGTAGGCATGTGGAATTAAGATTTTTTTAAATAATAATGGGACTGCTATTTTTAATAAACATTAATAATAAATAACTAAAGATAGTGATTTAAAAGGAAAATTTTATTTAACACAAATATTTAAGCAATTGGCTTAGAAAATTTCTTATTTTTATTTATTAGATATATAACTTTATATTACATACTATATTAAGAGTTAACAAGGCAATTTACCAAAGAAACAATTGTAGTAGTACTGTTTTGTACTAACAAAATAATTAAGTTCCAATTGACATCGCTGTAATTGTCAAATTAAATGTCAATTGTTTGACGTTTGCGAGCCAGATCGGTTTAATTATGAATTCCTTGCTATCGTATCTGGGTTTATGATTTCAAATGTTTCAACACTTCGACAAACTTATTTGTTCTAATATTATAGAGCAAACATAATTTGAAAGACTGCTACTTATATGAATAGAAATATAGTTGTAAAGTTTGTATTTTAGTATAAAAAATTCACATATTTTTTCCAAAATCGTTTAACTAAATGTTTTAATTGTAGAATGTCGGAAATGTGTATATTTGAATGTTACCACATTTTGAAATTAAAATCTTTCTAAAATAATTGACAAGAAATGTATTTTTTTATGTTGCAATTCAAATAAAAAATACCATAGATGAAGATATATATCTTCAGATACCGCTTTCCGTACAAATTCAACATTCAAATTCATATTTTTCCAATACTTCTTTAATCTATCGTCTTTTATAATTCATTGAATTTTAGGGTTGATATAATTTTGGTTTTGTAATGACAACACTAATAACACCATGGCGTCGCATTATTATGGTTAAAATGTTATATTTAGTTGTGTATAAAATAGTGAGGATACAATATTAAACTAATTAATTACTTGTGAAATGTGATGTTCTTACACTTATATGACCGAACTGGATTTTACGAAGTCGCCAATCGGCGAGTTAAGGTGGCTTCACTTTTTGTCCCAGACGCTCCATCTAAAGGTATATAACATCTTTGATAAATACACTAAGGAAATATAAATTTAAAAAGATAAACATATAACAAAAGACAAAGGAAAAATATAGGGGTATCGAATTTTTATTCTGTTATATATATTTTTTAAGACAACAAATGATATTAAAAGGAAATGAAACTTTTGTTTATTTGTACGCTCATCTTTAGATTAAGATATTTATAAATATATTATGTATTTTGATGCTGTATTAATAATGTGTTATAATACGTATTTGTAAATAAATCATTGAGATAAAGGTCAGATCGCTAAATGTCACCGACCAGTTGAGACTTTTGTCAGTTTAAAATATTACAAGCAATAAATTTTGAATTGAACAAGTTATTGACAATTTGAGTATCATTTCAAGCGCTTGTTGTGCTTTTAACTAATTCTTTTTAATATATAATTTTGATGTATAACTATCATGTCCTACCTAACAAACCTAACCCATATTTAATTATAATTATTAATAATAATAAATCAGCATTTTCTAGAATGTTTCCCACTGCAGGGACACAGGCCTCCTCTCCGAGAGAGCTGGCCCTGTGCGGGTTGGTGGATGTCACATGTCTTCGAATTTGGAGGTTCTAAGAAAATGCCGGTTTCCTCACAATGTTTCCCTTTACCGTTTTTGGAGCAGTGGTGATGAAATAAATTACACAAAGTAAAGCGCCTCTGCCTGGGTTCGAACCCGCATCATATAGTACGCAAGTCGGGGCCATCATTTCTTTGTAACTTTAACGTAATAATGCAAGCAAAATTTCGGTGCACAATTTGAAATTGCAATGACGTGTCTAATTGTCCGTGATTCGTTAAATTCACGATTTGCTGTCTGTTTATATTATAATGATTTCCTTTATTTATGCGAATACTACGCATTGGATTAAAACCAAATTAAGGTATTTTATCGCGGTTATTTTACGTTTTTTGTTCTTTACGTTTCGAGAAGCTTACAGCGCTCATGGTCATGGGGGACTGAGGTGTCAAACATCCCAATGCCAGAAATAATATTTAAAAATAACAAGGTAGTTCGCCAGCTACTTTACATAAATAAGGAATACATTGGGACGTCAGATACGCCCCGTGACCATGAGCACGGTAAACCAGTACGACGTAGGGTCCTTCAAGAAGCGAGCGATCTTTTTCTCAAAGGCCGGCAACGCATCTGCAGTTCCTCTGGTGTTGCGGGTGTCCATGGGCGTCGTTAATCACCTCGGTGTTCGGTGTGATTATAATCTGACAAAGTTTACGTTTACAATCGGTCGGTGGCATAGGGTCTATGCGCCACATGTTAGTTGGAGAAGCTTAATTTTGTATTCACTACATTAATATTGTACAATAAAATTCTTAACATTGTAGTAAGATGGAAGTGATCATTACGATTACTATGTGGCGTCGGTGACAGGTTTTCGACTTCCACATCAATCTATCATCCGTGATTTCAGACGCTCTTCTTAATCATTATTTTTTCCACCTTTCACGCAATCTGTCCATCTTTTCTTAGACCTACCCCTACCGACGCATAATTTCTCTACATTCAAAACTAAAACTCTCTTTGTGACATACCATTATTCCCTCCTCATAACATGACCATACCATGGTAACCTTTTGCTCCTTAACTTTTCCAATATACTAGTTTCGTACCTTATCCATTTACGAATGGTAGTGGAGTACGCTCCACACATTCATCTCAACATTCGCATTCCTGCCGCACATACTCCGATCCATAAAAAATATTATTTACCTAAAATAATACCAAAAAAAAAAACATAAAAGGTGACAAAAAGAAACAATGAATCAAATACATAATTTTTATTGTTTATGTATACACATAGAAACATCGAAATAAACATGTTCACATTTAGATTTTCAATACATATTTTAATTACTATAAAGACATTTACCAAAGTTTTTATCTAGTCTAGGTAAAAGAGCATAGTTTAATATTTGTAAGTAGGATTTTTATTATAATTGTTGAAATCGTGTTTTGGAGAAATACGAAGCGAACAATATGTTTGTGGTTTTTTAAATAAAATATATGTAGAATATACAGAGTAAAAATTATTTCTTTTATCTAAACATTTATATCATAAAGTATTTTTGTCATTAGTTTAAAATAAACACGAGTTTTAGTATGAAGACAAATTAATTTATCTAATGTTCACAGCGAGTTATTAAGGGCATCAGAAGTGTGATGAATAAACATTTAATTAATTTTAAATTGATCATCAGTGACATTATACAATAAATTAACACATCGACATTAAAAATCAATTTGCCAGGAAAAAATCAAACACACATCTACAGGACAACTTTATTTCATAGTATAATATCAATAGAAGATTTGCTTAACAGATAGGTACATATAATTCGTAAACTTTGACTAGACACGACTAGAATGGCCAGAGGGGCCACCTGTTGCTCAATTCGCAACTGCAAAACCTTACGCTAAGCTATCTTAAACAACCAGAGCCTCGGTTCTAGGAAAGGAGAGTTCGTAGAGAAGAGACACTAAACGACACTTAGTAACACTGAAGATGGAAACGTTCGGGAGGGGAGAGGGGGCTTAGGGTCTCGGAGGCTCTGGGCCGAGCAATGCTCAGGCCACCGCCAACTCGCCTATGCCGCGCAGAAGGCGCAAGCGCAAGCGAGCGAACACCGGGTGCTCGAAGGACACGCCGCGGCCGTGCAGGAAGCGCAGAGTCTCCTGTGCGCACACCAGGAATCCAAGCTGCTCCGGGTCCATATCCACCGGCACCGAGTCCAGCAGCGGGTCCTCGTTCTCGTCACCGAAAGCGCTGTTGTCGGAGTCGCGATTGTCCGACGAGTCGTCGTTATGGTCGTCCATCTCGACGAAGCAGGTGCGGCCGAAGAGACGGTTGAGGGCCTGCCTCTTCTCGGCGCTCACCGAGTCGTTCATGAGCGGCTCGCTGCGGGACCGCTTGCGGCGCCGCTGTCGCTTCAGCTTACGGTCCGCTTCAGTTTCACGTTCCCGTTTGCGCTTGCTCGTCATTGTCGCTCGTAGTTTGCCCGCCGGCGTCGGAATACGGACTGAGAATGGGTCGTGCACAGGGAATTGAAGGGCCGCGATGCGATCGTACCGAGAGCGCGCCGTCTCGCTCCGGCGAATCGTCGGCCGCCGCGCGAGAGAGGGACGGCACGGTCAGCTGCAGTAGGAACAGCTGGGCGAGCAGATGCAGGGCGCGGGGCACGCACGCTTTGTTTGATAAAGTTTATTCGAGAAAATAAAACTGTTAGGCGCGATTGCGCGAGAAGGGGAGCGCGGGACGGGACGAAGCGGGCGGGGCGAGCGGCCCGGACGACAGCTGCGCCGCATCTGCCGTGCTCAGGTGAATCCCTTCTCGGTCTTAAGATGCCGATACGAGGCTATCAATCTGTTTTCGACTATGTTACACAAACAAATACCCCCCACCTGCTCCGCGGCAGCCCCACGATGGCACGCCGCGGCCTAATTAAAATTTCATTCGGTGCAAAAAGGTCCGAGTCATTGTATTTGTGACGTGCTCGCATGTAAACTAATAGCTATCTGCGTAAATTGTAAAAATCAATACTCGGTTTATGTAGTACCGGGAAACGAGCTGTCGAGCTCTAGAGTTGCCTGTATCTGTATAACCAGTCAGTTGCTATCGACTTACGTCTATGTCTTAATAATCCGCGCCCAAGTTACAAGCTTTTGACTTATATTATGTACGACTTAATTCTAAGATTTATAATTTATTGCGGTACTGCTTTTCACAAAAGGTATGAAGGAAGTCCCAAGTTCGAATAACGTTGCAAAGATTTTATTCAATACTCTATGTAAATTTTATCAATAAACTTAAATTTCTTATGTTCTCCTTTATTATTTAAATTACGGATATCCAAAAAGCGTAAATAAGCAGAGGTATTATACTTTTTCGCTCAAAAGGTACAAAAGGAATATTAAAGAGCATAGCCTATTAAATACCTTAAATTTAAAATTTAATCATTCATCACTTTGACAGTTTCATTATTAATTTAAGAATGTATCCCTATTTCTCTTGGTCACGGCACCACGCTTGAACGGCTAGATTCATTTTACAATTTTTTTTATTGCCAGAAGTGTTTGCTACTGTTAGAAGGTAATTACAAAATAAAAATTAAGAAAGTTGTATGTTCCCTATAGACTCCGAAACAGCTGAACCGATTCCGATGATATTTGGGAATGTTGACTAGAGGTGATCCTGTGAAGTCTGGTGGCGATCGGACCAACATACCCGGGCGAACGTTTTTATTAAAAAAAATATTTACAATTCAAGAACGGCTGCACAGAATTTTCGATTTTTAATTTATTGGATTTATCTTCAAATAGGCGAATAACTTGACTAACTGACTTCTCGCACATTTTTAGTATTTGACGACGATGTAATATTCAAAGGCGGAACGTAGTTTGCCGGGTCAGCTAGTTTATATCTTTCTAAATTATTCCGGTGTTTTTAAAATGACCGGCAAACCGCCTAATGACTCGGCTGTAATGACTTGTAATTATAATTTAATGTGTGTTTGATAATCAATATCAATAAAACAAATGTGAAGTTTACAATATTTCTATACATTAAGACCAAATCGAATTGCGTTATCTTTCACAATAATTTTGGAGTGTCATTGCCATAGACTTCAGTGCCGCTCTAGTTGTCAACTGTCATTATCATCTTCCAATAACAGCAGTACATAGATAATTATATGTACATAGATAGTTATATGAAGCCTAAAGTATAGATAAAACTTAAAAATAAATTTCAGCATTTCGCAAATCAAATTCGCACATCAAATTAGGCCTTTTAAAAAATAAAATCCCGACGTTTCTATGTCAATGTGACAGGTGAACGTTTGAATTCGTCTCGAGGCAATTCAAATACTATAAGCAATTCTGTAACTTACCGCCGCGAAGCTCGATGAAAGCTTCCACTAGTCCATTTGTTACGTTAATAGAAAATGACTGTTATTAGTGTCCGTGTAAATAAAATATCTTCCTGTAATGCATTTTTGCACAACCTACGTCACATCATATTCAATATAAAAAATGGTAAAGTAATAAAGCACGTGTTCAAGGCAATTAAGTATAACAAAAAAGACTGCTGTTTACGACCTCGTTCGCTGCGGCACCAAAAAAATAAGTATGAAGATTTTACAACAGATATTTTGACTGTTCTAATATTTATTATATAATATGTGTGTATCCAACACTGTTTATATTTTGTAATGAATTTTTAGAATGCGTGTTTTTATTCAAGAACAATGACACCGCTACCATTACCACCACCATCCCATCACCACCAACGCTACAACCACTATCACCACCATACCACCACCACCATCATACCACCACCATCACCACCATCACTACCACCAATACCACCACGAACCCTACTAAATGTTTGCGGTTAAAGATGTTTTCAGTTCAATAGGCATGTTGCTGACGCTTATCACTGACCCATGTTGTGCATGTCGATGTCGCGAACCTATAGATTTTCCCCTAACAGATATCTTCTCACGCGGCTAAAGAAGTTTACATTTCAGTAAAGTACCCAAGCAAAATGTTAATATTATTTTAAGCTATTAATTTTTTGCTTAAGGCAACCTTTTTTTTGTATTGCAAGCGGGCGGCGCTTTACATAGATACGGCGATGCGTAATATTTTTCACAATTTTTGCGCGGAATCCTTATTATTTTGCTTAGATAAAATAAGCCTAATTGAATACTTACAACATTACCTATCATCCAGGATATCTTCTCTTCGACAGACAGAATACAGAAAACTTTTACCGTATATACGTCACATGTATTGAGTATGTAAATTTCATTTTGATATTACATACAGACACTTTAATTTTGTTTATCAGTATAGATGCGAATTTAAGTTTGTTTGTTTGTTATGTTTTAATAATGAAATGTCGTGGACATTTCATCTGGGCTATAAAAAAGGGCACCATTATTGGTTCAAAAAAACAATCATCAACGCGCAAAAATGTTGTGGTTTTTATTTGGAAACATAAAAAAGGTTCAGGTTCATCAGACCTCATGAGGACGAGAAAGAAAATGCTTGGAAGCGGAAAGCAGGGTTTGCGGATATAGCGGAAGACCTTGGGGAAGAGCAGCACAGCATACAAATCATGAAAAACATCATGTCTACACTTCAAATGACTATGATCAATACGCTTACGTCTATGCATTTGAGGTGCATCAAGTACGTTACAAAGGAGTTGCTTGCTACAAACATAGCAACATAATGTTCATCGCATATAAGCATAGGTGACTTGGAAAATTGAGCCTTATTACTAAGAAGTTAAGGTTTTTTGTTTTATAGCATGTTTCTGTTCGATAAAGCCGTTAGTATACGGATCAAAAGCGATTCCTGAGATAATTCTACTGTGTCGTACATCAATCGGAGACACGTTTGCGCCTCACAATCTAAGAGCCTTATTATTGGTATATAGATATACATCGTCGTTCTCGTTTCATGCGACATCGTCGTCCATTGCTGGACGTAGGCCTCCCCGATAGATCGCCATAAAAATCGATCCCTGCTGTCTCATCTGGTGGGCTTCCGCAACCTTGACCTAAGCGGCCGCCATTCTAAGACCTTTTGGCCACATTGCCACATTTTTTATAGCATAAGGGGTCAAACGAGCAACGGGTCGCCGCATGAACATCCGCAAGACCAGACGAACTGCAAATACGTTGCCGGACTTTAGGGAAGGAGAACGTTTGCTTCTTGAACGAGCCTAAGTCGTATTGGTTTGGACATACCGCTGACGATAGATCATTCCACAACGCGGCTGTGCGAGGCAGGAAATTACGCGAAAACTGCACGGTAGTGGAATGCCAACCAGCAAGATGGTGAGCATGGTAATAAGAGCTCTGTCGAGTTGAGCGATGACGGAACTCAGTTGCAGGAATTGTTCAAAACATTCTTGCAACTGAGTGTTCCTGGAACACTTCCCATGGTAAAGACGAAAAAAAATGCAAAGGGTACTGATATCCCTTCGCAATGCCAGTGGGTCAGGGTGATCACTAAATGCTCGGCCGTTGATGATTTGGGTCA
The DNA here is from genome assembly GCA_029849275.1 of Papilio elwesi. Taxonomy (NCBI): domain Eukaryota; kingdom Metazoa; phylum Arthropoda; class Insecta; order Lepidoptera; family Papilionidae; genus Papilio; species Papilio elwesi. The sequence goes on along the minus strand of CM056701.1, from coordinate 6,301,648 downwards.
CTCTTCGTTTTACGCGGGCAAGTGGAAGAAGCTGGTAGTTGAGTTGCCTAGAGATGCGAGCAGTATTCCATGTGAGGTCGGACCTTCGTCTTATACAGCTTTAAGCGATGGGCTGGCGTGAACTGTTTCGCTCTACCGAGCACACCTAGTTTTTGGAAGCCAACTTGGCCTTCCCTTCCAAATGATCACGAAATTGGACGTCGCTCGATATATCAACGTCGAGAGTACTGATACTAGCTGAGGCAACCAAAATTAACGACGAAGGATTATTTTTTTGCGTAAAACGCACAAAGTTCTGTCTTTTTGGGGTTGAATTGGACAAGATTTACCTTGGTTCTTCTGTAGATTCCATCATTTCTGAAGCGATCACGCGCAGAGACACCAACCATTGCTCTTTTCATTGACCTTTGAGTGACCTTAAGATATACATGGTATAATTATAATTTAACTATCTATACTTTTCAGTTTCTAGCTAGAAATTTAACAGAACTAGGTCAGTACTCTTGGAATGGAATTTTACACGGTACACGCCATTTCGTTTTCGTGTAAGAACAATGGAGCAAAAATATTATTATTTATCTATGTATAAAATCTAAGCGCCATTACATAAATAGGCATATTATTTGCGTCTGTGTCACAGAAGTGGCGGAGTCATTGGGGAAATTTTAATTGGCATAATCCTGGCACACCTCGTTCTTTATTGCTTACATAAAAATAAAAAGCTTTATAAGTAGGCCTAAGCGAATTAAAAAGGGACTCAAAAAGTAAATTTGTAATTTGTTTGGTCGACAGTGACGCAAGGGTCATTGGCCCAGTCCTTTGTTCTCGAGCACAGATTGCTGTGCATGGCAAGCGCTTATGTCGAGGACAAATGTAACTTTGGACACATCTCTGTCCAATCTGGCATATCATAACCAAAACGGATCGTATCACAAATGGCTGAGCTTAACCACGAAGTATCTTCGTATAAACCAAACTTTAAGCTTTACGCAACTGAACTAGTTTAGTAATTTGGTAGCATGGCAGTAAATGTAACCCGTGGTCCTAGGTGAGCGACGGAATGCGACGCCACGCGCCCCGATATTATTCAATATGATACGACCAATACTTATAGCGCACTGATCAAGGCGACAGCGTATGAATAATTACGTCAAATGAGAATAATTACGTCAAAATCATTTTAGCAATTCGTGATGAGGTGACACACAACTTTAACTTATTTTCTAATAAAAGACTTAAGATTCTAAATATTTTTTTATTTTCATTTAATTTGTTAAATGGCAGGACCGTAAAGCTGTACACAGAAGTCTAGTACCCTTTCATTCTAACGTCATTGAGCAACGAAGCAATAAAGCAGTACAGAGAATACAAAATAAAGCAATACTGCGCTTAAATAACATGATAGCTCTGTCTGAAAATGGATACGTCGAGTCCATTTTTGCTTGTAAACGGAGCACGAGCGCCAAATTGAATTGTGAAACGAAATGCACAAAACGTAATTGACAAAGCTTTTTGTGAAGCACACTACATTTTGAAGTTCATAGATTATTTAAAGCTTTTTGAATATCATAACTTCTTATAAAAACTATGTTAATGTAATATTGTCCGTTTTTCATTTTTAAACTTTTATAAAATATAGGCAGAGCCCCGCGACGGATCGATGATTTAACTATAGAACTGAGGTCAAGTCAAAGATAAAGGTTATTAATATTGATATAAAACTTAATCCAATATAATATTGAGTAGAAGTATATTAAAATTTAACACACTTTGTGTTAATATTTTTTTTTTGGGTTAAGTAACATTTTAATGTAATTTGTGGAACTTTAAGTAAGATATAAATCTAAACGTTCATATACCAGTTTAGTAAAGTTTTGTATAAAAGTGTTGGACCGAGCAAGTTGTCCGGCTTGTGCGACGGAGTCGAAACTTCGTTGCACTCGATATCAACTTTGATTAATTCGCTCGAGACGCCCAAGGGCTTCGCTGTTATTCCTCTAATGGATGTCTTGCAACACAGCTTTAAGCAAATATTACAACTACCATGTTTCTACGATATGTAGATTTAAATAAACAAATCTACGTCAGCGTTCCTTATGACTATAATATGTTTAGTGCAAGAGTAAATAGGTTACTATTAAACTAGTGGATGCTATAATTTAAGCTCACGTCATACTCCCACTTAGAGGTACTTGCGATGGAATTGTACTCAGGTACTTTACGGAAGAAACGTAATATTTTTTTATGTGATAAGGTGGCGAACACGCAAGCGGATCACTTGATGTTAAGTGAGCGCTGCCCATAGACATACGCAACAGGCAGATAGATGTGTTGCAGATGCGTTGCCTACCTTTAAAGGACAAAGAACATAGACAGGAAAAAGGATATTTCCTTGTCCCGATTGATGTAATATGGTTTCAGAGATTTAAAAGGTGCGCAGAAATAAATGGAATCAAGATCTGTCGCTATTGTGACAACTTCAACATATATTATCGTATAATAAAAATAAAACGAGAAAATCGTTTTTCACCTTTATAAATACTAGTGACCCGCCCCGGCTTCACCCGGGTACCACTAATCATGTTGATCCGATCGCTACCAGACACGAATCACCCGCTGTGCCAATCTGGACAATCCCTGTAAATTTTATAGAAATCGGTCTAGCCGTTTCGGAGTCTATAGATCTATAGCGAACATACATCGCTTTTTAAGTACAATTTTTTTCATAGATAGTATCCTATGTTACTCCTAGTACCTCCAAAAATATGTGTACAAAGTTTGATGATGATCGGTTGAGTAGTTTTCGCGTGAAAGCGTAACAAACAAACTTACAAATTAATTAGTGCCTTCGCGACAACCCAAATTTTTTTTCAGTACAGGAAATGTTGTGTTTTCAGAAACAAAATTTCACAATATTATGAACTAACATAATCAAGTAGAGCCTTTTCGAAATTCTTATATCAATAAATAAGCACGCCCGCAACTCAGAGAGGTAGACATACAATAACGGATGTCCATGTAATACGGTCCTGGCACACTTCTAGATCCATCCATCTAAGCATGCATTGGTTGCCATCACTCAATAGTATCAAATAGCAACTGAGTGGCGCGCTCACTATAATTGTGCAACAAATTGTAATTGTATTTAATATTAATCAAATCAAAATTGTAGTTAAAAATGAATACCCTCCACCTCGGGAGGAGTACTCCTGAAAGACTAGAAAATAAGCAAATCATAACCATAACAGACCAATCTGTCATTGTTTCCCACTCGTCTTTCTTTCATAAAACAAATTCGAAACGATGTTAATCCACCCATTTCTGCGTATCAACATATTAATCAGGAGAGGAGGATATGTACGTGTATATTTACTAAGCGTGGAGGTAATAGGGGGAACTGTTATGGCGGAATCAATACTGTGAACTATGTAATTAATTTTCGGGCAGATTACATCCACATTTATTTTCGATAATAGAGTGTGTGACGTGTAATTAAACCGGGAAAATTGCTTTTGCTTCCTGGAAATTACTTTTTAAATACACACTGTATTCATACTTTATTTTAAAACTTTTAGCAGACTCCTGTTGCCGATCTTGTGTCATATAGATGTGTGAAGGCCAAAGGATGTCTCCACAGATAACCAAGTGGAACTGAGTTGGAAGTGAGCAACTGCATTCTCGGTATTTGGTGGACTGGACAGACCAGTTAGGACCGATTTAAAATCTTGATACTGTAAAGAACACTATTTAGTCGTTCTTGTCTACAGTTCTGAAGACTTCGATTCGAATCCCTACGCCCTAAGATACAATAACTACACCATAAGACTACAATAAACTTTGCACCATTATTTTCTACCCACTTATGTGTGCTCGGCACAGTACGACCATAGTCCTTCCTGTATAGGTTTTGGCTACGGCTTAAATCCGGTCGGCCGCTTGTCTGACGTCAACCCTGCTCCAGAATGTCGAAATTATTTATTATTACTTCTTTTAGTCGTTCCAAATAAGCTTAAACTTATTATAGGACTTGGTTCACGATAAAAGTTCTATGACGGATTCGAATCCACGAACATGTGCATGTATCGCAGTCCGTACCTTTAACCGTTACGCTATTGGCGCTTAAAAGCTTTAACTTCGTGTAAAGTTACATGAAGTTAAAGCTTTCAGCTTTCTCAATTTGTGTGTCACTACCCCGTTTTGGTTATAGTGTCATGAAGCGTACCTTTTAATTGAGAAAAAACTATAAATATGTTATAAAGTACATGTTTTCAGAGGAGGACGTTATCTAATTTCAAATCTAAGAGATGAGGAAATGAAATTATAACTGCGACTTAATTGAATCTCTCATCTTCAATTTCCCGGTTTGCTTTAATATAGCTAAGTTGTACGAACGGGATCTAGAAGAAAATTATTTCCAGGAAGTCGACTCGAAAGAGTTTTTTTATTAACGGGAAACTATGTTGGACCATTCTGCACGTTAGCCTGGAGAGTATTTAAGTACTATTTAGATAAAGAAGAATTTTTGTTCTCACGTTACCTGTCCATATTATTTTTTTACAATTACAATTTCACTTCAATTTTTCTCACGATTTTCGCTAAATTACAACATTTCCGATGAATGTATGAAAAGTGTAATGGCCGCCATGTATTGTAAATGACGTTTGTTTGTTTATAATAATCTAATAATAATATATATAATATATAATAATAATCTAAATTCGATATCTGCCTCCGTCAATTAGAACAGCTTTAAGGTTGAATAACATCTCGTCAAGATTCTATTTTCGTGTTATTTCTGTTTATCAAACTGATTTGTTTATTGAGCTTGTCCCGTGTAACAAAAGCCAATTTATCGGTCAAATGGGTAAGCAGACATCATGGAGCGCTATTTTGTAATTTACTACCACCTTTATATCTATATATATCTTAATAATGTATCATCATATGTATGTAATGTGAGGCCGTGCTTATGATGTGTTACTTAACTAGTACAGCCTTTTATAAATTGTTAATTATATTTAAATTACCACGTGCTCTTGTCGCTCCAAATGAATCGTGATATATTTGTCAAAGAATGAAATAAATCTTGGTTATACTTTATACATATATCATTTACTAGAATCTTAAAAGTATAGAAAAACAAAATAAGGATAGACGTAGTGTTGTGTAACTGGTACTATTGTATTAAGACCTAAGCCGTAGAGTGCTGTAGCAAGTTATAAATCGAGATTAATCTCACAATTTCAATTTCTCGCTGCGCTTTAATCCGACGACATGGTGGACGCGGTACGTGTTCTGATAGAAAATTATTACAGAAAAGTTCTCTTGAGTAGTTTCTTTTCTCATTTGACATCATGAAATATGCATTAAAAATATGCATAAAAAGTAAAGGGTAAGCAATTAACCAGTCACCTAGTGATCACCGCCGCCCATTACCATAGGAGACAGGTTTTCTTTGCGTGCTCGCTCTTTAGGGTACGCTCTTTTCTTGAGTCCAAGAGTCTAAGAGCCGCAAGGGGAGACTCTAAGAGGTTTTGGTCGTGGACTCGCAAAGCCATTTCCAATCAATTACTTAGTGAAAAAATATGAGCGTCGCAAACCAATCTCTCACAAGTAACGCTTAAGCTGCCATCGAGGATTGCTTAAAGGAGACGGACGCAGATACTTGCTGAGTCGTAAGAACGCGGACATCCGAGCTTACGATATGTATCCGACCGAATCGCACCGATAGCGTCTACGTAAGCTGCTGCGTAACACAAAACGAAGACTCCCAGGAACGATAGGTGGGATTCAGCCCTCAGTAGTTTAAAGCCAACCCATTTAGCCTTCTCGCGGCTTCCTAAATCACTTAAAAACCCACACGCATTCCACGATTACGCCACTCTCACGTCCAAACATGACGCCAGCCTTGCTAGACGAACAAAAAGCCGAATGTCTGGCAGACAGTGCTCACCCAGTTGCCTATCGACTGACCCTATCCACCTCCGAATGGTGGTCAGCAAGGTGGATCGGAGAAAACACGAATCATTTCGCGACTCCGTTCCCCCGGCACCATACTATGATGAAGTTAGGAGTTAATTAAAAACTTGCGTCCACGTAAAGCTCTCGGCTCATACGATATGGACACCACAAATAGGGTGACTAAATTCTTTCTTGCTGCTATTATACAGCTACTAGTTCTCATTTATAACGCGGCAGTGACCAAAGTCTTTCCCAACAAGTGGCAAGATTCTAAGGTCGTCGTAGTTCATAAGGTGATAGGGTCACCGTCAAACCAGCGGCCGCTGTGTAGTGCGTACGAAAACAGGTTTTTCATACATATTTTTAGTGCGCGGTACGTGTCTGCAACCACGTCCGCTCAGTGCATTGGGCCTCCTATGTTTCTACATGTTTAGAAATTGAAGCGAAGACAGGTCGATGCGCAATTCAGTTAAGAGAGAATTATAAAGTTGAGGAATGCTAACAGGCTTAAGTTAGTAGTTCTTTTGTACTTTGTATAACATTTTTTATAGCATAATTGAGCAAATGAGCAGCAGGTCGCCCATGAACATCCGCAACATCAGAGGAACTGAAGATGTGTTGCTGGCCTTGAAGGAAGCAGTTCTCCTAATTTATTTTGTCTAATATTTAATTAGTATAACATTTATAAGATCTCTCTTAAATTCTATCAAAAGATTTATCAACGTAACTTTAATCTTAATAATTTGCCCTGAATTGACCTGTCTTAAAATTTTAAATAGGACAGTTAGATATTGAGTCGGGAGTTCTCACTCAACTTCGTATTGGAGATTATTTATTGGTAATGCTTATTAAGTTATTTAGATTCAAAGGTATCTCATCTTTCAGTTTCAATAGATGACAAATTACGTCCAATCATTTACAAATCAAAGACGTAATCGCTTATAAATCGGATCAATGAAAAGCCGCGGTATATTTTGAAAGCAATTAATTATTGTTACTAAAATGAGTTTAAGAGCGATCAGCTCGATATGGACTCATTCATTATGTGTTTACGTGAAATATTAACTGTTAAATTATTATGTCACCGGTCGAGCCTTGTTGCGGGCTCTACCATTGTTAAAGATTAGGCCACTGCTTATGAGCCATGGTTCCTCCACTGTCCTGGTGGCTCAAACCTGCATTAGTTGGTATGCCAGCTTTACCACTGTGCTTGTAGCAGTTATAAGTAGCTTGATTTACTTGTATCTATAAAAAATAATAGTCGACAATATTAAATGGATTGGGATGCTTCGGTGAGCTTATTCGAGTGGTCGTACCATAACGCATCAAACAGAATATACAAAATAAACAAAGATAATAAATACAAAATAACAAACAGAATAAACAAAGAAACAGAAACTTCTGAAGAGTGAAAAGTATTAAATGTATAACTTTAATATTAATAGTATGCATATCGATGAATTAGAAAAATGGGATGAATCTGATATAATAACAAAAGTAAATATAGTTATGAAGGAATGCCTATCAGTATCGTTTCTAATGACTACTGTTAGCCCTTGTGTTGTTTTTGCGTTGTCTTTTAGAGGAAATATTTGTATTTTTTGTAAGGAATACACTTGTGTTTTCTAACTACTTTCAAAAAGTCCCTAATAAAAAAGAAGAAAAAAAATACTTTCAAATACACTTAAAAAAATTTTTCACTAATAAAAGAGTAACATAGGATGTATGTATGTATTTTTTTGTCTATCACGGGCGAAGGTGCGGTGAGCTGCTGGTCATCGTTGTGTATTTCTAAGTTATTCTCCTTGACCACACTCCGATAATAGACAATACAAATAAGTAACAAAAGATAGCGCACATTAATTATTAGTTTTTCTGAGAATTAGTGTTGTAATGGAGAAGACACTTTTATGGCTAAGTTTAAATATAAAAATTGGCCAATTGTGAGTCGAACTCGCGCACCAAGGGTTCGGTACCATTATCTATAAAAAATCACTATCTGCATCAAGGGAACTCCCATAGGACCCAAAAAATTAAATAAGTATTTGTTGCTATAGCGGCAACAGAAATACTTCTGAAATATTTCAAATGGCCCATGTTCGTCTATTCGTAGATAAAAAATATCTTTACAAATATTATACTTTATGGTCCATTGATTGCTACACTTTATTTTGTTATCCATTACTCTTATAAATAATTCTTGAGAGACCCTTTTAAGTTGAAAACTGAGGACTCTCAAAGCGACGTCGAGATTAATATCGTGATATTTTACGAACCGTCCCTAAAGTATTGTACTTGACTCTGAAGTCGCGTTTTCAGAGAAGCTGTGATACACCTTTTATTTAGTTAATTAAATTTATTATATAGTAATTTAAAAAAATGCTTATTTTTAGACGATTTTAAGCGCTCACTGATGTTTGGCTTATATTATAAATGTGTATTATGTAAGAACCCTTAACTCAGATTAGTTACCTACCTTTAATGAACAGAGGACGGTATAGACAAAAAGGTTGTTGTTTTCTTTGCTTATTCATCATCTCCCCGTCCAATCCTCATCCTCTCCTCATCCTAGCCGAACTGTTGAAGCGAGTTTTTAAGTTTATCGATTGAATTAAGTTACTTTAACCATGTCTACCCCATTAGTATTATAACACTGTTATATGCATAATTAAATAAATGTGCTTTATATATTTTTCACCGTGCAAATGCTTGTGTCATTTTACTCACATAATCGTATAATCAGTAAGTTGCTACAGGCAACATTACCTTACCATCTTCTTCTGTTTTTTACCATAACTTTTCCCTTCCTTTTTCCTCCAATAAGGCTAGGAATGCATCTGAAACTGTTATGATAGTTGATGTTCATAGCGGTAGCTTAGTATCAGGTGATTCGTTTGCTCATATATGCTGTATTAGAAGTAATGAAAAAAATTACGAATAAAAACACAAAAACTTTATTTCCAAGGCTAATTTAGCTAACATAACTGTTTGTACGATCTCAAAGCACGGGCACTACTAGAAAGCTAATTTAATAAAGGCGTCCTGATAAATGAACAACCATTCCGGAGAGGACGTATCTAGTTTCCGAGAAACTCATTTAGATTTGTAAAATTCATGTAAAAGTTCATGCTTCAAAAGCTAGATGAAGTATTTTTATTCATAAAGCATCGACTTGCACCCCTTGTAATTGTTGTTTTACATTTTGTTTGCGCTACTATTTTGTAATATGATAATTAACTTTCATTTGAAATGACACACAAGACAGACACATGTTTTTTTTTTGTGACTGAAAGGTCACTGTTTGCCTTGACGAGGCATTTACAGCTACACCGGGCACGAGGCGGCAGGGCGCAGAGGGCGCCTAGCCTAAGCCTCTTTAAGAGTAACTAAGCTCGAGGGCTCCCTCCGTAGAGGGATTCGGCTCGGGCCGTTACTTTAATATTATTACCGGATTGGGAACAGACACATGTAAAATCCACGTGTTGTACGGGCTAATTTCTGAAACCGATTTGAAAGAAAAAAAGTTGTTATTACCAAAATCAAAATAAATAATTGTAAATTTCTAAAAGTCAATCATCTTTATCTTGGAAATGTTCAAGAACCCCATGAAACTTTTGTAACGTATTTAAATGATTCATTATTTTATTATAATTTTTTTTGGAAGTGATCAATTCCGAAAATAATAATTTTAACCTAAAAGTACATTTAAAATTCTGTACTCTATATTGGGTTTGTACAAAAATTTACTTAATAACTTATTCCGCACCTGTTGCCTGTTACTGAAATAAATTCCCACCGAAAACATTCCGAACTTGATCAATTTATAATAAAGTTTATGTGGCGCTTTCGCGTTATGAATCATCATGGTTGTCTTAGTTCTAACATTGACCGCTAGATGGCATAATTCTTTATACTATTTAAATTTCTTATTATAATTTCAGTATTTTATTCATGCAATGAAATATAAGTAGACATTTTTAATCAAGCAGACAATAAAAACAAACCAGCTGAAATAATAAATAAAAAGATATTAAATCTCGATAGGCATCGAGTCCAGACAAATCTTAAACAGACTGACTATATCTTCAGAATGTGATGTCGTAATATTTAAGAGACTTAGATGTTTTATAAATCTAAAATTTTACAATTAAGACCTAATACATTATTACTTTTTTAACATTTTTTTACTATACTTCACCAGTCCGTTGAAATTGGAAATTTTTTATGTACATCAAACATAACTCATACATGTTTTAACTTTGTAAATTACAATAGATTGATAAACTAAATAATTATAGGGTTACGGAAAGGTTTAATAACAACTATTGGTTTCACTATCAATTGGATTTAATAGACATGACATAGATGATCAATACTACACACAACAATAATACATCTATTCTATTATACTAATTAATTCTAAGCCAAATGTAGACTCTAAAATGTGCAAATATTATTTTGTATCTTCATCAGAACATAATAAACAGTAGAAGACATAATAAAAATCTCATTCCCCGTGTACTGAAGTGCCCTTCGTAAACAAGCTGCCAGAGAGACTCTTCAAAGCAGATTATGCTTCGGGATTTTAAGCCAAAAACTTATAAAGTATCAGAGAATCACGATCAACGATCTTACCAAATTTTAATAATTAATTAAATTAAAAGAACGGAAAATATACTAAGTTTTTATAGCAAAAAAACAGAAACAAGAATAATAAATAGAAAATATAATATTATAATTAAGAATTTACAGTCTGCATGTAATTGAAGATTTTTTATATGTAATAACTTATAGGATTCATATTTAATAGAATTCAAGATCATTATCATAGTATCATTCATATGCTTGACATGGTCGTAGAACAGCCAAACCGAACTTAAGAACGAGGTTTCCCTAACTCCCTTATAGTGTCGATAGCCGCACAATGCTGGACAGTTGAGATCTTCAGACGAACACTTCCTTGGCAGATTCGAAGAACATATCAATTATCTCGATTTTATAGTAGTAGAACCTTGCCTCCCTCAAAATTTTTAAGGGATGATTAAGAAAACGCAATGCCCATTTAAGGTAGGCAATGCATCTGCAACGCATTTGCGTGTTGCGTTCTACGGGAAGCGGTCACCTAACATCAGGTAAACTGATTGTTCGTTTGCCACCTTCTTCTATTAAAAAATTGTAAGCTGTGATAAATACATATACCTTATTTCACAGCAAGATGTGATTTTTGTACACAATGATTTTTACGTTTAGATTCGTAAATGTCAAAATATATTAGCAAAACATCTTTTTCTCCCATTAAACTTATATTATTAGCTAATAACTTTATGTCTATCCATATAACACAATTGCACTTAATTTTACCTCAAGATTTCCACAAAATTACAACATTTCCGATGAAAGTATAAAAAGTGTAAAAGCCGCCATGTGTGGTAAATCACATTTGTTTGTTTAAAAAACCAATCTTGCATAGAAACAAGGTATGTAAGCTAAATAAAACTGTCTATAACTACGTGGTCTTTTGATGACCGCATTATCGCTCCCTATTCTCTCTATTAGTCGGCTACTGTGCATACTGAAGTAAGCCCGGTTGATAGCTTCATAAGCTTTAAAGAAAAGACGACGTAAAATTGCACTCGGTAATAAATTTAGCTGTAAAACTAAAATATTGTAATAAATTCTTTACTTAGCAGAAATATTAAATCAGACATAACCAGTGTTAGCACGTACTATCAACCACTATAAATCACGATGAAAGTTCGCAACACGAAAAAGACGTTTTTTTAACCATTGCAATACTAAAACTAAAGCTGATGATACAATTTGAATGAATGACACTTTAAGAATAACTAAAGCAATAGTGTTTTATTTAGTTATATGATATCCACACTTCTGTTGTCGCTCACATTTCCACTTTGCCGGAAATACGTACGGAACTGAAATGTGAAGTTGCGTAGCTGACTTTAGACAGAAAAAGTCTTTATAAGCACTTGTGAAAGAAAGGAGACTCAGTTTTATTCCTGTCAACGGTCGTGACAATATCTCTTGAGACCCAAGCCCAGACTCCTTCATAAACGATAGTATATTGTGTAATGGAAATATTAGGCTACAAACCTTTGCGAGATATCACTTCTAATGTAGAGAAGAAAGTTTTGTTTGTTTTTCATACCTCTGGGCTACATTGTTCATTGTTCTGTGAAATTTTGTATTATAATCAGGTGACTCACGTACATAAACGTGCAAATATTATTTTTAAGAATGATTAAAAACAGAAATTAAAAAATATTCGGTTAAAGTTAATTAGGGAACGACCTATATGAACAACGATGTTGGAAAAATAAACACAAACCTTAGAGTAAAGAACCTCGGCTGCTGCTGCTTTAAGTTTGACACTGGAAGCCGCGCGATTTTCAGCCACCCCGTCCTCAGTCTTCTTTGTAACAAAGTTCTAGAAAATTTGTATAAGGGGTTAGTTACTTTTGCGTTTCATGTGCCACTTCCCATATCTTCCTTCGCTTTAGACTCTCCAAAAGGCTGGTATTTTTGTAAAGAACTTGCCTGGTGGAGGCATATACAGCTATACCGAGTTTGAGATAGCAGAGCGCAGAAAGCGCTTAGCTTAAATCTCTTTGAAGTAATTAAACTTGAGAACTCCTGAGCCCTGGGCTAGGGCCGATTCTTAATTATTGTAACCGGATTATCATAATGGTCTTAAGTCGCTTAGGCGGAAGCTCCATGGAGTGATTAGGCTCAAGGAGTTCCGAGAGGATACCTTGGATTGGACTATCACAGTACGCGCCAAGTATTCTGAATCGAGGATCCCCGAGCTTTGGCAAGATAAGTGCTATTTTTGGATTACTAATAACAAATGGTCGTGAACTTTTAGCTCGTTTCTCTGCCTTAAAATATATTAAAATTTTGCATTTTAGACTATATTCGAGTTAATTCTGGACCAGTTTGCCTCGAATTTGTCGATGTTCCATTTTGTGCCGGAAATGGAATAAACTGTGAGCCCTTTATGGAGCACTCAAGTTAAAACATTTGTAGACTTATGTCGGAACTATATACAAGCTCTCGCGATTGATACTTAATCGGGATCAGCACAAAAGCAATCTCAGTTTCTTAATAAATAAATAAATCATCAGTATTTTAACTAGTACAATGGGCAATCGTTTAACTATACATAACTATCATCCCTGCCCTTTTGCCATCTATGTCGGCAAAGTAGGTACTTTCTTAAATATCCCTCTATTTTCTAACATAAGTCATCTTTCACACAGTCCATCCATACTTTCTTCGGTCTTCCTTTACCCTTGGCACCAATCACGTTCCTTGTCATTACTTTTTTCGTTGTATGTCTATTATCCCTACCCATAACATGTACACACCACGTTAACCTGTTGTTCTTCAATTTCTCTGTTACTGGCGTAATTTTCAGATCTCCTCTAGCTTACATTCTTCTCATATTATGTGGAGCTATACGAAAATTGTTTTTATCAAACGATGCGCTTAAAAGTTCAAAACAAATCAAGAGCTTTCGATATGCAAGTTTACTTTTGTTAACTTGATAATTACCATTAATTCTATTATTTCTGGAATAGTTCTTAACTGCAAATATTTACATGAATTCACACCAATAATAAAAAGATCTACTAGTACAAACAAAAATCACGTAGATCGCCAAGGCACGTGTGACCTCCCTAATTGTATCAAGACGTACTTAAGTGCGTTAACAAAAGAAACGTTAGAAGGATAATACATTCTCGTTATTTATCTATATATAGATTATACTGCATGTGTGTTTATGATACTCCAATTCCAAATCCAAGATAGGAAATAAATTCTATGTTTCTTGCTTCATTTTTAACTGAACGAGAGAAAAACGAAGTACCTATCGGTGTTGCAAACTTGGTACCGAGTTTATTCTGTATACTGAGAATCTTTTTTTTAGTATGCCATACATCTGATCGATATAAGTTCTCCTAGGGCAGGGCTGGCGAACCAATGGCACGTGTGCCATTGATGGCAGACGACATAATATTTTGGGCACACGTATGCAACGTAAATTTGTTTCGTTATTCTCTCTTCATTCATATTTTCAACATGCCCTAACTGCAGAAGCATACCTTTCTCAATTCTAGTCACTACATCCACTTTATGCCTTTTTCATTTATAACTCTATTTTAATCCTATCATCGTCATTAGCTCTACTAACATGCTACCAAGATCTCACATATTGAATTGTTTGGACATTTAAGTAGGGACTAGTTCTGTCTATTGCCAGACGAATTGTATCAAAAATATTATATAATGCTTTGAAAATGGATTTGATTCGGTAAAAGGTACGTTAACGCGTGTTCCAGAAAAAATAGTCAGGTTAATCTTTATTCTATTTTAACTTATGGTCAAGACAAGCATGCGAAAAAAGACTTGCCTCAATTTTAGTCTCTTAGTCCTGTTTAACAAAGTTCTCGATACATTTTTCCCTTACAATGTCGTTTCCAATCTTATTATTCTAACATACTTTATTAACCCGCTCCTTATTTAAATTAATACGGACCACATCTAACCCGTATCTACTGCGGTCATTTGCTTATCCTGATTTGCATAAGGCCCTTGATTTGCAAATTGAAATCCATTCACGGCCACTAATCAAAATTTAAAGTATCCATTTGCATAATAGCTTTTCCCAGTTCATTAACATAAGTCAATGTAAAGATATACAAGATCGATCGAACTGGACGAATTTTCTTATAGTTATAGAGTAATCTTTAAGTGGCTTAGTGGCAACTATATTACGATTTCAAGGTATTGCTGTGATTCTTGACTAAGTCGCAATGACTTTTACTTTTTTAGACCAACGTCTGTAAAACGTAGTATGTCACTACTATATTTGAAGTACCCATTTTGTTTTTCAAGGAAGAGGGTGATAAATGAAACTGTTCACCTGAAGTTAAGTCGCTACCGCTACCCATAGCCATCCAAGAAGAAGAAGAGAAGCAAGAAGTAAATGAGTTGCGAATACGTTGCCCATCTTTATGTTGGAAGGAAGCCACGGAAAAAGGAGTCCCATAAAATAGTTGGGATTATATGAAGCAATTGAATGAAAACAAAAAAAGTGCAATTGTTTATTTAGCCTAGTTGATGGTGACGTATTCTTAACCCATTCCTGCTACAGTGACTGTGTGTATATGAATAGGTATAGTAGATAAATAGCTGGACTAATGGTGCTGGTTAACTTTTATGCGCTTTATGTTCGATGAATAGTCAATTTTGTTCACAAAAGTACGAGTTCATTTTGGGCACTCCAGTTATATGCTCGTTTTATCCACCTCGATTTAGACAAACAAGTTCATCCGATGCGGTTTTCCCTTGCATTTTGCCGTCAGTTAGTATAGAAGAGTATATTTATTAGGCTATGGCAATTAACCAGCCAAACTTAACAGAGTCCGCAACAACATCTGTAGCAAGAATGGGAAGACTTGACCGGTGATATACCACATCACTGAAAGCATGCTTGAAGAAGAAGTATTCCTGCGTTTCGCTAATGAGGTGCCGGAGGTCTAATCCTAGACCTTTTCCCCTTTCTATCCTAATAAGTAAAGGATGAGAGGGGCAGAGGATTTGATGGAAGAGGGGATGGACATAAAGGAATCCTTTTTTCTATTTACCCCCTCCCCTGTCCACCAAAGTTAGACAATGCTTCTGCAAATCATTAGCTTATTGCAAATGCGTATGTGTAGCGGTCGCACACATGGTTATATTCTCGTATGCCACATTCTTCTACAAAAACATCAAACTATTCAAACCGGACAAATCTACCACTATAAGATTAAAGATAAGATATTATTTCAAAAATATTTTTTACATTTTAGGCAGAAAGGGCTAAAGGTTTTCATTAAATATATATAAATCTTTTTATCTTGCGCTGTATCTGTATTTTTAGAGCCCATGCCATTAGGAAAATAAAAATATAATCATCATTGATTAGCGCATATTTTTACCTTCAACTGATACGTTCTTTTACTTGGTATACTTTTATTATTTAAAAAAAAACCTCGATAATCATAGACACTGTTTACTTGAATTAAAATAATAGTAACAAAATCCGTCTTAATGTTTATGTGCTCTGTGTGATTTTCTAGAATGATGTTTTCCCGCCGAAGGCTGAAAAATAAATCCACAATTAAAACAATACATCAATAAGCTAAAATACCATCAAACCTGTGGCTTGGCCAAGAGTCACCGCGCTTGTCTAGCCGCTTTTTTTCTCGATTCTATAGACCGCTGCTTTTAGTGCAAGAAAATTATATCTTAGGTTCGCGAACAGAGTAACTTTGTTTTAGTTTATCCCCTCCTCTGTCTATTAAATGTGGGCAACGCATCAACACATTAGTTTATTGCTATGCGCAGCGGTTACTTGATATCGGGTGAACCGTTTGCCAACTTCTAGAAAAAATTTGTTTCTAAGAACTGTCTTCACATAAGCGTCTAAGGTTTTACGACTAGAGGATTAGCAAACGGACATATCCTGAATATGCGAACAAGCTGTGATAGAGCTTGCACCAACATATGTGAAATCGACTTCTGTGTTCGGTGTGCGGAATGAGCCGAAGTCCTATCCTTTCTACAAAAAGGTTGGCAATTCTGCTAATCCTTGTAATATGTAGTGTTTGCCATATAGTTAGGTCGCAGATAAGCGCAAGTGAATAGGAGTCCATTTGTTTATAAACATTCAATCATTTAGTAACTACAATTTTTTTCTTAACAAAAAGAAAATGGTATTCTTACCTGGTTGTCGTCTTCTGCTTCGACGTCATTCACAAAAGCGCTGGGTACCGGAAAGTTACTGATAGTAACAGGGTGCGGCCAAGTTGAGTCGCTGCCAGTGACTGCACCAGGATCCGTAGTTTCTTCGTGGTGATCATCGTCGTGGGATTTATGACTCTTATGGTGTCGAGCTTTCAAGGGAAAAGAAGGATTTTTTATATTGTAACTAGTGACCCTGGCTTCGCACGGATTGCACAATTTATGTTGATCCGATCGCTACCAAACTTCCTACGATTACCTGCTAAATTGATTAAAACACTTTCTTCGAAATCGGTGTAGCCATTTTGAAGTCCCTTTTATGGGTGGAAGCCACAATTAAGTCTCACAGTCTCAATTCAAAATTAATTTGTAATTCATAGTTTTTTTTCTAATCCTCTGTCAGTGGTGTACCAAGACACCATTACAATGAGCTGCATTGGGAGCAAAGTATGTTAAAAAAATCTTATTATATTTAATTTAAGTATAATAAAAGACTTACCAGATTCGATGTGAACTGCCATTAGAGCTAGAACTAGAAACAGTACCGTTTTCATTGTATGACACTCGTCAATAGGTAGTTATTCTCAGAGAATGTGTTTTGAAGCTTCATTTCTTAACTTATATATCATTGAGAACGATGGTTTAAAAACAATTATCGAGATAGCGTAGCCCATAATTGTATGTTTGCTAAATAATTGCTGAAATTATGCACAATGCGTCAAGAAGTGCGATTAAAATCGGTCGCTTGTTGCGAGCTTGGGTCTCAGCAACACTATGTTTGTTGATTATTAAGCGTTTTCACTATTTAATATATATTTATTGTATTAAATGCTTAAAAAATCATATTAATTTCATATTCAGTCCTATTACACAGTTACATTTTTGTATAACTTTCGAATTTGCTAACATCTCACCCTAATTTACATTTAAATGAAAAATATGTATCTCTCGAGTAATGTATTAAGAGCTCATTCTCCTGCATAACAGTATTTTTACGATTTCTTACTGTGACCAAAATGCATTGTCATTTAACGCCTTCTATATAAATAATAAAAACGCTCCTCAGGAATGAAGATAGAAGCTTAGTTTCGATGCTCGATGAGCGTTTGAAGAAGATATAAAAATAAAAGTATTGAGGGTTTCTTTATTTTTTATCACAAGCGTGCAAACGTGCTGCAGATCGCCTAATAAATAAGTGGTCATCTACGCCCACGAACACAATATCATAGGAACTGCAGATGCGTCGCCGGCCCTAATACGCTAGTTATAGGTGCCGCCACCTACAAATCAATCGCGCTTGGTAAATTCCATGAAGACTATCCTTAGATAGTCTTTGATAGAAGCGTTGTTGAAGTTTCATCCGCCACTTCTCCTCCCAGCGCTAACGCTCTCCGAAGTGGTAGTAATGTTAGCTCTCGAAATTCATGTAATCCGACAATAGCTACCGATCGAGCCCAAGCTCGGTCCTCTCGGGCACCCTCTTATCGGAATGCTAAACGCGTTATGAGTGACAGCCCAAGCCGAGGTTCCCTCTCGGGGGGCCTTGAACCGTGTCTATCTGGTAATAATAATAAAGCTAACAGCTTGAACCGAGGCTCTCTCGACGGAGGGATCACTTGAGCTAAGTTACTCTTGAAGAGACTTAGGCCAGGCTCCCTCTGCGCCCTGCCACCTCCAGCCCAATGTAGCTGTAAATGACTCATCTAGGTAAACAGTGACATTTCAGGTACTAAATCTTGAAGGACCGCAAGTCGGTTTGGAAATACTGCTTGTATTAAAAATAAATAGAAATATAAATATTTTCTATTATAAAAGTGAATTATCTAAAATTTAGAATAGGCAAACAGGTAAATTTTTATGACAATGTTAAAAATGCATTCTGAGAATGATTTACATGCCCAGACATAATTTAATCTTCCTTAACACAAACGGTTCTAAGCACGTTTTTATGATTCATAACATAAAAGCTGCATTGCAAAATTATATTTGCTAATAAACATTTTTATAAAGCAACGTTGAAAGGGGTACTTGCTTTTAGATATATAAATGTTTGTCGTATGGTTTTATGATCACGTCATATTTATTACCAAGTTTCAGTACTGGTAATTGTCATCAAATAAAACTAATAAATATTCTTAGTGGAGTTGGCTCGCGTCTCGGTCTCTCTAGTAAGCCGCCCAACTTTACTCGCGGGGATAAATCGATAAATAAGAAATATTATATTTTAGTGATATCAGCGAGTAACCTGATGTAACCAAGGCTTTTTGCTGATATAAGAGTTTTCTATTGTTAAAAGAAACTTAAAATCGGTTCGATAGTTTATGTAGCTTGTTGCAGATGCCTACGGATAGCGGTCAATAGCTGGTGAACCGCTTACTCGTTTACCGTTATTTTTACATTAACTATTACTTATTTCCCCTATCTTCTCATCTTGATCGTGATTTCCTTTAAAGTACTGGCTGTGACTGGCTGGCGCTACAAATATGACTGGCGGTGGATGTTGATGGATAACGATGTTTATTATTTTTCGTTGTTCGTTTGTCGTTTTCTACCATAAGAAAATGGTGCAAGACACCTCGTCCGTCAATGGGGCGAATAGTTTTTCTTTTATGTGAAATGGTGGCAAACGAGCAAGCGACTCACTGATGTAAAGTGAGCGCTGCCCATAGACATCCGCAACAAGCAAATGTGTTGCAGATGCGTTGCCTACCTTTAATTAACAGAGGAGGGCATAGACAGGAGAAAGGATATTTCCTTTTCCCCGTTAACCCCCTCCCCGTCCAATCCTCTTCCCTTTCCCATCCTATCCCCCTTATGAGGAACGGGTGGGAAGGGGAAGAGGACTGAAATTAGGCGTAGTTTAGTGGAACTATGCCTATTAAAGTCTGTTGCCGGATATTATAGGGTTAGACTAACCAGTTGTTTTAGGTTTGGGCGATTACCCAAGACTCTTACCTAATTTTGGCTTTGATTAACCGTTCCGAGTGAATTCATTTCAATCAAGCGCAATGTGTTAAGGTACTTCTGAACATTTTTTCTTACAAAAACTCTTAAGGTATAGTAGAATTTACGAAAAAATATTCCCCTTCGAACTATTTTCATCTGAAATATAGCTATTACGTGCGCTTGACGTTGTGGAAAGTAATTCGACGTGAACCAGAAACTTTCATTATCCGGTCGAGTGTTAGACGTCTCACTAATGGTGTGTTAACGTACCATGGAATAAGATATTTGCGTTTTTAGTGTATTTACACATAATAATAAGACCTTTTATTCCATTTCACGTGTTTAATTGTCAGTAATACTATTTATTACCACATTATTCACTACGCTCCTTTTAGTTGTGCCTCATTTTTCGTAATATTTCCTTTTCCTATTCATCCCTATCCCTTGTCCTTCTCTTCCCATCCCTTCCTTATTTGAAATGGATGGGAAGGAGAAACGGAGTAGAATTAGGCCTCCGGCACTTTACACTAACCTGATTTACGAAAGTGATTTTTTTTATATTACTGTGTTTGCTTGAGGGTCTAGATGAAGGGCTGAAAAATAGTTAAAAAAACACAATATTTATTTTACATATTTATTTAGAAAAAAAACAGGTATATTTATAGTCTTCAGAAAAAGAAAATATATCAAATTTGTATTCAACAAAACTTTTAGTAAAATGTGTTTACTGGTTCACTTTGCCGCGCAAGTAATGTCATAGATATAATAAGACAATAATGACATTTGTTTTTGTTTTAATTGCGTTGGAAAGAATATTATACAATAGTAAAATACTAATACTATAGCCAACCTATAAAAAATAAAATAATAATAATGTGAACATTCGGATTAAAAGATTGGTATCGAAATTGAAACTCTAGGTTATTAAGGGTTAAGCCGAAACGAAGACAAGTAGAACTATGTTCTTTTTGGCGCATGTCTTCTGTGAGGTGGTTATTTACCACTGTCATTATTATTACTTTAGCCATTATTTATTCTTTACATAATTCGAAAGTATGTTTAAGCCATACTTCTTGCTGGATTTTCTAGTTGTGAATGGTTATAGTTAAAGGTGGTCAATTATTGTCTTGAGTTCTTCACAATGGCTGAGCATTTGTTGCATGAATGTGCCAGCTCGATTGAGAAAATAGCACGACCTCACAGAATACTGTGCTGAATTAGAGCTACTTCATGACGGTACACTTGTGTAAATTTCCCTTCGCCACCTCTTATTTATCTTGTCCCCTCCTGTTTGTTACACAAAGAACGCGTCTGATTGTTGTGGATATATAGATTTAATGGATAGCGGAGTCCACTTAAAATCAAGTGAGTCGCTTGCTCGTAAATTCCTTTCTACAATCAAAATATACATATATAAAAGGCGATGTGTATGTATTTTCCCTATAGATTCCGAAACGGCTGAACTGATTTGAATGAAAATTTCAGGAAACGTTCAGATTGGCCTAGCGGAGGATCCTGTGCAGTTTGGTAACTAATAGCATTTCCATATTTGAATATTTTTTCGTAATACATTCGTTCGTATTAAATTTCATGAACACTTTTTTTACTTAAAGTAAAGAAGTGTTTTATATGTAGCTACTAAAAGTCCTAAGTACACAAACCATTTCGTCTCGTGTAAATAACGGCCTTGCTCAGAAATTTCTTTAAACCGTCGGCCAACTTGGCCCGAATACATTGACATCACTTTTCTTTAACAAACATTTTCAACAAGGGTTTTTGATCTTTTAGAATGATTTCGTCCCCTTGATTTTTTTCGTAGTCGTTTACTTTAATAGGTTAGTGTAAATTATTCAGTTGAAAACAAATTTCGTACAAAACTACATTTACGGTACAATAAATGTTTGTACCCTAAAGGTAGCTTTGTCTGGGTGTAAATAGTAGGGATTGAAGGGCAAATAGAATAATAGTTAAGTGACCGATTATGCTTCCCAATTACAAATTGGGTATTATGTAAAAATACAAATATATCAATCCATCGTTTGTCTATTGTCTTTTACATCTCTTACTACAAGTGGTCGCGTAATTGGTAGTTAAATGAATGCCAGTTTCATTTTTGGAATCTAATTAGCGGCCTTTTGTCATCTTCTGGTTTATTTGAGCTACTGTTCGACTTGAACTCTAGAGAGGGCCCGATTTCTGAGCGATGCACCGACGATGAATTAGACATCCCTTATGTTACAAAACATACGCCTTTCTAACTCAAGTTGAAAATAATTATAATAGATGTATTATAATATATATACAAAAAAGATACAAAGCGATTTGAATCTTCTTCGTTCATCGTGCGAACAGCAAAGGATTGAAATAAATTACCAGCGTCAGTGTTTCCGTACAATTACTATGTGGATACCATCAAGAGTAGTGAATAGACTGGTACTGAACTAGTGCGTCCCATCAGGTGGGATTGTGGTGAAGCGTTATATTATTCATTATAGAAACAAAAAAAGCAGTGCAGCGAAAATATTCAAAAATTCCATATCATTAGGGTATCTCGTAAATGCACATGTCTGACATACGTACTATGACCACGAATTAAATAAGAAAAAACTGTGATTGTTTCACTAATATTATTGTAAATCATTGTGCTGTTAATTTAATTCACAAGCCAAATTATATTAACATTTTTATATATCCTTATAAAAACAAGTATTAAGTTTCTATTATTTAAATGTCACTAACACAAGAAAAATGAACAGTTTGTTTCATAGTTAAATTATTTTGAACTGTTGAAAAGAGATTAAAGATTACATTACAAGAAACATTACACTTAACTTTATCTCTACTTCATGAAGGTTCATATTCGTATAGCAGTTTAAAGGTCGCGAATAAATGCAATAACGAATTTAAGGAAAAGACGTGATAACCATAGCAGCGAGTAGTAAAACTCTGATCCTCAGTAAATTACACGCCTAATACGTTCCAAGGATTACTTTCATATAAAATGAGACGTTGATAACAATAAAAGTGGTATAAATGGCCAATAAAAACAATAGGCCGGGATCACTTGGTCCCCTTCGTTACAAACTTTTAAGCATAAAATAAATTGTTTTGAAGCTATTTGATAAAATAATAACTTGTCACTTTTACTTAACTTAAAATTGATTATAACCACATATATTGGCTATAACCACTTAACTATTTTAGAATTTAAAATAAAAAATAATACTTGAGTAAGCCTTCGGCTGATACCTAATACTCTACTTTTGGTGCTTGAAATGCTTGATATTTTTAGAAATACACATATAGAAATACAGATTTATTAGTAATAAAGTAATCCAGGGATAAATACAAAAGTTGACAAAATCTACTTTGATCTACAACAATTTTTCAATCAATTCAGTTACGCAAATTAAATCAAAAACTTTTAAATTTCTAAGAAATAATAATATTTTTATTACCTTCAAAATTCGTCGAAAAGGCTAACTAAGGCATGTATATTAGTATATTAACCATTTCCAATCAAGCTTAAACTTGGTTGTAAGTGTTTAACTACAATAGTCGAATGGCGTATTCGAACCCACGACCATGTTGTGCATGTTCCGTAGTACGTAACGTCCGTACCTTAACCATTAGGCTGAACTGAATTGATGAGTTATAGCAAAAAATCCAATACCTACTTTAAGGGCACTGTTATTTTTTTGTATAATAGTGATGCAACTTGCTAATTATCTCAGATATTTTTATATCGCATCGATTA
This sequence comes from Papilio elwesi, assembly GCA_029849275.1. Taxonomy (NCBI): domain Eukaryota; kingdom Metazoa; phylum Arthropoda; class Insecta; order Lepidoptera; family Papilionidae; genus Papilio; species Papilio elwesi. Next base: position 6,278,178 of record CM056701.1, on the reverse strand, counting down.
AAATCATAATTATTAAGATGATTTTTCCATGAGAAAATAGTTGTTAATTATTTTCATTTGTACTTTTCATTTACATTTGTTTTCATTATTTACATTTGTTCAATTCAAATTATTTCGTAAAAAGCGTCAAATTGTTTTCCGAAATCAAATCAGTAACGTGATTTGGACATCACTCGAGCTGGCAAAAGTAAACAAATAAATAGGACTACCTTTTACAACTACTAACAATTTCGCCTTTATAGCCGTTTGCAGTGCAATAAATTTAGTTTTAAATTAACTACAGATCGTATCAGGTTATCCAAGAGCGAAGTAATAAAAGTTCAATAAACAAGTTTCAAGTCCTGACCATAAGGAGTATCACTGGCCAATTATCTGAGTGAGGAAATGAGCAAAAAGTGAGAGTTGCGCGCGTTTACATATTATCAGTTAGAACCAGTGATACCACTTTGTTGATGCTTATGCAAGCACTAGTCCGGTATTCGCGCACATTTACCCAAAACAAATACACCGACTTCAGGTGATCCAAAACAGATTCTTGCGCAGGGCCACTGGCTCACCGTGGTTCGTGCTCAACATCGATTTACACGTGGATTTAGAGCTGCCCACCATAGCTCAACACCTGAAGTTGGCGTCGCGCCGCTAGTTCGACTCCGCCGTCGGTCATCCCGATTCTTTAGTTGTAGCTGCCGCCACCTACAAGCCCATCGCGCTCGGTACGTTCCGCCCCGGCTATAGATGTCCTAGGCACTTCCTCGACGAGACGATGCAATAACCATCGCTCAGGCTAGGATTAAACAACAACGCAGACAAATTACACACCGTCATCGCCGGCGAGGACGGCTATTACCTTCTAGATACGGCCACATAGCCGGCAGAGTTTTCTCCCCTACTCATGATAGAAGCGTTGCTGGAGTTTCTTCCGCCACTTCTTCTCCCAGCGCTGATGCTTTCCGAAGTGGTAGTAATGTTAGTTGTAATAATACTTGTAATCAGATAATGGCTACCGATCGGGTCGAGGCTCGGCCCTCTCGGGCACCCTTGAATCGGAATACTAAACGCGTAATGAGTGACAGCCCAAGCCAAGGTGCTCTCTCGGGGGCCCTTGAGCCGAGTCACTCCATGGAGCGTCCACCGAAGCGACCTAAGAGCTCGGCGGCCTCCCAATCTGGTAATAATATTAAAGTAACGGCCCGAGCCGAGGTTCCCTCTACGGAGGGAGCCCTCGAGCTTAGTTACTCTTAAAGAGGCTTACGCTAGGCGCCCTCTGTGCCCTGCCGCCTCGTGCCCGGTGTAGCTGTAAATGCTTCCGCAAGGCAAACAGTGACCCTTCAGTCACAAAAAAATATATGCAAGCAATGTTTATAAATGTGGGACCTATGTTTTCAAATTCAACGGTGGGCTATTTTTAGCCGCCAGCTGCATTTTAAATCTACCAACGACTCTTCAGCTACTTTGTCAGGAGTACTTATCGCCAGGAGACCATCAGACATTCGGTATATAATAAAATAGCTCTAATAGGAAAGTCGAAAGCAAAAGATCATGGGGTCGATCAGCAACCCGCTGGTACAAGCTACAATCCATATTAGGACTCTATATCCCGACTGCAAGAGACAAGCCGAGGACTGAGCGGTGTGGAGGAAGCTATTTGACATTCACATACCACAACAGTCAGTAAAGTAGCGCACGAAAGATAAGTAGAGAGAATTTGAATCACTGGTCTAGTGTTTTGTAAACCGTACACAACCCATTTAAGACTTATTTTAAATATGTAATGTCTACAAATTATTAGAGAAATAAGTTTAATAAAGGCTTATACAATTTTTCGCCTCTGTCTACCACAAAGAAGTAACAGTTTAAAGTTAGCCAACTACTCCGGCTGTTAGCATTAGGTAAGTCTGATATGTACGTATACAGTCTGAAATACGCATTTCACGACTGTCAGTGAAAAGGAAAGCGAAGTAGGAACAATAGTCGATACGAAATTACGTAACGATGCAAAATGTATCGTTAAGCTAGTCACAGAATGTTTTCCTGTGGTTTTCCGTGTTATAAATATGAGTTATTGAATAGATGATTGTAATTTTATCGGCAGCTTTGTCTATCGCAGAAACACACTCACTAATGTTGCGTATACGTGTGTGATGGGACAAGTAAGTTAATTTACACTGCCGAAATTCACATATTCACTTATTTATTGTCATCTCAGTTTTTTAGAGGGGAAGAGAGAGAACAAGATGTTTAATGTTAATGTTTTCGGTAGTGCGAATACGGTCTTATCTTTTACATCAATTAATTAATTCGGCTTTTTCGAAAACGGCTCTAACGGTTTGTATGAAACTTTATATTTAATCTCACTGGTACCTACAATTTCTGTGATATGATGCTCGATCGTTATTCAAACACTGACGCTCGGTTTCTGAAAAGTTCGTCACTTTTTTTTCAACTAATACTCCTCTCAAGTTAACAGATATGTCAAATTAATTTCAGTTTGTAAAGGAAAAAGAAAAAAATCTGATCATGCCAGCATCTCCAATGACATTAGATCGGATATTAAAATATCTTCTAAAAAAGTACACCAGCAAGCAGACGTAGCTCAGTCCACAGCTATAGTATATATTTTTATTCATTATCCTTATCCTTTTTATTTTTAACGTCAATATTAAGGAGTCAATTATACGCTTTCATCATAAGTCATAACGCACGTTGGTGAATTGGGAGATAGAAGGAAATAAGCAAAATTCGATGCCACAAATAATAGTAGCGGCAGGTGTAGCAATATATGTATAATGCCCCCCTCCCTACCCTCTTCTGATATGGAAACGATGGTGAAGGTAATGGATAGGACAGGATAATATCATTTTTGTTTATTCCCTCCTCTATCCATTAAAGATAGGCAACGCATCCGTAACTCATTAGCTTGTTGCAGATGCTTATGAGTGGCGGTCACTTATTATCGGGTGAACCGCTTGCTCCGCTTTGCCATAGGGACTGCCGACTTAAAAATTCAAAACAGGGAAGATGCGACAACAATTCATAAATAAATTAATAATCAACAGATAAACTTTTATCGTAATCTTAACTATAAAATTCAAAATCTAATAGAAAAAAAATGAAATAAAAGTTTTTCGACACAGTTCAAAATTGAAATAAGTATGTTGGTGACGCGTGTCGCTCTCTCGTACCAAAAATCATTTAAAATGGCTAAATAATTTTTCACTTCAAAAATATGTATAGATTTGTGGATGTTGGATGGAGCGAATTAAGTATTCCCTGATAATGGCATAACTGGCAGACTATACAAATATAGTAATAATGCAATTCTGTATCAAATTGAATCAAGATAATTTATTTAAAAGTATTTTACAAAATTATTTATTTTTCAATTTACCACATTTCTTCATGCAGACCATGCAAATCCATGTAGGCTCTTCGGTGGTGGTCGCCATTGTAGTAGTTGTAGGCTTTGGTGTAGTCGAGGGCTTAGGCGGTTTGCAGAAGTAATGGTACGGCACTATGATCTCTGGTTCTTCGTGTATTGGTTCAAAATCGTCCCAATATATAAGTGACGACGCATCTAAAAAAAAATTAGTTTATGTGTCGCATATATTCGATTTCATGTATCTCAGGAAATGGGTCTAAAAATTTGACTCAAATTTAATTTTTAGATAACGATTAGCTTTTTCTCTATGTATATATAAAAGCAGAAAGAAAAAGAAGGAGGAGTGGATCAATGAAATGTCTGTGACAAAATCTATATCATACCGAATACGAATAGGATAACATCACTAATAAGAATTGTCTATTCTGAAGTAGGTATTCTAATACTTTAGAAATGGGTAAATTGATTTCGTATCAAAACGATGGTATCTCGTGAGTTACATAAATATTGTGAAGAATTTGTTAAACATGGATATATTATTAATTTTACCTTCATCGTATCTCCGCTGAGGGCAATAAAGTGGACAAATTTTCAAGCATAACCATATTGGCTCGTTCTTTTCTGAAATTTAATTAAACAGTGAATTAGACAGAAGAATTTTTCATTGCGGAGTTGATTACTTTTGTAATTGCTACGTGATGTGGCGAATGCTAATAAAATTGTCAAATTGTCAGCTTAAAGTTTAAAGTTATGACTTTTTGTTAAAGGTTTTATTAGAGTTTAGTAGTCACATTAAAAGTTGTATTGGATTTGAGTAAAGTATATGTTTTTTTACTTGCAAAAGTTTTAAAAATTAATCTGAGGAAAGAAAGTACAAACAGTTATTTATGTATTTATTCTTATAATAAAACACATAATTCAATTATAAATATTCGTAGTAAGTACCGATTCTTTTAGGTGTGTACCAACATCAGTATCATTAATCTTTGCAAAACGAGAGAATTTCCAAAGTTTATAAAAGATATGCAAATTTTGCTACTGCCTGGTACAACAAGACAGCCAGATAAGTAGTCGCATTAGTTGATAACTTACGGTAATCTAACCTTTGGATGTAATAGTAGGTTTGAGAAAATCATCTAAACATATTATTACAATCCTAACTTGTAATATTATTCGAATGTGAGATTGTTTGTTTGTAACGCTTTAACTCCTTAACCACTCAACCGATCATAGTAAAATTTTGCATTCACATTTTCAGGGGTACGGAAAATAATATGAGGTACTTACTCTTTATGCCAAAAATAAAACCCTTCCCGTTCCCTATCTAAATAAAACCTTCGTTTACAGTATCGGTTGCCATGGTAATATTTTAAGTTTTGACAATAAAAACTTTTGTCACAGTCATTTAATTTGAAGTTATCATACGCGGAATCATCTTACTAAAATTTCCAGGGTGGAAAATGCGAACAGACCCGCGGGCAGCAGATAGTAGTTAATATTTTGTATGTGTAATAATACTAAGAAATCATATATTTTTTTGGCTTAATAAAATAATACTAACATAAAATACTTTTTTTTAATAAAATTAAAGAATAAATTTGCAAAGAGCTTAACTTACCGGCAAAAAGAAAGAAAGCCTCAATTGAAGCGGAGCACACGCCTAAAATTATTATGCAAAAGTGGATGTACATATTATGAAGTAAATTGTATTCAAACTGTAAAATAGTTGTGGACTTCCAACACCTTTCACTTCGCGACAAAGATAGCTTTTCTCGCAAACTTTCCGCGAACTTTATACTTACATTAACATGCACAGAATCACAACCAATACAGCACGGGAGATGATATTTGGTGGGAATCAGATTGTTCGTGGCTAAATAGCTCTAAATATTCAGACAGCTTAAGAAAAATATGTCAAGCGTGACTATTAAGCTGCAGAAAAGCGATACAATGGGTAACCGTGACCAACGAGCATGTATGCTCAGAGGTATGGAAGCAGAAGAAGCGACAGCGGTGTCCCAGGATCGGGCGTAAGCGCATATTTATTTTCATTTATTTAAACAACGACTTCATATGTGCTAGAAATATTTTCCTTTGCAATTTTTCCGTACCCCCATAAATGTTGTACATCATCTGTTTTTACAAATTTGATGTTTATTTTTTATGGTAGAAGATGGCGAATGAAAATGCGGGTGACCTGATGTTAAGTGTCTAGTGTTACCATGTTCTGCAACAATCACGAGAGTTACAGAACCGTTATCATACTTATCTAGCAAAGAAGGGAGAAAAGGGGGAGAGGAGAGTATGCAAAGAGTAGAAGTTTTTTTCATCACTCTGCCTTTAAGAATTTATAACAGTATCAAACAGTATTAATCAGTATTAAACAAACAAATAAATTTTCGAATGTCCAATATCGAAAAAGAAATCGCAAAGCGTGAAAGTTTCGTGGCCAATTCCGCTACGTGTCAAACTTTTCATTTCTGGTCGTCGAATCTTGACATTTCTTTGATGTTATGTTCATTCGTATCTTATAAAAAAAAACCTTTCTCATTTCATGAAACAAAAGAATTTAATAACTGGCATTAATTAAATTGTACTTTTGGGATCATAGAAATTTATTGTTTTAATAAAGTAATCGATTTGATGACAAGCAAAATTGGATGCTTGGAACTTATTAAGGAAGTCATAACCACGAGACATGGTCTTACACATGTCCACAAAATTACAATATTTTCGATGCAAGTATAAAAAGTAATCGCCGCCATGTCTGGTAAATGGCGTTTTGTTTCTTTACAACAATGTTATCTAGCTATGAAACAAGGTATTTATGTTATGGGTATGTTTCGGCAATAATAACTTTTTGGTTTTTCTCTTTCATTCCAATGTATTATACGCGGAATACAAACATTTTCAGCGAGAAAACTAATAAACGAATGCGTGCAGAGCTACTGCAACAGCTAACTATATTATAAATTTGCAAATAATTATGGTTCAATAGAAAATTTGTAACGACTGGTTCGCTTTTGTTGGCATATTAATTGTTTCACTAATTGTCATTCACATGCACGTATCACTGAGCAAATATTTGTATCCCCGGCCGGCACACGAGTTGTTATAAACACGTGCATGTGTTGATGACAATCAATTTAGTTTAGTTGTCTATGTACCAATATCTTGATATTAAACTATTCGAGTTAAGTATTCCTTCACCAGTAATAATTGTATTCAATTCAACTTATCGATTGATTAATCTTTCAATGTTTTGTGTAACATCCCTAGTGGTCAAAAAGAAAAAGGATTCACTGACGTTCATCCGTTTCATCATGTTTATGACAAAAATTGTTTATTATGCTTAGAAAAGCTTATTAGTCAAAGTTAATTGTAAAATTCCCTTCTTTTGTTATTTTCAAATGAATTAATTAAGCTCTATTAAGTTAAGTAAGCAATTGTGCAATTAATATTTCGAGCCCTCGAAGTGAGAAATGTGATCTATTAAATTGGCCCTGTAATAACCATCGTGTAATTTACGGTTTGTTTATTTATATTAAAAAAAAACGCTTATTAATACTAAAAAAAAACAATAAAATACAAGGCGAGTTCCCTGGCTCATAAACTAGCGTTAGCCGTATCTCATGAGCCAGTGTTCACCCCAAAAGGTACAGAGAATTGGTGCACTAAGACAAAGTACAATAATAAAGTAACAAATAAACTATACATAAACAGATACTATACAAAGAAATACTATACAAGGAGTAACAGAAACACACAAGTATATTAATTAAATAAATTACAATTTTTTCCAAATTCTCGTAGCTATATTGCTTAAGCAAATTGAATAAGAACTTTTTAAACCTTAAATTAGTGTATGTTTTCACTCTGTGTTTCTCGAGAAGTTTATTATAAATGTGTGGAGCTTGTATAGAAAAACATTTTTGTGCAAATGTGTTTTTCACCCTAGAGACAGGGCATCTGTCCCGACGTTTTTGTGTTGTAGGAAGGTAAGGTACAATCTTCTGGTGATATCTCTTTAGTAGCTCATAAATAAACATCTTTATGACTGAAAGGACATTAGTCAGTTTGAATAGATCTGTTGTTGGGTGTCTGTAGGGTAATTGCATCATTACCTTCAACACTGCACGCTGTGCTCTCTCTACAACTATAAGGTGAGTTTTAGGTGCATTGCCCCAAGCACAGATGCAGTATCTTACCAAACACGTGGAGTGTCAAAGCACGATATGTTTGAACAAGCACTTGTCACATGTCACTTGCAAAGGTTCTAAGATTTCTAAATATATGAATAAGTTTTCTGATTTTACTTGCGAGCATATATTATAAATAAATAGTGCGCTAGCGCATAACCTAGAGGGGTAGGCAGAGCTTTTATATTACCATTTGGCGCCATGCTGGCACCCCTCTCTCGCTTCATCTACATCCCTACATCTACGTTTGCATGCTCTTCGGTTACAGACACTCCATATATCGCTTTTTTTTGTGTGTCACTAAAGTGGTCGATATACATATGTAGGTTCTCCTTGGACGTCCCCTGCCAACACTTCCGAATCCGAAACTACTCACGAATACATATGTACGAACCACCGAAGCATACCTTTCTCAATTCTACTAAAAACATCAATTTTCAAGCCACACTTTTCCCTTATAACACTTTTTTTAATCTTATGATTCAACGTCATGCCAAACATTCCCAAGGATCGCATTTCATGCAATATGTGAATTTAATTTATCTGATTAATTTTAAATTTGTGTTAATTATACAAAATATCTTCTCTGTTGAACACTAAAACAACAAGGCGGCGAAGTAAACTAAAGATTAATTAATACTTGGAGGAGTACTTCGCAACATGTACTTGAAAATGTTTTAATTGCTTTACACTTTATATTATCATACTATCGATTAGTTTAGTTTGTATTGTTTATTTAATTTAATTATAGAAGTTAAGACAATAGATTCTAATAATAATAAACACAAGACTTAACTAATCAAGTTACAGTAAATACCTCCGCTGTTGATGTTTATTGCATACAAGCTGAGTCCGGCGGTTTCCTCCGCCGTGAAATTTAATTCAACCGACGCTAGTCCATCCTAAGCTGAGCCCTATTTAATATGATTGATCATGTAAATTTGAGGTCAACTTACATTACAATGATGTAAAAAATAACACAAAAAAGACATAAACCTAAGAAAACAGTAGATTAAGAATAAGTACCTGCTAATAATTTCTGTAGAAAAAGTAATGATATAATAATATCCCATCGAAATTAATTATTGTTATATAAAATTGCTGAGGAAGTTTGGCGTCGGGCAAGCGTCCAGCCGAAACAGCATAGACTATAGTCATACTATCCCGACCCCACACGAATGAAAAAGGGCAAGCCTGCTGATGCAATATAAATATTTGCCGTACAAGGTTTGAATTAAAACAGCTTATTCAAATAACAACAATGGAATAGAAAACAAACAATAGATCGCATTGATAACAAGGTCTATTAAAGTAAATACTTTCATACTATCAAAATTACTCCTAACGGCTGCCATAAACGATGAATAATGCGACAGAACACCGACTGGGGAACAATTTTCTTGGTTATTATGATAATTTGAAAATTCTAAGGACATTTCTAGATGATACAGCTATCGCAGAAAAACCAGTCGATCAGTTTTCATAAATGTTTTCGTTTTTGTGCGGATTGAAGTTTTACAAGATCGTCAAGTATGGTGGGTCTTGTATATAATTGGAAATACAATGCAATCTTTAGTTGTGCAAATCTGGAACACTGTAAAAATGCGTACAGTACAGTAACATGCGTACGAACGGGTAGTACGTGACAATTTCCTTCGAGCCGGCGACAGTTATGGCTCGCTTCCTTCTTATGGATATACTAGCCGACATGCGAGGGTTTACCACCGCATTAGCATCCTTTGTCAAGAGAACAGAGGCGAACTAGACGAGGCGTTCGAAGCGATTCAACGGCAAGAACGACAAAACGCCTTGAAGACGTTGCGTAATAGACGTACTGATGAACGATATGCGTTCTGCCGGTCTTCGAAGCTTGGATGCAACGTCGAGAAGGTTGTCTCACAAGTCAACTCAAACAAATTAGCACCAGGCACTCGTTCACCAGGCTGTTTCAGTGATTATGTGTATAGAATTGGACGCGACGCATCCGCTAGTTCCTTTCCTTGTGGTGAAAGCGAAGATTCTGCATCGCACATCCTGGCGGTATGCCCAGCATGGTAACCCGAGTGGCAAATTCTTGCCCAATATGTTGGTTCAAACCTCTCCTTGCCAGCTGTTGTGTCATAAGTTGATAAAGAAAATGAATAAGTTAAAGAATAAAAAGAAGTTGAGGACGTTGCAGACGATGATGATGAAGAAGTTGAAGAACGACGATGATGATGATGAAGAAGGAGACATTGAAGAAGATGATGAAGAAGAATTTGATGAAGTTTGAGAAGATGAAGAAAGATATGATGAAGAAGTAGATTATGATGAAGAAGATGAAGAAAAAGATGATGAAGAAGTTGATGAAGATGATGAAAATGTTAATGAAGTTAAGAAAATTATGAATGAAGTAGAAAAAGAAAAAGAATTTGAAGAAATTAATGCAATTTTTTTTAAAAAAGAAACAGAAGTTCAGGAAGAAGATGAAGAATAAGTGGATGCAGTAGTTGAAGATGAAGAATTTGAAGAAGTTAAAGATAAAGGTTAAGTTAAGTTAGTCAAGAAGAAGACAGGCTTGGAAAAATTATAAACTAAAAACGAGAACCAAAAACGAAACGAAGTACAAAAAGTATGCTGGGCATGTCTTTTAATAGTTCTATGAAAAAAAGTGCGAATGAAGCAAAAGATTTTAAAGAGGATGTTCTAAGTGAAAAGAATTGAACGAATATAATGAGACAAGAAAAGGGATAACAAGGCGATGCAGTTACTTTTAATCATTTATTAGGTTTCCAGCATTTTATTTCATTTCAAGAATCCACTATACCGAGTAAAGAGAATATAAGAAATGCAACCGTTAAATAAACGGATGGACGAACACACAATTTCCTTTGAAACTCATCTAGATGTTTATTTTTAATTTTCTTACAGGAGGCAATGAAATTTTACGTCGTGAAACAATATAGTTCTTGAACCAGCTATATAAGACTAGTTTTGAAATTATTTTTTTTTGACATTTGGACCTAGTATTTTTTTTCAAAACTCGCGTAACTATAGTCGGGGATTATCTTTGAAGAGTAAGCATACTATGAAATGAAATGCCCGACAGATTCTTATTTATTTTACAATAATGCACATTATTAACAAAATTGTACTATACTAGAAAACAGTAATTTCTTTCTCTACATTAGTTTTTCGCGGATAAAACAATCACGTAATCATAATATAATGTGTGGGACAGCGAATATGATGGGGTTAAAAAGAGCACTTTTGTTAATTTTTTAGGTTAATGATATAAAAAAACAAAAATCATCGACAAACAAAACTGGAAAATATATAAAAACTATAAGTTTTAGTAGTTAGTTTATTTTAGTTTAAGTGTTTATGGATTATTCTCTTATTTAAGTAATTTTGCAGTTTAGCACTAATCGTATGATTTATCCCACCCTTGCCAACTATAAAAATAAACTATAATGTCCACATCAAAAATTTGTGAACAAAAGTTGCATACGATGTGGCCAAATTTGAACTAACTTAAATAACTAAAGTATTTATAGTATTCATAACAACGAGATAAAAACGGTCCTCTGAGTGTCTGTGAATGCTTATAATATTTTATACTATACTCGTAGGTATGATCTGTTAAACTCCTAGAAAATCAGCGGCCAAAAGTGTCCCAAGGACTGTGACACTAGTGACAGCAACATTCACACATGTCAAACGGTGTTTAAAGAGTAGCGTAATTAAAATAATGAGAAAAAAGATGACAGCTAGCGTAAATGTAAACACGTGACGTAAGCTAAAGAAAAACCGTCCGAAATGGACGTTTTCGAGTCTTCTCTTTTCGACTTCAATGACATATCTGCTACCTATTTTATTATAAGATTACTCGTGAATATATCTTAGAAATTACTGAAAAAACTTAAGTTATAATTTATAAATAAATATTTTTCCACGATTTCATCTTTAGGTGTGGAATTCTTTAGTAAGATTCGAGCTCGTGACCGTCACATCGTGAGGGGAACGTTTCCCCCACTAAGCTATAGGGGTGTAGAGTAAAAATAGTCTATTTATACGAAATTAAATCAATATGTTGTCGGCGTGTTGAACACATCGGCTTGATGTAGCAGAAAGTAATCGGGTGCCAAATGTGTGCTCACTTCTTACATGCGTTTGACGTGTTACTAGGACAACGTGAAATTATTATCACAATGAAGATTACAATACTTTTTTTGAATTTAAATTTTTTGGAGTGATTTTTTTTGAGGCAGAATGTCGCAAATGTGGAATACGGTCACACACAACGCCTTTTAAAAATTAAAAAAAATGTTTTTTTTTAAAAAAAATTCTTATTGTAGCAAACGAGCAAGCGGTTCACACAATATCAAGCGATCGCTACTCATAGGCATCTGCAACAAAGTAATGAGTTGCAGATGCGTTGCCTACCTTTATGGACAGAGGAGGGGATAAAAAGAAAATGGTTATTTCCTTTGCGATCCACCGTCAAGTCTTTTTCCCCTTCCCATCTGTTCCTTATAGGCAAAGGATGAAAAGGGGAAGAGGAATATAACTAGGCCGGCACGTCACTCATCACACGAAACGCAGAATTCGCTACTTCACGCCTGTCTTCTGTGAGGTCAAGCCGGTCTGTTCGTGAAACAGATGTTGCTATTGCAGGCTCTACCACTGTCTCACGGGAACAGTACATTTAAAAAGTAACGTTTGTGCTATTCCAGAATGTTAGTTACATTCTGGAATAGCACAAACGTTAACTACTAAAACTCTGTACTATCTCTGTGCCAAATTTCATCCAGATCCCCATCCATCCATACAAACTTTCGCTTTTTATAATACTAGTGACTAATGACACATAGATTCAAATGGATTAAATGTGGTAGTTTAAATATAATAAATATTCATTTGTTGGTTACAAAATAGCAATTACTTATCTGTGTAGACAACAACAAAAAGATCGAAGGCAACAGACCACGGGGTAGATCACCCGTCCGCTGGTCTGATCAAGTACAATCGATATCCAAACGCCCTGAGACGAAGTGATGATAGAATGGTGTGGAAGCAGCTTGTCGACAAGTCAATAAAGGCACTTCAAGACAACCGCTACCTTCAGTCATAAATCGTACAAAACGAAATTTTGACGACGACCTTGAAATCGACTAATGGCGCAAAACACAACTACATACTTGTTTGTTACCACTTCTCATATATTTCCATTTTGTAAGGAAGGGGACAAGGAAAGGTTTTTTAGTTATAGTTATACTTCTCTATCTGTACAGGCTTTTAAATTTGTCCCCTATAAATATAATGAAAAAAGATTTATCGTTTTTTTTCACAGTTAACGACATCTGAAGAGGAAAACCGAACGTGCCTTTTCAATTATCGGACAGGATCTTATGTAAACAAGAGGCACTTGAGGACGCAAATCTTAATAAGTACCATTGTAGGGTCTTTTTTAAGTATTATAAAGTTATGTGTATAGCTACTTAGTATTTTGTTCTATGTATTATATTCTTAAGAAATTCAAACCATTGAAAAATTACATAAATAACAAATTAAATACACGAATAATTAATTGCATGAATTACTACTAGAGATACAGATACGTATAAAATAATACTTCACGGTTTTAAGCTAAATAATAATATAAAACTAGAGTTCAATATTCACAAAAACGGAAACATTAAGAGTGTAAGGTAAGACCGAAGGTATGTACATAAATCTTACAAATTTGTACACCATGAGTGGTTAAATAAGGTAAAATTACATCCCGGACGATGAAGTTTTAAACGAACGCCAACTTCGTGTCATCAGTGCTGCTAGGAACAATAAGGCTTCAAGTATCTATTGAGCGCTGACAAGCGCGTGTGAGCGCGCGTCGACATGGTGCTTATAAGTACGTAAGTGAAAACTCAAAACAGGTGGGTACATATCTGAACGTAGTCTAAGCAATCGTTTTTTTATTGACTAAACTGATTACTCTAAGCTGTTATTTATTTAATATGTGCATTTATAAGCACATTAGTCCAATTATTTTAAGTACTAATTAAAAAACACACAGCAGCACATGGAGCTCCATACTTTCATGTAACTGATATCATAACAATGGTACCAGCTACTGCAGAAGGAGAAAAAGAAGCTGGGGAAATGACACGACCTCAATGGATAGGGATAAGGGTGAATTCCAACACATCGCCTCCATCGCAGGGGCTTAAAATTACTATCTAAAATTCCGTTACATACAAAGATACAAATACAAAGCTCATGAAAGCTTGTTAATAACAATTGTTGTCAACAAATGTAAGAAGTAATGAAATAGTAAAAGCGGCGAGCGGATAATCCTTTAAATTATAAAATGGCTTTGTGCTATCAGTTCAGATATAAGCAAACGGAAAACCTGTACTAGAAAAATCCATTGCTATCCGTGCTACACCCAAGCTCAAGCTATCTCTTAATCCATGTTAAATTAATTCTAGTGACAAAGAAAGACAACGGAAACAACAATTACGTTTACGTTTCGATCAAGAATCTTTATTTTTGTATGATTATTGTTTTTTTTCGTATTTTTATTTGTTTGTTTTGTATTGTTTTGTTTTTCAAGCCCTTGTCGCTTGTAACCTGTACTTCATTATGTTCAAAATATCAAATCATTTCATTATTCAGCACATTTTTATTATTAGGTACTGGTCTTGGCTATACAAATGCATGTATTGTATAATGTATTGTATATACAAAAATACAAATGCAATTCATATATTTGACTTGTGTTAACCTACAAAGTGTTTCCTTAACAAAACATTTCCAAACAATCCTAAAGTCCAACATTTTGTAGTCTCTTTTAGTCCTTTTTACAGATACATCGCGATTCACTCATTTAAAAACACTGATCAATTCATTTAAAATATTTATTAATAAACATCCTAAAAGCATATTTAATTTACGCAAGTTTATCTGTGAAATAAGAACTAATGTTCACAGATAAACTTCTAATGAAGAACAGCTAAGAAGTAAAATTAACAGCGTAAAAAGAACGAAGTTTCTTCGTCTCACTCTGCTGTCGTAAAGTTGGGTTTTTCCCTTCCAATTTTTCCTTCCCGTGCTCACGTCTTTTCCATTTTTTTCAATCGCTTAATACATAAATATTGGAAAAGCTTTAACTGTTCTTCCGGATTTTATAGTCTGTAAAGTTCATTATTGAATCAGATAATTTTAGTTTACTCTTCTAGAACAGACATTATCTAAGCTGCCTCGAGATAGAGATTTCTTGAAATATTTACCGTGGAAAGTAAATTTCCTGTTAAACTGCGAGTCTTGTATTGTTAGCTAAGTAAACATGCCATCGCCTTGAGAACAGCACGTGGCAAGATTCAAGACAAGTATATTTAGAGCGTTGCATCGAAAACGAAAAAAATCTAACTTATAAAACCGATAACAGCGATAAAATGAAAGGAAAAGTCACAAAAAGATAAAGACATTGTTATTTCGCGTTTTGCGTATGAAATCTTTTACAAGGATAAGTATGCTAATAACGTTTTTCAGACACATACCCTAAGGAAAAGCATTTTTTTCTGAAAGTATTATTTCTTACTTATTTCAGTTTTATTTACAACGTAATTTTTGCCCTATTTGTATAAAGATAACTGTTACATAAGATTACTGCCTCATATGTATCACTTAAATATAAAATAATTTATAGCAAGGTGGCAAAGGAGCAAGCGGTTCACCCAATATTAAGTGACCGCTACCCAACAAGCTAACGAGTTGCAAATTCGTTGCCCATTTTTAAAAGACACAAGAATGCATACACAGAAAAATAATGTTTCCTTTTCCTATCCACCCCCTTCCTCTTTGAGGAGGAGAAGAGCAAAAGGCCTAGGATTAGCCTCATTCACCAAGCTCCAGAATACATCTATCTTACGTCGTCTTCTGTGAGGTTGTACTTCGCTCGTCGAGTCGACCCATTCTTGCAACAGATGTTGATGTTTCTGGCTCTATCACTGTTAGTTTTGTGTGTTTACTATACTATAAATAATTCGATTAATTAGTAACGTAGTGTTTTTTATAATAAGGAAAAAAACAAGTGGTAGATGGAAGGCAGTCTGTCGCCTAAAAACATATGAACATAGCTTAATGTCAAAACAAAACACACGTAAATTTATTATTTTATCGAATAAAAATTGTCGTGCTTTAATTAAACGAGCTTTAACGTATGTATGATTCTGGCCATTTGTAGCTAATGGTATGTTAAAAATATCCTCGCCAGCCATTGTCCTTAACGAGTTTAATTATCAGGCCATTACCATATAAATTGAAGCGTTTGAAATGGATCAGCCACGGTTAAAATGTTTGCATAAATTATGCATACCAGAATCTTTTTATTTGAACATCTACAAACTGAGTGCATTTTTGCACATTACTTTAAAGTACATAAAGCATTAATCGTAACTAAAACAAAGAAAAATCCCTTTGAGTTGTGGAACTTGAGTTAAAATATTTCAAACTTTTACTTTTATTAGAACGCATTTGAGAATGTTTGCGATGATTTATATCTATAGTAACTGTTAAATTAGTAAATCTAAACTAATCAGTGCAAACACAGAGAGTACAAGCATTAAAACAGTTCTTCAATACTTTGTTGTAATAGACACAATTATCAATTTCAAAATGAATTAATGCGGCTCGTCAGATCTACGCCTTTAAAAGAAATAAAATATAGCTAAATTATAAATAATTAGCAAACCTTCGCACGGGTAGTTTCTCCAAACAAACGTTCATCCCTTTATAAGGTAATCACACCAACTGCCTAGCGACTGACAGTAATGTCAAAAGCGTTAAGGTTATCTACATTAGAAAAGGAAAAACGAATGATAAGTTTTCTTTAATCTTCTAATTTTCCGCGCAACATTCTTAATTTTTTCATTCACAAGAATCTTCTGCCGCCCATAACGAATACGAAAAAAAAAATTTGCTACATCGGTCCAGCCGTTGACGCTTGATGCCTTGACCAAGGAAAATTGGGATTGCCTTTTCATTTAAGTGTGATATCAGTAAAAGTTTCGTGTTCTTACTAAGAATTCTTGTCGCTGAAAATGTAGATATAATATTATTCCAGGCATGTGCGAGTATTCCCAAATGTGCGACGGAAGCTAAAAGAAACGTCTTATGAGACATGACGTGTAACTTCCTGACTAGAAACAAATAGATACACGTATCATGAGGGAAACGAGCAACAATATTTATTTTTAAACTTTTATGTCAAAAACATGCTTAGATACAAGTTGGCAATTTTAACAAACTATTGTTTTTATCTTTTGACATTGTTCATGTTTATGTTCTAGAAGCACATATTATATAGAATAACATATTATTCAATAAATAACCATCTTGTAAAAGTGATCGCTACCCATAGGCATCCCCAACAAGGAAATAAGTTGCAAAACGTTGCTTACCTTTATTGGGCAGATGAGGGGAACTACAGGATATTTTCTTATACACATTCATCTTTTTTCTGTCCAATCCTCTACCCGGCCCATCCTACCCTTATTAGGAAAGGATGGGAAAGGGAATAGAACTGTAATAGGACCACCGGCACCTCACTCATTAGATGAAACGGAGAATCATGCTTCTTTCTTCTCGAATGTCTTCTGTTAGGTCGTGGTATTTCACCAGTCGAGCCGGCCTATTCGTGAACATGACGTTTTAACAATTTCTTATGTGTATATGAAGAAACAAGAGAATATAAAAAAAACACAGGCAGTCGACTGACGAATGAAGTGAAAAGTAAAAAATGGAAGGGTGCGACACAAGTTCAAAAATAAAGAAATAATCAACAAATATTCGGCACTAAACTACAACTCTCAACAGAAGTCAAATACCTAAGAGTGACACTTGACAGCAAATTAAACTAGAACAAGCACCTAGAATACAAGGTTAATAGAGCAAACATTACATTCTGGCAATGTAAAAAGATGATTGGAAAACGATGGGGGCTGACACCAAGAGTGGTATTATGGCTATACACATCAGTCATCCGCCCTATGATCTCCTACGGTGCCATCGTCTGGTGGACCAAAACCAAACAGGTAACCGCACGTAACAAACTTCAAGGCTGCCAGAGACTAGCATGCATGCCAGCAACAAGCAGCATGAGAACAACTCCTACTGCTGCTCTTGAAGCAATTTTAAATTTAATTCCGCTACACATCCATATTCAACAAGTTGCAACCCAAACAGCAGCGCAACTATGTACTTTGAAATTATGGAAAAGAAACAGGATCCCGCATGCTACTGCTCTGGAAACCCTACAGGAAGTAGCACCCATTGCAGTAGCCAAGCAAGACCTGATCCCCAAGGAATATGTTTTCGACAAGAAATATAGAATTCACCTATATGAGGCACACATTAAAGGAAGCTAACAGCTCGATCTGAGGATCTACATAGACGGATCCAAGACGAAACAAGGCACAGGCTCGGGCGTATTCTCCGAGGAATTAAACATAAAAATCTACAAGCCTTTAGGAATTTACAACACTGTCTTCCAAGCTGAATGCATGGGAGTTATAGATGCAGCGCTAGCCATTACTGCGAGAGAAGTCAAAGATGAAAACATTCGAATTCTCTCGGACAGCATGGCAGTACTACAAGCACTGAACAGCAATATTATGACCTCCGGCCTTATCTTTGAATGCCATCAGCGTCTCAATGAGGCAGGGGCCAAGAACAATATAATCCTCCAATGGATTAAAGGACACAGTGGATCTAGAGGTAACGACGCGGCGGATGAACTCGCTCGCAAAGGCTCGAGTATTCGACCAATTGGTCCAAAGCCTATCGTTCCTCTACCGCCAGCATACCTCAGGTCGAAGGTAATGAAAAGAAGTCACATCCTTCACTGCGACCTATGGCATAACATAAAGGAGTGCAGACAAACGAGAGAAGCCCTACCGAAGTTAGATAGGAGGACCTCAAGTAGGTTACAAAACTTAAGTAGAAAGCAGATCCAAATAGCCGTGGCAGCATGCACGGGACACGGCCTATTCAATAAACACCTGTTTAATTTAGGAATCACTGACAGCCGTCTTTGCAGAGCGTGTATGGAGGAAGAGGAAACGGCGTCGCACGTCATGCTACACTGTCCTGCAGTGTCCCAGTACAGGGTTAAGTATCTTGGTTCGCTGGGATCGCTCCCGGAGATAATCGGCAACATTAAGGGGTTGCTGGGATTCTTCGGGGAGTTGGGCTGGCTGGAGTGATCCATGTCCCGCCCACACGCAAAATACGCGCTAGTCGTGGAGTTGCGGTAAAGTAGCCCCCTACTACTACTACTACTAATCAACAAATATAAACCCATTACAATGAAATTCAAAATACGAGGAAAAAAGTTAGTTGAAACTGTTTTAAATTAAAATAAACAGATTCCTGTCGCGTGCTTTCGACGCATGTTGTTCTCGCGAACGTATAAAATTTTCCTCAACCAAATATCGCCTAACGCAGCTAAAGTTTTCCCTTCAAAATTTCCGATCCCTGGTACTATCTTGTAACGACTTGAGTATTTAAGTCTTCAGAGACCAGACTCGTCTCAATTAGTTAGGCATTTTAGAAAGAAAAACCTATTTGTGTTATAATATTTGTGCTATTGACAACAAGGTATAGTAAATTTATTGACCAGTTTTACGTTTCCCAAGTTTATGGGTAAGTAAAACAATATTGAACGACGCTGTAAAATACTACTTTCTTGGCAAATCATTGGACATAAAAATGGTAACAATGTTGAAAGCGATATAACTTTAAACATTGCGTATTGTATTTATCCAAATGGATGTTTTAGATTACATTCATTTACAGAACAGCACGAGAACACAGCTGCTTATTTAAAAAAAAAGAATTATATTTAATTTAAGCTGTTAGCCGAACAAGTGTCCGTTAGATAAAGTGATATGCATTAGCATCGATATATTAAATAAAAAAATCATGACACCCCAGGTGCTAAACTTCGTTCACATGCTTAGCCACGATAGACACAAGTTGTTGCTCAGACTGACGGGAAAGAAACAAGAGACGAGGAAGGCCGTGGCTGCGAAACATGATGAATTGATGAGGTTTAAGTAACAGGGACACATTTCTGAAGTAAACGGCCAACCTTCGATAATGAAGAGGCTCTAGAAAGGGCCTGTGAATCTGCGTGCATTAATAACAATAAAAGTTATACATTTATGTGCTATAAAATGCACACTTGGAGACGAGTTAAGGACCTACTTATAGGCTACAAAGCCACATCTGTGGTATGTCTATAGACTTCAGTGCTTGATTTTTGTCCTCCCAGTACAAGAAGGTTGAGTGTCTATAGGTTCCTAGTGAGCGGTTTTGTATGCTCGTAAAGATTTCTTATCGAGTAAAGTTACTTGAACCGTGTATCGAGTTTATGATTCCACTTGTTGATAGGAGAAAAAAAATCATCACATAAAATGTAATATTCCACAAGGCGAATAAGGATTTTGTGAACTGGTGGGCTCGTAAGCACATCACTCAAGTTGACTCAAGTTTTTAGAAATCAACTTAAGCAATTAATGTCATTTGTCATTCTGAAGAAAAACCTTTATCCATCGTTGACAACAAATTTGTCATTGTCATATGAAATGTTAAGACTCATATCTTCAATGTTAATTTTAAGGATATGCCGTGTTCGTACAAAAAAAATTATTCTAAAAAAGTATAAACAATTGTTTCGAAGGGACACAAACGTATGATACGTTTCTGTGATTATCACGCGCAATTTCATATGGACCTTAAACTCTCCCGAGTAATCTTTTGTGCGCGGCTGAAAGACGATTAAAGTCGTCTACAAAGAAATACTTTGATCTTAAACGGTTGACCGATTTAGTGGCGTCTAAATATTTTATGAAAGACGGCTACAAAGTGGTCCGATGTCAGATTACGATTTAAGGATAGATAAAGTAGATTTTATTTAATATCCGTAACATATATTGTTTATTATCAACATTATACTTGCGGTCAATGGGAATGAATCGTGGCCAAAATATGGTATCAGAGGTATTACCTTGTATTTCGTATGTTAACATGTGAAGAGAACATTTCGAGAAAATTTATGAATTTTTGAGTTTATCGCAATTTTTTTCTTTAGTTAATAGTGTTACGAATACACTAAAATAAAATATTATAAAGTACGTAAAAACATATTAAAAACAATTGTGGTCGCATTTCGACTACTTGGCTATCTTTGGTATATATAAAACTGAAACCCTATTTCCCTTTGTCACGCCATAACTTGAGACTTAAGAGATTTTGTGGGGGGGGGGGGGTATTAAGGGAAAGAAAAATTACTATTATATAAAAAACATAAACATATAAATACGAAAATTTGGGTAGATGGACGTTTGTTACTCCATCACGCCAAAAGGGCTGAACGAAGTGAGGTGAAACAGGTGAGGCACCGAGACAGATCTTTGGAAACTAACACACATGCTACTTTTTATACCACCCACATTTGCAGAGCCCTTTTAAAACATTTTAAACACACCGTCAGTTCCCACAGACACACATCAAGAATTTCACGAGAACAAAGTCACGGGCATCATCTAGTAAACTATAAAGATCCCACGTGTGAAATTTTGTCTTTCATTAGATTCATTTGTGAGGTGAGAAGATAAAGAAAAGACGAGCCAATAAAATAAAATGAACTTTCAGACGTGATGGATGGATCCGTAGCAATTGAGGGATCTATCGCGACGGCCGCACGGCTTAGAAAGAAAAAAACAACTTGTTTAACCGAAACCATTTATCTTTTTCTAAAGGACGGCAATTGGTGACTTTCATTGCATGTTTTCTTATACGTATTGTAACGGCGTAGCTTCGTGACTTGTGTTTATTTTTATATTCAATGGACCAACCAAGACCAACCATTGGTGGAATTTCCACTCCTTCACGCATGTATTTTGATACGTTGGGGTATTTCCTTGCTTGACCCTATTCGTGCAAAAGCTGCTACTTCTGGCCTTACCACTGTTAGAAAGTGTCATATTTTGGTTGTCGAACGAATATTGAGTTAAATTATCGTAAGTCACGATTGTTTGTTTACATAAGTAACACACAGCTTCAATATGTTTGAGAAGAAATTGATTTCTGTTGGCTGTATAACAATATTTACACATGTTAGATCAGTGAGGTTTGATTGGGAAGTTATCACATGTACATATTCATCTCATATTCTTCCCTGCCATAAAAATATAATTTTCCGTAAAGGTTTACAAATATTTAGGTGGTTGTTTTTAAATTATTATATGTTTATTCCTGACTACCACATTAAGGATATCTTATTATTAAGAGTGAAGTTTATTTTAATTAAAGATTTGATTTCATGTCTGCCTGTCGCCACGCCTTTAAAGTCGAACGACTGTTAGTGAAAAGCAGATAAGTAGTACCCAGGATAGGTAGTCATTGGCTTAATGAAACACACCATTATTTTCCATATAAAATTGTAAAAAGTATAACCCAAGAAAATCGCTAAGAACAAATTTATTTCAACATCTTAATTAAAAGCACGAAAAAAAATGTGCAAGCCAAAGTTCGATGGCGTAAAATTAATCTAACTTTGTTACGTGTATACCACGAGTATTAACTTAAGTATTACACAACTAAGTGAACTGGTCCTTACATAGCTGACGCATCTATATTTTATTCGTTTTCATTATCAGCCGAAGGAGGCACTTAAGGTTCCTTGACACCCTCATCCAGTGGACTCCCGACCAGATCGTCGTTCGATCTTGTAGTATGTCAACCTACCATGTCCACCTGCAGATAGTCGCCATTCTAGAATATATATGGGTCCCATTGATCGACCGTTCTATGAACTATGTATACGGTCCATTGATACTGAAATATGGTAATTCGATTCTTGGGTGTATTGTTATTGACAAAAACACGTGTCTTTGTCGGTAACAATTTTAAGTATACCATAAAGATTTATACGATACTTCAAATACTATCTGATTTAAAAGATTCTTTATCACTTTATTTTGTCGGAATACAAGAACAAAAATTGACAATACAGTTACTTATTTATTTTCAGATTTAACACATTAACTTATCAGAACATCTGGCGAAGTTCGAAGTAGTAACTGTAAGAGTGATTTCAAAAGAAAAATGGAGTTCTGTTAGCACTGGTAATATTTTACAAATATAAGATTGATTGAAGTTTTTCTTGAGTAAACATCTTCAATACTTTCGAAACAGAAATAAAGCAAGGCTACAGATATTTTTCTATTGAAAATACTCAGTATAATAAAAATTTAGAATGTTTCAGTAAATATTAGTAGAATACATGTTGTAAGGTGTAATACATGTAAATGGGGCAGCGTGTTCTATCCATCCAGTGTAAGCCGTTCGGTTGCTACCCTGGATACGCTAAGGGTTTCTGAGATGTTCTTCGTAATATCCGGTATATTGCCTGTTTAATATCCAGTAAACGATTACTCTAGATCTTCATATTATATGCCAAGAACCAGTGACGACCCGACTGGTAATTTCGAATAGCAACGATGTACAAACTTACATCAAAACATCTTTGCTATTACAAATGAACAATGAAGGCGGAATTTGGACGTCCATTTTTTGGACTGGTCTGACCACGCTAAATACACCACGCTAAGCATAAGCATCGGACTACTTAGTGAACACAGAAGTCGAACTTGAGGTGTAATTTTAGGTTCTACCTGATCTTATCTATCCTACTCTTTCGAAGCTATCGTGACCCAAACTTTATATAATTGGAGATCGTTTTTCTCTGTATAAGGCATAAACACAGATAAACTTTCAGGTTCTATAAAATGACGAAAGTCAGACAGTCGGTGGCTCTTTTTCTGTCAGTTATATGCATCTATACATCGACCTATATATACGTTGGGAATAAACATATAAGAAAGAACATTTACGCGATCACGGAACCCTAAAATTTAAGTGTCTTCCGGATGGCTGACAAGCATGCGGTTTAACATAAATTGCGGTACTTTTGCACGGAAGCGCGGCCAACAGCGATAAGAGAATCGATATTTCATTCCGAGGGTAGCGACACTTTTATGTTTGAGAAAACATCTAACGGCAGTAAATTGCAATCTATTACTACTGCAAGTTGATAATGCGCTGGAACCTTGTCGATTTACATCCACGTGACGTCATCCATAACTAAAAGTATAGCTACTAACTTTAATGATTAGTGAATTTTATTAATAATAATTACAGAATTATTATTTTCAATAAGATAAGGAGTTAGGTACATAATATTATTAAATAAATGTCTTTTAAAAATAAAACCAAATATTAATATTATTATGTTTTCTACTGATAAAAGTCTGTTAGGTAAATTGGTAAGTGTTTTTATATTATCCGATGTGGATTCCCATGCTGTGATAAAGATTATACTGGCTTGGTATGCAGCTTAACATTTTTGATATCAAATTATGAATTTTGTGTTAGTCCATTTAGTCCCATTATCAAATTTAAAATATTCCCAAAAGTGACATTAGCTGGTTCTTCATATTTAAGTGATAATTTCATGATCACGACCGTGATGTATTTTCCAACTCATTTTAAAACATAAAAAAAATAACAACAGCAGCAAACAAGATAGGTAACGGTCTTGAGTATTCGGTGACACGAAATTACGTTACTAAAATTGCTGCCAGGCGCATTAGCAATTTACGGAGGTAACACACTATTATTCTAGGTCTTTTATTTTCTAAACGGTGTTGACGTGTGTACCTAAGAGTAGAGTGAATACGCTAATACCAAACTAGTGCGACTTTAGATTTCATCGTCAACATTCGATGGGATTGTAGCAACAGTTTATTTATTATAATTTTGTTTAAATCAATGACCAAACCTGTACATTTTAGATGGAGATAAGAGTAGAAATAAATTATATTCAATCAACTTATTAATAAGTGACCAAAAACATGGCTGGACACTCCGATTGGTAACAATAAAGCTTAATTCAAATGGTCGGTCTACGAAGCGTCTTAACTGCTACACGATTGTGTAGGATCAATAGTAAAAGTATCTAGAATTGACGGTGAAAAACCGACTTGAAATAGAAGTGTATTTTCGCGTTTCCCTTGGTAAATTTGTCTTCGAGCCGAATGTCTCCTATCTCCCCTGTCCCGTGTTGCAAATGCTAAATGGCGATTGTCAGTAATCCAGTGAACAGCTTGATAATATTGCACAATTCTTCTGTTAAAAACATATCGACGAAACTGTTTTAAATGGCGTAGAGTAACGTAAGTCTATAATGTCTAAAGACCCGTCAGATTATAAATTGTTTTAGTTAATAGTCACATAAGCGATACTAAAAACTTGTGAAGTGAGAAATAATTAGACGTCTCATAATTTGTGAAACAATTGAACGAATTCAATATTATTTTAAAAAGAAGTTTGTCGAAGAAAAAAACACAGACAGTCATATGGATTGCCGAACGAAGTGAAAACTCAAAAATAGGTGGGAAAGCACGACAATAATTCAACAATAAATAAATTATCAAAAAAATTAATCCTTACATCTTAACAATAAAATTAAAAATCGAATGCAAGAAAAATAAATGAAAAAAACTTCGTCGAAACTGTTCCGAATTCAAATAAGCAAGTCGCATTTTGTTCATGTGAATCTATAAGGTTTTTCCATACCAAATTATCGTCTAACGCAACTAAATTTTTCGCTTCAAAACAGAAAAGGTTTATTACGTTTGGCATCACATGTCTCAATTATTAATAAAACTCATCAATTGTAAATGGCAAGATTAGTTCACAATTTTCGTCAGCTTAGTTACTAGTGAGATAATAAAGACACCATGTTTTTATTCTGACGGTAACATATGTGTGCTTAAGTTAGTACGGAGTAATGATATTATAATACAAAAAGTTGCAGCAGATATGTCATTAGCTGTCAAAAAGTGAAGACTCGAAAGCGTCAATTTGGTTCTTTTCTTTAGCTTGCCTCATGTGTTAACATTTACGCTTAAGCCATACGGTATGTTTTTTTTGGGGCGGCTCTTTCCACCCTGTTGCTCCTCTAAGCATAAGGCCAGAGACGTTGGTTTCTGTATTTAAATTTCGAGTTACTATATTACTTTAAAAATGTACAATTTAAGATGTGCAAAAGAGCGAAAAATACTATACTAAAATAAAATTTAAAAAAAAACTCAGAATTAACAGATAATAAAAAAAACTGTATACTAATAACACTTCTTCTAACTCATCTTATAGTACTTTTAATGGACAATATTCGGATTGCTGTACCTTATTCCTTTTAATTACTATATTTGCTACCTCTCAACAATAAGCCATATGGTATGTGGCTGTCACTGTCTTTGGAACACTTTTGAACGATAATTTTGTGTAACAAATCTGTCTATAGAATATAATATCGTTGGTACGTAGAGTATTTTTCTTTAACTGTAAAATGAAAAATTGAGTGATGTGAAATATAAAAGAAGAATTGTATGCAGAGCTTTTGTTGCCATAGACGTTTCCATCCGATAATAAACGACGCACTTTCTTCTCTTTTACAGTTCGGTGCCTTTTTATTTTCCTTTATAAAGAACATATTTATGAAAAATTAAGGTTACAGAGCATACTGAAAAGGTAATTTTATGAATGCCTTAACATCATTAAGAACAATAAAATTGGATGAATAAAGTTCACGGATTTCAAACCATTTGTTTGTTTTTTTTTTAAATAAAAACGTACAAACAAACAAAGAAAATAACAAATGAATTTTGTTCAATAAAATTAAGTCAATCAAATATCCGCTATATTTGTTAACTTTACTAGGGTGTTAGAAGTTCTAAAAACTATTAAAATGAGAGAATTAGAATACTTTTCCCGTATAATGCGTAATCCGTAATACGAATACATCATAATCAATTTCCATTAAAAAAAATAATTGTAACAGTTCTGGGATCCAAATATCTATCAATATAGGGGATATAATAAAAATCTGGGATATAAGTCTACGACGATGGTTCCCCAAGTTCACGCTTTCCTTATTTAGAGCAGTGTCGAAGTTTCAAGTTGCCATGATGGTCACTAACCTCTGTTAAGAGATGGCACCCAAAGAAGAAAGTGAGACTGGAATACCTGGAGCCCTATCCTTATATTAGTTCTCAAATGGTACAGACTGAACACTAGTTCAGTTCTTCGATACTAATCGAAGACTGAAATCATAACTAGCTAAGACAATTGTGGGGTTAAGTCAACTTACAAGGCACTTTAAAGTAGTACATGATCATTTTCGAATGTTAAGTATGTTAAAGCATCTGGAGATAATGACCGCGGGGTAAAGCAAGAGAAAACACTTGTTTTACACAAACTCTACTGAATACATATGTACTACTCATTGCAGAAATAAACTGGTGAAATTTTGGAAATATAGTTCCGCTGAGATATTTGTTAAAAAAATAGTTCGTAGCTACATTTTAGTTCGAGTAAA
Source organism: Papilio elwesi (assembly GCA_029849275.1). NCBI lineage: Eukaryota > Metazoa > Arthropoda > Insecta > Lepidoptera > Papilionidae > Papilio > Papilio elwesi. Next base: position 6,251,111 of record CM056701.1, on the reverse strand, counting down.
AATAAATATGTACCTAGAGTACTCATTTATAGCTGTCTATGTCACCACCAAAATGAGGTCTGAATTTGCATTACCATTAGTTTCACGTAAAGTGTTGCTGGAACACTTGAACTAACGAAATTCAAACAAGAGTAGCAACTAATGTGACACCTACGAAATACCTTCTCATTTATTGGAGGCTAGCACACCGCTTGACACACATTTGTTACTTCTCCTCTGTTTTTTTTAAATAAAATGATTGCGCGTATAACTTCGAATTATAGGTAACGCGTGTCAAAATGTTGTTATTTTAAGCCTTTGCCAAGACATCTCACATTCGCATTTATTATTATAAAAAAATATACTCAAAATGTCCTTATTGGATTTGTGTTATTGTTTAGATAAAAAGTTACGAACCAACAATGTATGAAAAGGTCGAATATTCGTTTTAATCAGTTCCAGCACATTCGTTTCGCTTCTCCATTCATTAATCAACGCAAATATGGTTAATTTTATCTCCTTATTAGTAATTAATCTCAATCTTGCCCGACTGCTACAAGCCTTTAACCTTAAGTTTATCCCTTCATTACTGATTAGAACAAACTAATCAGTAGAAAAAAATCTGGAGGCGACTAAGGAAATAAAATAAAATTCTCTGCCGTATCAATACCCAGATAAATAGTTCTCGTGTAATGTCAGCTAGGTATTAGCAATCGTAGCGAAGAACTTCCCACGACTAATGGAACGGAGTCTTGAGTGTGTTGAAAAATATTGTAATAAATATTGTATGAGTAATAATGAAGATCGACAGAACTACAATTTCTAACAATGTCCATTTTTATATAATATATACCAGTTATTAAATAATAAGCAAGTTAACTTCTCCTCTTAATAATCGGTCTCTTAATGAGGCATTATTTTTATTTATAATTATTGAAATCAATTATTATATAACGCATCTATTATTAATGGATCAATCACAAGCGATTAAAATATTCATAGAATTATCACAAATAACATTTCTACATACAAAGAATACAAAAAGTTACTTAACAATCAAACAACTAACAAGTGTAAGTGATAAATATTTGACGCAAATATTTAACCGTAATTAATAACCATTTTATCAAGAACTCTAAGTCGACAGATAATAAATCGTTTTTAGTTCATTTTAACATGGTTTGTATGTTCTTACAACTTGTTTTATTGCACCGAAGAAAGCGGAACGCAAAATAGATAAGAGAGTTCTGTAAGACAAAGTTATTTTGTCTTATTAGAAACAAACGGTGCCCTCAATGTTTTTAAATATTTACATAATAGAACTTGCTTCTTGACCTGCCGCCTTTATATTAATCGTCATGAACTTTCCCAATCTCAGATTCTACATTTTTTTTGCATTAAATCGCCTTTTAGTAGATTTAAGGTATTAGGCATTTCAAACTTTGTGTAGAAAAGATGTGAGGAGAAGACACAGAGGAAATAAAAGAAAATAAAAAATACCGTATATTTTCTTATCTGAAAACACAGTAGTAAAACTTCGCGAAGTTATTCCATAGGGAGTAAATATTTCATAAGGTAATTACATACCTGCACAATTACGAATTACGATATTATCCTACATAGCGAGCAATTCTTGTAAATAACGGAAACGGCTGTACTCCAAATACAATTTTTTAACAAAAAAAGAAATGTATTTAGATACGATTTCTATTTCTAGATTTATCTATGTAGGTGCCTTCTCCGTAAAAACGTGAATTCCTAAGTAAAAAACTTTTAGCCCTGCCCCAGCCATCGCTATCATTCAATAAAATTTGGGAATGACGCTAGATGTCATTATTGGAACACCAAATATTTTCCCAAAGAACTCGATCTTACGATGATAACGTAGTATATTTATATATTATTAATTAAGAATAGTGTCATATCCTTATGTTTCCAACGTAATGCTTTCGTTAAAGAATAAGTTAAATAGCGCAGCTTTATGGATTTCGTTGCCATTTTCTGTCCTAGATTCTGTGAGTAACAACATGGCGCTTTCATTCAGACTTCCTTTTGTTTTTATTTTAATGATGTCGTATTGGATATCCGTTTGTGATAGCACCAAGGAAAATCAAGGTAAGATATTTTTTACTCCAACTGAAATCTATGTAATTCTATGAGTTCTGTTTTCAATAATATATAAATTAAGTAGAGAATTATTATAAATATAATCCTAAATATCAGTAATTATATAACCATCGGAATATTTTCAGTCCAATATTCAGTATTCGACTAGAATATTATGGCTGAGATGACAGCCGCTTAGTAATATCAATAGCAGAGAATTCAACATTTTATCTTCGATCGAGTATGTGTTAAGTTTACTAAAACATTTTCTGTTGCAAAAGTGGTAGCAAATGTAAATAAAGTATAAGTAATTTTTCTTTGCGTGGCCAGTGGATCAAACCGATTGGTAAAAGTTTGTTTGTAAGATGATTTAAGCACCACTCGTCAGTGCAATATCATCAATAGTTTTTCGTGTATACCTTTTTCTACAAGATGCCAGTATTACATTTTGCCTACAATAATTACAGAGCTTCGTGTGGCCAAGCCTAATTTTAACACACTTTGTCACTCGTACACGCGACATGTCTACTATAGAAGCCATAAAGTGAGTATTGTTTTAAGCCGTGAATTTTTAAAATATCACACATTACAGAATATACACAGAGTACACACTACTATTTAATGAATATATACGTGATCTCTATTATCGTGATCCTATCAAATTATTAAGGGTAAAGAAAATGACATGAGGTACCTACCATTTATCCCGAAAATAAAAGTGTTCCCGAGGTACCTAAGCCTTCATTAACAATATCGGTTGCCATGGCAATGTTTCATGTTTTGATAATAACAACTTTTTGACACTTATTACAATACGGGGAATTATCTTACAAACATTTCTAAATGAGAAATGAACGAGTGCCAAAGCCGCGGGCAACAATATTCGATATTTCTACCTTATATTATATTCTCTGGTCCGATCCTCCTCCGGTCTTTTACCCGATAATACAAATACTTGCAATCCACCCCAGCTTTGCTTGGGTATGTAGATAGAGAAATATAAAATATCCTAGCCGATGAAATTTTTTAAATCGATATAGTACTTTTAATTTTTTTTGAATATACAGACAAGCAAGTCTTTCCTCTTATCTATTAGTATAGATAACCAAAAGGTAATTGATACAAGACGCTGAAAATCAAACTTCCAACCCGATCTTCAGTCTTTAAGCTTAACTTAGTCATTAAGCTTCACATACCACTTCTTGTTTTAAGCTATTCAATTTAATTAAAAAAAAGTATCATTAGTTTCAGAGTTGAGTCATTGCAAGCAAAAATGTTTTCAATCAGTTTAAATGTCACCTGATAAATAGAACGTGTTAAATCTATATAAGGCAATTCGTATGTTGTTTCAGATTATTTGTATATTTTGCAAGGGGCTAGATCCTTCTTGCTTTGGAACTACGACGCCAGTTATCGCTACAACGACTGTTAAAGCAGTGGCTTCATCTTCAGTTAAATCTACCTTGCCCGTGTTGTCACCATCTAGTGTAGTTATTACCAAACCAACGACTGCTGTCACCGAAGCAACTGAAGGAAATGCAGAACCGAATGAAGAACCGGAAGCATAATTATTACTGGAGCTTTGTGAACTATTCCAATTTATCTCAATAATTTTTGGTATGATCTAATATTAATTTTAAAAGTCAATAAAATAATAAAAAGCCTAAATTTCGTTATCATTATCATTCTTAAGGATTAAGTACTAATGGACCGGCTAGATTGGTGAAATACCACGACCTCAAAGAAGACAGGCCCAAAATAGGAGTCTGCATTTCTTCTGATGAGTGAGGTGCCGGTGCCTAGTTCTACTCATTTTATCCATCCCGTTCATTTCTAATAAGGAAAGTATGGGAAGAGGAGGAGGATTTGACGGGAAGGAATAGGAAAAACTTCTTTGTTTCGTCTGTCCATTTAAAGGTACGCACCTGCTACTCATTACATTGTTGCAGATGCCTATAGGTGGCGGTCGCTTCAAGTCAGGTGGGCCGCTTGCTTGTTTGAAACCTTCTATTAAAAAAAAAGTTGCATGTTTATTTAATAACCTTTCTATGAATAACAGCTTAGAAAAAAGTACATTCGTCCGTTCCATTTATGAAAATTGGCGTGATTTGTTATAAGTATGGCTTGGTATTATGATCTCAATCGCTTAGATAATTAACGTCATGAAAATAACAGCTTTCTCTCATACATTTTGCCCTAATAACATGTGTGCCGGTTGGCAGTTCATCAAAGTAAATACACACACGCGGTCTGCAATTTTCCCGAGCGTGCGCCAAAGCCATAAAACTGACTAATATCTTCCATCAATCGTTGGAATATTCATAATAAATAATAAGATATAATATCATGAAAACAAGAAAAGTTTAATTTTACAGATAAGTTAAAAACGAATGCCTTACAAGCGAATTTCATAAATTTATTAGGATTGCCACTTGTATGACTAAGAGCAATATTTAATTTAGTTTACAGCTTTCTATGGACAAGGAAACTATTACCTAATTTTACGGTATGCTATCTGGATTTGATCAGGTTTGATCATCCTTATTCATCAACAAACATCGTTACATTACGCATTCCTCATGAATCACTTCTTGTTTTATTTTTAATATAAAATTTTTGTGCTATCTTATATCCTATAATCCCATCTGATAATTGATCCGTTTAGTAGTTTTTGATTTCATTGCGTTTGATTGTGTATAGACAGATGCGGTGAGGAATCAAATGTAGAGATATCTTAAATATTTATTTTAGGATTTGATCGAGTACTATTCTTCCCCTTTAGTAATAATGAAATATCGATTTCTAAATGAAATTACCCAAATAAATTGAATAGCTGTGATATGTAAAGATACGGTAGAATTAAATAAAAAAAACTTAAGCTTCAACAGTAAATTGGCTAATCCTGAAGTTTGATTAATGATGTAGCGCTTCCGAGGGTGTTGCGTGTCGATATTAGTCAATCAATATTAATGACAGCAGCAACCGAACCCTTCCGCGTATAACGGGCCTTGCACTATATAATAAATCATTTTCCCTGTTGATTTCCGCGTGACTTATACCCGGGTATAAAATATGTGTTTGTTTAAAGTTTCAGTCCCGACAAACTTAGTTCCGATTTAGGATTAATTTATGTTATGTATTATTATTATTTATTTATTAGCTGTATTAATTTTGTAATAATTTTTGGATGGGTTATACCCGTGCTACGGTAGGGTTCAAGCACATTGAGCTTGAGTACAGTGGACGACAGGAAGAGGCGCGTTGCGGGGGTGGTCGCATCAAGCCAACAGTCCCGACATAGGTGTGAGCCCGCGTTTGCTTTATTTTCGCGCGCATTAGTTTTTAACGATACTTAAACCAATTGGTGAAAAGGATTGTCATAATATACACGAAATGTATAATGTAAAGTATTTATTTTTATATCGACTAATACTCGAATATAAATATTATTTTATAATAATATTTGAAAACTACGGACTAAATGTCTTTTAATTATCGTTTTATACGTGACAATTTTTGTAGACATTAGAATGGGTAAAGCTAGCTAGCTAGATTTTTTGAAGATGTACTTAGGATTCACCATTCCGCAGTGCATTATCTTGATCTATTTCGTAAAGTTTAGCTAACGTTTATACCCTACAAAAATAAGTTTTACACGACACCACATTACAAATCTATGAAGTTATCGGTTTTTATCTACTACAATATACATATTTAACTTCCTCTTGAATCACTCTGTCCCTGATGAAAATTAAAAAATTATACAACATAAAGATAATCTAATATACAAACGAATTGAGGGGTAGGGGATAGAAATTGTGTATGTATCTGCTTTTCTTTGCCCTAAATAAAACAACTTGTGGCATGTACGTTCCGGACATTTTAGCCGGATACAATTATCGAACCCAGGACCGGCCAGAACACGGAAATAATCTAATTAAAAGGCTACGAGAATTTCATATACATACGCATGCAGTTTTAATTAATATATTAGCAGGAAATATTTATTTTCTTATAATATATACCTAAACTACAAAACTGCTGCGATATCTCAATAATTGTTAAACAATTTATTTATTTATTATTGTTGTGCAATATTTAAACTGATCCGGACGACGCCGGAAAAGTATAGCTAGTGAGTAATAAAATACGATATCCTATTTTCAATTTAAGTAGCAAGTTAGAATAACGGGCCGTTTGATGTGGCGTAGCGTTGTTCTGATAACAGATATTAACTTAAAACTTTTCCAATTCCCCTCACCGTGCACTACCTACAAAGTACCGGCAAACTTCCGTAAGCAATTCAAATAAGATGTGGCGTCATATGTGTATATTTTCCCAGCCTATTTCTTTTAGATTTGAGATGAAATATGATAAAGTTCATCCTTTCTTTTTAACAATGTACCTACGACCTGAAAATATTTTATGTCGAAGTTTTAGAGTATTGTAGCGTGTAGTAGTATTGTTATAAATGACGATGTAAAAAGTTGTGGTGGTTTTATAGGGAAAACTAATTTATTCCAACTGGTAAAAAGTGAGAAGAACTAAAAGTGAACAGAGGTGACTAGAATATATTTTAATTAACAAGAATAATTAGAGGTATTACTTTCACAATATCTATGTATGTGTCAGAACACTAGAACGAAGTTGATTTTGAAGCCAAATAATTTGGGATAATCCTATTTGGCTATAGAAACAGTAGTAATATAACTTCCAGAAAAATGAAAAACGAAACAAGCTGGACAGAATTAATTTTCGAATGTAGCGTCGCCCTAGCAGCAGCTGCAATGCAACCTTGTGAATTCATTTATCAAATCAAAGACAATGCAAGAAAACAAAATTACGTTCAATATATATGATACGAGAGACGATAATAATGACTAAATAAGAATGAGGCTAAGATTTCCTAGGTTTAATGGTAATACCTTACTCATTGCTCATACAAACTGATGGTCGATAATGCTAAATGTTCTGGACTGGCAACTACGCTCTGAAAGACGCAGAGTTGGCGATATCCAAAGGCGAACTTATAATGACACAAATGGCCAAATTAAATATTGATTAAAATTTCAGATTAACAGTCTACTTTGGAGGACAAAGGACCACACAGGGGAGGGACAATTAAGGGAAAACTTTGTCTAGCAATCTAATTTAAGAGGCTGATGATCGAATGAAATAGTGAAATAATTTGATTTACAACATCTGTCCTAGTCCTCCATCCATCTTTTTAAAAAAATGATTTGCCATTAAAATTAAATAAAAAAGCACAGGCAGTCAAAAAGTCTGTCGGCAGACAGATGTGAAAACTCAAAACAGGTGGGAAGGCGATGATACTTCAAAAATAATGAAATAATTAACAAAAATAAACTCTAAAATCTTAACAATAAAATTCAAAATTGAATATAAGAAAAATAAATGAAAAAAGGTTCGATGAAACTGTTCCGAATTCAAATATCCATGTTGCTGACGCCTGTTGAGCATGTTGATCACGTGAACCTGTAAGATTTTCCCGTACCAAATATCGCCTAATGCAGCTAAAGAAGTTTTAAAAATAAATAAATAGATAGTTTGAATAAATAGATATATTTGATCTGGACGTTAATAATTATTTAATTTACTAAAGCTACTTTATCCAGGAGGAACATATATATATATATATTTTTTTTTGGGCGGCTCTATGCCGCCCTCTCGTCCCCTAACGTGTGTAAGGTCAGGGACCCTGTCTACTGGGTAAATAATTTTTTCAGTATTTCTTTATTTCATGGTACTTACAATTAAAAATTTCGAGTTGATTATACATTTCTAGAGCTATCACAATTCAATTAAATATACATTAAAAGTTTCAAAAATTACAATTAAAATACACATTAAATTCGAATTCAAGCCGATCAAAATTTAAAATTTCAGTTAAAATATAAATTAAAATTCCAATTAAAATACAAATTAAATACTAGTTAAAATACAATAAAAGTTTAAAAACATTAAAAGCAAAATAAAATATACAATAAATACCATTTAATAATTACCCTAATAGTTACTATCACAGATTTACGTCTTATTTCTATTTATAACTATCAGGGCTAAGGACTTGCAGTACGTCAAGAATTCCTCTCTACTTTCTTTGCTTCTAACTAATTCGCTCAAGTTTTCTTTTTTTAATTTGCATCTTAATTTTATTTCCAGGTCTGTTCGTTTAGCCTCAAATATAGGGCATTCTACCAAAATGTGCAGCACGGTCTCTTCCCGTGCTGGATCACAGAGGCACGAGGGGCTCTCCTTGCACTTAAACCTGTGCAAGTACTCTGAGAACCCCCCGTGCCCCGTCAAAATTTGAACCAGCACGGGGTCAAGATCAATCTTCCTGAGTGAGGGGTGGGCGCTCGTTACGTCGGGGAAGAACAGCTTGGTTGTCGAGGCCGTGTCTCCTTCCATATATCGCCGGTTCCACTTGTCAAGCGTGTCCAGACGAATCTGCCGCTTGACAAATGAAACCGGAGCCCTTTCATAATGTGCTTTGGTCTTTATTCCGACTGCTGCCATCTTGGCAAGTTCGTCCGCTCTTTCGTTCCCTGCCATCCCTGCATGTGCTTTCACCCAATATACTCTAACATTCTTCCCTTGCTCTCTAGCTTCTTTCATATTCTTTCTAATACTCACTGCAAGGGGATGGAGGGACATACCTGATCGGATGTTTTCTAGAGCGGATCTGGAGTCGGAATAAATACCAAAGCTCCTTGCTTTCATCTTCACCACATGCTTCACGGCCTCATGCAGGGCCAACAGTTCCGCCTGATATACGGTGCAAAAGTTGCCCAGCTTTAATTTCCGACAAGAAGTCTCCGCTGCGCTATCCCATATGGATAGCGCAGCGCCGACCCTGCTGTCAATTTTGCTACCGTCGGTGTAAATATTTACATCGACGGCAGCTCGCTGGACAGCTTCGTCACCGTTCGTCAGGCAGTCGAACTGCAGCCCCTCCCGGTGGGCGGGATGCGCAGAATCTACAAATGGCACCGGCCCCTCTAGTTCTCGGTCAAGCAATACCTGCTGGGTGTGACCCTTTTTTACTGAATAAAGAAGGGCCGCTTCTTGGACCCGAAGGTCCAGAGGAAGCAACCCAGCAAGCATTAGGACCGAGTGCAGAGAGGCGGTCCTGTAGCTTCGGACTATTTTCTGCGCAAACCCGCGCTGCACTTGGTTTAGCAACCTTTTAATGCCCTTCCTCCCGGACGCCGGTACCCACACACTAGCCGCATACAAGATGATGGGCTCCGCCACCGCAACGTATATGGTCCTGATGACCTCCGGATTGAGACCCCACGTGACTTTTGCAGCGGTTGATAGTTGACGATAGAGGCTCTGCGCTTTGCGGCAGACTGTCTCGACATGCGCTTTAAATGTGAGCTTATCGTCAACTATCAACCCGAGGATTTTTATCTGTCGTGAGAGCTCAATGGGTCTCCCGCCCATGCTCAGACGTGGGGAGTCGTACTTTAGTTTCTAGAGTCTATTTCGGACTCCCCATTTCTGAACATGCTCGAGAGCACCATTGGCTGTCTCCTCTATGTCCGTGGCTCTCTCTCCGGAGAACATCAGGACCACATCGTCAGCAAAAGCCTGGCAGCGGATGCCCATCTCTTCTAATTCCACCAGGAGAGGATTCAGCAGCAGGTTCCAGAGCGTAGGACCCCCAACGGAGCCCTGCACGCACCCTTTGGTTTGTTGGCGGGTCACCTCGGCTCCCGCGTACCTGACGCGAACTGTTCTATCACTCAAATAATGGTCGAACAGTCGCCTCAGGTTTGCTTGGCACCGGGTTTCGGCTAGTCTGCACCTCACAGCCGGCCACCAGGCGTTATCGAAGGCGCCCTCTATGTCTAGCGATACCAGCACAACAAGCTTCCGTCTCTCGACTTCGGCCCGTATGTGCTGGACCATGGCATAGAGGGCGTCTTCAGGTCCGCGTTGAGGCATAAAGCCGTACTGGTGCCGGCTGATCATTGGTGCAGTGTGCCATTGGACCCGCCTCACCATCATCTTTTCTATGACCTTGCCCATAAGGGGCAAGAGTCCTATCGGCCTATACGCTTTAGGGTGCGTGTATTTCTCCTTGTTGGGTTTCCTAAGCACTACAACCGCTGCCTCTTTCCATCTCCTGGGGAAGCACGCCAGGGCTAGGCAGTGGTTTGCCAAGGCCAGGAACAGTGCTGTATCCAGGGTGATTGCCGCCAAACAAATATCCGCGGTGAGACCGTCGGGGCCGAGGAACATATTAGAACAGAATAGGTTATATATATTTTTTATTAACATGAATTAAAATTCATCCGGGGCCCTTCCGGCACGAACAGATTAGGTCAGATAATTTCACAGATAACCAATGCCATTAACGTGATTGACTTTTTTGATTATCATTCACTTACAAATTACATGGAGATAATAACACATTAACGGCTTTCATGTTGTATTTTGTAGTGAAGCTACCAAATGTTTATACGTTGGTTTCCGGTAGAAACTGGCTCATTATTATATTAATTCTCAGTCTTAATATTTGCGACCATAAGTTTGCTTCGACTTTAAAGTTTTCATAACTGAATATGAGAAACTTTTGGTCCACTTTTCCATTTAAGTGTACTTATATTCGTTCTACTAAAACACTTTACAAAATACGAAGTTTACACCTTCTGCTGAAATACATTTTCCGTATAAAAGTCGCATTTAGTACAAAATTTTCTGACGCGTAAAAAGGTTTCAAAGTAGGCAAGGCACGAATATTTCAAACATAATATCCCTTCACGTGTACTCTTGACTTGTAATCATAAGTTAAGGGTACACGTATGTTCGAAATATTCGTGTCGGTTAAAAAAAATGTCATAATGTGGATTGACTCTTTTACGATGGTTAGCTCTTTTGGAGCGGTCAAAGCTAGAAACTAAACTTTGTATTTTAACATAGATGTTACTTAAGTTGTAGAAAAAGTTTTACCAATCATCATTTATCAATGGGAAAGAGGATTTGGTGGGAAATACTTATTTCCCATTTTGTCCCATTCCACTGCACACACACTGCATACTCCACATTCCAGGCAACGCATCTCCAATTTGCTTGTTGCACATTCCTTTGGGTAGAGGTCACTTAACAACAGATGAATCGCACAACCGAAATCGGACAAGAGCAGAGTGCTCAGCATATGTTACAAAACAGTGAAATACGGTGCCGCCCCGGTAGTGTCCGAACACATAACCCTATACAAATTTAATTACACATACATAGAACAGAGACATTATGAAATGATTGGATGTGGCAAGCGTTGGACCGCAAATTGTGTATGTTAAGCAGTAAGCCTATATGCCTATGCGTGATGCTGGACGCATTGGAATGCTACAGACTGATGATGACGGTGAAGCAACAAATGCCTACATAAGTCAAGCAGTAATAACTGGTTACTTTGTATATAAGTTATAAGTTAACTCGGGTGTAATGCCGATTGTATTATCCATTTTATCGAAGTATTATATAAAAGAGAAAGAATTAATTATGTTAGGTACATGTATCTACATCGGAAAATAAATGGGGATCTTTAGAAGATTACCAGACATATATTGTCAGAGCGAATTAGGAACTCCCTACTGCCCGATGAATTACAATTACTCGGTGTTTTATTTAATTAGTGAACGTAAAAATAAATCCAATATTGGTAATGAGCCCCCTCTATCTTAGATTTCGATTGGACTCACAGGTCACGAGTTCATTTCGTTCTTAAATCAGGACACAAGATTCAAATCTATGTGCTATAAATATTGAATAAAATATCAGGTACATTTTAGTTAGTTATATTTACACGAATACTGCACTACACATTGAATTCAAACTAATTTCAGGATATTATCGCGTTTATTTAATGTTTATTGATCGCAAAGTTTCGAGTACTTTACAGCCTTTATGGAAAAAACGTACTCATTCTTTAAATTCCGGTAGCGATTCTAAAGTAATAAAATATGCACCGAGGATCTAGAAGAGGTTACAGAAGATATTAACTTCATTCAGATTAATTAAAAGTCTGTTTTGTAAACTGAAAAAAAAACGACTACACGTTACCCTCTAGAAAACGGTTTTCTGCGATAAACTGGCGCCCCCATAGTATTTGCCTTCAGTAATTGTGTTGACACGTGCCCATGAAAAAGCATCCCTTTTAGATGACATGATTGCGTGCGACTAGATAATATAGTCAGTCCCATAACTTATTCTACGCGGTGCCTTTTGTAAATATGTAGCAAATTCTCTCATTCCTTTTTTTATTTTCCTTCAACTAGTCCAATAACCCATTTGTTTTTTTTTTGTAAAATCCTTGTTTATTTTAACTATAAGTCAAAGTGTGTTTCAACATTTAAGATAAATGTCAGAATTTTTAAAAAGTTTCGAACGTCTGGTCGAAATCTCAGTTATGCAAAAGCTTGTATATTTTTTTTATATAGTACTTGGTGGCAAACGAACAAGTGGTTCACCCGATGACAAGTGATCGCTACCCATATACATCTGGAACAAACTAATGAGTTGCGGATACGTTGCCCACCTTTAATGGACAGAGGAGGGGACAAACAGGACATGGTTATTTCCATTTCCTATACATCTCCTCCACTGTCAAGTTTTCTTCCCCTTCTCATCCTTTCCTTATAAGAAAAGGGTGGGAAGGGGAAGAGAACTAGAATTAGGCCTCCGGCACCTTACTCATCAGACGAAACGCAGAATACTCTACTTCACGCCTGTCTTTTGTAAGGTCGTGGTATTTCACCGGTCGAGCCGGCCCATTCGTGCAATAGATGTTGTTGCGGGCTCTACCACTTTTGATGTATATGTACGTACGTACAAAGTGACGAGATGGGAAAGCCATGGAACCTATAGCACCTAAATCTTCAGATGAAACGCTACTGCTGCTATTTATCTTGTATGAAAAGTGATATCGTGGCAGGATGTAAAGATAACCGTAGCTTAGGTCACGGATTTCCGAGAAAAGTTCCCAACTTTAGCCGTTACTGTGAGACCACTGCGATATAGCAACACTAAAGTAGAATTTGCAGTAGTACAGTCGCAAATAGAAAGGAAGGAATTCTATCATGCGTTTAATAGGACTCTAAATCCTATAAATTTATATCATCTGCAGTGTACAATATTTTAAAACTTTTTAGTTATTTACTTTTTATGTGTAACGATTTGTTGTAGTAAAAAAAATGTTTTATAATAATATTTATTTCTGGGTCTAATCAGACGGCCCGTTAGGTTCTTATTGTATTATTACAATAACATTGTAATACCTTATCGATTATAGTTCACAATAATAAACAATAGTAACTTTGTTTATAGTAATACTAATATAAACTAGAAAATATCGGTTATCTATAGGACTTTACTGAAATGCCGAATTCCGAATATTGTAGATACAGTATTTTAAGGTATCGTATCTAGTGTAGTACGGTTGGATACCGAAGCTTCATTTCATTTCAAAGACATTGTTACACAGAATACAAGCTTTGAAATTCTACACTGAAAACGTATGTTAAATTCAAATTGTTCCCATAGCTTATCACAAAGATACAGTGAGCTGATTCCGCATATATCGAAGCAGAAGTAATTAATTCAAAATAAGTGGGTACTTAGCCAGCAACTTTTGACATTGGGAAGTCTGACACCTCAGACCCGTGACCATGAGCGCTGTGAAGTACTCGAAACGTCGGGAATCGAAAAACGTAAAATAAACGCGATAAAATCCGTAAAATTAGTATTATTCCATTGTATAGTATTCGCGAAAATTTAAGAAATAATTATCAGAGGGTTTCATTAAAGTTCCTGATGCCTTCTCTAGTTTCGTACGCGAGGATTCCACCGAGGGGTTTAAAACGTCCGCGTTGTAAGTATCAGACGCAGTGTATCAAACTGATCGCATAATTCGCAAAGAATTAGAGATATTTAAGAGAGAGAGAGAGAGATTAAAGGTAGAGTTATAATTGTGCGTCCACTGATCCGTACCGTACGGATCGCTCGAACGCGTGTCGATGAAGTCATTAGGAATTCCATTATTTTTATCAATTTTTATTTATATTTCAATTCAATTTAATTTCTATCTTAAGCATAGGATGAACTTTTTTATGCAACATATTAATAGTAAAAAGTTTATTTATTTAGTTTGTTTTATTTATATTTTATGTATTCTATTTTTCTTATCTTTTTTTTCTGCTAACAACTAGTGATTACGAGAAATTATTGGTCTTCTAACACATTCCGGACGTATACTTTCGTACATCGGCAATGCAGTAGTTGCGTCGCCAAATCCGATCGCTGCAGATACACTATGAATAATTATACCGTTTAATGCGATACCTTCGATGCTTACAATGCGAACATGCACTAACAACAATGTGCTAACAACGCTAGAACTATAGAAACGCAGGCGTCCAGGCGACCGCCAATGCCGTCAAAAATAATTTTTCATTCGCACTATGTTGCGACTGGTCGAATAGTAGATACATATACGGACACTGTACGGATCGTACTAAACGGCGCACTCCGCTCAGCCGCAATAGCAACCGCAATATGCAGCCCATCGGACAGTGCATATGAGAGTTTAGTTAGTGCAAAGTCACACAACCTTCCCCCATATTCGCACACGCATTTAAGCTATTTTATGAAAAATCTCGCTCCCGATACAAACAAGGTTAACTTTCCAAGAAAATAACTTTTTTTTTCATCGCCGTTCTCGTTTTAGCAAATAACAAAGCACACCAAGAAAATAACTTTTAGCAATACAAAATTAAACCATTGAAAATGCTGAAAAGCTGTGTTGAAGTTTTGAATTGAAACTCGTTTCGATTCCAGTATTGGGTATTCAATAATAACCATTTTGCTAAGTTAAGCTATTTACGTCGTCGTACAATAACTTAATAAGTAACCAGCCTAAATAACAATATTAGGAACTATACGATTAGAAAATAAAGATCAAGAATGAGAAAGACTTGTGTTTATATATTTAGGAGTTGTAAGTGTGAATGGGGAACAAATAATGAAATAAAATTGCTTAGAATTAAACTAGGCCGCGTGGTTGGGACCGGTGCAACTAGCCGAATTCGCTTCGTCCTTCCGGCTTATTCTACATCTGATAATAAAAAGGGAGTCCCACAATATATATTTAGAATAAATTAATTATAACATCATCACTCACCCCAAATTGTGGGCACACGATCCTCACTCCTTCTTTGTTCAGACCATAGCTGCGGAGCTTCTTCACCAGCTATCTTCACCAATTACTTCTTGGGCGAATAGAGCACGTAAAAGAGAGCGATCCGCCACACAAAATAGGGGCAGAGGTTGAATACAAAAATAAAAAAATAATAGACGGTATACTTTAAACTCTATTGTTGCGTGTGTTTCTGTCATTTTGACGTGTGACAGTGTGCTCAGTACTAAATATTAACTAAAGACGAAATATTAATATAAAAACTGAACAAAAATATTGAAGTACGAGTAGTGATATCAGCAGATATATTAAAGCAGAACCGCAGTTTAAACATCTAATAGGATATAAACGATTGGATTTGTTGTAACTCCACCGACACACGTATCCGCTGATATATCCACTGCATACATTACCATGTTATCCGGATTGATAATGTAATAATCGTAAACGTCAACAATATGCATGGCTGTGAGAAAAGATAAATCAGTTAAAATCTTACAATCTCCGCCTATAACTTTGAGTCTCGAGCTGTAATTTAGGTTGGGCTTTATAGTATTAATACTGTATGGGATTGTCCTTACCTATCAAGAGACGTTTATTATTTTCAAGCTAGATTTTTCGTCTAAAGCCGCACTCTATCACGTCGAATCTCGTCATAATCTTGATTAACCCTTTGTGTCCCGCGCTAACCACGGCGTGATGACACAAATAACTATTTTTAGACACTTTATGATCGTCTCTAGATTTAGAGTTATTGTATTATTTTAAGTAAAAACTTTTAAAGCCGCGTTGGACAATATCTGGTAGGGGAAACACTTATAGGTTCGCGTGAACAACATGCTCAACATGCGTCACCAAGACACGGCAGCTTGGAATTAATGCTTATTTAAATTTCGAACAATTTTGTTCTACTTTTAAAATTAATTATTATTGTGTTTTCTTATTTTATTGTTAAGATGCGATGGCTTATTTCCTGGCTGTTTATTTATTTTTGAACTATTTTCGCGCGGTCCCACCTGTTTCGAATTGTCACTCGTGTCGGTAGTTCTCATAACTCTGTTTTATTATTTAAATTCTTTATCTTACTATATTTATCATTATATATAACTAATAAACGTAACGTAATAAAACGCCTTTTTATCGTCCAATTAAATAAGTGACGCGAACAATCTAAATTGTGTGATTTCAGTTTATAGTATGCAACATATTTATTGTTTTGTTTTTCATTGTGATTGTCATTTTAATTTCGAATAAAATTTTGAGTAGGGAGCAATAAGAATGTGTTTTACAATTTTATCAGATGTTTTATAAACCATATTTATACGCAAATACTATTTCTTATCAATGGAAAGATTAATGTGGCGTAAAAGATAAGTCAGTGTTAGGAATACGGATAAACAATTTTATGGTAGTAATAGATTTTTTAGAATTGGAACGCACCTTGCGAAATACGATTCTATCATTCAGCTTCTTAACTTTTAAGATCTTCGCACTAAATATGCTAAAATCGCACGTGGCTTAAATTCAAGCTCTTTATATCGGAAAGCACTTTTTCTATATTATATATGTATGTGTTTTCCGCTTGGTAGAGTATTTCCAAATAATATTTTGAAGGTTTCATAAGTTTGAAACGGATTCGTGCATAAACGAAAACATAATTTTGCACACCAGCCATGTTACCTACTAGTGAATGAAATATTATATGGCCAAGATTACAAATAAAGTCAACAATTCATTTGAGTGTCGATTGTGAACTTTCTTCGATTTGTAAAAATCAGTACGTTGAGTTAAGTAAGAAGCAATTAAAATCCGAATCAACTCGCGAAATAGCAAGACTATTGGGCTGCTATTTCGCGAGTATATATATGCAAGTACTAACGTGTCTCTTTTAGTATTTGCTAAAATAATTGAAAGTCTAATAAGAATGAACGATATTCACGTTTTTAAAAATAAATTCATTGATAATATCAGCGTGTTAGCATTACTTTACTCTAAGATAAATCGTCCCGAACCATGCGCAGTCCATAGTTCTTCCCGTAGCGTCCCGTTCAGGACTTGCGTTTGACTCCAGTTCATTTTGTGAGACAACGCCGCGAGGCCGCTTCTGAAGGAACGCGTTCAGTGTACGCAACTTTCAGCGTAGTGTTTCAGAACTATATTATTACTATTCCGAATATTGAAATATAAATAATTGTACAATAATTCTAGTTTACTACTCAGGATTTAATTATAAACTTCTTAGACTTTATTGTGCACTTTTAAAAGTTTTACGTTGATTTAAAAGTTCTAAGCATGCGAGTGCTATAACTATTAACTTTCTATTTTTAATTTTACCATCGTTAGTTAAAGTTTGATTTGGCTCAAAGCAGAGTGATAGATGCGCTGCGGTCATAAAACCACCAATGATTAATGACATCGCCGCGGCAATATGGAAAATTTTAATGTTTTCCGCGAATTAATGTGACTATTGGTAAGTTGGTAGCAAATTATCTTTATTACTTGTTATATTAACGGAAGGTAGAAGACACAGATCAGAAACTTTTAACATACTTTGTTATAAAAATAACTTGGGAGTTAAATGTTGGAAGATACCACAGGATATTTGTTTCGGACTACAATGTATTTAAAAAATATTAAGCCTTTAAAATATATGATCTGTTAATGATAAAGACGCTTATTAACTAATCTATCGATTTAATTGCACAATAACAATAGTAGCAACGCTGCTCATTTTTCGAAATGTAATAAAGTATCGATATAATATTTTTTGTCATAAATTATGTAATTAAAAAATCTAGAGCTCTTGAAATGAATAAAACAGGGTGCTTGAATTGTTGCATTCCATTTACGTTTTGGTGACCTTTAACTTTTTTTTCCTTAAATATTACTAATAATACTTTCACTCCGAAGCCGAAACCTTGATTCCAAAGCCTTCATATAATAATAAATAATAAATCAGCCTTTTAGTATGTTTTCCCACTGTATCCCTGATATAGGCCTTCTCTCCGAAAGAGGGAAGATGTTTCTAAATCATTTTTTCGATAATATTCTATAACTATCCTCCTCATATTTGTATGCACAGAAATAAGAATACCAAAGTAGACAACTTGTATAAGAAACACATGCTATCTGTATATATAAGTAATTACTAAAAATGATATGTTTGTTGCATAATTCATAGGAAAGCTAGGGATATCTCTGATGACTGATCAGAGAACTTTTGATCTCTTGATTGTGTTCAGAGTCCGAATAATTACTGGAATAATTAATAGATATAATCACGTTTTACAACATCGATACCAACAATCATTATGTTTACATTTATTAACATATTTTTGTCTATAATCATCATTTGCCTGTCTTGTTTGCAATTTGCGTAGGGTCGGCATGACACGTTTTCACCTTTCAAATCGCTCTAATTATATATCGGATTACCGCCACATCCGCAGTCACTCCATTTTTTATCGTGTCTTTTACGCATCTTTTTGTCTTGAAAAAAATCGATTAATGCTGTATAATACCAATTCGGGAAACGTTTAGGACTTGAGCCGTAATAATGATAGTGTGGTAGCGTACTCTTATGCGATTTCGAAAAAATAAAATTCTGCCAAGTTAAGGGTTAAGAGTAACTTAGCTCGAGGAATCTCTCTGTGGAGGAAGCCACGGCTCGGGCCGTTACTTTATTGATATTATGGGATTGGGTTTGCTGATACAAGATACATTAGACTTAAGTACACTGTGAAGTAGAATGGGACTTGGTGTGAAAGTATCTGAAAGACTGTACTTAAAGAGATCGGACATTGGGCCACTTTTAAATGTAATATCATTCCTACTTGGTGTACATCTAGTAGGAAACTAACCGTCACACACTCACTGAGTGTTAGAATTAATGATACAGATAAAAGCATTTAAAAAATTAAAGATAGATTCTATAAGTATTTACGGAAGATTACGAGTCGAGTCTCATACCGGCAATAGGTCGGCCAAATTATTCAAAGGCTTAAAATATTCTGTAAGCTATGGTTCTTACGATTTACAATAGGTCCATGGGGTAGCACCATATTGGTGTATACGTAAATGAAAAAGGAGTTAAAAAGTTAACATGATAAAACTTGCAGATAAATATTGTCAGGCGACACCACATGGGCGTTGCGTTTATGATCCGTCAGCTTTGGGTTGTCGCACAGCTATGATTTCGATGAAGAGTGAGCCAAAAGACCAAATGCAGTGATGCAACACAGTTTTGCGATAACACAGTGTCGTTCAGTCAGTCTTCTATGACAGTAGTTCAAGAATGTTGAGATAGAGATAGCGCACCGATCCGTCGTCGCAACGCCGACGTGCCGCCCGTGTGGCAACGCTCTTATATGTGCTTATACAAATCGGCCTTGTTTAAAATGTTCCCCACTGCAGGGACACAAGCCTCCTCACCGAGAGAGGGAATGGTCCGTAACCCACCACGCAGACCAGCTGAGTGTTGGTAGATGTCACATGTCTTCGAATTTGGTGGTTCTAAGACATGCCGGTTTCCTCACGATGTTTTCCTTCACCGTTTTTGTAGCATTGGTGACGAAATATATGACATAAAGTAAAACGCCTGCCTGGGTTCGAATTCGCACCCTACAGTACGTAAGTCAGGGCCTAAACCGTTGAGCCACCACTGCTCTTATTCTCACCTGTGGTTATCAAAGTGCAATAAATTTTATTTATAATATCTGATTTGTCTTTTTCCTTTTTAATATTTATTTCACAACGGAAATATAAAATCCTTCGCCATCCATATTTGTGTTCCTATTCTGCTCATATCGTCGAAAGCTATAAATCGTCTTGCACTATATTTATTAATTCTGCTAGGGCAATAAAATTAACGTTTAACACGCACATGTTTGCTATAATTTTCTTCGCTAGGAATTCCTACCACTAATTATCATAATAGAGTAGTTATTACAGACAAATAATACTTTGCTACGACCACTTATCCGTGCATCCTTTTAATTCATCAGAAACAATCATTTAAAGCGTATGCAGTAAACATAACATTGTTTCAATAACATCGATGAGTCTTGTTGCAATTATTTAATATATTTTACTATATTATACATAATCTACAAATCATAAATGAAGGAATTTTCCATAAGTGTTGGGAGGACAACAATGATCAATAAAATCTGAAAGAAGAAGAAAAATAGAACACAACTCTAGATACAAATCTATATATATTTATATAGAAATGGATCCCTATAGTCCGCGTGACATTAGAATTCAGTGCCCACCTCCTTTTATTACGAGGCTTTATATATACTAATAATATATGAAGCTTTTAACTTTTGTTTGATCTTCATAAGTTCAAAAACTACTGAACAAAAAAATCACCAATAGAAAGTTTTTCTATCAGCGAGTATTCTTATTTTTTGTTTTCGAGCTGGAAATCTTAACCAAGATACCCTGATTCTGGGGGAAAGACAGGGTTATGTGAGGTTTAACTCACTAAAACCGCTCGGTGATCATCCTCGAGGGCGTTTTTGGGATCTTCAGTGCTATATCCTAGGTTACATTTTAATTTACCCGAGCGAAGCAGAGGCGGGTTGCTAGTATTCAACGTAATAGCGCAATATGGCTTTCTGTTATTGCTTCTTTAAAGTATATCATTTTATGCATACCCACAATAAGAACGTGGTCTTATTTTTATTTCAAAATTATTTCAATATAAGATTTGTTCTCACAATAGATTTGATTCAGTTCACGCGAAATTGATGTCTCCTTCCTTCCCCTTTATCCTTGAGTTATATCTTTTCAGAGAGACGTGAAATAAACGCCCGATTACATTTACACGCCAGAGTAACGAATATGCATATTTTACGACTTCACTTGAAATATGAAATTTTTTGCCGAAATGTACGCACGTTTAAGACAAGTATGTTAAGGTGGTGACGCACCAAAATTACGCAGCTTTTACTAAACAACGTTAACCTACTAAATAAGCAAAGCTTAATCGTCATATTGAATAATTAATATTAGGTGTACTATACATTTGGATTTCTAAAACAAAACTAAGCAAATTGCAGACAGTATTACAAACTGTTTCTTTAAACATTGTCCTTGGTTCTGTAATTCATTTAAAATATTACATGAATTCAGAACGTAGGCGAGCACTTTTCGAGGCGAGGATTTTTCTGAATTCAAGTTTGTTTGAAGAAATAATGAATTCCCTTCTCCACTCCGTCTCCTGCTGGTATAGTTACTAGAGGACACTAGGATTCCTAAGTCCGTCGTTAAAAACGTTAATATATACAAAGATCCAATTCAAACTTGTTAGTAATCTTCCGCAAGTTGGCCTCATTAGCCGAGCGACTGCACGGCCCCGCACTTATGATTTGACGTAAACATATTATTTGCAATGGCATTAACATTTTTATTACAGATCAATTGATCGACGGAACGATTATCCGAATATTTACCAAATCAACAAATAAACGTTGGAATTTGTTTGCAATATCATCTCGCGTAGCGACGTCTTTACAACTCGTTCATTAATAAAATAAATAAAAAGGATTCTGAGATCAAAGAATATCATAAAATAAATTGAACTTGCATAAAATTTTATCTGTGAGGTATGTACATGCGTGTATTTATGAGGTATATGATTGGTTAAGATTGTGGATTCTTTAATATTCTTTTCATACTATTACTTTTACTACTATTATATTATATACTATTTTTAAATAGACTAATAAAATCGGATAGCGAGGACTGGACAAGTTAATAGTTATATTTACAGCTTATCAGTTAGTGATATTTTTGTATATAAAAATATTAATAGATTATAATATTAAATTAATTCTTATGTATTTCTTATTACCATTTCAACTTATCTTAAAAGACTGTTCCAAGGACATGATTTTGGAAAAATGGTCGCATGGCAGATTCGAGCCCACGACCTTGTGATGAGCTTGTACCCTTAACTTAATAGTTAAGGGTACAAGCTCATCTCTCAGCCTAATGGCTATTGGAGTTTAATTACTAATCACTGATTTTTTAATAGATCAGGTCTTATCATTATTTCTTTAAAACAATTTGCTTGATATATTTTTGTAAATCAGTTTTTTACTATATACTATATATATTTCCTACAATAGAATCTATCGAAACGCAAAATATTTATATTGTAATGCTGACCCAACAGTGTTTGACATGGGTTGCGGGATTCTTACGTTCCAGTGACACGAATGTCTATTTTTTATTAACTGTGAAAATGAGTAAATTTTATAGATACCTTTTTATATCAATTAAATTGCATCGGTCTGAAGCAATGCAGATCACGTATCGCATTGGTATTCTCTTCGTGTATTGCGAGCAATGCAATAAAAATACGGAACAAGGCCATGAATTCAATTTGAAATATTTGCTTATACTTTTAATTTTTTCAGTTGTTTTTTTAATGGATAAGAAAACTGAAGCCAAAGCAACTGTATGAGATGAAAATAATTGATGTCACTATAGATGCCACATCGTCAGTATTGTGTTTATAGTCTCCGATTCTACACATGGATGCACACACACATATGACAACACGTAAATGTCCAGTAATTCAATGATAAAGCTGTAAAGTTTCTAAAGCTTGTTTTTATCAAAGCAAATTAATAGAGAAATATAGATTTATATATATATATATATATTGTATTGTACTAGGTGGCAAACGAGCAAGCGGTTCACTCGATGTCAAGTGATCGCTACCCATAGACATCTGCAAATAACTAGTGAGTTGCAAATGCGTTGCCCAGCTTTAATGGACAGAGGAGGGGACAAACAGAAAATGGTTGTTTCCAATTACTATACATTTCCTCCACTGTCATAAGAAAAGGGTGGGAAGGGGGAGAGAACTAGAATTAAGCCTCCGGCACTCGACAGACGAAACGCAGAGTACTCTACTTCACGCCTGTCTTCTGTGAAGTCGTAGTATTTCACCGGTCGAGCCGGCCAATTCGTGCAACAGATGTTGTTGTTTCGGGCTCTACCACTGTTAAATATTTTAGTATATATTTACAAAAGGAAAAATGGTATTCGTAGTATATCAGTTATCTGCTAGTACAAGCTCTGATTAGTTTGGAGTCAGATGGCCGTTTGTGAATAGTGTCAAAAAAAATGAACGCAAATTAATAGAGAAATACCGATTTATAGCTAATAAAATAAACACAAGGCAAGAAAAGTGCTATTTATAAATTATAAATTAACAATAATAATAAATAAAATTGTAATGATGATTCTGATCTGATTCAATAAAGGTATGTGGTACCGCTGTTGTTTACTTTAAGCCGACGAGAAAGTTAATTTCAGATTTTCCTTAAGATCCAACGTATTGAGTTTACAATTTCACAATATAATACGAAATTACGATTTGAAATATGAATAGAAATTCTGTATTCAGATGTGTGTATTAACTTTACACTTGTAGATATTTACAATGTACCGTAATCGGTAAGGCATTTTCTCAAGTTATTTCGGTGCAATAAACTTAACCGAAACCGAGTGCTACGAGTAGATGGTGGTTGTGCGTACGACACGTGATAAAATGTTGTAGCCTGCTTTATGTTTTCTGGCCTAACAACATCTTGCTCGACGATGATTCTTGTGTAAAAGTTTAGATCAGGTTGTTAATTTGATTGTGCCCTTTATTTATATATTCTCATGCCGATGAAGGAATACATCTTGAGTAAACTTGTTTTCACAAATGTTCGCACAGTAATTGGATGGTGCAGAGCTCATTTATGTTAGTTACACAAAGTTACGAATTAGTTATGTCAACTTGGAGAAACGAAATTGATGCCGAATTAAAGGATCAATTAATATTCGGAAAAGCAAAGAGTTGTGTGTGCGTTGTAAGTCGGAGTACTAGCTAGTAGGTAAAAGTAAAACATACGGGAGCAATGGAATATAGTGTAAGTCTGGGAACGTATCTATATTTATGATTGCAGATGCCATACACATGGGTCATTTGTTATTTTTTTATTCCGCAAACATTCGCGGTTTGACTGTGGAACCGAGTCCACGTTATTGGCTATAAATAATTAACACAATATTCATCATATCGAACAATAAAGAATAAAATTAATTAAACGCCATCTTATCAAAATTCCCGCCTCCTACGAAAGAAATTGCTGGACTTGACATCTGTATGAATTAGTTAGTATATTCTGTTCATACTCATCACTAACAATCACTAATCGTTTACCATTTTTTTTATTAAGATTCTCATAACTTGTCATGTTTATTTTAATAGATGATTAAAATGAAATGAGTAAAAATTTACTAAGAACAAACAAATTACAAAATAACTTTAAAAAGAAAAAAATGGATAAGAAATTTTGGCTTCCCCCTAGGTTTGAATATAATAGTGTGCAGGTACCGTACAGTCCTTTGCTTGTCGTTAACACAGAGTGCCGGGGACGGTGCGATGTCAGGCTCAGGTCCCTGCGAACTCCCGTTTATAGCCCGCGGCTGTTGTCGCCAGGAATGATGTAATTAATAGTCCACACTTACTTCCTGGAATTCCAGAAACCGCAAATGAGGTTCCGTTACAAATACGGGGCCGGCAGCTTAACTAGTTTTACATAATTTTTTACACTACACACTAAGATACAACAATAGATATAAACAGAAAATATAAAAGAACAGTACATATATATATATATATATATATTTTATATATTTTGCATAAATTACCCAGTAAGTGTCGTATACTTGATATTGACGTTTAATCTTACACGCACGGCTTATATTGTCATTCGAGGGAGGACAAACAGAAACGATATTTCATTTGTGAGAGGTTGAAAACGACTGCCTTCAAGGGACCAACAGTTGAGATCGAGATGTTCAGTTCGCGCACTGAATCAGTGCGTAAGCTCGTCGGAGCGTTGATATTCAAAAATAGTTGACTGACGTTTCGCGCGTTAGGATACATACTTTCGTTATATCGATTGGTTGCATCTCCATTGCTTACACAGAAATTATACCATAAATAATAATGATAAAACTTATATTTATTATTATAAATTTATTTTCTAAGTTTAAATAAATAAAACTATAAAATTCTATTCTGATAGTGTAGTATTAAATACCTAAATTTTGTATTTAACGGGTCGGTGACAGCGCTCCCCCGAGTTTTGCCTTCATTAAACTGTCTCTGTCCTACACCACAGGGGATTTCCAACAGCGATTGAACACGGTAGCTGTCTATAGGTATCTTGTCGGGCGTGATATAATCTGTACGCTCATTAAAGTCCGTTGTGAATAGACTATTGAGCGCGAAGCAAAACGGGCTTCAGAATAACCGATACTGAACAACGTGAGCTGTAATAAATTTTATGCTACACAAATATTTGAATGTCTTCTTACTTACTCACTGCCTGCCAATACAACTCATAATTTCTTTCCTTTCACTCAAGCGGGATTGGGAAGGACGGTAAAAGTACATACATTTATTCCATCTCTACCTCACTGTGTCAGGAAATAGAATTACTTCGTCTTCGTATCTTTAAAAAGTTTCTATTTAATTTAATTGTGAGGAATTAATTTCCACAAATCAGATTAAATAAACTTAAAGACTGGTGTTAATTCCTTTAAGCATGCTTTACACAGCACGAAACTATTTTAGATGTAATTTTTGTTTTATTGTTATTTTGTTTTTCCATTTAAAGTTAATATACATAATACAGAGTCGTTATATTATGTATATCAACTTTTATTTTTTTTATATTTTTTAAGAATAATTTCCAATAGATGTCAGCAACAAACATTTGCCAAAACTTCTTAAAATGTTGTATAAGGATATAGATTAAATGTCTTTTAAATTCCAGTTTTACATCTTAAACATACAAAATAATTATAGATTCGGATTAGGATAGGATCGGATAAGGGTTGGTGAATAAGATCGATGAAGATAGACAGAGTTAAAGGATCTCCATTTGCCACGTCGTTTTATAAACTACACTTTTCTCATATTTATCACATTTATTTTCTCAAATTATTCTTACTGCATAATTCATTTATGCCTAGCACACTTTTAAGCGAAATAAATTAAAGCAAGTAATGATAAAACCTTCGATTCAAAGACTCGAATTATTTGAACGACATAGCCTTTAGACACACATATTTTTATGTAATTTCTCTGAAGGTATGCGTAATAAACCACATATATTAGATTTGCATGTCTCTTGTGTCGGCTATAATAAATGCAATTTTAAAATTATATTTTATTTAGTTTTATAAAAATAGACATAGTATATATGCGTTCATAAAAATTGTTGGTAACTTGCTTGTATATAGTCCAATTATAGATATATATATATATTCTTTCTTATAAAATATGTCCACGGTAGACGTGGCTAAAAAAACTTTAGTCAACTCGGTCTCTTCCTCATTATTTTACAGAAACTTTGAAGAAACAAAGATTCGATAAAGCTCGAAGAGCCGATAATGCAAGGAAGAAAGTTCCCAATTACATCCGCTGTTAGAGTAGCGTGATTGTAGCAAATTGCGAGGATAGTCAAATATATTTGCTGCGCCTGCAAGACACGATAAAACATTTTCTTGTGTCAAAATTAGCTTCGTATTAATATTGATACCACTCGGGTTTTACAATTTTGTAGAATTTTTTAATTATTGTAATGAATGAATGATTCTGTGTCAGGTCGATATTATCTAGCCGGCAGATAAACCACCTCAACGAGACACTATGTCCTAGTGCAATTTGTAAAATTCTATATTTTTTTGTCGATGATAATGATAGTTGACATTGTAGCGTCTGTTTGTGTCCGTTCCATCAGATTTTCCTCGGACAGTCGAAAGCGGTTACAGGATCTTTCTAAGATCTATTTCTTTTTGCTGAAGGTTTCTTATAGGGTGGGGGAATATAAGCCGTGGGCCACCGCCACCCATCAACATCCAAAACCACATATATACTATGAACTACAGATGCATTTGCCGCAACAGCTGTAAATATAAAAGAAACAAAAAAAAGATACATAAAAAAATGAAGAAGATACATAAAAAGATCCAGTGTTTGTGCAAAGAATTCTTATAAACATTTCTAAATCAAAAGGGTTTGCAGAGATTAAATTCATGAGTATAATAAAAAGCCAATAGAACTTAAGAAAAGCGAATCCATTCCACTTTGTCGTCCTCACCGGCATTCTATTGTACTCGACAAAGTAGACTATAATTGTGAGTGGGCCCGAACACAATCTCGAGGTCTGTTTAATAAAACTATGCAAATATTATCGTGGTACGCTTCAACAGCTGGTATCAAAACAACTAGGGCTACTTGCGTACTTTATTTGAGTTTGAAAATAATAAGCGGTATTAAAAAAACCGGACACACGTGGAAATATTTTTTATTAGATTATTATCTTTGGATAGAAAACTGACAGTCAATTGACCAACTCAAATTGGTTAAGAATTAAGAATAAATAAATGCCTAAGTTCATCATTGATATTCTTCAATAATATTGAATAGATGCCTTCAAGAATTTACTTCCTTAGTACATCAATACTACTACATCTACTACTATCTACATTTATATTTTGTAAACGTAAACATGCTCGTCGGTTTCTTATTCCTACTCTTAATACAACTTCGCCTAAAACGTTATTACCGTTGCTGCTCAACTTTGTATCATAAATTTGACTTACTTCTTCATCGGATACGATATGGATAAAGTTGTATAGAAATCGTGCTAAGTCGTGCAGTTTTCCAATGTGCAATATTTTTATGCCTACCTAGATAGGAGGTTATGGTATATTTTGTATTTTATTAATTATCTGATGCAACATTTTGTTCTACACCTTGATACAAAAATAAACAGAAAACAACATGTGAGTGCGGTCAATCGTTAAAATTTTGTTTCCTTTTCAATGATTTATCTAACGAGAAATATTTAACGTGTCTTAGCCATGTGTGATGTGTCAAAAATATAAGTAAACACACACGCCAGAGTATTGTGAAACATTTCAATGAAAATTTTGATTTGCATGTGAAAAATGAAACATATGTAGGATGATACTTGGAATCTATTAAAGTTCTAAAATAATTTATAATTCTTAACGCACCGTATTGACGATTGTCAACAGAATGACTTACCAAGCTAATAACAACGCAAGTTATAACATTGATATTAAAAGACTTTAGCACGTAGTCAGATTTACAAGAATATTTATTCCACATTGTTTTATTCCAAATGATGCAAAATTTGCTACTAGTATAGTACATTAAAGTCGGGACCAGTACAGCATTGTGTAATGCGTTCATGGATACATTCTGACTCCTCACTAGTGTACCTATAGTCTCAATTTTTTTTCCGCATTCACCCTTTGCTCAACACGTTTAACATGCCTACCAACTCTACTGAACCTAAATCCCAAATGTACAAATTCTTCCACCTGTTATTTCATCTTCACTTTCCCCAAATATGACAAAGGGTAAGCCCATAGCTAGGAACTCGTATTTTATATCACAAGGGCGTGATATTTTCTTATACATACCAACCTTAAAAGGCAGAGCCGTAAATTCTCCACGACCTCGTTATCGAAGGAAGTCTTTGCCAAGCGATGTGATATTTACTGGTAACGAAGTACATGTCTAGAGATGAAAAAAGAGTGCATGAAAGTAATGCGAATGTTGAGATGGATGTGTGGAGTAACACGAACGGATAAGGTACGAAACGAGTATATTAGAGGAAGCCTGAAAGTAGCACCGATAGTGGACAAGTTAAGGAGCAAAAGGTTAGCATGGTACGGGCGTGTTATGAGGAGGGAAGAATGGCATGTGACAAAGAGAGTTTTAGAAATGAATGCACAGAGATATGTCGGTAGGAGTAGGCCTAAGAAAAGATGGATGGATTGCGTGAAAGATGAGATGATCAAGAAGGGAGTGACGACTTAAATGACGGATGATAGATTGACATGGAAGTCGAAAACCAATTATGCCGACCCCGCCGACCGACGAGTGGGAGAAGGGCAGGATGATGATGATGAAGATGATCATGTCTAGAGATTTAAATAGAAAGAGTACACATTAGAAATAATTTTTAATCTATTGGTAAAATAATCTAAGTTGCGTATTGCAGGGATTTCAATTTCAAGGATTCTAATACCAGTAAGAAAAATATGTCACTCACAAATGTTTCATTTTGAGTTTGTACACTGATGTCTGTCATTTACACTGTGTTGGTAGGGGACGTTCTAGGAGAACTTATATCGATCAAATTAGTAGCTTATTAAAAAGGGCGATATAAGGAGCAGCCATAACCGACGAGCATGTATGCGTAGATGTATGAATGTAGAAGAAGCAAGTGATGTGTGCCAGGATCGCACCAAATGGAAATCCTCGATCTCTGCCTCTCTTGGTAACGGGCGTGAGCGAATTTTTTTATATGATTAACGGTTATCACATACATGAGATTTCTTATTTTTTTATAAGAGAAGGCGGCAAACGGGCGGCGGGAACACCGAGGTGATCAACGACGCCCATGGACACCCGCAACACAAATATAAGTTTTCGCAAAACATATTTATAGCATCAAAAAATATTAAGATACCATTCTTCTGTAATTTCGTAGAATAATTTAATTTTGTATAAGAAAATATGTAAATTTGTAAAATTGTGATGGAGGTCATTGGTTTCTTTAATACAGGAAACCTAGTAAAGGAGCCAAGGCCATAATGAACCAGCTATGTTCATTACGCTTGGCTAGTGAAAAGTGTACAATGAAGATTTACTTATTTATTTATCTTCTATTTTTTCCGGACCTAGATCAATTATGTTAAGTAATATGAACATTGATAAATCAGAAAACCAATCGTAAAAACCAAATTAGGTTGAATCCTTGCGTAACTCAGCGTTCGCTATTCATTATATTGTACTTACTATTTCTTAACTGATCAAATATTTGATTCTTTCTACACTGACATTTCCATAAACATGAAGCTTTACTTCATAATTGCGATATAATTGAGAGCGGTGATGCTGCAACAATTTTCTCGATAGCGGAAAAACCCAACCGGTACATTTCGCCACTCAGAGCGGACGGAATACTGCTTTAAGGACTACATTCTAGCTACCGACTGAAGATGTAAAAATCAACGTGAATATGTTGAAATTAAAATTGATAAGATAAAAGCATTGATAGTTCGGATTCCACGATCCCATCCTTGACCAATATATTGTACGAAATATAATCTTTTAAAGAATTGATGGTCTTGAATTTAGCTTTGTCGCTCGCTGTAGAAAAATGGCACGCGGGGAGGTGAGACGCGAGTGAGCGGGGGCGTCGCATTCCACACGAGTCCCATGTACGCGTAGTATATAAATTATAGTGTTGGTATTTGCTTAGCTAATCGCTTATCATATTTGAAAAATGATATTTTATTGCAGACTACTCAAACAATTAATAAAACTAAAGTAATATCTTTAGCCATTTTAAATTCGTGAAGCCTTGGCGCTTAAAGAGAAATAATAGCAGACCACTGAATAACAAAAAACTCAACAGCTTTTCATATAATTAATAAAATTCTGTGGAGCGGTTATACTGCTTATTTAATTTTCTATATGTAATGAAGTTCACGCGTCGCTTTAAAACGGACACATCTCCGTATGAACTAATTAAGCCGCTCAGAAACAAATTTTGGATTACTCATTTCATTAAACCTCCTTTTTATGAGACACGTATTTTATTATAATAACGAATTTGCGCGATGAATATAAATTTCATAATAAAATATAAAATTACATTGTAATAAATGAGCTATCGGGACCCTACGGTACCTAAGTAATTTATGTCAATGTTCAAAATATTACTACAAATTAATAATAAAAATATTATCAAAATTGACATGGATTCCTTAAGTTGTCGAAAAAATTAAGTAATCCATGTCAAGTTTAAGTGTAAAAAAAATCATCATCATTTCTGCCTTTTTCCCACGTTATTAAGGATCACCAGAGTATGACCGAAACCTATCCTAAGGTTTTTAAGGCCGGCCACCAACCCTCCTAGGAAATTATAAAAATCATAAAAAACTATCTTATATATTAATTCTACGTAATTGCCCGTAGCACATACTACGATACGAAGTCTAAGTAAAACATAAGTCCGAAAGTTCGTGTTGGCGCTATATAAGTATTACAGGCAATCCTTTATATAGAGCGTGCATGAAGGTTGTGAAGACGGCGTGTTACTACATTGCCTTGCGGTGTCTAATTATAGGGTTAAATATCTCGGCTCGACGGGAGCACTCCCAGAGATCGCCAGTAACATAAAAGGGTTGCTGGGGTTCTTCGGAGATCTGTGCTGGCTGCAGTGATACAAGTCTCCGCCGTGGAATTGTGAAAAAAGCGTCTAAAAGTACTATTAACTAACATTTTAATTTAATGATGTAGGTGTATAATATACAAGTTTTTTTACTCAATACGATACCTAAACAAGGTAGATTTTTTTGTGAAATAATATGATGATTGGTTTTTATTTATTTATTTAACATGGTTCATCTACGAAATTAAATGAATTAGTTTCAAAGTATACATTATATAAAACCTATGTATGTAATAAGTAACATGTAATCTCAGTTACAGATAAACACAGCGTACATAAAGTATATGTTTGCATAAACAAAACTATATAAAAAACAAAATCAAGGGGAAAATAACTACTATGGAACAATATATGGCAAAACTACATTATTACATAAAACTCAATAGCGAAACGACTAATTTATACATATGACACAGTATGACATTCAAAATATTAGACATCTGCGACGGTACTAGGATTCAAGATCCTAACGATTTTGGATTTATATACTGATAGTTTGTCATGGAATATATCAATAGTACTGTCTTTAATTATAAATTCTTTTAATAACCTACACAATCTCAGAATAAGAGAATAGTGTCCTAAGTTTGATTTGTACGTTCTATGAGTGAGGATAGACTTTGGGCGGCGCGGCAATTGACGTGGAACATCAAAAGAGAAACGACTTAGTAGTTCTGGATTATCAAATAAATTATATGTTCAGTCACAACTGAACCGCCTGCGGGGGTATGGCACGGCGCGGAGGCGTTTTCAGCCGTCGTACAAACTACCAGTACCGATCAAGATCGAAGCAGGCGAAAGTACAGCAATCCGAAAATAAGTAAACAAAACGTAATCTACTAAGACATTGCTGACATGTAAAGTAGACAATGAATCAGGTCGAGGAGAGCCGACGGTTTCTATCTTGTGCCACTTAAAATATAAGTGAGGCTTTTAAATTAAGAGCCCGTTCCTAATTATAGGTTAGAGGACTGGCAAAATGTCGAATGCTCAGGTTCAACATTTTTAATGAAGCTATTTATAGGATACCTAGGTTATTTAAAAAAAATATCTTATCACAAAGTTGATTTACTATTGTCTTTTTTATTAATGGTTAATTATTACGACAAGTAGCCTGTGGGACGTCGTCCTTTATGGTGTTATAAATATTATTAATATTGTCATGTCCCCAGTTAAGGCTTAAAATAGTTGAGGTGCAGTTTAATACACCTTTGCTAGCTGATATATTTCAAAGCTACCAAACATCATTCTCGGGGCGATCCCCGATTTTTGTCTGTATTAGGGATGTCCCTATAGATACATAGATAATATTTCATGTTTTATGTAATGACGAAGGTGAGATCGTCGCCAGTTCCTGCTCTATTACATCCAAAACACAGCGTCTCCACCATAAAAAACAGCTGGATGTCGAATGTGATAAATTTTAAGAATAGTGTCGTACATTGCCCCCGTGTCGATCGGATCTAATCCAAAAGGTCGGACTACAGGCCGCGATATTCGCTTTAGTAACGTATCCGACACCTGAGTGTGTGATGTGGTGTGTATCTTTCTATGAAACGTTCAGGACCCCTTAGCAATAGTTATACATTAAAAATATTATTATGAACTAGGGACCTACGCAGTTAATGCTCTAGTTGGTTCGTAATTTGTTCAATTTACAATTTTCTGACAGATTATAATATAGCTAGTCCGATAATAAACTGACAAAGTTCACACACACAGGACAGGTGACACATCCGTAACATTTCTGAATTGGATGGAGGGCTTTAAACATTATATAAGCTGCTAGGTCGATAGTCCACTTCTAGCATAAAATCCAAAAGCGAACACCCACAGCTATCTCTGTTTGCTCCAATTGAGTAGCAATACGTGAGAGCATTTTTATAATAAATTTGCAGCTTGTTCTCGTTTAAGATTCCACACACTCTGTGAGCGCGGCGACCCAGTTGCCAACTAATCTGCGTCTTACTCGTTGTTCCTATAAACACAGCGCGAGAAGATTTTATGCCGCAATTAATCATAGTTTATAAATTTCTTACATTTACCTCATGAACGAGGTAAAACAAGTTTTATAGTCACGCTCACAACGGGTATAGTTTGATTAGCAATAATGACTATAATATTGATAGAGTCTGTGACCTTTTACTATTATGATGGTGGTTTTTATTATTAACTTAAGTCTGATCACTCTCTTCTCCCTTTTTTATTATTTTTCCTCAAGTACCTCTTCCTTCTCTCATTCTCATTTCAAATCTAAAAATGCACCTAAAGTATTCTAGTCTATGCGAATATTTGCAGATAACACAGCAACGTAATATCAAGAAAAATCCTTGTTTACAAGACGGAGAAGGTTAAAAGATGAGAAGGCGAAAAATAACCTATTTGCTTGAGGTTCTATAAATTTAAGACTTCATTAAAAGCAGGCAGTCATAAAGACTGTCGACAGAAGGGAAAACTTTAAACGGCACGACAAAAGGTAAAAAATAAATAATCAATAAAAATAAACCCTTGTATAATATAGGTATATTGAATACAAGAAAAATAAATGATATAAAATTCGTCGAAACTGTTGCATTTGTTGCTGACGCATTTTACTGACGCATGTTGAGTATGTTGTTCATGCGAATCTATAACAATTTTCGCAAGCAAATATCGCCTTACGCTAATTAGCCACCATTATATTCCATTTTGTAGACAAGGTAAATCCGCTTACTGTTAAAGTTAAAGCGCAATCATAACAAAAGGATTTTACACCGCTCTAAGCCTTTCTTATCTTTGTAACGTCGAGATCCTTTCACAAAATAGCTTTTAGTAAATCTCTACTTAATCTTAACAATTTCCTACCGAAGTTATCAATCTAAGATTAAAGACAGCAACACGCTATTATCTGGTGTTGTCACGCAGCGTTCCAAGTATTTTGGTATCATACATTCTGTATGATCAGATAGAATATAATATTGAGGCACAAAGTTAGGTCATCTGCGACATAACACAGTGTACTAATGTTTCTTGCCATATTTATAGTATAGAGTAAAGCCCTTTAATCCTGCCACCCCATTATTGGCACCTAGCTAAATTATTATCTATAACGAGTAAATGATTAATCTCAAGGTGATACAACTTATCGATAATGACTAGTACAACACCAAAAAATATAAAATATTGGCGTCGGTGCGCTAAACACCGAGCATGGATCAAGAGTGAGGAATTTAGGAGGAGAAATTAAGTACGTAAGCTATTATGATTGCTCGTAATACTCCTTGTATTATAGTATGGAGTAGTAGCAGTAAAGTCCAGTAGAGTCAGTTCGTTCCACATTAAGATAACATAAAATTTAATTGTATTACTTATGTATGCTAAATGGATGGTATTTACAAACCATGTAACCTTCTAAATCTTTTGAAAAAAGGAACAAAAAATAACGTACTTTCTTTAATCTATCTAATACCCTTAAACAAGCAATTCTTCGTTTATATGTATATATATAATCCGAATCTCGGAAACGGTTCCAAAGATTTTCATGAAATGTACTATACATGGGGTTTCGTGGACGAAAATTCAATCTAGCTAGGATTCATTTTTAGTAAATGTCGTTTAATCCTTGTTTTGAGGCAATAAAAACGCCAGTTGGAGAGCAGATGTCTCCAGTCCAATAATTTTTTTCATGTTCCCTATTTTGTGAGAAAAACTACTATTTCAAAACAAGACTTCCCAAAAATACCTAAAGAAAAGATTAGTCATCCGGATACTAATACCTTATACGTGGTTTCGCATACAACCATTTTCAACCGCACCTTAAAAGAGTAAGACGAAATGTTTTCGTAATTAGTATAATGGATTAAACGCAGAATGAAACAAAGAAAATACTGTACGTTGTGTATATTCAAAGTACAACTAGAAGACCAAAAAAATCCGTTTTTTACGTGCTTAGACCCACAAAAGACTCGTTAAAGAGATATTATTATATCGCAAAGTACGCACAGGAGTATTTGGCGAAATGCCTGAATTTTTTACAAAGACCATTCGTTCTTATAGAAAATAAGTGTAGGTAAAATAAATGTTGAACATTGCAATATCCAATAGAAAAATAGCAACACATTTTCATTATTACATACGGGTATTTGCCAAACGTCATCGAACGTGTTGGTAAATTGCTTACAGTGAGCTATAAATTTTCTAGAGGTTTCGCTTTAATCAATTGCTGCAACGATAGAAAATTGATTTGAAGTTGTGAAGATTCTTTAATTTTGTTCAGAGTTGTATTTTATTATCGAACGAATGTTATAGATCACACTGACCCGCCCCGGCTGGCCTCGCGGTACAATCATTTATGTTGATCCGACCGCTACCAAATTAGATGATAGCTCAAGGAATACGGTGATTAGAGAATATTGTACGATGACAATGGTACAGTTGTTACAAAGGGCGACGAAGTTATACGATGTTCGTTAGTCGCACTAGTTTATTTCATGAAATAAACTTTTTTGTACACTGTAAAAGCTTGCGTAGTATGTCCATAAAGAGGTTATCATCGACCTCTAATCATAATTGTGTCGTGTTGTACGAATGAAAGTTGTATATCGGGTGCACGCCAATAAAACGACCGGATACCAAGTGACGTAAAGGGATAATAATAGATTGGTGCTAGTTATTGGAGTAGTAAAAGCTGTTTTATCATCTTTTGATGCGTGTTTAAGTACGATGCCCATGTTTATATTGGATTACTGCTCCCACTAATTAAAATCGCTGAAAGTTATGAATGAAGGGAGAGTAATAAAACAAAATATGTTGGAAAAGTGAGTGGCAGTGTTGGCAGGGGACGTCCAAGGAAATTAAGCTTAAGTTTGCGTGGTGCGTTTATCTTACCTTGAGGTTTTATGAGCATAGAAAACTAGAGTTTCCAATTTCCGTCGCGCACTCGGAAAACAGAATATTTGGTTGGCTGTCCATTGCATCAGAGCGAGGCTGCGGAGCTATGAAACGGAGAAATATTGACCATAAAATTGCAAAAAATCTCGGTTCGCTTTAATGGACAGGCAGCCTAAATTCGAAAAATATTAAAGCGCCTGTCGATAACTAGAAACTTAAGAGCACGTACGCAATTTTGGTCCAAGTTAAGAACAACAGAATAATGTTTCCTCGTTCTGTTTTTATTGATTAAGATTTAGTGAATACTTCTCAGCTGCGATAGCCAAATTAGTAGTATGCCTGGATTTGTAACACATTAAAAAGTACTTTTATACTAGCTACTTTATCGATTTTTTATGTTCATAAATTAATCAATTATGAATTCAAATATATATTTTAATACGATATACCTTTTTATAATGTTAAAAATAAAGAAAAGAAATAAAAGAACTCCCCAGATTTATAAGAATATGCAATTATGAAAAAAATAAGAGGTAAACAATAAAAGCGTAATGAGAGAAAGGTGAGTTATAAAGATAGTTGGAGCGAAAGGACAAACAGGAATTGAGGAATTGGAGAAAAGATGCTAAGTAACTTTGCTCCTGACGGCGGGTCCCACATAACCCTTTATTTTAGTTCTAAGTACTTATTTGCCTTATTATCTTAGCATGCGTATCGAAAAATTAATTAATATGATTATCTGCGTAATAGCGGCCATCTTGGTTAATAGAACGTTGCCGTTTCTATTGATTCCTTTGGAACAAAAATGTCTGATGAACACTACACTCTTCCTGTGTTGTATATTTATATAGACTGATTAACATTTTGTTAACATATTTTCCTCTTGTTATTGTAATTTTAACCACAGTAAAGTGTTTTCCCGATGACACAACAATTAAACTTAATTAAGGATTTACGGGATCTCTAATAAGACCTATACCAAAAAAATAAAATTTCCCTTTCAATAAATTGTTCTCAATAATTTAAAACCTTAAGACTTAAATCTTGCAAACCGGTAGAATTTTATAAGCCGATATCTGAATAAATATCAGCTGTGCGTACAATTCACAAGCTGTGTTAGATCCCGCAACGACAACATCCGTTGCACTAATGGACTGTCTCGACCGATAAAATACTATGACTTCACAAAAGGCATGCATGAAGTAAAAGATTCTGTATTTTTCTGCTAAGCGTCAAATGTCAGTCCGTTTCCCATCCTTTCCTAATAGCACTAGGGTTGGAAGAAGAATAGGATTGGACGGGGGGGAATGAATAGGAAAGATCCTTTTTCCTCCTAATCTCTAATAAATATAGATAACACATGTGCGACGCATTCGCGTGTTGCGGATGTCTTAAGTCCTCCTTAATTTGTTGCAGTATTGTGCGAAAGATCTTTTTTTTTCAGATGTAGCATAGACTTATGGCTAATACTAAGACTTTAGTTGCAACAACCTTAATGCAAACAATTAGGGACAACATAAGAGCTGTTATCTTAACAGTCCCTATAAATAATTCTCATTGTCGTTAACGCGTCGCTTTTTTGTGACGCTAACTAAATGATTAATGAGCTCGCTTAGTAATCGAATAAATCTACATTTCACATTAATTTTACGCGTAATTTTGTGACCGGAATATTTTTTTTGATATTTTTGCACTTTTAAAGTTAATACCACTGTCTCCATGGATTTTCTACTATATGCTGACGTCTTTTACGTCATGACCCACAAGGGAAGAATATTAAAGTAATGACACCTCACTCTTCAAAATTGGTCGAGTCATTTAGGGTACAGAAGGAT
Source organism: Papilio elwesi (assembly GCA_029849275.1). Taxonomy (NCBI): domain Eukaryota; kingdom Metazoa; phylum Arthropoda; class Insecta; order Lepidoptera; family Papilionidae; genus Papilio; species Papilio elwesi. Next base: position 6,212,736 of record CM056701.1, on the reverse strand, counting down.
ACAATGGAACGAACGTACATACATACACACATACATAATCGTAACCGCAAAAAAAATTACATTCCTACTTGATCAGTCGGGCAATAACTTAATAGTAGTTAAGGACCGTTTTTAGTATGATTTACTATTATTTACTAAGCTCAGTCTTACCTAGTTACTGGTAAACAGCTTAGTTACTGGGTGTATAATTTGTAACATCAAGCAAACATACGTATCAATATTTCTTTTCATACTGCTCGTAAGATTATATAAGTGATACAAGTTTGCCTATATCCCTACACAGAGAACGAACCATACCCTAAACAAACAGCTTGTGATTTTTGATAAACATAACAAGCTTTGAATAGGGAATCGAAGTAATAGGACCTACGTTGACCGCTTGGACGTCCCTACATTGATAGATTAGGTTGGACTACCTACTCTATCTACCTAAGGTTCTCCGGTTAAGATACTAACAAATAAGACAGTTAATTTAGTATCTTGTTTGTTAAAATAACCATATAACTGTGAATACGAATTTGCAATGAAAATTAAATTTGTTTATTTAATCTAGGCATCTGGTCCGTGTTGGATAATATAACATGGTTCAAAATAGAATTGCATCTATTAGCGCATGCTACAGTATCAATGCTTGTTTAATATTCACACCAGAGTTATCACGATGTGTAACTTTCAATGATATAATACAAAAATGCAGCAGATATACTTAGTGTCCTTCAAGAAGCGAGCGTAGTCCTTCCTTAATGGCCGGCGTCTGCCGTTCTTCTGGTATTGCGGATGTTAATGGGCGTCTTTCATCACCTCTTTAATTGGCGACCTAGTGCTTCGTTTTCATTACCGGGCGTAAAGTAAAGACTTAGAAAAGTCCCAATTGTAACGCATTATCTTTGGATCATATCATTACATTTACGCTTTGGTGTCAAACACTAGTTGTTCTCTTTTTCTTATTATTTTAATTACGCTATCCCTTTTCACCATTCGACATGAGTCAATGTTGTTGTTACTGTCAAATGTGGAAGACTTTCGATCGGTTGTATGCGTAAACATATGTTCTAAATCTAATCTAGTAGGACAGACATTTGTGTGCATGAACATGTCTGTATGTCCTGAGTCTGGGTGTAATTTATCTATTTAAGTATGTATGTACAAAAGAAAAGTAGTATATGTAGTATATCAGTTATCTACCATATCATATCATACTTTCCAATTATTGTTACTTTTACTGAGAGTTTGAGACAGTCAATAAGAAAAACATTGACCGGTTTTGTCTACTAAGTTGTATTTGATACCAAATGGTTTATTGGACCGATTCTAGTTATCACAAAGTATAAAAGTTACCATTAAAATAAATGTCAGTGCTAAAGTTAAAATATACTTTTATAAGTCAGTGGTTATCTATTACATGTTGTTTCCTACATTAGCACAAAGTTATGAAGTATACATATGTTCATTGGTTTTCAAAAAGTGCGCTAATTTTTAAGTTAATTCGATGTCATGAATATGATAAAGATACGCTAAAAGATTCTATTATCCCTGGCAAAGGTTTCATAACCATTTCAAAGTGTGTTAAAAACATGTCGCCACTCCTCAGTTTGTTTTAAAACATTTACACGTTGTTTATTGTAGTTAAAAACTTTGATACCTTTTGACATAATAGGAAGCTATTTGAGAACTTTCGCGAACATTGGCTGTAGCCATAAAATATAATAAAACTTTTCGGAACGAACTGAGCGTGTACAAAATTTTAATGAATACCGATGCCGATCTGATACATCGTGTTGGCAATTTACAACAAAAGATCATTTAAAATATTTTCTCTGACACCTGACATTTTTGTTGTTTGTCATATCTTTTCTATAGAAGTGGTTCAGTGTATCACAGTATGTTATAGGGTGCACTGTTCGGGTGTCACAGCAAAAAATTACCAAATATAAAACTATCGTCTATGATTCTGCCTTTTATTTTTTTATTTTTTTCGGCAACAAACAGTCATATAAAATTCAATAGTTAAGAATAATATGAATACTACACTACTTGGAGTTATTATAAAGAGCAATAAAAGGAGCACTCTCAACCGACGAGCTTGTACATATGCGTAGATGTATGGATGTAGAAGCGAGATAGGTATGCCAGGATCGAACCAAATGGAAATCCGTTATCTCTGCCTACCTCTCGGGGTTACGGGAGTGAGTGTATATTTATTTATCTTTTTTTTTTAATATTTCTTTTATGTATGATAAGTTGTTTATTTCAAACTACTGATCTACCTGGCTTCGCTAGGGTAGCCGTTTTGAAATAGTGTTGCCTTTTATATACATAGACAAAAAACCAAAAAAATATCCCACGGGTACCGTACATTTTTCTGGGATAAAAAGTAGCTTATATTCTATTCTAGACTGCAATCTATTTCTGTGCCAAATTTTATCCAGATCCGTTTAGCCGTGAAAGAAACAAACTTCCATACATCCATACTTACAAACTTTCGCATCTATAATATTAGTAGAATTTATCAAACAATTATATAAATAAGTACAACGTATTCACTATTATTACTTTATTTTTCTGTTTAACATATACTAATTTTCTGTGCATCAAAAAAGTCATTACCGCTCATATAGACCCAATATTATTATTAATAATATAATAACTTTTGTGTATGAATGAGAACATTTTATATTTATATAAGTAAATGAAGATCGTATTTGCGGTATTATTTGTGGCATTGTGCGTGCACCAATTTTTGTTTTTGTTATAAACCAATCTAAAATTTTATACGATTCTAGAAACTATTGCCTGGCCGAACATGGCGTATCAATACCTGAATGTATAAAATAAATACAACATACATTCCACCATCGGATTTATTTTTCATCCACCAATGAAACTATGACAAATATTTATACGTTTTTAACTGTGACATAAAAGCTTCTACTTAACATTGCGTGGTATAATAAATTCATTAAATTAAAAGAATTGTACCATCTTTATCAAAAATATCGGCAAAAATATGTACTCGTTTGTTACATTTATTCTAGTGTCTTTTCTTTGGTGTAACGCTGTGTTATATTTAGTACGACATATTATGGAAGAAGATGTAAATGAGCAGTATCACAGTGAATTTCTAGTTCAAACAGTTTTTACTTGTGGCAGGTACAGAAAGGTGGACAACACTGAAGCGATAATTTTCATCCTGACCCCTCTTGTGTGAGGGTTACATGGGGAGGGTATATTGAGGATCAATGAGCTCATTACCACGTCAAGCAATTCTTTCTTTGCTAAATACGTAATATATATTATGAAATAAATAAATTTTAATTCGCACTACGGTCGCGGTTGGTCGCGCACACGGAAAAGAGAAAACGGTAAATGAACAATATCGGATTTTCCGTTCTCGATGACTAACTAAACAATAAAAGGTTAATTATATTAAGTACTCGGTGCAGTGAGTTCGTGTTGTTTCGAAATTGTTTTAAAATTAAGAAATATTAACTGATTACAAGTTTTATGGATTTTTTACTATTATATTTGTGTAAGTATTCTTTTTTATTCTTGAAGCAATAACAATGTATTTTAGGTCCACTACAAATATTATGATACCTCTATATATCCTTTTTGGGGTAAGGTCATAGAAAACAGGCGTCAAGTAGAAGCACTCACTCACGTTTCGTCTGATGAATGAGGTGAAGGAGGCCTAATTTCAGACGTCTTCTCCTTCCCACCCTACCCTTTTAAGGATAGGATGGGAACGGGAAGAGTATTGGACGGAGAGGGGGTTAACGGGGAAAAGGAAATATCCTTTTTCGTGTCTGTCAATCCTCTGTCCATTAAAGGTAGGCAACAAATCTGCAACACACCTGCTTGTTGCGTATTTCTATGGGTAGAGTTCAACGAACATTAAGTGATACGATACGTTTGCCACCTACTTCCATTAAAAAGGTAAGGCCAAAGAAAAGATTCATGATAATTTAACTCACCACATTAAAGTGCTTATTATATTAAAAAAAAATAAAGTAAATTCCAAAATATTATATATAAAACTTTTAAAAGACTAGTATAATTCGGTTCACTTGATGTTAATGCTAAGGATGATATTGTGGAAGCCTGTGGTTTATAATAAATAGGCAGCGCCTAAACTTCACGTTCATTTTCGATAAATACTAGTAAAGCGATGCGTAGAATAAAGCATTTCCTTAAGTTACTTACCAAGTTGGCAGCGTCAGTGTTTCTGTCCAAGTATGACGTGGGTACCTTCAATAAAAGAGTGGCTGGTACTCTCAACTGGTGCGTATTTTTCGACCTCATCGCCACTTAACATCAGTTGGGATCGTGGTCAAGCGCTATTTTATTTAATATATAAAGATAAAACACAACAGTCTTTATTTATATGGAAAACCTTCTGCCAAACGAGCAAGGGAGACACATGATGTTACGTGACCGCCACCCCTAGGCGGATGTCTATCAAAAATATCCAAACGAGTTGCAGATGCGTTGCCTAAATTTAATGGACTGAGGATGAGACTTTCCTTTTTCCCCATTCATCCTCTCCCCGTCTAATCCTCTTCCTATCCCTATGAGGCATTACTCATTAATAAGAACGGGAAGAGAACCGAAACCGGACTCCGGCACCTCACCCGTCAGACGAAACACAGCAAGCATACTTTTACTTCACGCCACCTGAGAAATTTTATTTTAGAAATCACATATATGAAGAATTCGAAGGCCAATAAGGCATAACATACGTAACAAACGTAGCTGATTTATGCAAATGAGAATTTTGCATTTCATCGGATGAGTAAGATTACCGGAGACCCAATACATTTCCTAGTTTTTCTTCTTACTTTGTTTTGAACAGAGGAGGGAGGGGAGGGGATCCATAGGGTTATAATTTCTATCGTTTACGTTTGTTTTTTTAAATTATTGTTTATTTATACGCAAAAGGCTCCACTGAACAGGCGCAACTACGCAACGCTACTAGTGGGTTGGGCGGAAAACCAGCACCACGTGGCTTATGTCATGCGGACACGCTAAGCAAAGACTTTGTTATCTTTATAAGTAAATAATGCTTAGTCGTTGGTCAGCGCCATATAATTCAAATCATGCGACTAAGAACCTCGAGCGATACCTCGAGACCATAGAAGCCATATAAAATTTTTAAATTTCTGTTTCAGGTTCACAAAATCCTGAACTTTGATTTACCTTAAAAATGGACGATTAATCAAACATTGCAAGGCAATCAAAATATATGGAAGCATGAATTTATCAGTAAATTACCTGTATATTTATGGGTGCATATTTATATTTTACAATATAATTGTTGCTTATTTACTTTATTGTATATGGCGTCTTAAAAAAAATATATAAAAGTAGTTTAGTACAAAACATACATTATACCTATCAGCCAAGATCAACAGACAACCAATACATCCCTAGTAATAAAGATGAAAAAGTAGACACATCTTCTACAAATGAATGTTCTAATGAAAAAACCTTACATGAAAATATACCAAGGGAGGATAATGCAATTAATTTGGAAATTAATAATGCAATTAACGAAAAAAGAGAAGTTGAGACAAAATTCGATGAATCAAATCTTGATACAACTCCTAAAGTTATTAGGAAACCAAAGTTGCCGTGTGGTATAACACATCGCTTTTCAAATGTTATAGAACAATTGAAAATGAAAACAGGAAAAGCAAATTTTACGAAGACAAGTAAAGAAGAAGACCATCAATATATTCTTGATAACAACGTCTCCTTTCTACAACAAGAGGGCTTTAATGTAGATATGGAACTTTGTGATAGGAATGAAAACTCAGCAGTTATCACTAATCAAAAAGAGGATGTAGTGATAAAGTTGGACATAACAAATGGCAGCGTTGTAAAATTGGAAACTGCCAATACAGCGAACAATCCACATGAAACAAAGACTGAGGAAACAAGTAATAAATGTAAGAAAAACCTCAATACTGATTTGGTGAAATCATTACAAGAATCAGTTAATGAAAATAAGCGTCTTTCCGTATCAAGTAAAAAATCTTTGATGTCCTCTCAAGATGTTAATAATTTAGATAGTATTGAAGCAAAAAATGACGAATCACATGCTGTCACAACAAATATGAATATTAATAAACTTCAGAATATCGGAAGTGATAATCTTGAGGAAACACAAATTATAGAAGAAACAAGTGACGTTGTATCACCAGTAGTCACCGTGGCCTCCATTGAACCAGTATACGATTGCTTACCTAAATCAAGAAGAAAAGTTATATTTGAAGGTGACTCTCATTACCTAACATTTCAGTCGGCTAATTCGCCAGATAATAAAGAGAATTATGTTAATGCCAAAATGCACGGTGCCAATGATTCGTAAATCCGAAGATGTAAAATAAGTGTTATTAAGACATACGTTTAATGGATTGTTTTATTTAAGGAAATAAACGCAAATTCGTATAATGATAAATCTGGTGCGGATAGTTTATGATTTCCCTATTGCTTCTTTTAAATTTTTTGTCACCTTGACTCTCGCATGCATTTCTAGTAATTTCTGTATTATCGTAGATTAAAAAATAAATTAAGCGATATTAAAAGCACGCAAGAAAATAGCTTAAAATGATATGCTTTCTCATCTATTAGTATACATACTGAAATACAATTTTTTTTCGATAATCATCCTTATTTCTATATTGTTATGGTTAAGTAAGTTTTTACTATTACCATATTTATATTAATTATTGATCTCTTGCTGCGGGATACAGATGAGAGCATGATAGAGAAAATATTATAACCTTGCGTAGTACCTGAGACTTAAGATTGCAAGATCTGCCAATGTTTGGTGAGATTATCAGCTCTTTGATGACGAATATTGCTCTGAGGCAAAAACTACTTGTTTTGAAATAGCTATGCTTTCGTATCTACATACAGTATACGTATAGGAGGTTATTTTCGCAATTCTTAAAAACTGAGGCATTTTTAGCTTGCCCGCACATCGGCCATGGTTAGACCGTACTAAATTCAAATAGGACCTTCTGTCTGTGCTCTAATTTCACTCGCTATTTTTAAGTCCATTACTTTTAATCTAGTTAATTTTTGATCAAAGTATAATATAGTCATTGTGCCACATTAATGATAATAATTTTGGACATTATTATAATGAAATACCTAGTGGTATTTCATTATAAACAACAACAACCACTTCAAAGTATCCAGGAAAATAATTATATTTTAACAAATGTATATTTACCACATGGGTATCTCAATCCATAATCCCTTTTTGAAATATTAATTTACTTTTTAGAATTATTCCTCATTAATTACTTTATCCAACAACAAATCTCGTCTAGTCTTCTGCACCGTTACCGAAAAAACGTCTACTGCCAGATTTAGACCTACCTGTAATTTGCTACAAATATCAGTGCCTTTTGCGGATTTAATGGCTGGAATGGCCCATTAAAGCAAACTTGACCAGGTTCTCGATCCATCATATGTCAGGCATATTTACGTTAAGTTCTTTTTTCAGTGGCCGTCTTTGCATAGTAAAAAAGCGTTTAAAACTCACTTGTTTAAGGCTCAAATTATTTCATTTGTATAACAACTTTAACATAACTGACAACATCAAGATACATTCTTCAAATTAACACGTAAGACATGACACTATTACCTGCACTATACACGCAACAGTAACACATCAGGAACTCGGTAAGAAGGTGTTAGTTAAGTGACCTCGCTACCTGGCCACCCAAATCTAGCATATGATAGATAGATGACATTAGAGTATCTTCAAAGATCAATTACTATTAGTCATAAGAACTACCATTCTTCCGTTGCTTTTGATGTTTATAAGTAATGCTCATCACTTTCCACACATCCCCGAGGGCTACCGTCCCAACACAAATATAAATTTGTTTGTACGTCATTGTAATGTCGACTTGAAGATAATCTGTGTATCAGCGAGGTACAGTCACGAGCAGCGGTGGTGTTTTCGACATGTTCATCTGAGCGGAATGGAGTGATCGTATTAAATGAGCATTATCTACCTGAAACCATCCAGGCCGGAGGCTGCGTGATATTATAATGAAATACAGCTGTCTATTGAACACTCTCTGTTATTGCGTATAAACACGGTAGCAATATTAAAATTCAATGCGTTAGGGCTTGAAGCTAACTTAATAAAATAAAAGCTAAGATTGGACTGTATGATACAGCTATATTTGAAGGTTAACTTTATATTGTATGAAGACTAAAGTTATACCAAGGTGTCCGACGCTGGCGGGGAGCACACGAGTGTGAGCGGTGTTTTTAGTTTAGTTAATAAGAAATACAGACCGTTAGCCTTCTTAAATATACCAATGTACAGTCTGCTTTTTATTACTCGAAGTTAGCTTCATACCCTAACACTTGGTCCTTCGAGCCGGATTTGATGTTGATTTATCGAAAAATGTGCATACTCCATGTTATTATGATGAACCAATTTTTATTCACAATGAGCGTACGATATTCATTAGTTCCGTGAAAATTGTTAAGTTAAATTTGTTGTACGATCATTGGCTCTGATAAATTTAGAACTAATATTTTGATGGGCTAAATGACAGATGATTATTTATAATAAAACAAAATCATGCATACATACTTAGTGTTTGCTATCGTATCTGTATCAAAAATGTTACCAGCGACTTTTATTATTTCAAAACTCAAGTATACAAATAACAGAAACAAACAGATACCTAAGAACGTATTAAGGAAAGAAAAACATATCAAAGAAATATTACACTACGGCAAAAAAATCTAACTAAATTTTGTAAAATTCTTTCAATGATAACGTACCCAATGACGCCAAGCGAAGTATATTTTGGCAGTTGTATTTTATTTTCCAACATGTTAACTTTATGTAGGTACGTATATTGCTAGTAAAAAGAAAATCGTCTGGCCCTCGCATTTATAATTTCAATTATGTCGTAATGGCTTAATAATTATGTCATGATGCCTAACCACTGACAAATAACGAAAATAGAAAAATTTGCTGCTAGGATTACGGATTTTTACTTTTCTTTTGATTCCTTTGAAAACCTTTCTCGGTTCTTTTAGATGCTTAATCAATTTCTAATTGGAATTATCTTACAGTTACACTTAAGTGAAATGTATCTGACATTTTGTTTAGTTTTTAGATTTTACTCTTGAAAGATACAAGATAGCGAATGGCTTATGCGATGATAAGTCGTAGTCAGGATTACATATATAGGATATAATAGGATTACGTATTTCTTTCGTCTATATGTGCCCGTGACAATGAGTATAAGAATTCTCTGTTTGCTACAGATAAGACGACTGTATATGAGATAATTAACTTGTGTTACCAAAATAACCACAAAATATTTTTTATATTAAAAATATGGGAATAACAACCCAAACGTTATTCAAAATAGACGGAAATATTTCTACGAGCAGAAAAACTGAAACTAGGCAGAGATTATGAATGTCCATTTGGTGGGGTCGTGGCACACCCTCTCGCCTCTTCTGCATTCTACGCTCAAAATCTGATCTATCCATACATAAAAAAAAATTGTACAATCGTCTTCAATAACAAAAAGTCGTGACGTAATTGCGTTTCAAAATTGACGAACACGACGGCGTTGATTGCAGTTGCGAGACGCACTTTTAGTCGCACGGAAAAAGACGCAGCTTTGCAACTAAAAAGGAAAGAAAAAAATGATCCATACCACCGGAATGAATACTTAAATGCTTGTTGCAAATAGGATATTTACCGCCGCAGCACAAACAATATGTGACATAGACGATTCGCAGCGTAGTGATATCGCAATTGCGCGGAACGCCATTGACAACCGTGCGGCGAAAAAACGCAAGTGCTCGCTTGGCCTTAATCATCTCGTCAATATCAAACCGCACACGGCCAGAGCGCGTCTGGAATGAAATACGAACCGCAAAAGGATATCTGCTATCGATGTTAAGCATAATACGACAATCAAACAACGTTGTTACAAAAAATAACGCTTGTTATTTTTATACGGACTTTGGTTCATCATTTTTTCTTTCGTATCGATACTTATTGTGAAATAAAATCAATATCAGTTGATGTTATTAAGAGGCAATTACTAATTAAAAATATTTGTATTTTAGAATGACTAAAAACAGAAAACAATTTTTGTTGTATTCTTGTGTTAAATATATACTCAGTGTGAAATGGCGTGTTTAAGTATAGCGGCATAAAGTATAAAACAGTAGTTTCAATTTACAACCAACATTGAATTAATAGCTTTAAGCTAGCGTTAATAAATTTAATACGGATGAAACTAAATTTAGACAAATTATGATATATGAGTTGGGATTGAACGTGAAACTAATGCAGACACAGCTAATTATACGAAAGGAACGTTTCGATAGAGTATATGTACAAACTAATAAACGTTTTTTGGATAAATCGGTTTTATTGGTTCTTTTGGTTGGTAACGCCTGGTTTCTGGAAGGTTTGTCAAATGTTTATTCAACTAACACTACTGTCAATTAAAAAGCCTTGTCAAATCAATTTCATTTTCAAGAAGCAAAAGAAAATAGTTAATAATCATGCTTCTAACAACAGTCATTTGGGTTTTCGATTGGACATTTGACAGCTAGCTAGCTATTTTTCGGTTGATTTGCTTATCAGAAATCGAGCGTTAGTGTTTCATTTGAAATATGACACTATGAGATAAAAGGTTAGTATGTTTAAATAATTCCAAAGTTTAATAATGTAACCTGTAGAGTTCGCACACAATATTAATCAATCAATCCTGGAATCTACGCCCCCGTCCTGCTAGGGTCTCGAAAAAATGTAAGGTCTTAAATAATTCCTTTCTTTTATAGGCTTAAAATATGACCGACCAAAGCAACATGTCTGGCCTAACGAACGAAGACAATTCGACCGATGGCGACTACACGCCGTACGAAGACAGACTGGAGACGTACCTGGTGCCGGTAATATTTGCGATCATATTCATCGTGGGCGTCCTGGGCAACGGGACCCTCGTCATAGTCTACATCAGGCACAGAGGCATGCGGAACGCACCGAATACGTAAGATTTAAGCCCACATTATTTATACAACAAATCTTTACCTGTGGCTTGCTTGCATCGACGTCCGTAAAATACTTGTTAAACACAATACAGAATACAATAATTTGATATGATAATATTGTAAACAGTTAATAAGTAATACCACACTAATAAAAGGGCAAACATAAATAACAAAAATAAGGAAAAATACATATGTTAATAGAATTAAAATAATAATTACAATGTAGATCATGCCTATATTTAACTCAATCGTTATCAGCTTATTACAAAGCACATTTCCCCACAAATCAGCTCGAGATAACATAAACTTGTAACGATATAAGCCCAAATAAAATTTCCCAGTGCATCAAAAGTTTCGTTTGGGGATTTACTATATAAAAAATATCCTCTTCGTCGATTACGATTTATACAAACAAATAAATACATCACTGAGAAAATGAGGGCATTTGGGAGACTCGATCGAAACTAGGTCACTGTATTTCCAGTTTTAAAATATTTATATTGATTGATGCCTTTTTATGGCGAAACAGTGCACATGTCAGCGACCAATAGTAAACTTCGTCAGTTTATAAATGGACTAGGCTTGTTATAAGCTGTTAGCAAATTGTGAACTAATGGAGTCGTTCACACAAAAAAAGTTTTAAATTACAACGCGTCCCAAGCAAACGGTTCATCTGATGTAATGAGACCAACGCAAGCCATAACATCGACTACGATCATAAGTGTTATTACCAGCGTATTGTAAGAAATAGAGAATAGTGGTTGAAAGGAAAGAGAGGAACTATACGGTGGTAATGCTTTTGTGACTTTTCTTAACAGACGAAGCTCGGTATATGCCACTACTCCATACAGGCATTCTGCTACCTAACGTCTCTAGTCGAACTGACCCTGAGAGCCTAAGAGAGACCCCTAAGAGCTGTGTTGTCTACATGTATTGTAATATGTTTAATGCTTTCTTTTGTCGTTTAGGTACATTTTCTCTTTAGCTCTGGCGGACCTGCTTGTCATACTCATCTGTGTGCCATTCGTTTCGATCATCTACACGCTGGAGTCTTGGCCTTGGGGTGAAGCTATTTGTAGAATATCTGAAGCGGGCAAAGACATCAGCATCGGCGTGTCAGTTTTCACTCTGACTGCACTGTCTGCGGAACGATACTGCGCCATTGTCAATCCGTTTAGAAAGCTACAGGTAAAGAGAATAGTTTCTCTTTAGATTTTATATTTATTCCTCATAGAACTTAATAAATGATTAATAAAAAAATCTACATAGTTACAATTTCAAACTTTCATTAGCTATCAAACTATTGATTGAAGCTTACTCTGTTCTTTTTATTTAAGTGAAGAAATTCTGTGACGCAAGCACCAATAGGTCCTAATTGGATAAAAACCCCTGAAAAAAATAGATTTAAAAAAAGTACGAATAGGTACACATTCCGTATTCGTATTCGAGTATTTCGTGAATCGTTTTTGTTTTTGTAAACTATCTCAGCGCTCCCTTTCCTAATAATCTAGCTCTATAAAATTTAACTGTGCATATTTTCTCTTCTTTATCATTGAATTATGGAAAAAAAGAGGGGAAGCCAGATGTTGCAATGTTGTCTGATCCTAAGATACCTTTCATCTCTTTACATTCATATACCACCTTCGCCAAACTTGTCGTGTAGTCAATTATAGTAATAAGATTCTAATATGAACATTGATTATTTTTAGTAAATATTAACGTGTTCTATTTATACTTTTAGGTATGTAACGCTTAACGGAGGAAAAACATCTTCAATAGAATTACTTGAAAATTGATATAAGCACTTATCAGTATAAATAATTAAAAACTCATTTGAGGAATTTTGAAAATTCGTTGTCTAAAGGTATAGATATAGTTAATAGGGGTAAAGTAAATAATGAATGTTTGTTGTTTACGAATAGGTGAATTGATCTTAAGCCTTAATTAAGCGTCACGTCGGGTGGAACCGCGGGTCAGAGCTAGTATTTACTTAAAAACTACTTGGTACTTTTCAATGAGATCTAAGGAATTTACCTATTCGCGAACTCTTATATCAAACATTTAATATTTGTCGAAATAAACGTAGGTACTCTGCCCGTGTTCTGACTAGAAATTGAATTAAGCGCTGACAAAAAACCGTTTAGTAAGCTCGGCGAACATTTAAAGCGACCAGCAATGTGACCGAATTTTTAATCCAAAAGCAATATCTTTTGCGCATACCGTGTCAGTTTCGTTTTTTTATTGGGTTTGTTCAATATTCGACGGTTTTAAAAACGAAGAACAGTGTATATTCTTAAACGGTCTTATTTATTCCCTGTTTAGAACTTTCGTGATTTATATCTCATGTCGGGAGCCAAGAGGTTGTTAGTGTGGTGAGAATTACTTTTGAGTGCGGTATAAGTAACTTTTTCACTTAAGAGAACGTTCGGTGGTAAGTAATCACTTGCGAACTTTTTATTTGGGTTTGGTAATTTACACTCAAATGTAACCTAAGTTTCGTAGAAGGTTTTATCGGTAATAAAACTAAATCGTATAAAGTTCCATATGCATATTTATATTGATAAATATATATTCATAGAACTTTATCATCATTAACATCAACGAATAGTCGTCCACTTCTAGAAGCTCCCCGTCCAGCGAAGACCGCTAGTGCGTCATGCTGGACGTAGCCGTCATTTTAGCACTTTTTAGCTCCATCCGTTTCACGAGCATTATGGCCGGTCATTTACCACTTGAGTTTAAATTTTCAGACAGTTTTGCTTACTTTGGGTCGGCTCCGGATCACGATAGAATAAATGATGCGTAAAGTAGACAGTTAAGTCATAATAATAATAAACTAAAATGTTGATTTTATAACGAGAAAAGTAAATAATAAAGGAGCTACAATTTGTTTCAGTTAAGGAAGCTCCCGCTCGTGTGTGCAACGTTTATTTGGGCAGCGGCGCTTATCTTCGCCACACCAGCCGCCGTGTTCTCCAACACGGTTACTGCGCATCTCCACAATAACATTACCATTGTCTACTGCACTCCCTACCCTCAAGGCTGGACGCATTATCCCAAGTAAGCTCAGTAATATCACTTAAGGTTACAAAAATACGCCGAATATAGCTTGCATTGTTAAGATGTATTTACACAGAGTATTATATACAATCAATTTTAAAACCATTTCTATTAAAAAAAATCCTTTTGTTTAATCTAAAATGAAGAACTCATACTATTTTTTTTACTTTTAGATGGATGACTTTGGCTAAAGCAACCATATACTACGGCTTGCCTTTACTGATTATTGCAATTTTCTACTCTCTAATGGCACAGCGTTTATTAGCAAGCACCAGAGAAATGCCTGGCGCATTGCATGGAGGACAAGGAGAAGCGCAGGCTAAAGCAAGAAAATCAGTTGCTCTTATGGTTCTAATTTTCGTTATTGGTGAGTGATATTTCCTTTATACCAAAATTGTGAATAGGTGTGGATTCTTCCTTAAAAAAAAAACTTTTGTTTTCAGTGTTCTTTATTTGTTTCCTACCGTATCACGCTTTCGAGATGTGGTTCCATTTGTCACCGACTGCTCAAACTGACTACAATGATTGGACGCACGCATTGAGGATAATAGGATTCTGTTTGAGGTAAATGAGGACTGTTATTAAACTCATTTGAAAATTATAAGTTTAAGCTATTACTTTATGGCACATTACATGAAAATTTCTCGACTATTACATTAACCTAATAGACAGCAATTAATGTTTGAATCATTTTTTACTTAAATTGTCACTCATCAGCCGACTCGAAGTGAGACTACAAACCTTTGATAAACTTTTTTATTGCACCCACTCATACTGATTTTACGGTAAACGATATTTAATTATAGTTGAAACACAATTTGATTATTTTGAATTTAAAAAAAAAAATTTGAATTATACGTGTAATAGTAATAAACGAATTTGCCTAAATCAGTTTCCTGAATTCCTGCGTAAATCCGGTGGCACTGTACTGCGTGAGTGGCGTGTTTCGACAACACTTCAATCGTTACCTGTGTTGTCGTCGTGGTAGCCTGCACCCGACTTGCAGTTCTAGACTCTCCAGGACTGCAATATGCGAAACATCCTTCAGGAGCACACACAGAAATAGATGCAACAGGTGAGGCATTATCAATATTGCAGGAAAGTTTAGATAGAAAATATGTGGTTATAAAATAAGTAAGTCCAGACGTACTTAAGTTGCACAAATGGGTTGTCTTGTCTCGACTCTGACAGAAGATAAATGTGAAGTAGAAGTATTCTAACTATAGTGGAAGTATAGTTAGTGCCATAGGCGTTATTCTGGTCCGTTTCCCATTCTCGTCCTTTTCTACTAAGAAAGGGATAGAAAAAGGATAGAGGGTTTGACAGGATAAGGGATATTAAAATTTAATAGATGATTATTGGTCACTTAATATCAGCTGAACCCCTTGGTCGTTTGCCACCTTCTTAATTATAAAAGTACAAATCATAAATGTGCAATTACGAATTGACAATAACCGTTCAATGTAACAAAGTCCGTTTCTACAAGTAAAACCTTGACATGTTTGATTCATAAACTCATAAATAAGATAAATGCTGTATCATCTTATTCAATTAAAAACTGTTGTGTTTTCAAAGCTACATGATTGGATGTTGCAAATGTTAGCCTAATCCTATTTAATACATACATACAAATAATAGATGACGAAAAATTAATGGTTGTAATGTAATAGGTTGTCTAATTATTTTTTTACCAACTATGTTTTTAAGAGTTTGAATTCTCGTTAGAAACGAGACCGGCCGCGATTGGATAACCAAATCATCGAATCCTAAGTCAGACGTCTATTTAGCAGTAAATTACTAGCTTAGACTAAGACAATAAAAACAGGTTAAGACTGTTTCTTATCTATTATAAAAAATAGCTAAATCAAAGCATAAAAATATTTTCTTAATAATGAAATTGTTTCGTACTTTAGTCTTAAATTAAAATTCGTAATTGAAGTGTAGATTTATTAATAAGCAGTAATAAATAACTCAAGTAAATATTTATATTCAACAAAACTTTTCAGGCAAATATAAGTTACTTTTTTATGTTAAGTAATTTCCAGTAAAGTTAAGTTATGACAATTATGTTATTATATGCCACTTATTACATTAAAGATGTTACTTATTTGTTTTGAAGGATGTGTATAGCTGAATACCAAATAGTTATTAATTGAAGCTTTTAATGTGGAATATTCAACGCAAGAAAATTGTTATACTACATAATAATAGAATCTTTATAAAGCAGTATCCATATGTTAGAAAAGATGTTTACGTTGAGCTTTACAACCTCAATAGTTCATTTGCATATAAAGTTCCTCCTTGGTCGTTATATTATGAGTACAATGTCCTGTCCAGTACGACTTAAATGGTTTTTTAACTTATTACAGAAATCCCACAGAGAGCGTCGTTATATCAAACTATGACTACGGTAGCACCAAGAAGAAAAATAACATCATATCCAGGAACAGCGCTGACGGGGTCACCATAATGACGATCAGGGACTCCAACGACTTTCTCACATGCGATCTTAATGAAAAATGTATCAACAGATAAAATGTATTCGTTTAATGTTCAATAATAATTATTGACTCGTATTTTTACAAAGATAAAGACAATTTTGTATAAGATTAATTCTAAAATAGAAATTAAAATATTACTCTTAATAGGAAGATTTAAAATTAAGCAAAATTTTGTGACCAACTTCAATGATTCTCATGTAGAATATCTTAAGTAGAATAATCATTATCTAGTCCACTCTAAGTTGCAATTGAACCTCAATAATGATTTTTGAGGAATCCCCACTTTACGGAAAATCTACCCACCTTATCATCCAGTTGCCAGGCAACATGGCTACAATTACTGCAGAGTTAGTGAACATTTGGCAAAAACAGCGACGGTTGCTTAACATCAAGTGAGCCGGTAACTTTCTTCTTCACTTACGCTTACATCAAATACGCTAATTGATAGTGCACGTTAAATCTACAGTAAACATAAAAATGTAAGGTTTGCTTGTTCAAAATCAAATCACAGGCGATATGTTCCCTATAGATTCCAAAACGTCGTGATTAATTTAAGCATACAACTGCGAGCTCTCAAGATACAGTGAGCTCACTCTGCGTGGGAGTAGAAACAATGATTAAAAATAAGAGGGCATTTCGCCAGCAACTTCGACATTGACAAAAAATAAAATTAACGCCATAAAATCACACCGAGGAATAGTCAGTAATTTTTGTGGGTCAAACATATAATTTCCAAATATTTTCAATTTCCTTATAAAGAGCTTTTTCATGCAAACTGAGGTTAATGTATTCATATTATAATTGTTTCTTAGTTAATTTAAATTTGTATATTAAATGCATATAATGTTAGTAATTATAAATTATCTCTCAAATATCTTTTAAATAAATAAATGTTGGCAACGTTATTTTGTTTCATTTAACAATACACGTGAGTGTAAACAAGATCTTTATTTTATAACATAGTAAGCAAGATATTTATTTTATTTCATCCGATGTTTTGTAGGAAGATAGAAATTAAACACGTCAACTAAACTTCTTAAGCCGGGTTAGATATCTGATAGGGCAAAATCTTATAGGTTCGCAACACGCAACACACGTGATCAACATGCTTATTTAAATTTGAAACTTTTTCGACGTTTTTTTTCAATTATCGTGGATGTCTATGTCGTAATACCGCTACCCACCACAAACAAAAACTTTTCAATAAATAAAATAAATAAAATGCGTTCGCGCTCGTAACCCAGAGGGGTAGGCACAGATCAAGTATTTCCGTCTAGCGCGCTCCTGGCACTCCTCTTTCGCTTCTTACACATTCGTACATCTACCTTTACATGCTCGTTAGTCACAAGTACTCCTTTCATTATTCTTCTTTAGTATGTCACTAATATTTTTAAGTTCTCCTGGGACATCCCCTGCCAACACCGCAGCTCACTTTGTACTTGTATAAAGAGTATAATATAATAAATACCATTGATGCGTTGAATTTAAACATGGTTGAATAATAACGGCTGCTTGATATTTTTGTAATACAACTTAAGGAAGTCCGAGTTCTAGTACAGTGTACAAACAGTTTACATCTTGAAACAATTTAACGATATAAACGAATATAGTAGTTTCAACGCTAGTTGTGTAGAAGAAATTGAGCGGTTGTATAGTATAGTATAATTTATTGTAAAATAAAAACAATAAAGTGCCCGTGAATATGAGTAAGTTTTACGGCTCAAGACATGAAAGACTTGTTTGCTATGCTTATGTATTGTATTAACATTTAGATATAGATAAGTCGTAAAATACTATTTATAACAGAACAGGACCATTTCTAGTATCGAATTAATGATAAACATTCACAATATGGGTAATCTCCGATTGATTCATAAGATAAACTCGACAGACGCGTATAATAAAATTTATAGTCCCCTTTGCGCATACACCTAGCGTTTCGTGTTGGATTTAATTTCAAAGCAACTAACCTTGAAAGTTAAAACAGTATAAGCAAGGTATAGAAGGTCATAGATTTATTAGCAATAAGTTCACCTTCTATTGAATAGACTTAAATATTAGACAATACCGTCGCATATAACCCGTTCTTGGTTAGGTTGGTTGGCACCATGGTTAGGATTACTAATGTAATAAACTAATGGCGCCTATTTATGTACGTACAGCAATATTTTAATTGTACAATTCATAGAACGGTTTTTTCTATCTGATTATTCTAAGACTTAGACAATAAAAAAAATATAATACGTTGTTTTGCCACGACTTTGTACCCAGACCTTCGCTTCAATGTTATATATCTTATATTTACATAAAAGGCAATGAGTATGTATGTATGTATGTATGTTCCCAATAGATATCGAAACGGCTTGACAGATTTCGATTAAATTTTCAGAAAATGGGCCTAGCGCGTGATCCTGTAATCTGTTCGAGTTTGGTAGCGATTGGATCAACTTATTAAGTGCCACCTGTGCTAAGCTAGGGCCACCCACTAATTATTTAATAGTTAAAGACAACATGACAGACATGAGAAATAAAACCTGTGATTAGAGCATTTTTAGAAACATAATATTTCAGCAAATTACTGTACATCCGCATTTATTTCTAGGACTCCTGTTCGTTTTGCATGTTATTCCCTGAATTTGCGGTTACCTATATTGCATCGGAATGAACTAGCCGCAAGTAATATCCGATCAATCTTGAGGTGACAACACCTTTGGCGCTTTGAGGAAAATAGCATTAGTTTTTATTCCATAAAAAGTGTACGACAAAAATAAATCTCAAGCTAATATCATAATTTACGGAATAAGTCTTACCAGCGCTGTTGTTTTGAGCGTAGGGGTCGTCTAACATTAATCGAGTTAGTAAAATAGCACGAAAAGCTGGATGCTAAAATTGTTTCCGGGAACAATTATAAAAAGGTCAGGCATACTTTCATACTCCGTTCCAAAGACAACATATTGATACGGAATTCTAATTACTTACGTAACAACCTCAAAAACACTATTATTAAACGCACACGTGTTATTCTCAGATGTATTTATATATATTTTATTTATTTATTGAGCCACAAACATGCATACAATACAATTCAAACAAAAGATGTACAACACCAGCAATTTGAGTTAATGCGGAGTTTGCATAAACGCACTTGCACTTCGATAAATTATATTAACAGGATATATTAGAGGTATCATTTGCTTGTAATGTTCAGTTCATTCAATTTAATTGGTCCGTCATATGACGCTAATTATGATGCATATCCTAAGTATCTGCATAATTATTTACGATTATATTTATTCATAAAAGATTATATCTACAATCATAATAAAAAAAATCATAAAAAATAAAATAAAAAAAAACTGTTAAATTACATTAATTATTTCCCCCGAGCTCTATTGATGCGACACAGAAATCGCGGAATGGAATCGTGAAAATAATTGTACACTTAATTTTATTAATTATCGTATCTCCCCCGACCTTTAATTTAAATAGTTGTTTTTTCCATGTGTTTTTTAATTTGAGTGGCCAGTTTCGGAACCTGACCTCTCATGATTTTGTGCAACCTTAGATAGCTTGATATTTCACAATTATTGTTGGACATAATAGTGGTAGAGCCCGCAACAACATCTGTTGGACGAATTGGCCGGCTCGACCGGTGAAATACCACGACCTCACAGAAAACAGGTGTGAAGTAGAAGTACTCTGCGTTTCGCCTGATGAGTGAGATGCCAGAGGCCCAATTTTCGTCCTCTTCCCCTTCCCACCCTTTCCTTATACGGATAGGATTGGAACGGGAACAGGATTGGACGGGGAGGCGGTTGGCGGGGAAAAGCAACTATCCTTTTTCGTGTCTATGCTCTCCTCTGTCCATAAGGTATGCGACGCATCTGCAATACATTTGCTTGTTGCGGATGTCTATGGGTAACGGTCACTTAAAATCAGGTGATCCACTTGCTTATTTGCCACCTTCTTACATAGAAAAGGATGTCTTCTGAACTTATTTGTAAACTGACTGCCTCTGCCACCGTCGCTTTGGTCTTGCGAATAAATTCAATTCAATTAAAAGACACGTCAAACTGTGTGCAAAATCAATAATTAAAGATGCACAATAACATGTAACAAACAAAACATTATTAATCAACATTTCAGTGCCCATAAAACGATTAGTTAAGTTTATTTATTTAACATTTCATTGTTTAATAAATATATATTGTTAATGAAATAAATATATATCATATACACCTTTCATAGAGTCGTCTTATTACCATTGTTATAAATTTATGATTGGTAAAGAAGTGAACTGCATTGCCATGACTGTTACTGTTGAACGGTACCGAGTAATCAAATTGTTAATATATATAATAAAAAAATGCTGGAAACAAGTTGAGAAAGTAAACATACTTTATTATAACGGTGCATGTATCGGAGAAACACTTATCCGTAAGTGTAGAAACCTCTCGCTACGTCACAGATCGGAAAGGACCGCGCGTCTCCCCGCGTGACGTAGTCAGTGGGGAAATACGTGAACTTAAGAAGCGAT
Source organism: Papilio elwesi (assembly GCA_029849275.1). Taxonomy (NCBI): domain Eukaryota; kingdom Metazoa; phylum Arthropoda; class Insecta; order Lepidoptera; family Papilionidae; genus Papilio; species Papilio elwesi. The sequence goes on along the minus strand of CM056701.1, from coordinate 6,191,574 downwards.
AGAGTTGCCGTGACAAAAATAAAATAGCAAGCGTCATACAGTACAGGAAAACTGTTAATTTTATTTCGAATTGCTTATATGTAGGTAAATTGTTACTAATCATAAAAGACACAACGAATATTAATTTGAGCTATGGGGATCTACTTTAAAGGAAATCTTTTAGGGTATCCCTACAAAGGACACAAAATAAACTAATTAAAATATTATTTAGGTTCCGTTATGTCTCGAAAACTTCTGAATTTCTAATTAAGCACATATAGTTTATTAATTAAAAATTAAGCACCTGTACAGCTATATGTGTGTTCTCTTCAAGAAAATTATAACAAGAAAGAAGAAGAAGCGAGCCTATCTTGTTCTTAAGTGATTTTTATAAATACTTTGACAAAATAAAGCTCCTTAACCATTAGCCTAAGAGCGATTGTAGATGTTCTTCTTTTTAACTGGAAGTCAGACCGAGAACAGAAGTAATTTTTGTCGGAAATGTGTACATGCATCGGATGCACGTCCGGCGACTTAAGTAAATGCTTATTAATTTATTTACTTGTCCTGTCTAGCAGACTGAATATCTGTGGTAATTTATGCCGCGGCTGATAGAGCAGAACAGTTTTTTTGTATTTATAGTAACTCATCGCATTCATAAACATAGTATCAGCGAACAAGTTCCCAAGAACAGTCGTGTCGTGTCACTCATAACATCATTTTATTGACCTTTATAAGTCATAAGAGGTAAATTTACATTTAACTATTAGTAATTGAGTTTATTTTTTTCTTATTTAAATTTATACTATTAGCTTCATAAGCTGTGATAGTGGGGTACCAAACATTCGGCTTAGGACGACAAACGGACGCTTATATACAGCCTGTTAGAGTTTGAGAATCTATTTCATTTATTTCTTAATTATTTAATAGTGTTATACTTCTTTCCATTTTTATGCAGTACAATGAAGACTTATCAGATTAGAAATAACTTATTCTTCCCTCAATGTCGCCGCTTTTACGTTCACATAAATGTAACTGACTTTCTCATCAATCTTTCGTAATTATTATTGGCACATGTATGTTAACCAATCTTCCGAGATTTCCTATTGATTTATAATGCTGGAATTATCATGGGCATTTGAATCAACTTGTTTTCTATTACGATTGTAAAGATTTGAGGATATATCCTCAATTCTTTATAATCTAAGACTTGGAGTGGACAGATATAGTAAGCCTTTGTAGGTATATCTATTCATTGTCCGTTTTAGTTCATCCTCAATGTGATCCAACCTTTAAATATGGTTTGTGTATAATTTATTTTACTTTAATTGTCTGCCAATTTTTTTTATAATTCACTCTAAAAGTAGTTTTCTTACAAACAAAAACAGATAATTCCGATATCTAATAAGTTTTGTTTTCTATTACAGACACAATGGCCGCTATACAGTTCGTTCTACTTTTTGTAGCAGCATTTGTTGCGATCGAGGCTCAGAGGCCATTTTACGCTGGCTCTCGACCGATAGGATATCCAGAAGTGGAACCTGATCCGCTCTCAAACAGATTCGGAGAAGACGTTGATGCCCCGATCGAAGCGAGAGGAGACGGCAATTTGATCAACAGATTTAACCAAATGCCGATTGACAACAGACCTTTCTGGTATATCAATTGGCGGGCGTACGACGACTTAAGAAAATACCAACCACAGACTTGGCCTTTGAGCCAGAATGGATTCATTCATCGATTTTGAGATATGAGAACTTAATTTAAATTAATAACATTTACTATGAAATAAGTATAGTTTCGGTTGCTTCTATACGTAAATCCAAAAGAAACATAGTCAAGTAATGAACTAGAATTTTTCACAACGCATACAATACTAAATTTAGAATACTATCGCGGCTCAATGCCTTTTTTCTCTTAGTTAGTTTTGTTAGTACTTTTCTCCAAAAAAACTTTAGTCTTTTGCATATACCAGTTGCTTTAATATGAGTTAATGCAATTTAGCGATATTGTTCGCTGTCGCGACCCGCCTTTTATAATTTAGGAGGTATATTAGAAAATAACGTAAAATATCGCATCCATAAAAATCTGCACAGTTTATTAACAGTTTTGGAAACAGATCTTGTATTGAAGTCAAATGTAGTTGTAAATGTAATATCCAGTCTGTATTTTATGCGTTTTTTTATATACATGTGACCTTTTAAAACGACAAATATCGGCAATGTGCGTTATTAAAGAACTGTTTGAATAAACCAGTTTATAAAGAAAAGATTGCTTTAGTTTAAGAAAACAAACCAAAAATAATTAAGTTAATCTAAGTAAAGATTAGGCTTATTACTTAAATGATGTAAAATGTGTAACGAAGCATTTATTATTATTAAGTGATTAAACATATTTTTGTAAACAAAACTGTTGTCTAATTTTATTCTACATTCTACAATATATTTTATATCAAAAGAAATTAAAACAGCACACAAATATTATAGTTTGATTTATTCCACGAAAATGTTTACTCAAATCGGCATAATCTATTAATATAAAGTAAAATATTGTTAAGAGAAAGTCTAAAACAGCACCGGTGTGGAATAAAATATCCAGTCAGAAGCGAATTAGTTTTCTGATGTGCATAGAAACAGGAAGTAAAAAATTGATGTCGTTGACTTCCAGTCGCCAGTTCTTTAGCCTCTTTTAAATAGCGTAGCGGTAAAGCTTTGTAACTTATTGCAGTTATCAACTTATCGTGTTAAGTTGCGAATAAACCGCATTTTTTCAAAACCTTTTATTTATTTATATCATCGAACTAGCAACCCGTTTCAGTTTTTCTCAGGTAGATCGATAAGCGCATAAAACAAAATAAATAATGCGTAGGAAGTCGCAGAAAGAAGAGTTTTATATTGTTAGAAGAATCTTTAAAATTGATTCAAGTTTAGAAAAATGTAAAAGATTAAAAAATGTAATTCTTAAAAAGTTTGATTTGGAAACAAAAAACAATTAAATATTTTCACTTTATAATATTAGTAAAGAGGTAAAGATAATAATGGAATAAGACTGATTTAATCGCGTTTATTTCACGATTTCGATTCCCATACTCCAGTACTTTACAGCGCTTACGGTCACGGGCGGGACTGAGGTTTCAGACGTCCCAATGTAATAAGTTGTTGGCGAAGTACCCGCTTATTTTAAATGAATTACTTTTGCTCCGATCTATGCAGAATGAGCTCACTGTATCTTGAGGTCTTGCAGTTGTATGCTTGGTTTGAGATTTAATTTTATCAATCCCAAGCCGGTGATATCCATCCATCTTCTCTATTGAAGTTAAAAATTGACATTTACCTGTCCTAATTCTAACTAATAACATTATTAATGCGAATGTGTAAACTACCCAACCCATCATCATGAAATTTTGTACACATATTTCCAAAAATATGAAAATCGTTGTAGAGTTGTGCCTCATACCGAAAGAAACCCCCGAGGGATAGAAAAAAAACCTTTACCATCGGTTGCCATTATAAGCAGTCCATGTGACATGATAATTAATGTCATGTTTTTGATTTACGTGTAAAACCAATGCAGGCGAAATCAAGTTAATGAAATAAAGCAAGCAACAAGCAAAATATAAAAAACAAATGCGTCCGAAGCCGCGGGTAACTGCTAGTATACTGTATTAATACTGTCACTGCGATAAACTATCACCAACAAGTTATTTGTTTCATTGCGTTGTATACTTCGCCGAGATTATTTAACAGTTATAATTAGGTATAAATGTATAAAGGTCAAGAGGATGTCTCATTTAATGTGATACGCAAACAACAGAGACAAGACGAAAGGATAACAACATGATTTATATCGTAGCACAATTTATTATTACATATTATAAGATAAAGTCGCAACGTTTCTTTTAACTCGGACTCAAAAACTACTGTTCATCTATAGAAGTAGTTTTTCACGGTGAATGTTTAGGTATATCATTTATTAATGTTTTGTTAAAATTGGCTGATATATGACGATGATTGTAGTTAATTGCTTTGACCATTATGACAAAAAAATGTTACCGTATTTTCCGTGCTATCGGTGCGAAGCCGGATGGTTCGCTTGAAGTTTTCATAATGCAATAAAATACGCCATTTGACAGCTTTACATTTATTTTCCAATATTAATTTTCCGAATAACCGAAACTTCGAATTCTAATCTATTAAAAATAATTTTCTGTTCAATGTACAAAATAAATAAGATTTATTTAGGGAAAAACACACGAATGTAATACTCATACATCTTTCACGTTTTTTTTACTGGCTCAGCCTTTTTCTGTAGTAATTATAAATATATTGTAAGTTCCACAAACCATCAAAGTACGGATCAGAAAAAAGACTGAATATGATTAATATTAGGCTCAATATAATCGCATCAATTTAAAACTACAATCATTTGTTGTAAAAACGTTAAATGGATCTGTGGTTTGACAGCAAAAAGTCGGGCGAGTCAACCTTTTTTAATCCTAAGAAGGATAATTGACATCGCTTATTTTGTTGTTAATATTGTATAAGTCCTTGTATTGTCCAAATGAATAACCACTAAAAGGCTTCTTAAGATTGAACCTGTCAGCTTGGAACAGTGAGGTTACAGGGAAGTTGGCAAAAATACATTTTTATATTAATATTTTTTAAGAATTGCTAGTTTTATATATCTCTTTGCAAAACCACTTTCTTAAATGTCGAACATGACGATAGAAGTCTAGTGTGGTTTAACTTATAGAATTTATTTTAGCTAACTAAAATGCCTTACTTGTACAATTTATGTCACCATGACGTGCTTACTGTCAGTCCCCTTTGTAGATATAATAATTAAATAAATTTCTGACTTGCTTGTCGATTTCACATGTCATCATTAGAACCATTTTTCTATCACTACGTAAGTGACTACAAAGTAATCATTTGGTCAAGGTTGCGGGTATCCACTGCAGGCAGAAATGGGCTTATCCTTAACGGGAAGTCCTAAGTCCAGCCGTGGACGTGTTGTTTTTTGCCAACGCAAATAAAAAATATTTATCAATTATAAAACATAAATTCTAAAACCTAAGCTAAGATCGTTAACCAAAAACTCCCCTAACTAAAAATGATTCACCAGAAACTAAGCAAAAAAAACCGTTCAAAGCACGAGGGTCTATAATCCTTAATACATTAAATCAATGCAGGTCCTTAGCCGAGCTTTACGTGCAGCCGCGCTGGCTCGTTACGTCACGAACCGGAACGATGAGTATCCCCGCGGAAGGTTAGCCTCAGTGGGATTTTACGTCGCAATAATAAACTACTAGAATGGATTTTATATAATATGTTATTGGTACAATCCGACATAATAACTAGGAGGTCACACGGATAATTGCTGATTACTAGAGTTAAGAAACGATCGCTATATTTCTTGAAGAATTTCACATAAAATTATTATCAAAATGTCTATTTTTACTTCGTTCAAAGTTAGGCGATAATAAATCTCTGTGCCTTTACATTTATTTAAAGGCCAGTTAATATCCATTCATTTTTATTTTATTTCTATTAAAGTCAAACAAACTGATTTTTGCACAGCATTTTAGTTGAAGCTATTCAATTTGAGGGGATTTAGGTTTCGATGTCCTCACCCCTATTTTAGATTCCTCTGCATTGAACTACCTTTCTATGGTGTGATATTACCACAGGTTTCGGTGGATAGGAACTCAAAATATTGAAACAAGAGGATAGCCATTAATACTGCCTACCCCGTTATAAGAGCCTACAGTAAGAAATAAAATTATGACTCAGCTGTGTGTTTATTTCTGTATTGCTTATTTACATCAGTGGCATGTCTGTAGTTTCTAAATACTATGTTACTACGTTTTAGCTTCAGGTGGAGAGTGCCGGATATTTGTATTTATAGTAACGCCGTGCATACAAGCTCACAGAACTCCAAGACAGCTTGCTCAGAACAGACGTCCATTTACAAGTAACAACTGATTTGTGCCTACGCTAAATACAGGTAAATATTTCTTGATCAACAAACACTACAATTTAAAATATATTACATAAAGTATAAAATCTCAAGGCTAGATAATCCCACTTTAATGATGTATTCTTTTTTTATTAATATTTATTTAATTTTAAGTAAGAGGTTTCGGAAAAACTAAGCATTTAACGACTTGCATATTGACTTATGAAGTAAAAATAGTACCAAATATATGAATTTTATTCTTTAATTCCAGATACCATGCTTTCTCTAAAGTTCGTTGTACTCCTGGCTACTGTGATCATCTCCAGTGAAGCACAGAGGCCTTTTTATGCTGGTTCGAGACCAATCGGATATCCTGAAACGGAATCCAATAGTCTTTTACTCAATCGTTTCGGGGAGAACGAAGGTCCGCTCGAAGCCAGAGGTGACGGAGCACTTGTGAATAGACTGAACCAAATGCCGCTGGATAAGAGGCCATTCTGGTTCATCAACTCTCAAGCTTACGATGAATTAAGAAAGAATCCACAAACTTATCCAGTAAGCCAGAATTCATTCACTAACAGGAATTGAAACACATAAAACTTGGATACTTGAAGTTAAAATTCCAAATTCTATGAAAATGAAAGCGCGGATTGAATATATTGGAAGGTCGACAGATACATCGAGATACAAAACCAGTATTAATAATAAAAACTTTACATGTTATTTAACTTGAAGAGAGATAATGACAGGTCTATAAACCTATATTACATCTGTTATATTTTATGTTATCCTTATATCTTAAGTATTATTAAAAAAAATCTATACTCAGAACTTGCATTTTAATTTATTCGAATCCTAATTCCCTTTCTATCCTCTTTAGTAAATGATGGGAAGGAGATGAGTATTTGATGAGGGAGGGGATGGATGAGAAAAGGAAATATCCTTTTTTTTATTCTCTCCTCTGTCCATTAAAGCTAGGCAAAGCATTTGCAATCTTTTTACAGATACCTATGGGTAGCCACTTATTATTAGGTGAAACACTTGCCCGCTTACCACCTTGTTCCAGAACAAAAAATATCACGACTTCACAGAATACTGATGCAGAGTACTGGTATTTCTATTACTGCGTAACGTTGCGCGTTGCGAGAAGCATGATGCATGTGTAAGAAGTGAGAATGGTGTTTCAGGACAGTATGTAATCAAGTCGGTAATATCTGCCTTCCCCCTTGTATCAGACGTGAGTTTATTTATGTATGATTAATTATTAGCTCGTATCGAAATTTCTCATCACATCTACAGTTGACATTAAGATTTAGAAAGACTCTTTGAAAACATAACCCATAGTAATGGTAAATTTTCGACTATACTATTGAATAATTCTAACTAAGTTCCAGCTGTGTTCTATTATGTTTAGTATTAATCATTGAACTTATAACACCTTAACGTTTTATGTGTATGTACTATATGCACAATTATGACTTGATACCTTGCTCATTAGTATGTTAGACCAAGATTCCAATTCGAGATAGAGTACTAATTCAAGTTCAAGTTAAAGTTCCAATTCGTACTGACGAATTTCCGAATTTCTAAAACAATCACATGAAACAAGTGCTCCAAGTATGATCGGATCAACCTATGTTACGTCTTGCACACAATCTTTTGCTTGATAGGAAGTCAATCGTGTTTGATTTCTTCATAAATCAGGTTAAAATATTTTGTCCATATTCATTTTCCTCCTAGTCTTTGTTATGACATTTTCAATGTTAACAAATAAAACATTACGTACGGTAAAGGTCACATTACTTTCATAAGCAACTATAAAAACTGAAACGGCAATAACGCGGTCGTATTAATTTCAGACGATGACTATTGCCTAGACCATTATACTTTTTACATTTATACTTTAGGTCTTAACCGAAAGTACTATTCGTTGTTGCCAAGAATTTAGTCACGAAAAATTGTATGTCCTGTTTTCTTTCAAGCAATGCTTGTGTCAGTATGAAATAATCAGTGTGACAGTATCCGTATAATACGAAAAGGCTGAAGAAAATGAGTTAATGACAGATATCATTTTATTAAAGTGATTAAAGAAAAACAATATGGATCTAACTGATATCGTTGTCTAAGACTGTTTTTTGGATTACGCAAATATGGTTATTGCTTAAATCATTTTTAATTTTTGTTATTACTTTGGTTAAAAAAAAAGATTTATAATTTTTTTAGATTTACATTAGTCATAGCTGTAATGTATAATAACCGCTTGTTACTGGCGCAGTGACACTGACATTGGTAACTGCTTACTTACATTACCATGGAAAACAATTAGCAAATAAATTTTACGTATTAAGTAATTTTATTTAAAAAATAAGGCGGTATCAAGTTACAAAAAATTCCACCGGGGATAAGGTAATGAAACGAATGCAAAGACACCTGCGACATCTGCTATATGTATATTATAAATATTTGACTTTTACTTGTTTACTTTTTTTACTTTTAACTTTTAATTGTTCATAGCATTTTTGTTGTTGTGTTACTATATAATTAGCACTAAACAATATATTTATATATTCGCTTTAATGTAAATCGACAAAAGACGAATACTTCTTTATTTCTAAAATTGAAGATACATCAGTTGATTCAGATCAGGAGAGAAATAGGACATGAACGTAATGAAAAAAGCACTAACATCTAAATAATTACACATGAACAAAGTGGACTAGGAAGTATTTACCGATATTTGTAGCACTGTTGCACACTCTTTACTACACAGAAAACGTGAGTCGACGATTCATCCAATACAGATTAAATTAATTTACGTATATGGTTTTATTTCCTTCAAAGAGCCACTGTGGGAATGTTCTAAATGCTACGTCATTGCAACTATGCTTATTCCCATCTGACGTAAGTTTGCTAGTATGAATTTAAATGTGTAACATAAGAAGTGATAGACTTAGCCGCCACTTTTGATTAGTACAGTCCTTAAACATAAATTGAAATATTTTAATAAACGTTTCAAATTATGTATTTATATACAAAACAATAAATTCTAGATATAGTAATAATTGGAATAGCTGAAGTTGTTATAAGACGAGTGAGTCTTGGTTTATAGCATCAGAATAGTCGGTTAAAATACAGCACACGAATATTAAATACATGTTTTCAAATCGATACAGAGGAACGACTTAGATAACAATAAACAAACTTGCCTTGTCTTCGTTCTTTGGCTCGTTTTTGGCCGGTAAACGGTGGGAACTCATAATTGCAATAAATTATCAATTTACGCAAAGTTAAAAAAGGCCATATCCAAGTAATGTTGACGAATGTTTGGTATTTAATTTATTTTTCTTGAAAGCTATACTTTTTTACAAACTCTGTACTTCTCACTCGACAAGTCATTTCAAATAATAATTTCAAACTTACGATCAAAAGAAATGATTTCTAATATTTACGCGAATACTGACAATGATTGGAACAAAACTAATTTTACGGATTTTATTTAATTTTATTAATCACGGGATGCCAAGAAGGTTGTTGTTCAAATACCCGTAACACATAGCTGACCTAAAACACCAACGCTCCAAGAAATCTGCAGTCTTATTGACAATCTGATAATATATTGAAAGGCCCCCGCCCTTATATAAGATTTAATAAAGCAGATATCCTCGCAAAAGAACACCGTTTACTACCCTGGATGATAGGCTATTGAAATTTTAAAAAAAAATTCAATGGAGAAGATAGCTGGGTACCAACTGCAAGCAGCTTGAAGAGAATTGGATGAGGACGGGATAAGCCTGGAATTGGTATTTACTTTTTCTCCTCTATCCTCCTCCTGTTCATTAAAGATAGGTAACGCATGTCCGACTCATTTGCTTGTTGCGGATGCCTGTGGTTAGCGGTCTCTTAATATCAGATGACCCGCTTACTCTTTTGCCACTTTGTTATATAAAACAAAACTAATATAATAAAGCTGGTTAATCTCTAGATCTATTAATCGCATTGGAAACGTGTATTATTTTTGCATTTGATTAATGAAAAGAAGTTATAGTCCAAGCAAAAAATTGATTTTTTTCAAAGAAAGTTAATCAAGAAAAGTCGCATAGAATGCCTTCTCTACGATTCAATACTTGTAAATTGCTCATTCTAGGCATGCAGAGCTCTACAGATTTAGCAACGTTATTCAGGATAAAACATAAAACAAATACTGGTATTTAATGGCAGCCCGCATACTTTAAAGTATTTCTTAGGATCAGCTTACTCCAAAGGTCAGAGCTACAGTGTCGTGCTACAATAAGTATCCCGCGTGCGCAACAAAGGTGAGTAAATTTTTATTTTTCCAATCAAGATTTTATGATTTCCATTTTATTTTGTTACTTAATGTTAGTTCAAAAACTTATCTAACTGGCTAAATACGTAGTTGTTTTTTTTTTAGATAATCCTGCAATAATATTATCTTTATCCGTCAAAAGTCAACCACTGATGAACGTAGGCTTCCCCCATTGATCGCCACAAAGTTCGGTCCCCTGCCGACCTCATCCAGTGGACTCTCGTAACCTTGATCAGACGTATCGATATATTATTAATTTAATCATCTATCATTACATTCTATTTTTTTTAGTTTGTAGCTGAATGCCGTTTACACCTTATTAACGTTTTTCAAATGTCTCATATCATATTATTCCTTAATTATCATTAAATAACTTTTTGACTATTTATAAAACTACGATATTTCACATCATATTATTACGTTTTTTAAATGTTATAGACATTCCGAAATATAATCAAAATGCTTACAACCATAGACTCCTAGATTCGTCACTTCTACGTCTCACATAATATTTTTCTACTTTTCTTTCAGAAAAATGGCTATCACCAAGATCATATTCGTAATACCAGCAATAATGATCTATGCTGAGGCTCAAATGCCTTTCTACGCTGTTTCTCGACCAATTGGATATCCAGAAGTACAACCGAATGACGTTTTGACTAGCAGATTTGGAAGAGATGAGCCAATTCCAATCGAATTAAGTGTCAAGTCAGCCAATTCTGTGTTACTATTTATAATAAAATGTTGTTGCAGTACATGCGTATGTTTTATTATTATATGAGCTATGATCAAATCCTTAAAATTATAATGATAGATGTTTATATATATAGGTTAGGTATAGATATATATAGATAGGTTGTTTAGGTTTATAATAATTTACTTTAAATTGTGAGCTTTTATACCAATCTTCCTCTCAAGAAGACCCAAGTAAAAGTTTAGCTTGTGCAGCAATAATCAATCAATCATATGTATAAGTAACAGCCGGTTTACCCGCTTTATTAGTTTTGTCGTTAGCAGGTATGCCGTGATGGCCTGGGATCTACATAAACTCTATATGAACACATTCATGAAGTATTCTATTAGAACAAGACAAATACGATTGTGGTGTGTGTGATGCTACCAGAGCACTTTTAAAGTCCAAAAACATAATGGTTCTTCTCATTTGTGCTAAAATAAAAAATATTTAAAGCATTTAAAGATTCCAAGGCGTTCTCCGGAATATACTGACAATTCTGGTGGGAGTTCAACTTGCTGTACAATTGCTGTAATTGTATGTTGGAGATGGCAACATCGCATTTAGACGTTTTTACTCGACTTCAACGAAACGTAAGACTAATGTCAATAACTAATCCATCAAGTAACTTTAACCACCATATAACTTCCTTATCTGTTACATCTAGATCTAGATCCAGATCATCTAACCTACAGTTTACTTGGCACTTAATTTAACAGTTAAGCTAATTTAGAGATTGTCATACGACAGTAATGAGTTTATTCGTAGCTTATTCAGGATCTTACTTGGACATTGTGAAACAGACTCTATCTTTAGAGGTTTAATTTGGTAAAATACAACTTTTAAAAAAATACTGTTCGACAAATACGTTTCACGATTGAGATTTAAACTCTGTAACATTTTCCACTTTCCTTTTCGCTTTTGTAAAACCCGACTTAGTAGTTAACGAAGCAAAGGAAAGACTTTTTCTTCATTCCCCTTGGTTAGCAAAGTTCTACAAATTCTGCATGCATAAATGTTATGAAGGCTATGCTTTGAAATTCAAAAGAGAATATGCATTCGAATATAAAATTAAAATAGAAGTTTTACAATAGTTTTATATTCCATAGAGTCAAAATAAAAGGGCAGAATATTAATAAAACATATCGACATATATAGACGCGTTTAAACAAGCAGACACTAAGGATAATTTCCACTGGAGCGCTAGCCAAATTTGACTTATTTCATAGATGCGAATACTTGCCAACAATTCTACATTTTATAGGTCACGTATATCACCGAGTCAATCAAAGCAAACAAAAAACACAGGCAGTCATAAGGACTGCCAAGAGAAATGAAACCTCAATACAGGTCGGAAGGCGAAGGCGAAGAATTAAAAAAAAATTAAGTCCGCGTATCTTAATAAAAGTCAAAAGGGAATACAAGAAAAAATGGAAAACGTCGTCGAAACTGTTCAAATTATTATAGGCATATTGCTGACGCATGCAAATAGCCTGTTGTTCATGCGAACCTATATGATTATATGAAATATCTTCTAGCGCCGCTAAAGAAGTTTTCACTTCAAAAAAAACAGAAACTGGATTTTTGATACAAGCTTCGATACAGGAAATTCTACCGGTGGCTATGGTCAATAGCCGGAGTTCGGCAACATGCTGACCGTCGAAGGGAAACTCGAACCGCCAAATATTGTTGAATACATTTACATATCGATTTAAGTAATATTTTGATATCTCACCCTATTTTCATACGTCGAACGATCCATGTGTTTTTTTCTGGACCCAGATATCATTTTTCAAAAGAATCCAAACCTCGATAATATTTTTTCAACTGTGCCCGTACCTCACTTAAAACTACTTGCGGGACCCTTGGTATTTAACCTTGATATTTGCACTTGCCATGCTATTTTCGAACTATGATTAATGTCTAACATTCTCTACCAATAAATAGCATTTCTTATAAATATTTTGAGAATCTTGATTCCGGATTCTCAGAATATTTTGTAATATTCCAAATCTAGGTCTGTGCTCCGAATATCGTCGACGGAAAATCTAAAGTAAAGAAACTTCAAGTTTCTTCAATAGCTTTTATATCTATATAAAATGAATCCCTATTTCCCTTGATCACGACATCGCGCTTGAACGGCTGGACCGACTTCACTACTTCTTTAATTTTTGTGTTTGTCAGGAGAAGGTTCTTGTAAAAATTATAAACAACCATTAATTCAGTGAACGTCAAGTTAACCGCTAAATAACGAAATTATTTTTAAAACTCAGTAATAACGGTGGGATTAACAATTTTCAGCCAGTTCTTATACAATTAGGTCCCCCAAATATCGTTTAAGCCAGCTAAATAAGTTTTCACTAGAAACTAGTTTTAAATATTTATGTTGACAATTAAGAAAACAGTATTAAGGCTTTCATTTTCTTAGTAGAATTACGAGAAATTCATTTTTGACGCATTAAAAGCACTTTTAAAGTAATCTCTTCTAAGGGAGTTAGAGGTGTTCAAAGTTTAAATATCGGTTTTATGTTCAACGACTTAAGGCTTAAAAGTGTAAATCGGTACAGTATTTGTTCATAAAGCTTTTAAAAGCTGAGTGCCATCTTACGTCTCCCTGTGTGTGGTATGGTGGTGGTGGTATATAGATAAGTGGTAGTAACTTTCTCCGAGTTTGATAAAGTATAAGATTCACAGGCAGTTCAATCAATCACCGTACCAGTGATAAAGCCATTGGGCCACAATCATACCATTCAGCCACGAATATGGAAGAATGCACTGTTTTATTCTGCTGATTTAAAAACATAACGTATTACATACTACATTTATCTTTAAAAATATCCCTATGAAAAAGTAATAATTACAATTTGTGGTCGAAGAGCAATCATTAATATATTTTGATGCAGCTCACGACTTCTGCGTCGTGAAATTTATATCACGAACAGATTGTAGACCGGCTGCAGCGAAACCGCAATTGATTATGATTCAGCACGTAAGCGAATAATCTTCATAATAAAATGTGTGTCTCGCAACACCTGCTACAATCAATTTCACAAAAGAATTCAAAATATTGTAAATCGCTAGGTTAAAACAAGATAAACGTGGCCTAAACGTGGCCGCGGTTAGCTTTCAATAATAGAAAAAGTGATAAATGATTAAATGTTTTGGTATACTTCATATTAAGATATCCTGTTAATGTGCTGTAATAAGACGAAGATTCTTGAAGATGACGAAGTACGACATTATGACAGAAAAAATGTTGGAAGCCGGGGCAGATCCCTAGTATAAGTTGAAAACCTACTTAATGCAAATTAGTTTTGCATTTATTAGGTTGGCATGGATTTATGTGTCTTTGTTTGTTTGTAACGTAATCTTTGAACGTGACTAAGAACCTCTTCAAAATTTCGGATTATTTTGAAACGTTCTTATCAAGGACCGATAACAATGCAATCGTTTAAATAATTTGTCTCATCATTCTTACCAGGATCTTCAGGATTTTTTTATGTTAAGAATAACGCCATCTAGGTATTTAAATTAAAATAATAATGGATACTATGAAACTTAACGTGTTTTATAGTTAGTCTATTAGTATAAAAGCTCTTCACTTACACACTGGAAATAAAGTTAGGTTAGGTTAGCTCATACCTATATTGGCGTTTTACGGCTCATTCAAATAAACGCGATCGTGACAAGCACATAGTTGGGTTTTACCCGCATTTTCTTAATTGAAACTTGACATAAAATTATTCTTTCCTGTTTATTGTTGTTTCGTAAGATAATTAATTAATAAGAACGCAATAAGGAAAAGTTATGGCAGATAAGGCATTGTAATTTAGTAAATATTTACCAGTTTAATACATAATAATTACCTTATACTTGTTACGTATTTAACTGTCAATGATCTTTTAATGAGGCGGTGCGTTTAAATCCACCATTTGATTACTGTCGTGAACTCAGTCCTCGCACACGCTTAAGCTCATTTGGTAATGATCATTATAAATTACCAGCTACGTTTATTTTAAAAAATACGTTGTTTTTGTTCAGAGTAAGGTCTCTGTCAGTAAATCAGAAGTTACGCTGGAGACAGATCATAAGGAATTTATAAAGATATTGAAAATAAGCGATTATTTCGTTCATAAACAGGAATTGCCCTATTGAGTTTTTAGATTTTATTACAATAACAGTCATTGTTCTTATCTTAACAAGACCTTCAATGAACATATTCACAATTTAGTAGGTAGCCTGTATCAGGAAAAACCTACACTTAAGCTGACCTTTCGTAAAATCAAATAAGATACGAGAACTTATAATTTAACAAGTAATGAAAGTAACAATTATTTGAGCCGTTGTTATCGCCTTACAGAGCCGGCCATAGAAGTTGTGTTTAAAAATATCCGCATCTTATCTGAAAGTATAGCGAATAACATGATCATGGCATGACTGGTTTTCGACTTCCACAATATCATCATTTCAATCATCACTAACTTCTTAATCATGTCACCTCTCTCACAATCTATCTGTCTTTTCCTCGAGCTACCCCTATCTATATATGTATAATCTTGCAAGGCATATAATAAACTGTCAGCAAATTGTGACATGAGCGAATGATTATTTGACGTGTGATGTCATGAAAGGTTATAAACTGACGAAGTCAAATCATAATATTGTGAACTGATACTTTGCATTCGTAAGGTTCGTTCGGGCAGATATTCTTCGACAGGGTCGACGGTCGCACTGATAGCAGAGCATAAACGCTAATATTTTTTCCATCATAATGGATTTTTCAACAGCCCCATAATATGTCAGCCAATTTAAAGAAAAGCTTAAAAAACACATTAATATTTTTTTGTCACTGACTTGACACTGTTTGCCTAGAGGAAACATCTACAGCTATATCGGACTTGAGGTGATCTATAGCGCAGAAGGCGCTAGCCTAAACCTTTTTAAGTGGGGTAACTTAGATCGAGGGCTCGGGCCCTTACTTTATTTTTACATATAACCGGATTGGGATTAAGATTTTCTGTAAATAATAAAATATGTAAAAAATATTGAATAATTGTTAACAGTTCATAATATGCTTAGTCAGATTATAAACTGACGAAGTTCCCCAGCTACGTGCCAAGTCGAGCGCTGTAGACTATCAGCTTAAGAAGATTCAGGATTATGGATGGTAAAAAAGATTTGGACGGCCGGTACTTCAAGCTTCTAAAGGATAATGGGTGGATGGGTTGTTATATTGTACTGTTATGTTTGCGTCCTTAACTTGCGAGAGCAAATATAAATTAATAGGTTACGCACTCGAGCCTGGGAGGGTAAATTTATTTGCATGCGTAAGCAAACTTGATGTAAATAGCTGTTTAACGCTCGAAATCGAATGATTTATTGTGTCCAGACGTCATTTTCTAAATAAACATTAAACTTCTTAATAGTACTGGTATTTAGTTGACCAGTTTCTTAATCAAATCTCTCAAATCAGTTTTTCAACAATTCCATGACAACAATCACATTGAGGACCGTATGCATCATGTATATATGTATATGTAAATGCTAGTTTTCAGACTTAATACTTTAAGGAGTACATATTTTGATTAAACAATCATATTTAGATTATAAAATTGTGTGTTTTAATACCATTATGATCTACCTGAGATTTACTGCAATTTCCAAAGTTTAAGCGATTCTCCCAGGTTTCACTCAGGTGCTATAAATATTAACAACAGAGTTAGTCCCTAGATCTGCATAGATTTAAGTTTGTTCGTAATGAAGTAGCAAACTTTATAGCTCAACGTCCAAAAAAGAAAAAGATCTTTATTATTTATAACAAAATATTTATTAATAAATTAAAATCTACATATTATACCATCATAGATAGCATGGCAGATGCCACACGTTCAGTGATCGCTCTCTCACTTTGTCTCTTCTCAGTATACATCCCATGTAGTGGTGGGTAAGCTTTCTTAACTGTTTTCCTCCAATTCCTTCAGTCCTCAACATCGTCACCTATAACTAGGTAGTCACGCATGTGTATTAGCACCACATCTTATTATCTCCTTTTGGATCTGCTTCTGGGTCTTCGACTGGTAAGAGAAAGCTGTAGTGCCAAGGCCTTCGAAAAACATCCACGATACTTCTCCCAAATAAAAATGTCCGATAGGTATGTCCTTGCCGAGGCTACTTGCGGAATAAAAAGCGTTCTAAGTCACTAAATTGCGAAAGAAATAAATCTTACTCTCGAACGATGATTCTAAGTCTACTCGTATTTCAAACTAAAAGTGAATCGCATAAAGGAAATTCAATAAAGCTTTAAAATTCTGCCATTAGGTTTAAAAGGGAAAATACACTTAGAGCTTGTTCTGACAGACGAGCGCTTTCTCTCTTTGTATTTAACTAGTTATTAAAATAGATTCTCTTGAATAAAACTTTTATGATATTAAAATCTTTGGCAAGAGATTTGGTGAACGAGAAATGTATGCAACACTAATTTAAAATTATAATCTACTATGCATATAAAAAATAAGCTGACTGACTGGTTTGAATTTTTGCAAATAGATGTCTACTACTACCTAGGTGAGCATTAAGCCTAATTATTGCCTATTATGTGCGTGCGTAAAAATACCTATAACCACCCAATCCAAAACCATAGAATACGCCACAGAGTACATTTACCTTGGACATCTAATCGCAATAAAATCCTGTACAGAAAAAGAAATCGATCGTAGAGTGAAGAATACGTGGAACGAATACTTGGCTATGAAGAACATTTTCAAAGGTCCGATACCCACTAGAGTGAAAACGAAAGCGATGAACATCTGCTTAACGCCAATTCTTACCTATGCATGCCAGACGTGGTCTCTCAAAAAGTCACTCTTAAATAAAATAAGAAGCTGTCAAAGAGGAATGGAACGGAGCTTCATGAAAATCAGACTCAAAGATAGAGTCAGAAGTTCACATATAAGAGAAAGAACAAAAGCGAGAGATGCGGTCAAACAGGTCCTGACAATGAAATGGAAAAGGGCTGGTCATATTCAGAGAGTTACGGATGAAAGATGGTCTCAAATCATCTCAAACTGGTATCCACGATATAAAAAAAGACGAAAGGGACCCTGACTAGACCCTGTAAAAGATGGAGTGACGATATCGTACGAGCAGCTGGAAACACATGGCCCAGGAAGGCAAAGGATAGAGCCATCTGGAATAGTTTGGAGGAGGCTTTTACCGCATTAGGCGGCCCATACACCTAACAATATTATAATATAATATTAACTACAAAACTTAAATACACAACTAACAATATAAATTGAATTAATACACAACACAAAACTACGTGTAAGGGATAAAAATAAAGCTAATAAATAAAAAATGTGCGTGCGCATTTATAGCTAGTTTACATTCTGCACTCTGACGTAGAGAAAAAGTTATAAATCCGATAATAATTAGTAATCGAATTATATATGTAGACAGAAGGACCGATGGACCATCTGTTCCTGGTCCACTAGATGAGGACGGCAGGGGACTGTTGTGGCGATTAATGGTGGAGGCCTGCGTCCAGCAGCGGACTACTATTCTTTGAAGAGAGAGAGAGAGAGAGGGAAAAATAGGGGAGAATAAAGAACTAATTATGACAAATAAGAAAACCTTACCTTCCCTGTCACAGGGTCCGATTTTTATGGCAGTTTGGGCAAACGTTGTGAAATATTAACCAAGTTTATAAGGTCTAAAACATGACAGAGGAAGAGGTTATTATGTGTGCCTACTACTATGTTTTAATATCTTTGAATAATTTTTAAAACGAATATTGTGGTACAACTGGATTATGGTTTAGAATCTCACGCAATGCAATGTCCACATGTTGCACTTTAATAAGTGCTCTGCATTCTTGGGCATAATAACTGATATGGATTGACGTATAGATGTAGTTAGAAATTATTTTCCTTCGTTCCAGTACTGTAGTACTTATCTGTTATCAAATTGAAATACTAATCCCAATTCTCTTCTGATCCCATTCTTCTATTTTTCCTTATCTATTCGCTGCTCTGTCCAAAATAAAGACTCGCAAAACGATCACATAACATCAGGTGTACCGCTTGCTCTTTTGACTTCTTTTTTGATAGAAGAAGGTGGGAAAACCTTTAATAGTCTGAAGACACTCATTAGACGAAACGCAGAATATTTCTACTTCACGAGTGTCTACTGAGAGGTCATGATAATTCACGGCTCAAGGCGGCCCGCAATTCGTGCTGCAGATGTTGCCTTTGCTTCCTCTCTTGTCTCTTAAAAGTTCGCTATACATGAAAATGGTTATATACTGTTACCAGGATCTGAATTTAATGATGCAAGCCCTTATACAAATTATCTTCATAATAAGTGGACTTACGGCGAAAACTGACATCTGCCAAAATCTTTTGTCTGTTTGCACCATCATTCCATTAAATAAATTAATAACTATTTACCTAAATATGAGTAACACAAATGGACTATAATAAAAAAAACCTTTAGTTATCAAAATAAATGTTTAAATTCTAAAATGCACACATCTTGCGACTTGGCTTGCATTGGGAGTATAAAATTAATTATATATTAAACGCCCGTAACATCGGTGTAAAATTTCTATACAAAATAAAAAAGTAATGTATAAAAGGATTTTAGAAGTGGCGTAAAAAGAAATTGGCCATTAGGTCCATTTTTATAATGTGGCGTTATTACCAACTCGCAAAGGGTTGTCACCTCATAAGGGTTTTTATGGTTCACACGATCGTTTAGTTCACTTTTAGAAAATGCTAACAAAAAAAATCAAGTATTATTTTAATATTTGCACAAAAAACTTTACTTTTTTACTCCATCTGTATAACATTGTTTATATCAGTATAAATAAACCTACAATTTTGAATCAATACACTAATGTCTGAGAAAAGAATTTAAAGGATTCTCTTACTCAAAATATTAAGAAAAAACTGAACATAAGGTAAATGTATAAAATATGTACATATGTGAAACAATCGATTATATATATATATATATATATATATATATATATATATACATATCTTTTATACAGGAGTCTTATATCCAGTGACGGAGCTAACTAAGAAAACAACAAAACTTTAATCCGTTTCACATATTAGAAAAGCAAGCAGAGCAGTGGTTAATATAAAGATAATAGTAGATTGCATACGTAATATATATTATATTTAACCAATCGTTATCAAGAACCAATTGTTTGTTAAAATCGCAAAAATTGTTACAAGATATGACGTAGATTATAAAAAAGGAATGCGATATTATAACTGACTGACATTATAACAAATGAATATAAAATAAAATAAATAATTATGCGCTTACGCCCGCAACCCAGGCGGGTAGGCAGAGGTCATGGGTTTCCATTTGGCGCGATCCTGGCACACCACTCTAAGCCACTAATTTGTTAAGTTCTACCAACATTGCCACTCATTTTTGCTACAAATTTATTTCGTTATTCTCTCTTCATTCATGCTTTCAACATGCCCGAACCACCTCTCTCAAATCCAATCACAACATTCAATTTTAAGAAACTCTTTTCCCTTAGTGCTATTTCTAATCCTGTCATTCCATTGAATTAAACAGTTTTAAAAAGCTTTTTAAAGATCACATAACGAGTATGTATGCGAAAATGTGGTATGGTAGTAAGTGGGATCTGCCAGGAACATGTTAAATAGAAATTCTCGTAATTTTAAGAGATAAGACTTGAGAATTACGGCCTTAAGACCTTATGAGAGGAACAATTATTGAGTTGACAGATAAAACAGAAAGTAATCTCTGCAAATTAAAAGTTCTTAAATTACATGCGTAACAAAAATGTCGATCATGCGAATAGATATGAATGTATATATGCGTAGTTAGGACAGGCGACTGCGCCCGCCGACATGACTACTGACATGATGAAACGTTCAAAGATTCTGTTACAAACAAACAAACAAAAAACATGCCAAGCTTATAAAAGCGTATTAATTATTAAACCTTTTGGAAAGCGGTGTAATGCGTGTAGAAATTTTATGTAAATAAAATATTTAATATCAAATTTAATATTTTACTTCATTAGTACAAATGAATCGAATGACCCAAACGTTATCGAACACACGACAGACGCTACGTTATCTATGGTACTGTGTACAAAAAATATGCAAACATTAATCATATTTGCATTGCTTTGCCTTTAACCTTTTTTCGATGGACTCCATTTAAATTTATCAACGAGTAGCAAAACTATGTCTCGCGTAAATTATTAGTATCATTACTGACGGCTGTTCCCGACACACGAGATATACAGTGCTCTTCAACACGTCCCCGACTCACCCGGAGAACAAACACTTTACGTGTTTATTGTTATTATTATTGTTGTTATTGTTAGACCATCAATTTTATATCCTTTAGTTACACTTGACATTCATAGCCATAATTACACGAAGAATACATTTATGATACAATAACAACCTAAATATGTATGTAGATAATAAATTAAAACTAATAAAACTATGTGCTTGGTGGTTAAGGCATGTTAAAAAGATTAATGAAAAAATAGTGACAAAGCAAATTTATGTTGCTAAAGTGGGTGACAAAGAGTCCAACATACCTGCAATTTTTGGTGGGATTGGTAAGATATTGAAGAAAGGTGATTAAGTCTATTCATACACCTAGTATGAAAGTGTACACGCGAGAGAACGCGTGAGGTTTCACGACCAAACGTGTATGCATGATCTTTGAATACGACTCTTTATCGTTTATTGCACTTTAAAAAACTAAAAGTAATAAAAGGAAAAACAAAATCACTTCGTTGTTATCCACTATGTCTATGCAAATTTATCCGAAAGTTAGTCCAGTGGATTTCCAATATAACACTGCTCGAAATAGTGATTTATAGCTGCAGCTTCAGTTAGTTAGCTTGTTTTGGATATTACTGGCATAACACACTTAAACTTAAAACAATTTATACAAATTTTCAAAACAAAACAACAATTTTCTAACCTATTTTGATGAAGAATTAGAAATATTTTGAATCAGTTAATTCTAGTAGACTGAACACCTGTCGTCGTGTAACGTTCTACCATTAGTTTCTATCAAAGGAAGTCAGTAGACATCCTAACACTGAAGCTAAAGAAAATAGTGTCCAGAATTTTGACTCTTACTCAGCGGTTCTACGATTGTCGAACTCAGCTATGAATATTGATTTCAATAAATAAGCTACCATTTTTTTAATTATTGATATACGGTTTAATAAATAAATTGCTACATTGTTCTTTAAATTTCTCGTCAAATTCCTCGGAAATGGTATTTAGAAATGTGGCGGAGACAGCAAACAAATTGCCCCAGTTTATCTTTAAAAGAATTGTTGCTGGTACGAAAATTATTGCAAACATGCCGAGCCCTATGTTTTATTTTAAATTCAGATAATTTTGGACAAACTAAATCTTTTATTAACCGTTTTAAGAAAAAAAATGTCGATTATAAACTCTTACATTCACTTTTCATATTAAAAAGGCATCTTTATCTTTTACCCAAGGTATGATATAGTGAAGTATTACAAGCTGGGGAAATGCTTAAACCATTTAGGGTCGTTTAATTTTTTATTACACATTAACTTGTACATGCATGTTTGTCCAACCTTCAGAATCACTCTTTTAAAGATAATTTTAAAGGATAATCTACAATGCGACCGCAATGCGGTTTGACCGATTTCACATTTCTGCGAAATCTTGATGGAATCATGAATTTTTAGCAAGAAAAAACAGCGAGTACTTCATATATATTTTTTTAGACAAAGGAAAGCGTAAAGAAGAAAAGATGATGATGGGCAAGAGTCGGACGTTGGGCAAATTAATGACGAAACGCAGTACCATGAAAATACCTTTACCTTATGCAGGTGGGCAGGTATGAAGTTAAGTCATAAACTCCACAGCTGCGTCACTTTACCGCTCGCTTTACTCATTAGCAGACTTAAAATAGACTCGGGCGCGAAGATAAACTAGTCCAATATGAAGAATCTAAACAGTAATCTGATTGTGGGAATTCGTTTCCCAGACAGATTATTAAATATGTTATTGTGTTTAGAACTTTTATGTTAAATAATAGGATTTGCTAAAATAATTATTATTAAAAAGTAAAAAGATTCTTTAGATGAGATATTTATTATTTAGATTCCAGAAATTACGAGGAAAATGTTATTGTATATCGTTCGAAATTTCGCGATCGTTATTAAACTGAGTTAGTAAATTGGGTCAATGAAGTGCCGACTTATTTATTTACCTTATCAAGTACCTATATCGTCAATAGCAATAATATATGCAATATTCAATAAACGAATCAATTTCTATCTACTTACGAAGTTTGCGAAGATAAACAAACTCGTCATAAGTTAAATCAGCTTTAGATGACTACAGTCTACGAGTTCAATTTTTAAAGGTTGGTCTGGTTGCCTAATTAATTTGATTTTTAATACCGTTCTTACATTTCCACATCTGTAATAAAACTTATCATGGATGGGGAAATATTGAATGAGCTTTGAAGAGTTTTACTAACATATTAGTGTTATAATTGTACTGCACCTAAAACTTCATGAAAACAACTAGAATTTAATGCAGAAAACGTAGAACCACAACCATTAGAATTCATTGGTGATCTATGACTAGTAGATTTGGTATATTGGGAAGTCAAGAGCAAGCCCGATGCAGTGAGGATCGGAGACCGCTTCACCGACAAAAGCAAATGTTCCTTAAATTGGCGATGATCATTACATTAGGGTTCATAATAATTATGAAGGCTGAAAAACCTTAAATGGGTGAAGTTCAGACATATTCCAAAACGGAGACTAAGCATTTATTACTAGGTTTAAGCCGTGAACTAAGATGCACGTTATTACATTAAAAAGAAGTTTAGTGCTAGTCCTAGAACTATCGATGGCACTAAAGTTAAACCGCCGAGATCCCTAGTTTAACGCTCGGTTAGGTTAACTAACCTCAAAATGTCATTTGAGTCGCATTTGTGTATTTATTATTTAAATCGCTAAAAATGGACTCAAACTCAATTGATTTCATAGATTTTAAATATTTGGAGACCGTGGAAACGTACCTGCGATGCAGTAGACGAACAGACGCCGTAACCGTGAGAATTCCTTTGATCTGGATGGCGAAGATTTTCGTCATAAATAAACAAAAAAGCACCAAAAGATCCACTGATCTCACTAATAATGTTCTACTTCTGAGTAATTTAAAATTCTTTAAATGCATAATAACAAAGATTTCGATTCGATGTGATTTTGATTTGAAGTGGTTTGATTGCACGCGACGCGCGTTCCACTCCTATGTACGCTATCTAGATAGATGTATAAAAACAAATTAACTGTGAACATAGACCAAAAATAAAGTTTAAATTCTCAAATTTTTATATTTTCACTCAAGGCGGTACCGATTCTTATATATTTTTACTTTCAACTGTATAACAACATTTCGTAAAAGGGAGCGGAATAAACGAATGGATGAATGGTATACTAACATTTGCTTATAATCTGTGGATCTTATTTAAGAAAGGGTCCATGTCCATCAGCGTCTTTGATCACATCCGGAGTTCTCGCCGCTCGTTTGCCCCCTTCTATCATAAAAAAAGGTTTTCTCTAACTGTGGGTTTTCACTGCAGAAAACGCTCACACAAAACATATTGTCGTCTGAGATTTTTCAGAGAGAAAAAGAGAGAGAGAGAGAATCAATGTATCGCGACAAGTTTATACGCCAGTGGAAACCTACAGTTAGTATCACTTGTAAGTTTATTCTCGTTAAGTCTAAAACCATTTTTTAATATTTTCTCAACGGTCGTGTGTTGTTTTATAATTATTTCGCATTAGAAAACGCTTTAGGTGAAGCCAGTCTCATTATTATGACATGTCACGTCCCTATTTTAGGCGCAGTGGAAATTACAACTAGGGTTGGAAGGTAATATTAAACACACTTTTTTGTTAAAAGTAATTATTGAAAAATATTAATGAACACAAACATTTGTAAGCATAGTGGTTTATTAGTTATAAAAATTATAATATTTTGATGATTTATGATTTATCAGTTCTTGTCTGTTGGAAGCTTCCACTTTCTATGAAAGGGGACGAAATGCATCCACAATTCTTCTTGTCATTTCGCATGTTTGTGAATGATTGTTGTTTCAGGTGAAATGCGTACATAGAATTCAAGTGGACTAAAGGATCGAATGCAAGTTTATGGTTTTTGGTCCTCTATGTATTTCGGGTTAGTGGTAAAAAAAGTCTAAGGTGATGCCTACAAACTGGAGCAAATATATAATAGTGGCCAATTTCATTAAAACAATTTAATTTATCCTTTATTAACAAAAGAAAATTGAATTCAAATTGATACGATAACTTACCTAATACAGAAACAAAAAACGCCATTTGCTTCAACAGAAGGCTACACAATTTGCCTCTCAAATGAGATCTATACCATAGCTTTTATTATCGTGGAAGCATCTATTTAAAATTCCATCAATGTAGTGAGTGGGGACGGAACTTAGGGAATAATGCAAATTACAAAGGCTTATTCAGTCAATGTATCAAAAACTCGAGCCAAAAAAGGCATTAAACCAGAAAGGGTAGGCAAAGACTACGGCTTTCCATTTGATACGGCATTGGCACACCTCTTTCGCTTCTTCTACATCCATGCATACGCATATACATACATGTTCGTCGGTTAATTGTATCCTCATCACTTTCAGACAACAGACTTTCTTTGCTGCATATCTAGGAAAATATATTTAGCTTAGAATTTTTAAGACATAACTAGCATTGTCCCACTTCTTTCATTATTACAACAAACCAATAAAATAATAAACTTAGATTTATGTACTTACTCAATATTAGTTAAAAACTTTTCACGCATACTCCTTCGTTACCGTTTAAAAAATAAATATACGCTCACGCCCATAACCCAGACGGGTAGGCATAGATTATAGTTTTTTTTTGGCGTGAGTCCATACATATATCGGATAAGGGTACTCCTTATATCGCCCTTCCTGAGTATGTTA
The DNA here is from genome assembly GCA_029849275.1 of Papilio elwesi. Taxonomy (NCBI): domain Eukaryota; kingdom Metazoa; phylum Arthropoda; class Insecta; order Lepidoptera; family Papilionidae; genus Papilio; species Papilio elwesi. The sequence goes on along the minus strand of CM056701.1, from coordinate 6,165,532 downwards.
CTTATCTATCGATATAAGTTCTCCTAGGACGACCCTTGTCAACGCTGCCACTCACTTTTGCAACATAAATTTATTTTGTTACTCTCTCTTCATTCTCCTTTCTCAATTCTTGGTACCGTGTATATATTAATTAAAACATTATATTTTAGATTTAATTTTAGCACTTTTGTTCTCTTTTTGGCTCATTTTTGTATTTAACAAATTAATGGAACTCTCATCTACATGTAATAAAAATATTTGTAGTACTACTACTACTACATTTATATGGCTAATTGTTTCCTAAATAAATAAATAAAAAATACCCCTGGAATACCCGCTTGGACAAGTCTGAGCCTACGTCATTAATAACTATGTCTCTGTTGCTCAAAGTCATTAAAAGTATATAATAAAGCGATTATGATATGAACATAATGTAATTATATTAAGATATAAATGGTTTAGGAATCAAATTTTAGTCAGTACCGTTGCAATGTGTTGATAATTTGTGAACAAAGTAACCATTTCTATAAAACGTATTTTATTACATTAGAAGATATTAGGTAAGTACATCAATGAACAATATTTTTTAAAATTAACGCACACCCCGTCTGTGTAGTTGCGCAGTTAGTAACGCCTTTTTGCACATTTTGAAAATTTAAAGGTTAGGCTATTCCTTCTTCCGTATCATTCTGTAAACCGTCATCTCAGTAGATATTCCTTTCTTCCTCATGCTGTCCTTTCCACAATCCATTCATGTTTTCTTAGGTCTCTACTACAGGTAAACGATTTAAGTGCGAAAAGTAATTTTACTATGGATTTTTGGAGAGATCTTTAAAATTAATATATGAACAAATGACCAATCCAATCTGCCACGTGTATAGTGACAGATCGAATTATGACGCATAAGATTTAAATACGAAAAACTCGTGAGTTTTTTAAAGACAAAATAAATGTGTAAATATTATAAATAAGTTAAATAAATAAATAAAGAGGAAGAAAACAACGTGTCCGTTAATTTCAAATATCGTAACCCATATTGTAATTTTCTAATTATACCAACATCTTTTTAGGTTGCATACTTTAGCGCGTTCGGTTACAACCTGTGCGAGATATCAGTCACCAGAACCACCTAAATACCAACACTGCCAGTCACTTTTAATTTGTCTTGCTATTTTCATTTTTCTCCCAACATGCATGAACCACGTCCGCAACTATTCAATCACAAAATGTGTCCATGGTGAAGTATCACATGTAACGTATTTATAATAATAACGATCTGTTTACAGAAAACAAAATGGCTGCGAGGATTCTTCTATTTTTTTCACTCCTGGTGTCAGTGTGCGTATGTCAGAGACCACCTTACGCTGGGAGTAGACCTATCGGGTACCCGGCGCTTGAAGAAATAACAAACGCGCCTACAAGTCCAGATGTAGATGTAAGGTAAGTAAAAAGAATTATGGATTTATATATTAACGAGTTACACAGCAAAATTATAATTTTCATAAAAACTCTATGTGATAGCTTATTTTTAAGCGCATTAGGTGACAGAGAATGACGTCATATATACCAGTATTGCCAGCGTGGAAGTATTATTTCGCTTGACGCATGATAGGAATAAATCTTGCGAAAGTCTACGGGTAGCGGTCACTTAACATCAGTAAAACGCGGGCTCGTTTGCTACCGTCTTCCATAAACCTTACTCCATAAAAATATTAATTTCCAACCGAATATTCTCTCTTAAAGTACACATTTCTAATTTCTTCTTGAACACACAATATCTTATATAATTTGACTCAACCTTGAACTCAAAATCCTATTATAGTTAAAAATAAATTATAAAATTTCAGGTTAGGTTCCGTAGCAACTACAACCACTGAAAGACTCCCTATCGAAGCCATGGGCGACAGAAGACTGGTCGAGGCCCTTCGCAAGCTGCCTCTAGATAAACAGCCATTTTGGTTGATTAATTGGAAAATTTTAGAAGAGAATAGAACTCAACCGAAGACTTATCCACTAAAACAAAATTCCTTCCTTCATAATGTCCCCACGTCAAGTCCCACCACAAGTCCCCAACCAGTGCGACTTACACGACTACCATGGCCTTACATTTATTTGAATAAATCATTTTTGTATTTTTAAATGACAAATATATACCTATATATATCCGTATTACTTTCTTTTGTTCATATTGAAAAAGGTATTTTTACCAGTTGAAACCTAAGATTGTGAAAGATTACACGCGGAAATATTTAGGTGAAGAGGTACGGACGTGATTATGATACCTTAACAGGCATACAATGACGCAATGAAATTATAATAAAAAAGTATCAGATTAGTGTTCAAAAAGTGAGAACTCAAAAAGCGTGCTAATACCACACTTACATATTACGTCATGTGTTTATATTTACGCTTAATGACAAACACTAGCTGTCTTCTTTTTTCTATTCTTTTAATTACGCTATCCTTTTTATACCATTTGACATGTGTGAATGTTGCTGACATTAAATATTGCCGCTTATAAAGATGCAGGCGCTCCAATGAAGTAATAGACTTTTCAAGATATAACTTTATTTTAATTAACTTAAACTGTAACTAAGTCAATTAATTATATATAATATAGTACAAAACCAATCATTAACATTAAATAGGGTAAACCAACCAAATAAACCGAGCATAAATATTTTTTTCTAAGCTTCTGGTCTGACATAATACAATTTATTATAAATATACAACATCAAATTAAAAATAAACATAGAAATGATTATTATATTAATGTAAATTATATGTTATCTTTTATTTAGTTGTATAATAAAAATTGTATAAAAGTAAATAAAGTAAAATATGTTATAAATTTTGTGTTAATGTTTATTCAGAATGCGCAAGGAGGACAATCTAGCGCCAAGCCATTGTTGCCACAAGCCGCTTCTTGAATATGTATCAACTATCTCTTAGAGTGGAGCTCTAGATTTTTATAGTTCAACCCTCAGTGGATTTCACGTTACTAACTCGTATAAATACGTCCTTTAGAAATTGTATACGATCACATTCCTTAGATGTGAAAATAAGTTTATAAAATTTAATAAAGATTAGAAGTAGAGTTTGCCAGTGAAGGAAAGTTTATAAAATAATTAATAGTTTTAAGTACCGATAGCACGCTAGGGAACATTACGTAAAGTATCTACTGTTATTCAAATTGGGCGTTATTCTCAATCATAAAATATTTTTTTCCTGGCAAGCCTGAACAGATTCAAAACAAAATGTTGTCGCTCACATTTCGGGTTTGCCAGAAATGTTTCAGTACCGTACTCATAGTACGGTACTGAAACGTGAAGTTACGTAGCTGACGTAGCAAGAGTCTTTATAAGCACTTGTAAAAGGAATGAGACTCAGTTTGTCCTCCTGTCAACGGTCGTGACAACTTCTCTTGAGGCCCGAGCCTTGATTGATTGTTATAAGTAGTCGTATATAGTGTGTACAGTATATTGCGTAGTGAAAATATTAGGCTGCAACCTGTTCGATATATCATCAGAAGGTGGTGTTCGACGACTGCAGACGGACGGAACACGGCGATTACGACCTGTGAAGAAAATAGCAGCATCTTATTGCATTGCGAATCAGATAGGTTAAAAAAATGGTTACAAATTCATGAAAGGAGAAATTTTGAGTACGAAAACTTGTACATAACATACAGGTTTTTGACAACCCAACAGGAAATTGAATAGTGGTGAGTTTTTCAGTTCCAATTATTATTTTCTATTGTGACTTCTATTGGCGAGAAGTTGTCCATATTTTATGCTTAAATGGAAACCTTAAAAGGTTATCGCCAATCCGGAACCACGGTAATAATAAGACCGCGGCTTAATTTAGCATTTCAAAGGTTTACGATGTTAAACTACTGAGATTTACAGATACCCTTACTTTTGATAACGTAACTTAGAGTATAGTATGGACCCTGATGTGTTTTAGTAACATTATTTTTCAGTATGATAATTAATTTTGAATCTGTATTCGAACAATTTTATGAACGGTTCTAGCAGATAAGCGTAAAACATTTATGATCCTTTGATTCAATTACCAGAATCTGGTTTGCAGTACATCGACTTGGTGCAGAAAAATAAACTTTTGGACAAACCGATGTGTGTCGTGTAACTGAATAGTACTATTATTCGACCATAATACTTTTGCAATGCATACGTTTTGCGTACAGAATGTTCATTAAGGATACAGTCGTTGAAAAGGCGTCCCTAAAAAAATATAACTCTTTTACAATGATTTTCCTGTTGCATTCGAACAGTTTACAGTCCGCTACTGAATAAGTACGCACCAGAAGGAATTTCAATTTACTCCTCGTTTAAATTCCTGCCGCGTTCCCAGTGCGGTGACATTTCACCTTTTGCCTCCTCCAACCAATCATTTATTTTAAACTTGTATTTACATTTCGCGATTCTACTAAATTTAAAAATGCCCTCTACGGAATTGTATTTATTTATTGCATTTACTTAGCTTACCTAACCTAAGACCGAGATAAAATATTTTAATAAATTATATTATTGATAAATAATTTTTACTTGTCGTTACATAAAGAATTGTTTTTCAATGTATAACTAGTTGGTGTCATAGTATCTGAAAATGAAATTAATAATTATTAATAAGTCAAGAATTTATTAATGATACGAAAAAAACACATACTTGTATACGTCATCGTCAGATCGTAAACATCTAGACTAACCTATAATTTTGCGTAATATCTGAACTAATCTAATTTAAGCGTTTGTGATAGCTCATGCGAAATTCACAATTTGACTGTTGAAAAATTACGCGTGAAATAGTCAATGATTCATTCGGTTCCCAATTGCAGGCAGCTTATAATGGCTAATGAGATTGTATATTGACGAAGTTAACAATCTGTCGGTGACATATACTTAAATATTCGTTTCAAAGAAACAAGACAGTAAAAACAAACTTTTTGACTTTTATCATTGAACGGCTTTTTCTTTAGATTGTTAGCTCAAAGAAACAAAGCTGAACAGGAAAAAAATTATATTTCGTTCTCCTATGTATCCCATTGTTAAACTTATTTTTTTACGCTACGACTGGGTTACATTTACGTGACGAACTAACCCATATCTATTTGATTTCACATGACATTTAACACCTCGCGTGAATAAATCAAATTTTGCTCGAAGAGTTACACCGAAATGTCACAGCGCTGGATTACGTGCTGAGAATTTCAACGAGCCTCGAATTGAAATTCCAGTAGCTGCGTACCCATTTCATTAACTCTGTGTACACTGATGGAAAAATCCAGTTGATATCAATCAATATCGAATGAATTTCGCCTTCGGTAAATATTGTTACGGTACTATCACCAGAATTTAATGATTGCTTTGTTTGATCTCCCGTTCTCATCCCATCCCGTTCTTAAATACATATCCACTTTTATCTTTTCTACAAAAACTCCTGGAAACGTCATCAACATCAGTAACTCTTGTAATAATTGTGGAGGGTAGGGTGTTTACATAACATCAGGTGGCCCCACTTATGGAATAACAACCAAAAACGATTATTAAATGAATCAATGATCTTAGTAAATTTATATTCAAGACACCCTCTGAGTCTGAAGAAGTCGTTACCACCAGAGCGACTTGATTTATATATAATGCTATAACATTTGCCAGGTACACTGGTAGATTCACAGAAGCGCATAATACATGAAAACTTTACGAGAAGACCTCGACGCTCGGAGATGAGTCTTAAGATGTGCAGTCGCCTAGTGTTACAACTCTCATAGGAATTACGTGACAAACTTTCATCTACAGATTTGCATACGTAGAAGACTTTACTACTATGTACTTGTATAGTCGTAAATTCTAGAGAATTCTGAAAGCGATGACATTTTGTTATTTTAAACTCTGCGAAATACTGGATGAAGGATTGAAACCATTCATTCTACTTGATCCTCTTCCTTTTTTAATTTGATTTTAATTTTTTTAAACCTTTAGTCTATAAGATACACACTACTTGTAAAACGTGACGGCGAAATCATTGGCCCTTAAATACAGATCCACCTAGTTAAGGAGCCAAAGCAATAATGAAGTTGATTTGTGCTGTGCAATAAAGATTTTATTTTATTTTTATTATTTATTTTTTTACACATCACTTTTTTTGTTATCGAGAATCCTCGAAAGCAAGCCTAATGTGCGTAGTGTGAAATAATAAGAGGAGCCGACCAGTGGCTTGTGATGATGTGTTCTTCGGCTCGCGCAGTCGAACGGCTCGGATTGCGTGCGTCCACTTTGCCAATGCTCTTGTGTGTGAAACGGCTTGGTCGGTCCTGGCCAGTATCAAGCGTATAATCCGCGCCAGTCTGTGTGAAAAGATTATCACTGTGTGATACTCTACAAGCCGTTCTGTTTGAACGGACCATAGAAAAAACATTCGTTAGACCCAAGAAACTATTTAAACGACATAGACTAGTGCTAAAAGAATGTATTTGTATTTTAATTACTAAAAGATACGGTGTGGATGCCACGTCTGAATTGAATAAAATAACTCAACGAAACTGAGAAATAAAAACTTTACGAAGATGTAAAGAGGTTGTATAAACATCTAAAATTGTCATTAAATTTCTGTTAGTGATGATACTGAAAATCAATTAGAGCCATTGATTGTGTTTATTAATTGGAAAGTTGTCAGGATTTCGATAAGAATAATTGAATCCATCTAACGAAAGAAACACAAGATAAGACGACAGCGACGTTTACGTTTCATTTGCAATGAATTCTTTCCTGGCAACATTTGTCGTTTTAAAATGTGAGTTTTATTACGATTTTTTTACTTTTTATAATAAAATATGCACGTTGTTATGTATGAAGGGTTTATTTATATGGTATATAAAGATGTTTGCTGCACATGTTTCGGCCGTGGTGTTAGCTTATACTCGAGTGAATTAATTACGTCTCGATACATTTACATATTTCGGTTTGGATATAAGAAATTTCGAAGCGTTAACGGCCAAGCTCTTACTGATCGTCTTTATCTTTTAGCCTCGCGGAGAGACGTCGCGTCCCTTTGCATTTTACCGATTATACCGTTCCGATAAAAAATCCTGTTGTCGCTGAGTTTTATTATTGCTTAACACGACAGAGCCTTTTCAAAAACAGGTAAATGAAATATATAAAAAAGCCACTGAAGTGTACCGCATAGTCGTCGCGGTGTCAACTTCGTAGACTGCCTAGAAATCACCGCAAAGTAATCGCGTTAAAATATCTAGTAGTTTTATAAAGTGCCAATAATGGGCAAAGGTGCTGATCGCGAAACATGTAGTATGCATAGAACCAAAATTAGTTATTTATTTTTTGTTTCAGGCGTCACTTTTATTACTTGCGACAAATGTATAATCAAATGCCCAGATCAAGACCAATTTGAATGTGGCCTAGATTTTACCAACTCCGTCTACAAGCTGTTTAATAGTAGTTGTGAAATGAGAGCTTATTCACGCTGCACAGGGATCGGTACATTTTTATTTTTATAACCCTTTCAAACGGTATGAAGAAAGGAAAAATGAAAATACTTTTCAAGTGGGAAACTAGCAAGCGGATCATTTGATGTTGTGTGTGACCGCTGGCCATAGGGACAAACTAATTGCGAGATTAGTTGCAGATGCGTTGCCTACTGGACAGAGGAGGCGATAGACAGAAAAAGGATATTTACTTTTTCCATCCATCCCCTCTCCGGTCAAATGCTCCTTATTAAAAAAGAATAGCAAGGGGAAAATGACTAGAATTAGGATTCCTCCTGGGGAACTAATGGGAACCTCGCCCATTAGACGAAACTCAGAAATGGTTCTACACAATGGAGTAGACATACACACAATAAAACATACATAAGCATATATATACATACATACATGCGGAAAACATTACCCTCCTCCTGCATGAGACAGAGTTAAATATAGTTACTTTGTATGAAATATATTGCAAAAGTGAGCCCATTGCAATAGCTTTCCTCTTGGACTGCATACGTTCATGTCTTATGATCACTTCTTTGTTAACAGAATACATACCGGTACCGCTTAGTTCCTGTATGAGCAGACACAACAGTTTAATTTTAAGAAGACTTTACGACGATTCATGTCCAACCTTTTGCCCTGAATATTATCGTCCGGTTTGTGGTGTATCTCAATTAAGGGATTATGTATATAAAACCTTTAGGAACGGTTGTTATTTTGACATGGTGAACTGTCGTGGCGTTGAAGATTTATGTACGTATAATTTTAATCAATATTTCTTTAACAAACCAGTTTGATAACCTTACACAATTTGGTACTAAATTCTTTTCAAACCATCATACATGCATATTACAAAAAAACACATTTCCTCTGTCTTGTAAGATTGTGATTTGGCTAGCCAGAATCTTACTAACTTGTTAGTTATTAAAAAAATATTTACTACGTCGTAACATTTCGTTTGCACTATTCTTTTACAATTTATAATGCGTTTTTAATTTTTTACGCATTAACTTTATGTTTTACAGCTTATTATGAAGTGCCTTTGAAATTCTGTCAAAATCATCACATGAAAAATATATTTTCGGAGCAGCTCATTACAACTAATATGAATAAATACAAGGAATTCTTGTCTTAAACATGATTTGATCTTAAAATAAATGCATTGCGATACGCTTTATTGTTTTTATTTATCGAATTCTCAAAATAATATAATGAAATCTGCAAAATATGGCTCATTCAATACTCATTAATAAATGGTAGATTGAATAAATAAAATAATGAATTTTGTAATCCACTTTGTGTCGGAGTATGTTTGTTCATGAAAAACGACGTAATTAAGATTTGAAATATTTTTGTTTATTAGCTGTACACAAACTTACAATTGTACATATACAATACAATTGTACATATACAAATAATGAGATGAGATTATTTTTGTATTGGCCGCACACCGTTTAAACTTTCAAATGTTGGCAGCAAAGTACTCGTAAACAACCAACTTATAATCTACCTATCGTAAATAATCCTTGTACTTTCGCATTAACAATGAGGTTCAAAAATAAAGCTTTCTTAATTTATTTTTTTATACAAAACAGCTTAATTTTTTAAATCATAGGTACCCATAATGATCTCGGTAACATATATTTTCCGGTTAATTATAACTTTAAGATATTTAAGAAAAACATTTCACACTTATCACAACATCAATTCTTTTTATATTCGGATACACCGAGGTCGTAAAAATGTATGCACAATCTATATATGAATTTTGAGAATGCACCTCTCTAAAATTCTCATTAACTAATAAACACTTAAATGTTGTCTCTGGGATGTTCGTTTCATTAGTACATTAAATGATAATTACTTATCTATTTAAGACTAATTTAATCAACGTCTCTGAATGCGGCAGTTATGATGTTGAAATATTTTTGAACTAAACTAAATGTAATTTTAATTCTGACTACAATGGTAAAAAATAGAAACCGGCTACGTGCTAGTCGGACTCGCATACGAAAGGTTCCGTACCATTATCAATAAAACGGTAAAAAATTATGTCTTTTGTATGGGAGCCCTCTTAAATATGAATTTAATTATTAATTTTTAAAGTTAATTAACTCAATGTTTGCTAAAATTTCAAGTGTCTGTCTATCACGGTTCGTGAGATATAGCCTGGCGAAGAACAGATACACAGACATAGGGACAGACAGACAGCGGAGTATTAGTAATAGGGGGAACTATAGTAGTTTTAGAAGTTCTATACTTTAAATAATAAAATATAGTAAATTGTAATAAAAAATTAAAACCCTAATTAAGTTTTGCCACTAAAACTATATTTGAATTATATTGAAATAAAACAAGTATAATAATAATAGTAATAATACGAGTAGCTACACAAAATGAGGTGTTGTTTAAGTAAGTGCAGTACCTATACTCGGTATTGATATTGTACATTCAAAACTCCCCCACCGAACTAGTTAGGCATTGCTTCTTGTTAATTCCATACTCAATCAAGCTTAACCACAGCGTGGACCAAACTATAAAGTTTTGTTCTAATTACCTGTTCCGATACGTAGCCTTAATACCGAGCCCATTATTTAACATTAAGTTTAAATTATGTTATAATGTATGCTCGTTGCCTTTGGAGAATATATTCCAGCTTAAGCAAGCTCACTCAGAAGCATAAATGGAGAATGTTGAGGATCTCTAGCGGTTATTCTGTTCAGTTTATTCACATCAGTTTTAAGTGCGATGTGTTAATTAATCTTACATCAAATAATATTAATTAATTTAATTAGTGTTAATTTTAGGATCTGACGGTATTAGGCTAGATTTTTACTGTACAACAAATAATATGAGATCTAATTAATTTTAATCGTGCGTAAATTGTATGTAATTGGTTAAGCAGCATACCGCCATTGTGTTTTCGTGAAATCAACAGCTTTCTTTCATTACTAGGCATTGTGTTTCTCTTTTTTATCTCAATCTCGGTGCCGTTCCGAACAGAATAGAATTACGCAAATTACATTTACACAATGTTTAAATACCTAGATTGAACAAAGTATTAAAGAATTATTTATATTAGATTTATAGCTTTACAAATAAATTACATATATACATGTATAAATCATTGTTATAATTATTATAAACTAATATGTTTTCACTATTAAAACGTTATTAGACCGTAAGTTCCTACTTAGGAGCTTGTGAGGTTTTCAACTTAGACATTATAGGTAGACAGAAGTTGATTTTTTTATAAAACTAGTGATCCGCCCCGGATTCGCCCGGTTCGCGCTCATTATATTGATCTGAATCTGAACTTTTCCTGAAAATTTTATTGAAATCGGTCGAGCCCTTTCGGAGTCAATGGGGAACATACATACACACATCGCCTTTTATATATATACAAGATTATAGTTCATGCCACAGAATCAAGTATAACGTATTAACACACAAATAACATTTATAATATTTAAGATACTAGCGTTATTAAACTAAATTAAAAGTACATTCGAGAGAATTGAAGGAAATAAGCTTTCAGAAAATCACCTTCTAGCAGTGAATCTCATTTCCTTCTTGAATGGCAATTTATATCATATTTAAGGCGGACCCATCTTCCGAGAGGCAGCGTGTCTAATAGTGCACCGTTGTATCGCAGCTTATGTACACTATACTAAAACAATGATAGTGACTACCGTCTTCTTATCTAAAATATTGTTTTTCTAGACGTTCTTTTGAAGAATTTATTGCCATTCATTGTTATTATTCTTTTAAATTGTAATAAACTATAGTAATAAAAGGCTAATGTAGGTACTCACACTACTCAACAATTGGGGTTCGATTCCCAGCTGACCTGAAAATCACAAGTAATATCGTTTAGTGTTTTGCTGTGTCTATCGTCGTTAGCGGGGTAATAAAAATAAATAATCTCTTAAAGTGAATCTTTTCAGGCGGCAATGTAATAATTGGACGGAAATCGAGGGTAAAATTCGAAGGACGCGTCACGTTTAGGCGAATTCGTGACACCGGACAGAGATATAATTATAGTTGTAGGAAGTAGTAAGAAAATAAAAAAATAAAATATGTTAGAGAGGATTTAATTATAACATAATGGAATAACAAGTTGCGGGTCGCCTAAAATCACCGTGACGCACATGCGGATGTTCCGCAATACCAAAGTAACTACAGTTGTGATCAATAGGAAAAGAAATTACCGTTTTTCCTGTCTATCCCTCCTCTATCCATTAACGGTAGGTTACGCATCTGATCTTTCTCTGCCACTAAATTATTTTAAGAATTTCTACTACTACCGCATGACCTTTGCATGAGTATTTTTAGTTTATTATTGCAATTTGCATGCGATTAAAACCGATTTGATTTAAAAACAAAGTCATACGAAAAGAAAACAAATTAAATTACTTTCAAATATAAGACAACAATATAGGTTTGTAAGTAAAAGTCGTAAAACAGGGCGCACATAAAAACAAATTAACTGTGCGAATGATTCGAGCCCTAAACTGTGTAATCGTGACTTCGGATCATCCATTACCAAGGTTTACGATTTTGTTAGCCCACCATAAGTTCACCTTAAATGCGGTAGTTAAAAAAAACAAATGGTAGTAAGTTGACCTTTAGCGTAAAGGAACACACTGACCAAATTACCAACCAATACAAATATCCGATATCCGTTGATGTTATCTATATGAAATGATAGAGGTAAATGATACGCCTATGCATTTCATAGTAGGCTGCCAACGCATATTAATGGCCTTGGAACACAACATCGCAAAGTACTCTTTTTTCTAGGTCGGAAATATATTACGTAAGATATCAAAAGCCTTTTGTTGTTAGAAATACTTGAATATATGTTTTTTTTAAACAGAGTAAAAATAAGACAACTTTTCATTGTTCCCTTGTGCTCGGACTTTTGTAAATAGACACTGAAATTGCATTGCATCAATAACATTGGCGGGCCTGAAGGAAAATGCTCATTTATAGTAAATGTATTATTCATTTGATGGATCGCTGAGCCAGTTCGGATTTTTTTGTTATTTTTATGTATACTTTACTTATTAAGTCGTTTAAGCTTTCAATTATTACGTACGTGCGTACTTATTTCGTTCGTACGTACGTATTCAATAACTGTCGATAAATTAGTGTGCAACTGTCGAATGAAACTATAATGGCTATTCAACACGCTTTTTTTTTAAATACTATTACTACTAATTCTAGTAGATTTCGGTTATTAGAATATTTACTAGAATTGCTCTGTATTCATTTTTAAATTGATCTATACAGGTGTTTTATCCGTTAAACGTAAAGGTTCACAGTAAAAAAAAATTTAGAACTCCATCTCTTAGTCTTCGTTTCAGTGGATAATTCGATTGAAAACTATGCAACATATTATTGCGAATTAACACTAGTTCGGTAATGGGAACCGCGTAATTTTGTATTAATGAGAATGAAAAAAATTAAAAGATGCCAAACAAAATAAAAAAATACAATGGTCATAAGTCTTATGACGATGTTTTTTAAATATAAAAGCATTACATAGTTAATAGAAATAAAACAGTATTCAACATATACGACACGATTCGACATATTATTTGTTTTTCGACGTACTTTGAAAACAAGGCATAAGGTGTTTCTTATCCCTTTGTTCATTTCAATAATATCAATAAATGAAAAATAACTTAAGCTTCTTAAGTTAAAATATCTTAAGCTTGTGTATTATGCATTTAAAGAATTTAATTTAATAATTAATAAAACATTATCCGATTGTAAAGAGTTTTTACATAAAACATTATCATCTGCCCTTTTCCCGCTTTATGTGGCGTCGGCTTAACAGGTTTTCCACTTCCGCATCGATCTATCATCCGCCATTTCAATCGTTATTCCCTTATTAATTTGCAATCCATCCATCTTTTCTTAGGCCTACCCGTACCGTACACCCGTACTCTACATTCATATCTTAAACTCTCTATGTCACATGCCATTCTTCCCTCCTCATAACATGCCCGCACCATGCTAAACTTTTACTCCTTAACTTTTCCACTATCGGTGCAGGTACTATCAGGCATTCTCTAATATACTCGTTTTGTACATTATCCCTTCGTATTACTCCATCCAAACAACCATCTCATTAATATTTCTGTCCCATGCATTCTGTTATCATCAATTCCTTTAACAGCCCAACACTTCGATCCATACATTACGACAGGTATTATGATGGTTTTGTAGATTTACGCGTTTATTTTAAGGGGAGCTCATGTGCCGCATGTCAAGCCCATGACCTGTCACCATTTCATCCATACCGAATTCATTTTATTTTTCACGTCACGATCACCATCGTTTTAAGTGCATGAGCCGAGGTACCGGAAGTCGGAGCAGAGTGGAAGAAATACACAGGCAACGGGGACATAGCCGAAGTTGCAGAACAGGTATTCTGTTTGTTTCTGCACAAATAGAACACCTGTGAATAGAAATAACATCATTGTACTGTCGAACGACACTCATTTAGCCTCACACAAATATTCTTTAGCCTGACAAGTGAGGTTTACCTTCCTATACGTTTCTCATAAGAAAATGTTGGGAAAAGGAAGATGGTTTGACGGGGGAGGGGTTCGATGGATGGATTGGGATTTTTCTGTTAATCCATTTCGTCATCCTGTGACTTTGTCCATTTAAGGTCGGAAATGCATCTGCAACTCATGAGTTTGAGATTTCAATTGGTAGCGGTCACTTAATATCGGGTCGAAGACGCTTGTTCGTTTTCCACCTTCTTCTAAAAAAAATGTCGACTAATAAGAATTATTATCGTATTAATTTCTATAAGTTAGAACACATATTTTTTGAAAATATTTAAACATTCTGGTAATGTACGATATTGTAGGCAACGTAAAAATATGTCGCTTTTATCGTGGACATTATCATATATTTATCCATACATAAATTTTATGAAGATATTAAGAGGAACATTATCTAGAAGTAACGCTGTATAAGCACTTTCCCAAATAATGCCTATCTATTAAGGTTACATGAAAGTCTTTAGCAAGTCAATGAGACGTTAAAATATTAAACAGATTTTAGAATGTCTAAATCTTAAAAAAAAGTATCCTCGATAAAGAAATGTAGTGTTACTTTAGTACGATTTTATGAGCTTGGTCAGTATCTACGTTTTTTTATGTGAGACGGTTGTAAACAAGCTAGCGGATCAGCTGATGAAGTCAACGCTGCCCATAGACATACACAACAGGCAAATGTGTTGTAGACGCGTTGCCTACCTTTAATGAACAGAGGAAGGCATAGACAGGAAAAAGGATATATCCTTTTCCTCGTTAACCCCCTCCCTGTCCAATCCTCTTCCTATTCCCATCCTATCCGTGTGAGGAAGGGATGGGAAGGGGAAGAGGACTGAAATTAGGCCTCCGGCACCTCACTCATCAGACGAAACTCAGAGTACTTCTACTTCACGCCTGTTTTCTGTGAGGTCGTGGTATTTCACCGGTCGAGCCGGCCAATTCGTGCAACAGATGTTGCTGTTGCGGGGTCTATCACTATTAACTGAAATCTTAAGATGTATTTTTTACTAACTTACAATAGTACGATCGACTTGAAATTGGAATATTGGACGTTGTAATGTTGGAGTATTGGTATGTTGGAATATTGGTATGTTGGAATATAGGAATGTTGAAGTTGAAATAATGGAATATTGGAAAGTTGGCATATTGGTATAATGGAAGGTTGGAATGTTGGTGTATTGGAATGTTGGAGTATTGGTATATTGGAAGGTCGGAATGTTGGAATATTGGAACGTTGGCATAGTGGTATATTGGAGGGTTGGAATATTGGTACGTTGGAATATTGTAACGTTGGTATATTGGAATGTTGGAATATTGGAATTTTAAAATATTGGAAGGTTGGAATTTTGGAGCATTGGAATGTTGGAAGGTTGGAATGTTGGAAAATAGGAATGTTGGAATATTGGGACGTTGGTATATTGGATTTTTGTCATGTTGATATGTGGTTCAGTGGTACAGCTAGCAACAATAACACATGTTGCCGTTGCTTTTGCGAATAAGCAGACTGGACCCTTAGTCCTTTTTCCTCTTTTATCCTTTTGTAATAAGGATGGGAAAATCTTTCACGTGGGAGGTGATGGGTAGGAAAAGGAAATATCCTTTTTCCTGTTTACCCCCTCCCTTGTGAATTAATGTAAGGCAACGCATCTGCAACTTATCAGGACGGGAACTTTAAATCTTTTTCTTCAAACGGAGTTTAATCGATTAAACGAGCTTACTCTTATAAAGTATTGGTAAAATGGGTCTTAAATTATGAATATATTTGTGCTAATTAATCATTTTTTAATTTGAGATTAAACGTAGAGATGAATCTTCTCATTTAACTATATTTATCTTCTTATTTATATAATTTTCTAAGAAAAAAACTGCTCACAAAACAAAAGTGGACATACCATTATCTGTGTTTCAGATATTATTTTGCTGTCAGCTGAATTAATCTGCTAGTCCTTTGAACTTCTTCTAAAAAATATTTATTACATATTTTCATAAGCCCTCGGTAGGTAGCTCGTAAACCAATTTTCTTCGAGCACATTTATCACGAATAAAGCCAAAATGGAACTAAAGAGGACATAAATATTTGTGTGGGACAGGTAAATGGATTTACACATTAGATTTTCGCCGGTTGTCTTTATTTTTATTACTCTGTCAGTACCACTACATTATTGCGTATCGTTCAGAGAAATTGCCTAAACAGCTATTACCATGGTGCTTGTCCTGCCCTACATTAAGCTATATTTTAAGGAAGAAAAAAAAGGTTTTTAAAAGTAATGTCGATGTAAGGGCTAAGCGGCCTCTGCGATCTGTCACATCAAGCTATAGCTGTAGATGTCTGCTCCAGTCTATCAAAAAAGTTACAAAAAAGAACGTGTTGATTGATGGGAGACAGAGTGAGCAGCTTAGTCGTCTTCCACCTCTGACATAAAAAGGGTAAAAATATAAGAAATATTATAAAGAAACATCCTTCATCTGACAAGAGTTCGGTGCAACACATGATGAATATGAGATCGCAATTGCCTATATAATCGGATTTTAAATCAATTCAATCTATTCATAGTTTTATAAATTACAAGCTTAAAAAAACTGCTTATAATATTAAATGTTTGTATATAGGTAAAATTTAAAATGAGTAAATTTAAAATGAACGGGTTATTTTTTATTTCTTTCATGATATAATATTTACCACTAATTGTATTTATTCTTTCAATGTTATCTTTTTTTATTTAAGATGATCTCGGCTAGAGATCGGAGCATCTATCAAGCTATAAACTAATAAATACTGAGTTTACAGAGAAGATAAATATTTCTATAATAATTCTTACTGACGTCCCCGAGCGAAGGGGGTTACCGATATGGGATCAAATATTTGAATAATTTGGCAAAATGGTTTTATACAACTGTTTTGTTTCAGAGTTTCGTCTATTCTCAGTTCGGGAAATATCTTCTGACCTGTACTTACCCCCCGTAATATTTAAAGTCTAAACATATGATTTACTTAATTACTTACCTATATGATGAACTAACAAGATTTCTGATTATGCAAAAACTAATTCGGGGCAAATAACATACAAACGTACAAAAAATATGTATTGATAAAATAATACAAAAAAAAATTAATTTATATATTGAATACCTTTTTGCAATTTTATGCTTTCTTTTTATGGTGCCGTTATTGGTCTGTCTAGACCAATTCAAGTAAAGGATTTGTATAAAATGAAAAGTCCTATTTTAAGTCGCCACTTAAACAATATTTCGTAGTTAATAGCGTCGTTTAACTGGTTCTTGTTATTTTAATAGTTTTATTGGAAAATCAATCAGTGACATTTTTTAACAAATAAGATAATTAAGCAAACGCTAATAAATATTTATTATTGAAAATCAAATAATGGATCGGTATGGACGGACCCACATTATCACTTTTTATACTTATTTTTATTCGTAGTAAACAAAGTGTTGTGATATTGTTTAGTTTCTTTAGGCAGTGCCTCTGGTGTTGCGAATGTTCATGGGCGGGGCGATCACATTATTATACGTAGCCTGATGCTCGTTTGCCCCCTTATGATATAAATACAAAATAAACGCCTTTGAACTGAAAGGGTATCTATGTCCTGAAATTATGATCCTAACAGTAGTAGACTTAGGCAAAGACAACAGCATTTTAATTGCCTAGTTAAACTAGACTGAGGAAGTGCCTCCTAGACCTTATACAAAGCCGTCGTGAAGTAGTTTCGGGGTCTATAGTGAACATACATACACAAATTGCCTTTTATATATATAGAAGATATGTTAAGAATTAGAGATATAATAATTACTATTTTCGATGGGTAAACCAGTTGGACATCTAATTTCCGTTGATTCGACCATTTAAGGAAAATATCTGATATTCCCTGTTTATTTTTACTACTCATTTGGCCCGGCGGACTGGATCCAATATTTTATTTTATTGGTAACCAAACTTACGCTCATCATTGTAATTACTACATTAGCTATCTTCTGCATATTTATAGCTGGCCCGGCAAATAACGTTCCGCCTTTCGATTAATATACGGTTTTTTTAGACACTATTTGCGCGATAATGGCTTAGACATAAGATATAGATATATGCCGTCGCGGGGTTTTTCTAGGACTATTTGAGGTAAACATTTCCATTATACATTATATACGTGTTACCAAGGGTTCTTGCAGCGCTCATCCGAATAGCTCGCATATGGCGGATCTTTTTCCTCCTTACTTGACACTTAAGTTATATTTTAGGCAATTCACCCAATATATTTATAAGTTATAGCCTATGTGTTATTCTGATGTATAAGCTATATTATTGAAACATTATTTTTTTTATATTACATTATAATCCATTCGGTAGTTTTTGCGTAAGATAAACAAACATCCGCACATACATACATAAAAACTTTCGCATATATAATATTATTAAGTAGGATTAAATATTGATCTAGATAATGGTTAAAATGTTATAAAAGTAGTTGAAATTTTTGTAATAAATTTATTATTTTTATTAAAAAAAAATAAGATTGAATCTCGCAACCTCGCGATCTATTTCTACTCATTCTATATTCGGTACATTTAATGTCTTTTTCTTAGTTTAAAAATTGAATCTTTGGTTTTGATCCATTTGATTGGGTTGGTTCATAGGATCTAGGAAGGGATTAGGGCGCAGATCGTAGGTCTGTGGCATTCTCCTGCTGGCTTCCAAAACTCTCCAGTTGATGAACCAAAAGGGTTGCTTGTCCAAAGGCAGCTTGAGTAAGCGGTTCACCAAATCTCTGTCGCCCAAAGCGTCAAGCGGTAGTATCTGTAATCTCTCATCGTCGCCAAATCTGAAATATATGAAACAAATTATAACAACGATGATATTTAGGTCAAGATGTATAGAATATTTGAGCAGGGAAGATGACTCGTTGGCCCATTCTGCAAGAGAGAAGGCCGATCACCTGAATTCCTCATATTTTGCTTAGGACATGTGCTCCTAAGTTGGCACCGGTGTTAACTCGTCTCAGCTTTGGTATTAGGGTTCTATCTGTCTTCCTACGGGCTTCCCGAAAAGTTATGCAAGTAGTATCAAGGTCGTAGTCGAGGATGCATGTTCGGACTCTAAACCCATTAATGCTGGTGAACAGGGGTGCGTGCTATCTCCCACCTTCTTTATTTTGAATGTCAATGACATAATGATTGGGCGTCTGACACCTACGTCATCATTAGAAATGCAGAAGCATACTTCACGCCTGTCTTCTGTGAGATTGTGGTATTTTACCTGTCGCGCCGGCCCATTCTTGCAATAGATGTTACATCCATACGTGCTTACAACGTGCAATGAGTACGTGAATCAATTAATGAGTCATGATTTAAATTTACTTTTAAATGATTTTAAGGATAATATATCTGGTACCTGGATAAATGTGGGGATTTTGAAGTATGGTATGTAATTAAAATACATCATCTTTTATATAATATTGTTTCGTGTAAGATATTTAAATTAACAGAAAATAAAACAAAATAAGAACAATGTTTATTATATTTTATTTACAACAATAAGAAATCGTGTATCATAATGTCAATGACACATGACTCACACAACACAATGAAGGCCGTTAAAAAACGATTGCTATAGGAACAAATAGAATAGCGCAAATTGCAATAATGAATGGTTTGATTTCGCCGGCTGATAACTAAAGAGCGGCAAGTCCACTTTTTGATAAACATTTTGTGGCAGACGCTTAAAATTAGATGACCTTCTAAGTTGTTTGCTCATTTTCCTTAAAAATCAACTAATGTTATATTCACAAACCTGTTTCCTAATCCAGATGAAGGAGTTGGTTCAACTTCTGGGTATCCTATGGGTCTACTTCCAGCATAAGATGGCCTTTGACTCATACAGCCAATAGCAAGAAAAGAGAATGCAATGTAATATCGTATACCCATTTTGGGGTGATCTGTAACGTTTAAAATAGATACACTGATCAACAAATAAACTAAAGAGAAGCATATTAAAACTTAGTATATTTGTATTAATTGAGTTTGAAACATGAGGACGTGTTATGTTGTATGATCACAAGTGTCCCAGTTAAAGCTAATGAATTTTAAGTCTTAATAATTTCTTACATCAATCTACTTAGGGAAACAAAGTAACACTAGACAAGATGTATAATACTTTCTTTAAGAACTATATCACACTAATAGTGTTTTAGGCGCATAGGACATTTACGTATAGCCTATTAACATAGTACTTTTTCTTAATCTATTTTTTTAAATTAACTGTCGTCATTTTAACTTTGTACCGATAAAACTGTTATGCCAGCAAGTCATGTTTTTTTTTGTTTAATACCATTATATGTTATTTATTCTTAAAACCAGAAATCAAATAACTTGTTTTACTTTGTTAGTCTAGACTGGTAATCGACTGCGATAACCAAGGAACAAACCAGTTCGTCCTGAGCTTGTTAGTTTCCTCATAGGGAGTTCTCTTTTACTCAAAAAGCTTAATAATATTAACATCAGACTGGAAATTATAATCATAAATTTTGGTTTTTGAAATTGTATCATTATATTACATACCAGCGGTGGCCCGCGACTTCGTCCGCGTGGAATCAAATAAAAAATATGAATCACTTCGAATAAGAGTCGAAATGAAAGAACAATCGTATTCTTACATTAATTGTTTTCACGGTAAAAATATATACAAATAAATAAAATTGAAGTGTCTGTATGCGAAATAAAACTTCCATTCTCAATACACATGATGTATATACGATACTTATAACAAAAATACAATTCAAAAACCGCGCGCTAAATTAAAAAAGTCGAAATTGTGAATAAAATTACGCGTCGCTGTATCGACAGCGCCGCCCGCTACCTGCACGTCACAAAGGTTGCCTTACTGATATTTAATGTTTTATTTTGTACGGCAAAACAATTAATGTAAAAATATGTTCAGAAACTTTTGTTCTGCGAAGTGATTAATATGTTTTATTTCATTCCACGCGGACGAAGTCGCGGGCAACAGCTAGTAAAAGATAAAACTTCAAGATCAAAGTTATATTTTGATATTACAAACAATTTAGTTTTGTTTATATGACAGCTAAATTTCACCTGGTGTTGTTGCCATTCAATTTAATTAAAAAAATGGTTAAGTAATATTACACGTGTTCAAAGCAATTAACAATAACAAAAAGTACGGCTGTTTACGGCCTCGTAAGCTGCGGCAAAATTAAATAAGTACTAATAATTATATATATATATATATATATATATATATATATATATATATAATATATTATTTATAAATTTGAATTCTTACAATATTACCTATCTATTTTGATATTACATACAGGCACTTCATTTTTATCTACCTGTATAGATGGAAACGACCTCTGGAAGTATGAATAATAAAATAATATAAGATAAAAATACAGTAAGCCTTTTAAATTACTTCTACATATAAAATAATTAAACAAAAATACAGACGTTTCTGTTACTTCGGCAAGTGTAATTAAACATCACCTTTTTATTACAACAGAGATATAATAAAATGTTATCTTACGCGTAAGTTATTTCATATTAACAGTAAGATAATTATGTTAATAGGTTAACAATCATGTGATAACAACTGTTTAATTATTACATTATTCTGAAGAAAATCTTGTACAAACCTATCAGATTTTGAACGGTTTGTCTTCCGAATGTATTTATGATGCCTAAAGAACCGACTTCTGTTAATATTGGTAAAGAAAGAAGAAATATGAAGTAATAACATTAAAATATACTCATTTCGACTTCAGATTTCTTAAAATAACTGCTTAAATTATCACCTCCACCCGTAAATATCTGCAACACCGGATGAAATGCAGATGCGTTGCCGGCGTATAAAAAACACGATCTTATCTTGAACGACTCTCAGTCGTACAGGCTTGTAAATACTGATTGAGAGAAATATATCAGATCAAAGTTTGTCGTTCGTTACGGCACCATTACATTGGTATTTCGCTTAGACGAAAGTGGTAGTCTTTTTAAGATATTTGGGACGTGGTTAAAGACATATACAATATGCAAGATATTCGAAAAAATGCTTGTACAGCGGAACACAGAAGAAAAGATAAAATGGGCGTAATAAAAACACGAGTGGGTAATTTATTAAGACGAACGTTGTCATTCTGTGTCATTTTCTAAATAAGTCTTTTTTCCTTAAGAGCTTTAAATGTATTTAAGAATTTACTTAAAGAGAATGCAACAACTATTGTTATTTTTGAATCATCGTCCAATGTGTCAGTGGCAGACTAACTTTTTGTTTATAGGTGATGAAATGAAATAGGTGAACAAATATGGTATTAAATCATCATGTTTTGGGCCAATTAAACTATCGTGGTCTACCGTTGTGCCATTTTCAGACAGCCTTTATACTAGCTTATGGCTGTAAAAACTAAACGGTAATTACGAAGTGTATATCCCTCCAACGAGTCGTTATATAGTCGGTAGTTAATATGCAAACTTTAAATATATTTAGTTTAAAGAACTTGCCATCTAGAAATTCCCCCAAGACCTTATGACTAGAGCGTGAATAATCAAATGAAATTTTGTGACTTAAAAAATAAACAAATAAACCTTTTATCATTGAATAAGTAATTTATGTCAATAAATGTATTGTTCAAATGATATTAAAAATATATGTACTTACGTACTCAAGTAATATTGGCTGTGAGCTTGAATTATAAATTCGCTCGTCACTTTCAAATATTCGCTTTATAATGTTAAATTAACAATACAGTAAACATTTATAACCGATTACTTCAAAACAGAATTATCTTCGTGATAACAAAGCATATGTTATAAACAAACTGAGTCAAGCGTGCAATCAGTACATATTATAAGCCATTAATGATAATAAATTAAAAGAGGATAGCTTATTACGATATGTTGGAGGAAGAAAGAAACAGCTTTGGTGTTAGTATGAGATATAAAGTTTACGCTTTTGCGTGAATTAATTTGGGTTTTACCGATGGAAATTATACCTAAAGTAAACCGGTTATGCGTACGTAAGATGCATCGGTTAGGTTTCGACCCATAAAACGGGTTTACAATGTCGGATTGAGATATTTTTTAATTTCTTCATGACTAGATGACCCGGCGTCCTAAATCATTATTCGCTTCGAGTTCAAGTAAGTTGATGAACGTCATCAACGACACCTAATAATGTTAAATTAACAAATTAAAGCACCATATTTCATTTATAGTATCGGAAAAAATAATGTTAACACTAAAAAAACTTCTAGTAATATACATTTTTCGTTTTTTTATGGTGGGTATATAAACGAAGTAATGGATTTCCCATGACAGATGACAGACCAAGGGAAGACCAGTATTGTTTTGCAGACGCCATAATCGATCGTAATCGCCTTTAGTTCCAAATTTACAGGAGGTCCTTGATGTGCTTGCAGGTCTTCTGTTTGTTATACATGAACATATAACAGCTAGAAGAAATCATTGTCTTCATTGTAACATTGGAATGGGAATAATACAGGCTGTCCGGAAGAGGGATATTGCAAATTAAAATAGCTATCCACGAAAAATATGAGCGAATTTCTCGTCAAGGGTACAAGGGTTTTGGATTATCCAGTCAATTAAAAACAAAAATTTCTTCCAAAAAAGTTGTGGTTTATTACAAGCGAGTTAGTGTAATCATTTTTCTAAAAGAAACTATCGAATACTTTCATATATTCGAAAAAATGTAAAAACTCTATAATTCTTGAAGCCTTGAAGCAGCTAACCAGCAAAAATAAGCAACTTTGGGTATAGGTATAGGAAAATCGTCATATTTTCGGCCAAGGAATTTATGGTCTACCGTTTTACACGCCATTTTAGGACAACTTGTATATACACTAGAGCTATGTGTAAGTTGATGTCCTGAATAATAACCGCCGAAACTACGATTTATTGATTAGTGTAAATTAAGTTCTAACTGTATTCTTGGGTGGAATCTTAGTATTAGGGGTGATAAAATATGTATTGCAATAACAATACATATTTAGACACAATTAATTAAATAATAATCCAAGTGTAAAACACTTGATGATGTGGGTTATTTATTTGTGATTTATCATTCTAAGAATAGGCATTTTCTAAGTGACGTATTAGTAAGGTATTACCGCAGTCCATACGATGTAGACAGGATTACCTTTGTGGCGGTCTTTAGGAGAGGGCTACAGCAGCACCATTGATGATAAAATAATAAGAATCTGCTTTGATTTACAACGAACAAATTTGTGTCACGTTCGTTAATTGCTAATTTCCAAGTGCTGTTTTAAAGCACTTGTCAGATAAGGTGGGGAAACTTATACAGTTATCAATGACATTGAGTTCAGTGAACTTTGTGACACTAACTTTTATGAAGCAAAAAAACATGAACAATTTAAAAAAAGTGTTGATAAATATTGATGTTAATAGGAATTTAATTGCCATTAATTCCGAGAATTTCTTGTGATTTGATAAGTAACGCTACACAGCAGCAGTGTGTTTGTACAGTGCGAGAAGTTTACATTGTGAAATAAACTGAAGATTGGGTACAGTTTGCAAAACATAAGGTATTGGTTTCGAATAAAAAAATAGATGATCCAATTATACAACTCGGGAAAAAGCTTCAATGGCTTGTTAGTCTTAAACCTCGTTGTCAAAATATATCTATAGAGATACATAGCTGTTTCTTTATTTATTTACTTATTCATTCATTCATTTATCTCTTTATCTGCACATTATATGAATAAATTGAGGGCTTAATTCTTAAGGTTGTATCTCTCTCTCTCTAGTTGTATACTCGAACGATCATTAAGAAGAAAAAGTTAAGTTGGAAATGTAGCCATACAATGAGATAAATATATCACCAATTAACTTTATCTCTGCATAGTATAAAACAAAGTGGATTCTGTTGGTTGTTCCCTTACATCTTTCAAAGTACGCAACGGATTCTAATGAATAGACAGAGCGATTAAAGAAGAAGGTTAATATATATTTCGGAGAATTGACGAGAAATGGGTGTCTTGTACTAGTAGTCTTTGGTGGAGCAGGCCGATATTCTTAGCGGGAACACATCTTCGTGGGTGTAACGAGGGATACGAGCAGCGTTATATTGACATCATTTACACTTCGTACTATTGACTACATCTCCGATATCCCTACTAATATTATAAATGTGAATGTAAGATTGTTTGTTACACTTTCACGAGAAAACCGATCATCATGAAACTTTGTGCACATATTCTTGGAGGTACTAGAAGTAACATAGGATACTGTATATGAAAAAAAATGGTATAAAATTGCCTACAAAAAAGTCAGATATGACATATATCTATGTTTTGACAGTGGTAGAGCCCGCAACAACAACATCTGTTGCACGAATGGGCCGGCTCGACCGGTGAAATACCACGACCTCACAGTAAACAGGCGTGAAGTAGAAGTACTCTGCGTTTTGTCTGATAAGTGAGGTTCCGGAGGCCTAATTTCCGTCCTCTTCCCCTTCCCACCCTTTCCTCATACGGATAGGATGGGAACGAGAAGAGGATTGGACGGGGAGGGGGTTGGCGGCGGTATTTTCCTCTGTCCATTAAGGTAGGCAACGCATAATAAAAATAATGCGCACTAAAATAATATCACCAGCCTAACACAGGTGTCGGGACTGTTCCCTTGATACGACCACCCCCGCACCGCGGCTCTTGCTGTCGCCCACTTTCATGGGATCGACCCGGGTATAACCCATCCAGAAATTAATACAGCTAATAAAGTAACACAACATAAGTTAATTCTAAGGCGGAACGGAGTTTAAGCAAGCATTTATTATCCAGGCCTGCGCATATTTCAGCTCTTAATCTTAATCAATCTCTGTCATATAGATGCGTTCCTCGTTGAATAGTAATAAGATTATAATAAATAAATATGAAGGAAATAGTCAAAGTCCTTAAGATGTATGTAACGCGTGACTTTAAGCGATACGGTTAAAAATAACGTTATAAGGTAAAGAAAATGTATCTTAAAAGTGAATGTTGCGACTAGAATTGAAAAAGGTATGCTTTGAGGGTCGGGAATGTAGAAATGATGAATGAACAGAGTAACAAGACAAATTTTTGTTGTAAAAGTGATTGACCGTGTTCGCATGGGACGTCCCAAGCTTTTGTGACATACTAAAGAAAGGTGATATAAGGTGGAAACGTAACCAATGAGCATGTTTTAATTAATGTATTGGATGTAGAAGAAGCAAGAGAAGTGTGTCAGAAACACACGAAATGATACGTTGCGATTCTCGTAACCTAGAGGGGTAGGAGGGGATAACCTATGCCTTTACGGGTGACTAGCGTGAGCGCATAATTATTTATTTATTTAACAAATTATTATTTTTGGACAAAGGCATTCTTATATTACAATAGTAATGGAGACAGTAGCAACTGGAGCTGATACAAGAATAGGCCCTCTACAGGGGAAGTATAACAACTTTGCTGAATACCAGCGTACAGTGGAGGTACTTATACAATACTGGGTTTCGTCTGATAGTGACGTGTCAGGGCGCCCTACCTATCTTGCCCGTCCCTAAAAGGAATTGTAAGGTTAGCCATTGTAACTTGTAACTGCTATGTTTGATTCAAATATTAGTGGACAGCGCTGCTGATAACATCAAATATTCATTTTCACTTGCGTTTTTACCTCTTTTGCCATAAAGCACAAGTAATAGTTAATTTGGAATTCCAAAAAAACACGATTGACTTGTTATCATCATTTAATACAAAGAAATATGACAATGCTTGGAAAAATATGAATGTAATGATTCTCATGTCCTCACTCGTCAAAACATATATATGTGGGATAGGCAAGTCGTAAAAGTCGTTTTAATGAATATCATTTATTGATGAACTTTACACAAGCCGTAATTTTAACAGTCTGCACCAATCTGCCATGTGACATTAAAAATAGACAAAATGACCGTGCCGAGGGTTACCACTTCACGAAATATAAGAACTACTGTCCCACATATATATATGTATACAAGGTAACAAATAATATCGTTCTTCTTTTTATATTATCATATGATAGCCGACTTGCTATACGCTAGATGAGAAGAGTGACGTAGCAGTTCTTTATTTAGTAAGGAATTAAAAATAATAATCATAACGTCTTAGACTATTCATGAGCGTTTTGTTTAAGACACCATTTTCAATCTCCGTCGCAATATCTTATCAGTCAATCAACTGCCAACAACTTTAAATAGAAAGAATATTCCCGTCTTAACTTCCATCAATCTACATGTATAGTATTTTAAAGGTAGGTATAGAACTAAGCACCTTCAAGTGAAGAAGCTAATGTTAAACCAGTGCGTACATTGCTACTTAAAGTCAGTTAGAATTTGTAGTCAAGCACTAGTTTCAATCAATTAAGAAAATGTTTATTGAAGAAGGTGGTACACCTAATGTTGTGTGACCGTTACCCATAGGCATCAAGCCTGAGTTGCCTACCTTTAATGGATAGAGGAGGGGATAGACAGGAAAAAACATATTTTATTTTCTATTCATCCCCTCTCTCATTCAATCATCTTATTCTACGAACGATACGAAGGGACGGAGAAGAGAATTGATATCAGGCCTCCGCCACCACACTCATCAGACGAAGTGCAGAAGGACAAAATACTCCTATTTCACACTTGTTTTCTGTGAAGTCGCTGTATTTCACCGGTCGCGCCGGTCCATTCGTGCAACAGATGTAACTGCGGGCTCTACCTTTATTATTTTTTTAATTATGAGGTATTTTCATATAATTCGCTCGTCTCCTTAGTTGCCGTTTATTACGATAGCGCATATTCATAAATTTCTTTACGGCATCGCTTACTTAACAAAACAACAAGAACATTAGTAGCAAAAAGCAAATTAATTACCTCGATTTGAATACTTTGCGAATCTTATTAAACTTGTGGACCGCATTAAATTAAATGGGATACTTCAAGAGACGAGTTAATGGAAACGTATTGATAAATTTTATCTGTCGGCGTTCTAAGATGTGGTTATTTATTTTTATAAACTTTTGTTTGTGTTGTTTTGGAGGACAGTGGTAGAGCCCGCAAAAACAACATCTATTGCACAAATGGGTCCGCTTAACCGGTGAAATACCACAACCTCATAGAAGACAGACGTGAAGTAGGAGTATTTTATACTTCTGCGTTTCGTCTGCTCTTTGTCAGTCCTTTTCCCCTTCCTATCCTTTCCTACAAAGGATAGTATGAAGAGGGGAAGAAGATAAGACGGGGCAGGGGATAAATTGTAAAATGAAATATGTATACTTTTTCCTATATATCCCCTCCTGTGTCCATTTAAGGTAAGCAACACGTCTGCAATTCATTCGCTCGTTGCGTTACACTTAACATCAGGTAAGCCGTTTGCTCGTTTGTCACCATCTTCCATATAAAAGAGATTTATAGGAAAATCAAAACATAAATCTTAATATTACCTTGATACTTTTAAGAATCGTTTGTGTAACGTAATTTAAAGAACATTTATTGGAGGCCTCGCCGAAGTTCCAGTCAGTTTACTCAAGTAATCAACAATGTTTTTCATGTTATTTAACGGACAGACATTTTGCCGAAAACATGAGCTCGGTGCTTGCTACTGAAACACAAGTATTCCGTGAACCTGTTTGTTGATGTAACTCAAAGTTACGGCTTTGACGTTGCTCTTGTTTACTTGTGTTAAACATTGTACCTTTTTGTACTTAACATTGTAATACCGTTGTAATTACATAACCGTCATACTTTTTCAAAAAGCTTTGTTTTTAATATTATTACATTAACAAAAAAAGTAATGCAATTACGAATACATACCCGTTACCATAGTAACGCGACGATACGGGGATAAAAAAGTATTTAAATAGGTGTGCCAGGACAGTGGTAAATGGAAATGCTGTCAACTCGTCTAGGTTACTAGGTTAGACGGACGGAAGAGATTATCCACAAGATGAGACCTTGATTTGCTCAAGACTTTGGGGGTCCAATGGATGATTGGCAGGGGATCGATTATTCTGACCATGTCTGGGACATGTTATTGATTCGGTGCACTAGACTTCTTTGGACTGATAACGAAAATACTATTAGCACACATCTGTGTATACAGTTGAATAATATCAACGTGTTAGCACTCATAAGTTGTATTGTGTTATTAATAGTAATAAATAATAGTCATCCAAATTCACCATTTCCGCTACAAAAGAGGAACTAACGAAGCGCAAGGAGTGCAGAAAGAATATTAATCTCGCAACGTTTTGATTAAATTTTGCTCTGAAACGTTTCTTTGTTCTAAAAGTAAATTTATAATACTGGGTTTCCAGTTATAAAGTGGAGTCTGGAATTAGCTTCTTACTTTCGAGATGCATTGCTAAAATCAATCTTGTCTTATATTTTCCTGAAGCGTAGAACGAAATTTTAAAATCTTAACTTCATTATAATTTTGCTACGTTGTGAAGAGTTTTTATCGCTGCTTGTAAAAGTTATATTCTACTGTCGGCCCGCCCTGGCTTCGCATGGGTATTTAACTAAAATTTTAAAGATCATAAATAAAAAAAAATTATCGCCTATGTTCATCAGGGATGATGTAGGATTCTAATGGTGAAAGATTTTTTCAATTCGGTCCAGAACTTTCAAAGCCGTATAATGCAAATAAACTACCAAATCTTTCCTCTTCGTAATATCATTTTAGAGAACAAGCATCTTGGTAAGTTACATCCAGAGGATTTGTATTTATATCCGAATCAACTGAAACTATGAGTTTCTATTTTATTTTATCCTAATTCAAAAATCACAATCTTTTGTTAAATACCCTCAATAAATTATATGTATCAGTTGTAAGGTTAAGTTAGGCTACGTTTCCTAAATATAACAACTAGTGTATGTTATCCTACTGATAAGGAGTCAGGCGTATATATTAAATAAAGAAGAATGAATTGAAGACTGTCTAAGTATTTCTTGGTTAACATAAACAACACTGGAAGTACTACGCAGTGGCCTTGGTTATCCATGCTGTCTTGTCTATTCATCCTATGATGAAAGACCCGGCTCAACAGAACAACAATCGGAAAATATCAAAACCTGACAAAACAACAAGCTATACATACATTACAGAAGAATATAATGTCTGCATCTCGGCCTTCGTAACAGTACACCAATTTTTTCTCGTTTACTAAGGCAAAAACCTTTTTTTTTAGCATTATATTTTCTCATTGGATTTCTACTCGCATAGGCGTTATACTTTGCTACTAACCATCATGAAAAATGGTAATTATGTACCTAACATCAGGTGAATTGTATCATCGCTTATCCACTATTCAAAAGATATGAGAAAAGTATTGTTTTTGTTATATGTAATACGGCGCCTGCATATGAATATTTTAGTAAACGTATGTTTATATATATGTAACAATTGATATATCTATTGTGACTTGCTTGATAAGTACAGTCATATTTTCCGTTGTTTATACATTTTTAGCATAATAAGACAATTAATCTACACTTATAAAGTTTTTTCATAAAGTGTTTAAATTAGCAGAGCGAAGAAACCGTTTAGGGTTCTATTGTAAATTAATAATCACAATTTTATTTAAATGCTTAGAAAGTTTGTCAAAGTTATGAGCAACGTTAAAATTTAATAGAACTCTTGAGAGACGGGTTAATGAAAACAAATTGACCCTTAAAGTTCTATCCGAGTAACTTTTGGTAGAGTACTTGGCAGTGTTAGGATTTATTTAACTAAAGGGGTATTATTATTTAAATTAGAAACTAAACACCATTTCTTGAAAATTCCAGATATTCTGAACAAACCATAATATTTAAAATTACTGCTATGTTTGCAGCGAAAATAAAACAATGTTGTTCACGATATTTTCACTATTGTCCTGATAGCATCTCGAAATACAAGCATTGGCATTGGCTTATTTTTCAACAACCACTTTTCATGTCCTATATTATAGCAATATAGCAAATACTAGTCTTTTGTTACATATTCAGACTATGTATGGTATTACATATAGAAATAAAGAAATATTTAAAGGTTTTTACGAAGTAAACATTTTAAGATCAAGAATATTTTATTAGCAGGAGTAGCTTTGTTGTACATAAATAGTATTTAAATAAATACATTACGACTCTATTAAATTTAAAACTTTTTATAAAAATAAAGTCTAAAAAATTTCACTAATTTCGTTTTTAACTCTAGAACAAAACTTTTAAAACCAAAAATGTCACTATTAGGTATAATGTTACTCTTTTTGAATTCGTAGTCGAATCTGAACCATTATCATCTATAACTTCCTTGCAACACTTGGTACCTATTTCCACTACCTTCGGATAGAAATCTGTCCAAAATTCGAAAGCTTTATAATTAACGTTGTCAGTTGTACTCATTGTAAAATTCTGTCTGTCTATAATAAAAAAGCCAGGTTTTTCAATTTCAAATGCGTCCCATTGAATAATGACACCAGAGTTGGTCGGATTAGAATACCATGCAAAATTGCTCCACATTTTCATAATTATGTCTGATATACTTTTATCCCTGTAGTCCCATTTGGATAAATCTTCCGGCAGTGCTAAGTGAGGTAAGCCAAATGTGAATATTAGATCAAAATTGTGGGGTACTGCAATCCAGTCAGGTATATCTTCATTAGCTATATCAGAAAATGGTTTTAAATCAAATCTATATAAGTACACTGGAGCATGCTTGCTAATAAACTGCGCTAGTTGATACGTTGTTGCTCCATGAACTTTATCAGTGTAAAAATCTAAAAAGAGTTTTCTCAATACAGTTTCATTTGATGTAGGTGGTATTGGCTTGTAAAAAAACGCCACAGCATCTTGAATGTGATGTTGGTTGGTAAAACATGAGCTATTATCGACTGTTATATCAGAAAGAATTATTTCTTCGCGCATTATATCAAATTCACGTTGACTTATACCTGAATCCTCGGAATTATCTTTATCCAGCAAAAGGGCGTCTTCCATGTTTGTGAATCCTGTTAAAACTGGCACTGGAGTAAAAATTTCATCTTTGAATAACTGACTAGGTAAATCAGGTAAAAATGGCTGCGACATATTACTGAAATTAACATCAACTATTGGCTTCCAGGCTGCTATTGGTTCCCCAATATCAAGAAGTGCTTGATAATTGACTCTTCTTAGACAATCTAATAGTTGAAATGTTGGTTTCCTAAAGCAACTGAAAGCATTCGCCACTTTGTCTACTGTTGATATTTCCTTTCTTGCAATGTTAACCGTTTCTGGTGATAGCACATTGCCACTCATGGCTATTGCTTTTTGGAATAATCCAGCAGAATAAGAAGATAATAAATGCAAGCCCACACTAACGGCTCCAGCATCATGACCGAATATACAAACGTTATCTGGATCTCCTCCAAAGTTTTCTATATTATTTTTAATCCAATGCAGCGCAGCTACTTGGTCCATTAATCCAAAATTTCCCGGAGCTTCATTATCTAGCGTAGAAAAGAAGCCGAAAATATTAAGACGGTAGGCGACAGAAATAAAAATAATCTGAAAATAATTTTTAATTTTAGATTATTTGAGTAACATTTAAAGTGTTTTACAAACTATTAACTAGTCAATAACTACTTATTGAATTTTTCTTGTGAGACATTGATGAATTATTATTTTTATTTGAGATTCATCTGCTCTCATATTAAAGTAATAATTGTCAAATATTAAAACATTAACCTAATTTAAATTTTTGAACTAGGATAAAGGAAAATTCTTAAAGATAACCTGCAAGCGTGGGTTATCGCAATCTCTGGTTACAAAGATCAATATTTAGTCACATGTAAAAATTAAACAAGTAATAATTATAAGTCATACCTTTTGTTTTAACACAAGTTGGAAGGGATTAACTGCATTAGGGCTGCCTCGTATAAAGTCTCCACCATGAAACCACACCATCGTGGGATATCCCTCCACCTTAAGATCTGTAAGTAATATTAAGAAGATTTCTAGAAGCGTTAAAAAAAAGTTCTAATTTCAATGAAATGTAAAAATATATATGCGTTTACCAATTATAATTTTTGGAAATTCGCATATTTAGGATTGAGTACACCTATATTTAATATAATAAATCTAAAGAGTTTGTTTGTTTTGACGCGCAATCTCAGTAACTAAAAATACAGTTTGAAAGATTATTCTTGTATTTGTCGGCCCATTATTTAGGAGAGTTATAAGGTATTTGACATCGCGTTGCAACCTTTAGGAGCCGAGCCGTAAGATGAAAAAACGATAAGTGAGAAAGATGTTATGTAGGCGGGAACTGCAGGTTATAAATATAAGTGGTCTTTGATTCTGCTTAATTCCTTTGCATGTACTCACCAAATATCTTTAAGCTTAAAATTGCCTTTCATTTTTGCCTAAGTAATGATATAAGAACTCTGAAGGTCAAGCCAGCGATAAGTGTGCAAAAAGTCTAGGAAACAATTCGTAGCAAATGACTGTTGTGCGGAAACATATGTTTCTTTCCAACCGTTGAATTATTATTCAGGTCAGAAATGAGATTAAGGTTAGGTCGACAAGTCAAAGTGCCCCTAACGAGTAAGCTATTGGCACGGAATTCTTGCATTAATGACTGGAATTTACTTGAAAACCGTGAAGTTTAATAGACTGCATTGTTATTATGTGTTCGCAGAAGTAGGTTATTTTTTCAACGAATACACATACGACTGGAAAATGGAAATATGCATTAAATTAATATCTAGCTATTTTAAAGCATGCGCTTTTAGTTTATTTCTGGAATCCTACATATATTGATTTGTTATTTGTTAAATTCTCATTCTTCCTTTAAGAGGAATAAGATATAATTCACTTGCAAATTTCCCGACTGACGTTTCGTCCTTAAAGCTAACTAATGCTTAGTAATATATAAGGCTAATTGATGTCTTATTTACCTGATACTGATCATTTTTTTAAAGGAAAGTGTTTTTTTCCATAAAATTCAATGACTTGTCCTGTCTGAAATTAATTCTACATATGTAAATAAATATATTAAACTTTGCAGAAACAATATTACATAATGTTTGGGAATTACGTGGACAAAGGACTACAGGTTAATTCCAATAAAACTTATGTAGCTAGATGTTAAGCGCTGATGCGTAACTAATGTATATGTCACCGTCAGATTCTTAAATTCGTTAGTTTATACTCTGACTAACCATGTTATAAACTGACGGAACATTAAACTGTGGAATTAAACATTTACAATTTGACATATCACGTCAGACGCAACAAATATATTATTTTGTTTTGATAAACATCCTTTTAAGATATTATTTTTATATTATAACGCCAGCGTCAGTGGTTTTATCCAATTATAACGTGAGTACCTTGAAGGGCAAAGTGAGTATGTTGTTACTAAAGCAGTATCTCCCAGGTGAGATTGTGGTCAAGTGCTGGTTTAGTTCGATAAGAAGAATAATTCAGTTTAATTGGATTGACAATGACAGCTGTCAAGAAATGTCACTTCAAACTTTCAATGATTAGTTCGATTCAATCTGCTGACATATTGACAACTCTTGTACTCTCTGTATATGTATATTTGTTATTTTCGCTCTTTGAATTAAACAATCAATGCCTTATAACCCGCTGAGAAAACTCAACCTCCAACTGTAGCGCGTATATGAAAGTAATTATTATGCGTGGTTTATTCAAATTTCCAACATTGCGACGCCGTCACGCATTCTCTGCCGCAGTTTAATTACTGCCTTCTAATACGTATATACGACATTTTTCACCTAGGGCTACTACTATGCTTCTATATAAATAAAATAGGGGGAAAAAATTACTATTGTAGAGGAAATCAAAACCGCTAATGTGTGAAATATTAAACTACTAATGCTATCGATGATATAACTCACAATTGGCACTTGTTTAAACTAATGAAACTTAACATTTTTATGAAGATTGCACAGAAGAGGGTGAAACAGTTTTTTATATAAATGACAAAAGCTTCAGTTATCAACAACATAAACATTTTCTATCTCCTTAATACAAACGAATCGAAGTAGAGCGGCTAGGAAATAACCTTTTATTTGTATTTATAAATGCACATTTTACTCTCACAGCCGCAAACATTTTCACAATTGAATGTCAGTATATTTCTTCACGTATATTCTACTATGTAGTACAGTATACTTACGAAGAAAAACTGTTTCAGTTGTTGCATGTTCATCAAGCTGCAGCAAGTCAATTTAATTTTTGCAAGTTGATTTGCCGCTTTGTACCATATCAAAGCCATAAATATAGTAATAATACTTATGCGGCAGCCCTACGAGCAGCACGCTTTGCCTTTTGATTTCGCCATACTAGATCAACGAGGCGAGAATTACCTACATACAAGTTTAAGGGGTTAAATAACGTATGAAGATTTAATAATCTACGTCTATGTTTTCAATGTAGGGAAGCCCGAAAAGAATAAATAGATTCTTAGATCCCAAAAGTGATACGACAAAGTTTTCACTGTACAACAATATTTGACCACAAATATTTAGGTAGACGCCACAAAAAATACTACAAAATGATTTTCTTACCCCTATCCCTATGGTCTTTAGGAAACGGGTTAGGGGGAATCCGTCACCAACGACAAAAGGAAATGGGGCAGTAGGAGGGACACGCTTTGTGTTCCGACGCGTCTTTCTGGAGGAAAATTGGGGAGGCTTTTCTTCTCCCCAGAGACGGGGCTGCAGCGGCGGCTGGCGCAGGCTGGGCCGGGGATATGTACGACAGCGGTCCCATAGCCCTGCCGATATGTGCTAGAGGAACATTGTGAGGTTTTAGTCGGTGCGAGTCTAACATAATCCAGGATTGCCCCCGCAAAGATGGATATGCATTGACATTTCCTCATATAAAATAGGGATAGGCCTAAGAAAAGAAGGATGGATTGCGTGATTTAATATGAATAAGAAAGGAGTAAAGACTGAAGGACGGATGATAGAACAATGTGGAAGTCGTAGACCTGTTATACCGACCCCACTTAAGGCGGGAAAAAGGGAAGATATAGATGATGTTACCTTACTTTGGTATGATTTTATTGTTCGTCACTCGTTCTTTCTGCTTTTACGGTCATTGATCCTCTCTTATCAATTGCGACATTACGTTTTTATATATTAATCAAGTGTAAACTGTTGTTACTTGAGAGGTTATTAATAGTTTTATTCCTCTTGTAGTTTATTAAAAGTTCATTAGCATTTGTATTTGTCAGCGCTAAGTCCACTTCGCTGACAGCCTCGGCCTATCATTCGTAATATCAAGCATGGCCGCACACGTGATAGGTTGAATGTGAGAACGTCGAGCGCTGTATTGTTAATGAGCAAGGAAAAGGGCGAAGAAATATTTTACATCGTAAAAGAAATGTGTAACTGATACATAGTTATATAATTATTCTATAAGTTTATATGTTTTGCCAACAGCCACCATTTTGTCAGTGGTAGAGTCCACAACAACACAATCTGTTGCACGAATGGGTCGGCTCGACCGGTGAAATACCACGACCTCACAGAAGACAGGCGTAAAGTAGAGTATTCTGCGTTTCGTCTGATGAGTGAGGTGCCGGAGGCCTTATTCTAGTTCTCTTCCCCTTCCCACCCTTTTCTTATAAGGAAATGATGGGAAGGGGAAGAAAACATGACGGTGGAGGGGATGTATAGAATTTGGAAATAGCCATTTTCTGTTTGTCCCCTCCTCTGACCATTAAAGGCGGGCAACGCATCTGCAACTCATTAGTTAGTTGCAGATGTCTATGGGTAGCGATCACTTGACATCGGGTGAACCGCTTGCTCGTTTGTCACCTAGTACTATAAAAAAAACCTGCCTGACGCCAAATTTCTTTGGGAATTGAATGAATAATTACCCTAAAAAATTCAATTCCAGAATTTTTATTATTTTTAATAGATAGTCGTAAAACTATACAATCGTGAGGTATAATGTCATTGGATTTATAAATGTACATAGATGTGCTTGTTTACATGGTATTTGTCAACTTGTTAAATACTAAGGGCGTTAGATACCCTCGTATTCTATACTATAGTTCAATGCTATCAGTTGTTGACCGACCATAGAGGAGACGATACCGTCCATGGATATTGGGTAACAATGACAAGGATGACATGTGCATGAAATTTAATAATAAAATGGTAATGTAATAGCAATAATAATACCATGGGACATTATTCACACACGGCCATCTGATTCCAAGCTAACTTATACACTGCTTTTATTTTGTAAATAGATAATTACACCCAGACCCAGGACAAGCGGATATGTTCATTCACGCAAATGTCTTTCCTGGGTGGTAAAAGCAAGTATCTTACTAACCACACCAACCGGGCCACCTAACATATAATTTGAGTGTGGCCACAATTTACCAGTATGAACAACACGGAACATATAAAACAGAAAGAAAATTCTACGTGTCAGTTAAAACATGTACTTAAGTTTAGGAACATATAAAAAAATTATACATTTAAAATTTGATCTAAATAGATCGGAGCCGGGCCCACTCGAGTCGCGAACGAAAAGGTCTGCCAATTTTAAAAGGTTCGGAAACTTTCGAAACGCTATCAAAAACTTACTGGATGTCGAAGATCAAAGAATAATAGGGGGCTCGAAAATTACGCATTAAAACCCTGAGACGTGATTGAAATGTTTATAAAAGACCCCTTTTATAAACATTTCACTCATATAGAAATGATTATAAAAACGATAGACTAAAACCATTATATTGTGAGTTACGATAATGTATCTCCGATAGTCTATTATTGAACATAGAGTACATAAAGTAATAGCAACGGAACAAAAAATGTATCTCTACTAAAATTTAGAGTAAAAGTGTTTTGACAATTGGGCAAGTATAATGTAGAACTAAATGGACGAAAATTATAGTTAATTTTAAAACAATCTATATTACCTAGCAAATATTATTTATTTACTAGGAGTTATGATTTTAATAAGTAACGAAATATTAAAAGCAATCGTTCCAGACGTCTTTCCCGAAAACTTTGCCTAGCGCTTGAACCAATAGTGTAGTTAGACTATGCCATTACAAAGAACTGTGCCCTGCGGTCTCACCCCCCATGCAATTTAATTTAACCCTATTTTGATTGACTCGCTCGATGACGTATAAGCTTAATTATTGTAAAGTTTCAATTAAATCCATTCAGTAGTTTTTGCGTGAAAAAGTAACAAACATCCATACATCCTTACATACAAACTTTCGAATATATAATTTTGAGTAATAAAAATCGATTTTATT
Source organism: Papilio elwesi (assembly GCA_029849275.1). Classification (NCBI taxonomy): domain Eukaryota; kingdom Metazoa; phylum Arthropoda; class Insecta; order Lepidoptera; family Papilionidae; genus Papilio; species Papilio elwesi. Next base: position 6,127,148 of record CM056701.1, on the reverse strand, counting down.
ATTTACTACCTGCTCGGTGCGGCGTTGAAATCGGTATAGTAGTTTTTGAGTTTCTTCGTTACAAACATACAAATCTTTCCTCCGTATAATATTATGTAACGCGTAAGCTATTCATGTAATATTACGTAGCTGACTTCAAATATTTTCTTTCATCTCAAAATCTTGCGGAACTTACTAATATCGATACCTCAAACTTTAGATTGAGGAAAGTAATCTTCAAAAAAAGTTTTAATGAAAAAAACCTCGTGTTGGGAGGGTAATAAGGCCTATATTTGAACTAATTACTGTAATATGATTTCAGTTGTCGAAAATGGATGTTTCCTAGATCAAAAACGCCAGGGTTTATTAACCAAATTATACTTCTGAATAATTGTATTAATTAGAATTATTTTATCTATCATATTAATGATTTCCTTAGGATTTTACAAATAAGAATATTACAATCAAAATGATTAATTTAGTTGAGAAATCGAACAAGTCTTTTAAACGCGTAATTCAATTAAAAAATAACTATGCTCTGAAAGTTCTGTGTCCAAGTGATTATCTTATTTAGAATGTTTTTTCTCATTGCGTCAGAGGACCCACTGCTCGTTTGCCGATATCAAAATATGCATCCTCATTCAAACAATTTGTCTTTTTTGTTGTTCATATTTATAGTTAGCCTTGTATTTATGCTTTTTAGACAAGTTGTGAATAGGAATATTAATAATTGACTAATTATTCTAAAACAATGAAAATAAATTTACTATTTTATGAAAATATGTAAAACGAGAATGTAAAAAAGGTACAACACCCCGGAACCACGATATCGACGTGCACAAAAGGCTGCTGATTACAGGTACGAGTTTCCTTTTCTTTGAGAGCGTAATGGAGCGTTCCTTCAGCCCCTCCTTAATGCCTTTCGGTAGTTTCATATTTTCCTGAAATATTTTTCCTTTCTTTTTTTTATTTATTTGCGATTCTACAATCTCTTTACTAATTCATTCAAACATTTTTTTTGTACAAAAATATTTAAAATAAAATGGCTTAAATGCTTACCTAATGTAGTATTGATATTACTTCAAGCTCACTGTTTTAATACTCTAAAAACCACTATACAATGGTCGTATGGACCTTCCTTCAATGAAGCAAATAAATATTTATTCCAGATAGCTACAAGCGGTCGACAGAAGTAATATACATAACATACTTATAACAAAATCATCACACAGTTATTTACTACCGTGATGTTTTCTAAAGCAAGCTCTAAGGAGCAAAAGGTTAGCATGGTATGGGCATGCTGTGCGGAGGGTCTTGGATGTGCATGTAAAGTGATATGTTGGTATGGGTAGGCTAAGAAAAGATGGATGAGATTCGAGAATGATGACATGATTCAGTAAATAGCATTAATAATACTTGGCAAAGAAAATTACCACGATTTAACATTATCGTTAGGATACTAAAATAAACTATAAGTACTAACTCATCTAATTCTGACATTCTAAATAAACCTTAGTTTTTGTCTGATAAGATAATGGAAGGTATAAATATGAATCATTGTTTGGGCACTATCGGACTTAGATCTACTGAGGGGAGGCCTAGAATACCAGCGTAAACAGCTTGATACACACGGGCCTAAAACGAATTTCTTATCTGATCAAGGGGAGACCATTCGGTATATGTAAACTAGGTTAATAAACTTAGCGAAAGTATTTTTTCATATGCTCGAAGTTGTTTTGAGACAGCATTATACAATCAATATCGTGTTTTTCGATTAGAAAATCCAATAACTTAATAACAAGATTTGCTTATAATTTCTCAAATGTTATCATTATTATCATACGTTACTTTCAGTTTATGGAAATTCTAATTTGAGATCCGGACAGACCAATCATTTATTACTTTCTTGGGCCATTATATAAGAGCAGACAAAAATTGCTATTTAATTCTATACCAAAAGGATTTAGGGTTAAATTATAAATGTTTCCTACCTTAACCTAATATAAACAAAACAATCAAGTTTATCATTGCTCTACAATCAAAGAAAATCGAAATGAATTGCTTTCTAACACACTGTGAAAAAGCGTGGTCCCAAACAACTAAATGTTAATAAGTGATCAACACTAAAGTTTAACTGTAAGCAAAACAAATTCTAAAATAAACAAGGTTGTAGTTATTACATTCTTACTTTCAGTTTTATTTACTATGTAAAATGGGTCATTTGAAGTACAGCCAACACCACAGGTTTTTGATCAAAATCAGTAGTCTGGTGTAACTTGCTAATCTAGTAAATCTATATTGGTGATTTCAAAGTAATGTTCCAAAAGACGCGTTTTGGGAAATGGTACTATTATATCTTCTTTTATATATTATTTCATCGATATTACCGAGGGAAAGGCTGAATTAAAGTAAAAATAATGGATAATTATAAAACAGTTAAGAACAATTTAATATAAAAGCTACTTTACCATCTGGGACATAAACATTTAGGTAAAGACAATCCTCAGAATACTCCTTTTTTTTCGGCTCCTCCATCTGAGATTCCAAGAGCTTCATGAACAACTCATCGTGCTTATTCAAAGGGTTCTGTACATCCTCTTTCTTAGGGTCACTCTGCATACAGTCAGGTGCGTATATAGTGGCGTTTCTTACGCCCTCCCATTGAGGTAAATCAGTATATTCCGGAGAAGTAAATCTTCTGAAGTCTATCGGGGGCTGGGCATATGGTATGCCGACGTATGCTGCTATTCTTTTAGTACGAAACCTAGTTAAATACATTCCCGATATCATTCCTTGATTAGCTAACATTATCTGTTTGGGTTCTTTAGCCGATAGCACTTCGGGCACTAATAATATCAACACTACTGCATACATCATTTTAACAACTAAACACTGGCTTAATGAATTCGTTTTATAAATGGTTTTGTTTCATTTGTCGCGTCTGGACGTCTCGCGGTCAGTCGAATGTATGGACATTGTTAAATCCGTTCAGTAGTAAGCCCTTGGGGCGGTATTGGCAGTGGGCGCGCCGACTCGACGGTGGTGCGTTACTGTTTCTCGTGCAGACTTTGGCTCGTAAACAGTGGGGCTATCCGTCGTTATAGCGACCAAGGAATTGCTTTTGTGCCTTTTGTATTTACATAGAGGGTACATTTTGAATAAACGAAACTAAAATGTGATTAATTTGAAAACGTTCATTCGTTAGTACCAAGTTGTAATACAAATTAATGTATTTATTCATTCATACAACTCATTAATAAAAATATTGTTCAAAACATAAAAAGAGACAAAAGTCGAGTCCAGTAGGAGAAATTATTTTATTCACTATAAGTCGCAAATTTCTGAATCTACTTAACCGGTTCTAATAAATCGTTAAATAATAGATAACGTATAGGCGAGGTCGCGTTGCAAATTAAACTGATAAATCTTAATTGTTAAAAATGTTTGTTATTGAGTTAAATAGAATTTCTTAAATAATTGAATAAGCGCATATTTTTGTAAGTTTTGTTGGCACAGACAGCCACGCTCGAACCTCTCAATGCCTCTCAAGATGTCATTAAGCTGGTGGGGTATAAGGCGATTCTTAAAAACTGTATTTATTCATAAATTTATTCCTATATTTGGTGATTATAAATACCAAAATAATATAGATATTATTGCGATATTATTCAGAAAGGAAATAGGCTATACATTTTATGATTAACGTGCAATATTAAAAGTTCATGCAAGCGGTGCCGGTTACCAATAGCAAGTGTACTATAAATACCAAGTTAAATAAGTTTTCCGCTTCATCTCCTCAAGGTTTCCTTTTTACTCCATTTCTTTTTTACAGAATGGCCGCAACATATATTTATCTCTTATGATTGTACTATACGCTTATGATAATGCTATAAAAATTCTTTCGACGTGTTCACTTCTAAACGTTCTTATAGCTACAACAATAGGCAGTAAGCTTGCGACGCGAATGGATCGCGTGACTGTAAGCTAAGCTTTGGAGTCAATGCATTCGGTTTTCGTTTTTTGTTTCACTTCGCATCTTCTCCCCTTATATAGGTCAATGCGACTAAACTATTGATTAACAATAATATACTACGCTATAATAAAGTATCTAATTAAAACATTTTTTTAATTTATATATGTTTGCCTATTCCTATGAAATAAAAAAACTCAACTCGATTTGATTCACGATTGAAAGCGCGTCGACTTGTTTGAACACTGAACTCAAAAAGTACCAAAGCGTTGTGTAAATTGACTGAAATATCACGTGGAATTTTCGACAAAAAAAGGCCGGATTCAATTCGCGAAAACCCTGAATATCTCCGGAACCACTTATCGGTATAAAATTTAAATAGCACCAATATGGAAACAAAAACTATCGATTGCATGAAACAAATTGTAATAGGTTCGTAAATTTCCAACTTCTGAAAAATACAAGTGAATTTACTCGATTCCCTCCTCCTTTTTTATGAAATTATCGAAATCAATTTAAAACTAAACTTATTTTACGTTACATTAAAGAGTTTACCGTGCACAGTTTTAAATAAATATTTCACTTTTTATTATATTATTATACAAGCAATGTCTAAAAGAAAAAGTAATCTTCTCGAGAGCACGAATTTAAGGAAACTTTTAAACTCAATCAAAGTCAAATAAATGTAGTAAAGTTATGCTGACAAAGACGAAAGGTAAATAAAAGTCTAAAAATTGACTATAATTATTCATATTCCCTTTTTAATCCCCAAAGAAGTTTGATGTTTTTGAAGTAAAAGCTTTTTTAGTCGCGTAAGACAGATAGTTAGGGAAAAATCTTATAGGTTCGCATGAACAACTGCTCCGGTCCAGCGCCAAGCGCCAGCAACATGCTTATTTGAATTCGGAACAATTTCAACAAACGTTTCTTCATTTATTTTTTAACAACGCATACATCTTATTCAATTGATCACAATTACAATGATTCAGGATTCGGCTTTCTGATCTGCCTTAGTGTTTAATATTTTCTTAATTTAATTTATATTCAATATGTCACATTTTTTTTAATTGATAGTCTTCTTTATATGTACTACACCTGTGCTTAACGGTTGCACTCACCGCTACTAATTATTAAAACTAAACTTAAATTATAGTATTGCATTGGTTCTGAAATGTCATCATATTTCAAATTCGTCGCTTCTCTTAGTAGCGTGATGAATAGCTTGTAACTTTCCTTAATAAATGTGCTGTGAAATGCTTGAAGAATTTTTCAAATCCTGTTAGTACTACAAACAAACAAACTCTTTAGGTCACGCCCAACGTACTTCAGGATCGCATCTATTCAGTTTTTTCATCTTTTTCCTTGTATACTAGTAACCTATTCCATATACATATACATATTATACAATATTAGTCAGTTGTAAATTAATTACTTAGCTGTTTATTTGTAAAGATGGGTCAGTAGGCTCAGGCTACGAGCCTATTAACTCTTCTATTATAAAAACCTAATTATCGTCTTACGGAAGAGTTGACGTGGACAACTCGTTCCAATCCTTTGCTGTCGTAAATAATATTATTTCTGTGTTCTCTATATCTTGTAAGCTACTTCTGAACAAAAGTTTCAATAATTCAACGAATTGCCTTAAAACAATTTTCCTAACCCAGTTATCCTAACAAATAAATCTTAGCGACTTTGAGCGATGTTATCACGTTAGATTCAAAGTAGACCAAATCAAATTAAAGTTATGAAAGCGAAACTCTTCTAAAGCTCTAGCTATTTTGTATCAGTTAAATATTTCTATTCATTGTTTATTGCCTTTAATGGACAGAGGATAGACAGAAATAAATATTTTCTTCTCCTATTCGTCCCCTTTCCTGTCTAATCCTCTTCTCTTTCCCATCATATCCTGTTTTTGTGGGAAACTTCAGGAAAGGGAAGAGTACTGACATCGTGCCTCCGTCACCTCACTCATCAGATGAAACCCAGAAGTATAAATACTCCTACGTCACGCCTGTCTTCTGTACCGGTCGAGCCGGCGCATTCGTGCAATAGATGTTGTTGTTTCATACTAGCTGTTCATTTAAAAAAAGCACGATAATAATAAAAAAAAGGCTGTGCATTATAGTATTCTAAAGGTGCATGCATTTTATTAATATATGTTAAATATGTTATAGTTCTAAAACAAATATTTTTTTTGTGACAATGAGAGATTGTGAATTTAGCCGAACTTCTAACAATTCGAGTAGCGTATGTTTCACTACATATTACAGTTAATTGATTTAATTGAATATAAGTCATTCCTTTCTGTTAACTTGACAGATAAAAACACCAAATGTTAGCTGACGAAGCAGATAACAAATCAAAGTGGCCAGACCTTGTTCGCTTGCCAAAATGTTAAGTCGGACAGTATGTGGGGCACTCGAAACAAAGGTTGGCCAATAATTTATTACCTCACAACACAAGCTTTTCTTTTTTAATACAAGCATAATGTATGTCTTAGGTTGATTTAATATAAAAACTACGCGTCAAATATTTGGATAGTGTAAATGCGTATGTTGGTTTTGTTACGCTTTAACTTCTTTACACTCAACCAATCATCAAAAAATTCTGCACACACGTTGTCACTAGTACACAGAGATTACAGAGAACATCAGTTGCCATGGTAATGTGTCATGTTTTCACACTAACAACTTTTTGACACAATGTTACCTATGGTTCGAAGTTATTATATGTGAAATCAGCTTACAAAATTGTCCAGCGTGAAAAATGAAAAACGAATTCATGTGAAGCCACGGGCAAAATCTAATAAATAATCAATTAATACTACATTTATTGTGAAATCTCAATTTTCGTATTGCCTCAGGTGGGCCCATCCAGCAAAGTGGAATATCATCTTAACAGATATTTTAGTGACTTATTTATTTACAACTAGCTGTTACCCACGTCTTCATCCACGTGGAATTAAATAAAAAATATTAAGCACTGGGGAATAAAAGTTCATAATCGTATTTTTTACATTAATTGTTTACCGTACAAAATAAAACATGAGTATCAAAATTATATTTTGATATTATAAGCAAGTTTTCGTTTATCTGTACAGAGCTACATTTCACCCGGTGTTGTTGCTATTCAATTTTAAAGTTTAAAAAATCGTGAAGTAACAAATACGTGTTTAAGGCAATTAACAATAACAAAAAAGACGGCTACTTACGACGTAAGCTGCGGCACCAAAAAATTAAGTATTAAGAATTTCCAACTGATATTTTGACTGTTATAATATTTATTATAATACTATGTTGTAATACTAATACTATGTTGTACGCACTGTTTATATTTTGTAATTATTTTTTTGAATGGACATTTTTAATCAAGAACTTTGACGCCGTCACCGAAACCGAAACCGACACAGCCACCATCACCACGACAACCACCGTCACATCATCACCAACGCCACCACCGTCACCACCGCCAACACCACATCACCATCAACGCTACTAAAATCGCTTTGGTTAAAGATGTTTTTAGTTCATAAGCATGTTACTAACGCTGTTGCTGACGCATGTTTAGCATATCGAGATCGTGAACCCATAACATTGTCCCATACATATATCGTTGGACGCAGTTAAAAAAGATTTCACTTCAATAAAGTACTCAAACAAAATGTTTTTATTATTGTACTGCTTAAGGCAATCTTTGTGACATTGCAGGTAGCGGGCGGCGCTTTCGATACGGCGAGTATTTTTATTTACCTTAATAGACGAATAGTATTGCCAAAATAAAAAAAGGTTTGTTCCGGTAGTTCGAGATTCACTCACCCTTGCTGTAAGTGGAGACGACGGAGAAAGAGTGTCAAGACAAATTTATGTTGAAAAATTGAGTGGCGCTGTTAACAGTGGTCGTCCGCTAAATCCGTAAACTCTGCCTACCCCTTTAGGCCCCCTTTATGAACTTGAGCGCTTATTTATATATTTCACCTGCCACTAACAGAAAGTTCAGCTATTACCGCTGATGTCGAAGCGTTTAACCGCTGAAACATTTGCCCTTTCTATTTAACCTTGACATTTATTTACTGCCTTTTAAGCTTGTTATAATCTTCAGTTGCTCAAATTGTACACTTTTATGATTTATAACAATTGGATAGTAAGGGTCGGAAATTGTGGCCTCGACCTTCAAGTAAAAGAAAAATGATCGACCATGACTTTTTGCACCCAACAAATTAATAACAGGTGTCATTGCTGGGTAGCATGAAAAGTTCTAGTTAAAGATTGAAACATTTAATAGCCAATACAAAACCTGTCCAGCCGCTATCATATCTTTTGCTTGCGCATGATAAGGTCTTACCTTGTCACCAGTTTATGTGGGGTCGGCACAATATGGTTTCATCTCTCAAATCGTTCTTTCAGCCCGACTTTTCTATCATCTCAACTTTCACCCAATCCATCCACCTCTTTACGACCTATCCCGCATAAATGAAATCATAAGAACTAAATTCAATCTAGAATTATTTTTCTCTTCGAATCAAGACAATGTTTAGTGGCTTTACTTTAAATCTTACGTATTTGTTCAGGGCCTCAAATAATGAAATTCTCCGAAAGTAGGTTCAAGGTGTTTTTTCCGGCGACAAACTTTATCTGATTTTCTTTTTAACTACTGTAAGAATTAGCTTTTTTACTTTCTAGTCGTTCTTTGTTTTAAGTTTTCATGACTCACGTAAGCTCGTTTTAAAACTGTATAAGAAAATTTAATTTTCCTTATAAATTACTTTTTGATTCATTTATAATTTAAAGTGCCTTTGCGGGAACTGTTACGTCAATAGAAAAAAAATTAGTTACCATTTCTTATGAAAATATTACTAATATAATATTAACATGAAATCGTAAGCATACCGTTGTGTGCGCCTTCGTGTATTCGGTAGCAGAAAATTATTTTTTGATTAACGGCAGAAAATATATTTTTTGTGCGGCAAGCAAGCAGCGGGTTACCTAATGTTAAGGCTTTTACCGCTGCCCATGAACATCCACAACCCCACAGGAATAGTAAATGTGCTGCTGACGTATAAGTAAGACTACACTCTTGTCTAAAGGGACACTTAGTCGTAAATGCTTGGAAATACCGCTGGAGACAGATTATACCATACGGGAGTTGCGCGAGGCAGGGAGTTACATAAAAACCGCGCGGTATTTTTTTGTAGCGGCCTTCATGCCGCCCTCTCGTCCCCTAACATGGGTAAGGGCTAATAAATTATACAATTAATAAAGCTCATTAAAATACTAATAAATTTACAATAAAACCGCGCGGTATTGGAAAGCTAAGGTATTATGTAAGGATAGTTTTACTTACCTGTTTATTGATTGAGCGTCAAGAAAGTACCGTATCATCCGAGGGTAAGGGGTACGCCGCGACCTATCACGCTTCAAAAGACGCGATGTCATCCACGAAAATTGAAATGATATACTTTTATGTACCATATATTCGGGTGTTTACTTACTATTTCACGATTTGTTGATGATCCCATAAGCATTACAACAGTAAAAATATGTAGGTATGAATAAATAGTTTTCATTCTGTACTTCAATGTAGCTGCCGTCCGACGCTATCGGTTGGTCACAGCAGTAGCGGTTGCTTGTCATCGACAGCCGTAAGACACTAGCCACTCAATGCATACGAGGTCCTTGTTTATAGCTGATAATGCACTAGCATTTGCTACTTTAACTCGCCTTATACTTTATTCTTAAATTGAACTATTATGAAGGAATGAACGACAGTAGTCAAGCAGCCACCGAACAGAACTATGTAAGCATCAGCATTTAACCGTTCCGTAGATAATTGAAATTATTTAGATGATAAAAATATTATTGTTCAATATTAGTTAAAAATATGAATCCTTATAAAAATGAATCCCATGCGAATTTTATTCCACATAGTTTTACTAATTTTAAAAGTAAATTTTTGTCTTTAACAAATTCCAAAATTGTTTTTTCTGCGACGTGATTGTTTCGATAACATTCCAGGTGATGTAATTTACCTTTCTGGTACCTTTATTCGACCTTGTTTTTGGGGGTTGGCTTGACCGACCGTAGCATTGACTAATGTAATAAACAGTTCAAGGCTAAATTTAACTACCCAAAACGTCTAATAAACTTAATCAGATTGTTCTTTGCCTTTCAATCTTTTTGAATATTTCCTGACAAATGTTTAAAAGCCACGGCATAAAAACATGCATGAATACATGCCATGGCATTTATGTGAGCAGAGGAGGATGAGGTTTTCGGCGTCACACTCTTACAACATTTGGTCACCACATTTTGTGCAGCAGCACCGCTTCGTTCTCCATTCTTTCAACAGCTGGAGCTGGTGACTATACGATCTGGTTGAGGTTTTAGTACATACTCAGTTACAAAACTAGTACGTAGTGTATTATTATCTGTATATCATATGTCGGACATCAGACGAGAGAAGGGTCTTGTACTGGTAGTTCTTGGTCGAGGAGCCTGATATTTTTCGTAGGAATAACGTAGGATACGAGCAGCAACGAAACACTTTTAAACCACTATGAAGTTATACTGGACATCGATTTCTTTGAAATTTTCTAAAACGTTCAGATTGGCCTAGTGATCCTGTGGAGTTTGGTAGCTTAATTACCGAACACTCTTATTAGCACTTAACTTCTAATCGGGAATAAGAATAATATATTTTGTATTTTTGGTAAATGTCAAAAAAGAGCTAAAAATTCATGTACATGAATAGCATAATATAACAGCATATTTTTTTAAGTAATGCCTCCTATCAATACTTTCAGTTAGTAATACCAGTAATGTATTAATTATTAAGACTCGATACAACGGAAAGAGAATAATGAAATACAATGACTCACTGAGCTGCTCGTGTACTTCTTCAGCGAAATTGTGAAGACGAATGTTTGTAATTGATTTAATTATGTATGGGACGAAGGCATTCCTTTTTCCGATAACTCCGTTTATGTTCGTCTGAAATTTCGCCCCCGCCACTCACTTGTCTAATGCATGTTGCGAGTAATATATAATATTAAAAGCTTCGCCCTTGCTTTAAGTGGAAACATACCTGTACTGTATTATCAAATATTCCGTACAAATGATTATTTAGCTCCGTTAGAGGATATTTTTTATATAAAACCTTACAAGTTCGCTTGAAAAACATGCACAACGTGCGTCAGCAACACGCCTCAGCAACATGCCTATTTTAACAATACGGGATCGGCGGCCCGTAGTACAAGTTTACGAAATTGCGTCTTGCCTTGAATGTAATAAATGCCTGGTTCAGCGGTTACAGAATCTCGTTCCTCTTCCCAGGACGGCGTGAACAAAATATGACGTCGTACATACATTACGTTCGAAGGGAATCAAATATAAAAATCACACTTGTGCGAGTTGAAAAATGGAATAATTGAGTTTACCTACTTTAAGTAATTAAGTCACGTGTATATAGCTCATATAAATATGTATTTTGGTAACTATACAGATTGGAGGGTGTTGGGGAGCGGGAGGAGTAGGGGAGTGGTTGTCGTTGTAAGAAATACTTCTACATCACACCTGTCTCCAGGTTGTGGTACTTAACCGGTCGAGCCGGCCAATTCGTGTAACAGATGTTATTGCTGCGGGCACAATTAAGTGTCCCGAAGGCGCTGTCTGATAATTGAACGTGATAGCCACAGATTATATACATTATCTTTTATAGATCTCACGCTTTGCTATTATCATCAGAAAAGTTATTAAATTCTTTGCAAGCATATTTTTTTCGTTGAACCGTCTCAAATAACATCAAATAATTTATCATTCGCTGAGTTTGCGATTAATATTTTATTTGAACTATCAAAACCAACCCGCAAATATTAATTATCTTTTTATTTCAGCACTACGTTATTATTCTTGGCCGCATTCGCACTATTACTTTTTTATTATTTTAAGTGAATTCATTCAATATATTTTAGAAAAGAGAGTAGTAATATATAGCTTGGAGCAATGGTGGCTCAGCGTTTTACGTCCCGACTTACGTACTGTAGGTTGTGGGTTCGAACCCAGGCTGCTGCTTCACTTTGTGTAATTTATTTCATCAACACTGCTCCACAAACGGAAACACATCGTGAGGAAACCGGCATGTCTTAGAAGCACTAAATTCGAAGACATGTGACATCCACCAACCCGCACTGGGCAAGCGTGGTGGTGGATAACAGCTCCTACCCTTTGTCGGAGAGGAGGCCTGTGTCCCTGCAGTGGGGAACATTCTAAAAAGGCCGATTTATTATAATTTATATTATATAATAACATAATATATTATATAGCAACGAAAAAGTGTTATTGAGAGTACATCAGACCCTGGTAGATTTATACAGATGTAACATTAGTTTAACATATTATAAAACGAAGTCTAGTCACCCCATATCTGTCTGTCAATAAGCCCACTGAACAAACTGATTTTCATGAGGTTTTAACTAATAGACAGGGTTCATGAACAAGGTTTAGGTATATTTTAATTAATTAAGGATTTTTGATGTTGTGTTAAAGATACGAAGAGAGAACAAGACTTAATTGGCTTTTGGTTTTTTGCAAGAAGAAACGGAGTTTGTCTCGTTGCAAGGGACGAGGCGATTTTTCTGTAAGTGCAACACCGCGAATAGGGACTACTTTAACTACAGACATACTCGCAAAAAACATGACCATCTTGTCAGTCGCGAAAAAAAAAATAAAACTGTATTGGTTACATTAGAAAATGCATGATCCGTAGCGAGTGTTATAAATCATCTGGAATGGACGCATTTTATTATCTTACTAATGTTACTGCGGATTTAGCCGTTTTATGGTACGGCCAGATGCTGTGCAGATTACTAAAGGTATAAAGTTAAAAGGTTTTAAGGGTTTCTGATATTCCACAGTTATAGAAATATTTTACTAATGTAAAATCTTTTAACATTTACATAAGTCGCAAACACACCAAATAACTTGAAAAATAATTGTTTTTTTCCTGAAATTCGTCTGAGTTAGAAGGAAAGCAAAAGACCATTCCGTTTACCTCAAAGATAAACTACGAGTTATTTAGCGTAGCTTTTGTAGCATTTATCTGTCTTCAATGACATAAATGTCTTGTCATCTCGCAGGATCAAGACATAATGTGTCATTAGTGGTAATTATGTTTGCTAATAGAGCATTATTAATATCTTAATAGAAACGTTATCTACACTAATGATATTTCATACTCAAGCTTAAACCACAAAGGGCGATGGCGGGATAAAGCTTAATAGATAAATTTCTGAATTTGGAAATAATATGATGAGTAAATCTTTTTTTATTAATAACAAAAGCTGGTGGGTGGTTCGCGCTTGTTAATTTTAATAAAGCACGGTCTTTATTTTTTATATGAAATTAGCCGTACCCATAGACATCTGCAACAAGCCTGCCTTTAATGGACAGGGAACAAACGGAAAAAAGGATATTTTCCGATCCTTCTCCGTCAAATCCTCCTCTCTTTCCCATCCACTTCTTATTAGAAATGGATTAGAAGGGGAGGATGAGTAGAATTACGCCTTCGGTACCTCTCTCAGCAGACAAACTAGGATAATTCTAATACTATTCGCAATTCCGGTCCACTCTTTGTTGTTACGCAACTTAAATCAAGGTTATGTTTTCGAGTACAAACTTTATTTTAAGATAAGTAAGAGAAGCAGACTTCACAACTTCTGACAGAAATTAATAAAAAAATACTGGAAGATTCGTGTATCTAATTTATGTTTAAAACCATACTTTGTGCGAAGACGGAAACTTAGTTACTCGTAGTTTGAGAAGAATTTTCAAGTCTTGTTGTTAACTGTCGTTTCACATTACTTAAGCTCACGATAATATAACCATTTCAAATAACTTGCAAATTAAGTTAACAAACTGTTGGAGGGAACATCGCTTCTTAATTACATTGACAAATCAGTCAGAGGACGGGAACGTGGAATAACTTAGCCATCGACCACAAACAATGTTCATAGAAATTTTTATCAACAATGAGCTATTGTTTTATTTATTGGTTTTTAAAAACGTCTATGAATAATCAACCGTATAAATTGTTCTTTTCTATATGAGTCGTGCACTTATATAAAACGCACACAAAACTTGTAAAATGCATATGCGAGGAAAACTAGCAAAAATGTTACATTAATTGAATTTATGTGTACGAAGATTTACTAGGAAATGTCCACTGATTTTGCTACAACAGTAATTAATAATTCCATTACTCACTACTACAGGATTACTTACTCAACATACTTTTTTCTACACTGTAAACTTTTTCCAACTATCACCTACCAAAACGCAATCATTATATTCTTCTGTATAAAACGTTATATTTCATTGAAGTAAATATATCTCATGATACTAAAAAAAAATTCCTCTTGCGTGCAATAAATAACAATAAATCAAAGTAATCTATGACTATTACTCTTTTTTATAAGATAATAGGTAAATGAGCATTCTAACATCGCCGTCGATGGTGAACCCACTATACCATACTATAAGACTTGCTTATCTCGAAATAAGGCCTGAAGTTTATTTGTTCGAAGTACATTTTATTCTAAATTGAATAGAAGACCTTTTCTAAGTTATTTCCTTAAGTGAATATAAGTCATATAGGGTTGGAAATAGCTATGGAGGCAGATAATTTCACAAGGCAGTTGTACCAGGCAGATCGTCGAGTAAATATATATGTAATACACGGAGTTATGTAGTGTTGATCTGAAGTGAACCTTAGAAGAAATTTTCGAAGGAAAAATTTATTTAATTCGAAGGTAAATTTCGATTTCCGAATAAATTCAAAGTATAAGCAGTACATCGAAAATCATGAAGAGGACAGAGAACAACAGATAAAAGTCGATGAGCGACATCATAACTAACACTATAAATGCGAATGTGAGTTTGTTTGTTACGCTTTAACTCCTTCAATGATTCAACCGATCATTATGAAATTTTTCGCACACATTTTCAGGCCTACAGAAAAAGACCCGAAAGTAAGACTAATCCTGGCGTACATAAAACCTTCTTTAACAATATTGGTTGCTATGGTAATGTTTCATGTTTTCTAAATTAATATACCCACTTCAAAATTAGTAAACGCTGAGTTATCTTACAGCTAGTTAGTGCTAAAATTATGTAATATCTGCTTACCTCTCCGCTTCTTTACTACGGTTAAAGAAATAAGGTGACAGAAACACGTGTCGACAATAACTTACTGTGTAAGTGTTGAATTCTAACGTTTATTTTACGATGTCTTTTCTCAGATAAACGATCTCATTTTTCTCTTAAAGTAACTTAGCCTTTTGTCCTTGATACCTTCTTATATTGCCTAAACAAATTTACAAAAAACATAAAATAATTTATCTTAAATTAGCTATACGCCTTAAATTTACAAAAAACATAAAATAATTTATCTTAAATTAGCTATACGCCTTAAATTAGCTATATGCTTAATAGAAAAGAAACGGTGGCTTAGTTTAACTTTATACTAGTATTTTGATCCTGTATCAATATCGTGCGTTAACTTCTAGTCCAATGCATTAGTTTATAATTATTTAACTGGCATGTCGTAAAAAGTAAAGGTTAAGTAGTAGCGTTATCCGTGTATGATGTGTGCTACTCCACGATCGCGCGGTTTTCGCGTAACTCTCGGTCGTACAACCGCCTTTTTTGTATAAGATAAGTACCCTACACGATCGGCGGGCACACCGAGGTATTAAACGATGCCCTTGGACTTCCGCCAGACCAGAGGAACTGCAGATGCGTTGCCGGCTTAACGACCTTGAGTAACGATCTGTCTCCAGCGGTATTTCCCAACCAATACAATTTAGGGTCCTTCAAGAAAACAGCGCACTCCATCCTTAAAGGCCGGCAACGCATCTGCAGTTCCTCTGGTGTTGCAGTTGTTCATGAGCGGCGGTGAACACTAAACTTTAGGCGACCCGTTGCTTGTTTGCCTGTAAAAACAAATGCCGTATGTAGCCTTTCTATCTATCAGCCTTTATCTAACAGTGGATTTCTTACAGCTGTTTAATGAATGGAACCTTAGCAAGAGTCAGTTTTCAAATTTGAAATGAATAAGCTTTCGTCGACACGGAAACCGTACACAGCTTCGAAAATAATTAGTGCAGAGATGTAAATTGATGAATACAATTTGAAACCGGTGCAGTTCTCGTGGATTACTGTCACGTGCGATGGACGCGAAGGTAATGATTATTAATGGACGACGAGTGAGGTTATTCTGCACGTTATTCGTATCAAAATGTACCATAAAAGTTTTATTTTGTGCTTAAATAATACATATACAAACTAGTTCTTGGTACACTAAGCTAGTCTTCCGGATTTGTTGCATTGCCAATGATTTATAACAACCGCCATTGAAATAATATGTTAAGTAAGAAAAAACATTGTAAAATATATATATATATTTTAAATTTGCTATTTTTCTTTTGTAAACATACTTGTTACAGTTCAAGCATTAAATTTATTACCATTCGTTGTTTCATAAAATCTGAATGTGATCGCGGACAGGTCTAATTGCGATTAGCACTCCTGTACTAATTATTAATATAATAAATTAAAGTGTCATGGAATATATTGTGACGACGTTTAACTGGTAAGCATTTAGTCTTTAGGGATAATAGTTACAAACAGGTAAAATTTCTCAATACCCGTGTCTCTCTGATTACCTTTTTAACAAAAACAAAGTGAATCTCTTAACACAATCACATTTTTCGATCAATCCCTAAAAAATAAGCAATAAGCCCGACCAAATTCAATTATAGACGTTCCGCTGACTTCAATTACAACAAGGAAGGGGTGAGAAATTCAATCGTTACAATCTGAAAACGTTTCTTCACTATAAAGCAACGAGAAGCAAGGAATCATAATCTTTATGTTAGCTTGCGTCGTCTTAAACATAACCATGTCTAGTACACGAAGGATTAGAAATACTAAATTGATAAGTATAATTATGACACAAGGGCTTTCATAAAAAAAATGTTACATCTTAGTGTTTGCTCAGTCAGGGTTCTTACCCAGGTATGGTATAAAAATAATCAGGGCTACTTTTTTATAGAAGATGCTGGTAAACGAATATTAGGTAAGTGGGCACTACCCATAGGCATCTGCAATAAGCTAATGAGTTGCAGATGTGTTGCCTACCTTTAACGAACAAGAAGATACTCAGAAAAAAGCGATCCATCCCCTCCTCTGTAAGAGCCTTTACTACTTTTTCAATGTTATGAGTCACAAGTACAAATTAATTAAAAAACTTAAATCTGCGACTGACTGTATAATTAATCATTACAAGATCATGTTATTTGTGACACTTCGATGAGAAATACGAATTTAATGACAACTCAACCAAATCTCCTCGTCCTCATCCTCGTCCAAATCTGTCAAGCTGTTTAGACTACATATTACAGGAGGTCACAATGGAGCATACATACATACAAGTTAAAAACATTACCCTCCTGTTCAGTTGGGACTAAAAATAGATAACGTAAAAAATAACATAAGTCTAAAGTATCTCATCGAACCCCATGGACTTTTAACTATACCCAATTTTCTCAACCTTTGTTTACATTTGTCTGAAGTATTCATGTTCAAATAGACATATGAATATGATAAGCGATATATCTTTAAATTTGTGACTATTTATAGTATTGAATAAATAAATAAATATGCACTCACGCCCGTAACCCAGAGGGGACGGCAAAGATAATGAATTTCCATTTGGTGGGATCCTGGCACACTTGACTCGCTTCTACATCCATACATCTACGGATACGCAATATATTGCATAAGGCAATATTACAGTATTGCTCTTAAATTTTGTGTTAGTAAAAGGCATTATAGTAAATATACTACAGTAGTCAACAATATTTCCTTTATTAATCTCAGAGTATGATACGTTTCCGATTTATTAAAGATAATGCGTATCTTAAAGATATGCTTTAACGGATAACACATCTGTATAGATATTTTATGTTTTCTTCTTAAGGTTGCTCTCCAACTAACGGAGATTGGCAGTCAGTTCATCATCTTATACTCTTTGCTTTACCAGGTGGAATAGTCCTTACCCAAAGGGTAAAACGGGACCCTATTACGCTACTACTATACTAAGACTCCGCTGGCTGTCACCAGGCTTTGTCTCATGAACCGTGATAGATAGACAGTTGAAATTTTCACAGATGATGTATTTATGTTGCCGCTTTGCCTACGCTTACTAAGAACAAAATAAAATAAGCATTTAAGGCTCCCATACAACAGACGTGATTTTTTATAGATAATGGTACAGAAACCTTTGAGCGCAATTGCAATCAATGTCTTTAAGGAGTATAATATACTAAATACTAATACATACATAAAGAAATAATTTTACATACTGGAGAAGAAAAACACACAAAGGTTTCGTTTACAAGAAATAGACAATAAGCTTTTATTATAGAACCTGCGCTACAACGAGCTGCCATTTGCAGTTAATTAAAAAAAAAAAGAACACTTCTCTCAGGTCTTCGGATTGCACTGGTTTCTTTATTGAAAATAAAATAATTGACCTGACTCCATTCCGCTATTTTCTATGATGGCATATTAATTGTAATTTAAGTATCATGTGCCAAAATTGAATTAACGGAAATCCTCAATGACTTGTGGCAAAGGTCTCGTAATTGCCGAATTCGGAATGGTGTTGCAAAAATCTAGAAGAAGACTTGCCTAAATTATTGTCAAGAACCTCATGCTAAATTTAAAAGTATAAAATTTTCAAATCGATTTATAATGACGCACAACCGATAATTTTTTATGACACATTTGATAAGATAAACACCGAATCAATATTTGTAAAACCATTCAGAGACCTCTGCGCCTCGAGTGCGTTATTACAATTGGAGACAAATTGTTTGTGATCAGCTTGGAATATTTTGATGTCATAGTAATATCCTCGGTAGTATAGTGGTAAGTATCCCCGCCTGTCACGCGGGAGACCGGGGTTCGATTCCCCGCCGGGGAGAACTTTTTATTAATTTTACTATTATTGTACATTAAACACCCGTTATCCTAGATGACCCGCTGTACAAGGACAAGCGTAAAGCGTGAGAAATTATGAGGACATCGTGTAATATTGCCGAGTCTGTTGCTCGCCTAGGCTATAATTTTTTGTATACATTTTAATCGCTATGTGGCTGTGGTAGATATATATCAGGATCAGCCGCGAAAGTACCAGGACCTTGAAGGACATTAAATTCTATTAAATGTATTTATCGACAGAATCAGCACAGTCATGAGGTCACTGAGATGTTCTTTACTAGACGCCTTACAAACGCACCTTCGGCTATCGTAGCTGTTATTGTATATTTATATGGCTACTCAATATATTTCTTCAATAACAAGCGTATTAATAAAATGAAATGCAAATGTGTTCTTCGTATTGTTTATTATTTGTCTTATACATACGTTGTGCAAGGACACATTGCCTTTGTATGTAAAGTGATCCGACTCATGTTCGATTTAATTTGATAAATTCTTACTAATTTTGCTGACAAAAGAATCTTGGATGACGGCCAAGTACAGGAGGTCGCAGCGTGAATAGGCCTCCAATAAGTTGGTCCAACGGTGTAGTCTAGCTCAAGGTTACGAGAGTTTGTTTGATAAGGTCACTGATTTTTGATTCATTATTTTTATTGCTGTAGGCCTTCACCATGCATTGGAAGTATTTTGAAGTAACGATACAACGCGAATCCTAAGTAACATTATAAGCGCGAATGTATGTTTCTTTATTTGTTTGTTACGCTCTAACTCCTTAACTCAACCGATCATCATGAAGCTTTGCACACACATTGTCAGGTTTACAGAAAATTGCACTGGGTACTTCGAAAATAAAACTATTTCCGAGGTACATAAAACCTTTATTAAATTATATCGCTTGCTAATTCTGTTCTGTTGCGACAACAACTTCACACATGTTACCCATATTTAATTCAATTATCAAATTATCTTTGAAGATTTCAGGAATTCGTTCGATTTGAGAAAACGACAGCTAGTTATGAAATAGGATCTCAATATTATCTTATTGATATAAAAATTATTTTATTTTAATATATGTCTCATGTAGAATAAAATTGCAATTTTATCATCGCATAAATAGTAACTGAGAGGGTAGTACTCGTAAATCGTCCCAATTCATCAATTTATTAGACACAACGTGTTATTGACATTAATGTTCTTTATGACGTTGTAAAAATTATATTGAAGTTTTATTACATTCGTTGGATATTTATAAGTCTATAATCTATAGGCAGAACACTACTGTAGTGTCGTGTACTCGAAGAGCTGAATGATGCACCCGGGGATGCCGCGTAAAGTGATCTTCAAATACGTCAACTTAATATCAAAAAGTACGTGTAAAATGTTTAGTTAAAAACATTTTTTGTTCGCCCTAAGTACACCCTACCGAAGTTTCGTCACAATCGGATCAATGAAATGTTTAAACATTAATTTTTATATATAACTTTAAGCGTTCATGGTTTTTTACTAATATAGAGTTTTTAAGAGGCGGGATTCTTACCGCGATTAACCTTTTTGTTCTCTCGATATTCCGGCACAGTTGCATGCGCTATGGACACGGGCTGACTGGAGTTATGCGGTAGTGCGATAAAATATTATAGGTAGCCGTATTAATCTACCTCCTTTCTAATTTTGCGACCACTACTATTGTTCGATTCCTCACTGCACGCTAAGTCCGCACTTGATATTATATTTTGTTGTCGACAAAACACATTCACTGTGTCCACACTTGTGCGTGTACTCGAAGTCGGCTGCTGTTCCATTTTATTATATTGCTGTATCACTGGATTTCAGGCACTCGACAATTCAGACCCGTCTTCGCGATTTAAATTTTTGTATTTAGTAATTTCAATCGCTTCTCTTACCAATCCTGGTATGTAATGGCGTTCGGTTGAAAGTACCTGGGGACTATGGAGTTCGATCCAGTGATGGGCAGGGGAGTCAAGGAGTTGTTCAGCTATGCTATTAATTTTTATTTTTGTAGATAGACAGATATTTTATACACATAGGTACTACATCAGCGGTCAACAGTGTTCCAAAGACAAGTGTGAAAAGGATAGCACAATTTAAATAATAAGAAAACAGACGACAGCTACTGTTTACCACCTAAGGGTAACCTAAATGTAATGTTCATAACGTAAGCTAAAGAAAAAATATCATCGATATTTCCTGGAAAATATTATTATTCCAGCTTTTGTGGTGTTTCCCTTAATTTCACCTCTATACAATTGCTTCTTATTTCCTCCATCCAATATATTATTATTTTCCCGCACTTGCTCCTCATTAAGATCTGGGTCGCGTGCCTTACATCCTATGTCAAGATTATCATCACCTCCAGATGCATCTCTGTCTCGAATATATCTTAGGAACAGTACTTTACTCCATGCACCCGGTTTGCAAGATATTCGTATAGTTTCAACCGTACCCGGTCTACCCTACTTCAAACTGAAATTGTATAAGCGAAGAAGCATATCCCTCCCAAATATAGACTCGGTCTTATATCGGGCGTAAATATAAATTCAGTTCAACGGAAGACAAATTATTTCCAAACTGTGTTTATAGCAACTTCCAACTGAAAATGGAACCATTCGTTCAACGTAATAGGTTTCAATTAATTCAATAATGACACCATTTATTTTGTTAACGTTCTATTACTGTTAAGTTAACAGTAAGCCCACTTAAAGAAAAAACTTATTTTGTTTAATATATATTTTAAGTTAAAAGTAGAGTTAACTGAGAGAGTGACTAAATGACGTCATAGTGATCGTTGACGACGACGTTGTTAAGTTAAAAGGTCTTACAGTGCTAGCTAGTGTTTTTGTGCAAGATTTTTCAAGATTATATTGCTTTGGATTTACATGTTTTCAATAGATTGCCTTGCTATTGCCTACTTCAATTGGTATCAAATCAATCATATTATATTTCATTTGATATAATTCGAATTGAATCAAACATATATATAAAATTCTTATATTGGCGGCCATTGATGTATTTAGGCCTCCTCCATAGATCGCCTTCGTCCGGTAGACTCTCGTACCTACCTGAATGACCTACCTACTCCATGGATTACGTGGCTGCCATTCTAGAACTTACCATAAAATTAATGCAGAAATAACACAGGCCATTTGTTTTATAATTTTTGTACAATAAAATTTTACCCGAACGCCCGAGGGTATGAATAGCATGTAATAAAGATAAATAATTAAAAAATGAATAGCCTTGGGTTCAGGTGACCTGCATGCAAAATGAAATCCTTAGATTAGCGACTAAGCAGCCGCACACTTTAATGGTGTGTACTTAAGCATTCATTTTTGTTTTTCCTAATAAAATTACGCATGTATAAAAAGAGGTCCCATTTAGCACGCACGAGTTGATGTTTGCACTTATATATTGAAAAAAATTGGCACACCCCTAAGCGGTAGATAACTTAAAGCTTGAAAATACTATAGAAGTTTCAAACGAGATAAATCAGAAGAGATTATCGCCTCTAGCCATTTATTATCATATCAATTAATTTTCTTTTTGTCCTTCGAGTTGTCTGTTAGTCATTTGGTTGAAGTGATATCGTTCGGTCATTAATACGGGCTGATGGATGACCTGTCGCTCTTTTAACGAGTCCGGATTGGTATATTCAAAAACAAAATCGTATTTAATATATATAATACATAGTTCGCCAGAAAAATTAATATTCTGTTTTATAGAAATAAGTTCGTCCTAACTGTACAAATTCAAATAAGTATGTTAGTGACGCTTTTTGCTGATGCATTTTGCGCATGTTATTCACGCGAACCTATAAGATTCAAGAAACGGAACAACATCTTTAGAATTTAATAATAAAACAAAAATATATACGATTTCAAAAATATCTAATTTATTTTTAGACCCATCCTAATTATTTCGAAAAGATCTCTGAGAAAAATAATCCAACACTCAATTACTCATATCGGAAATTTGAGAAAGGCGGTTTGAAAGCGAGGCGAAAGACTGAATTGTCTTTTCCCGGAATAATTTTGTAAAGTAGAAGATTATCTTCAGCTACTGTTATACCTTTTGTATACATGAAATATATAATTCTGCACCCGGATATACTTAAAGATTACGACCAAAATAGTCGTATAGCTATAAAATGAATGAGCCCGTTCGACCAAAGACGTGCCATGACCGCTCAAACATGTGAAGTGGTATCGTATTTTTCACGCCCCTACCCCTTCCCTTTGACCAGGGAGGGTTGTACCAGGGTCCGTGTATACTTTATACGTGATAAGTATACGTACGATTCGGTGATGGGCGCTAATTAAGCAAACTTCTATTTAATACATAATATAATCATTATTCAACTCTAAAATTTACGTTGTCTTCTGAACCACTGAAGTCAGCCGCTATCAATGTGCGTTTGAAAATACTGTCGTTTGCATTAATCTTCGATGTAAGGCACTGTGAATACAACTCATCATGGACATTTGTAACGAATACTTACTTATGAGCTGTAAAAAAATTCGGACCGCGATTCTGTAGCGTTGTCTTATTTAATTTTTTAAAGTTGAAATAATAAAAAATCTTTGAGGTAAGAATTTGTGGCTGTTCGTATAAACTCACAAAGTAAGCATCACTAAGACAAGTAAAAATAATGGTTGTACTTTACTCGACTCTTTCAATATTGAGTTAGGTACGTCTTGTAAAAAATATGAATTAGTTTTTAGAAGCTTCCTCATTTTCCCGCTACTATAAAATCAGAAGTTAGGTTTCGTTATCCAAAATAAATTGTAGCTTGACTATATATATAATTCATCTTTAAAAATGTTGCGTAGAACAATATTGTAATGTGTAAACTTAACATGCTGCTCGTAGAAAGTAATACAAAAATGTCAAATCAGATGTTCTATGTCACCTATAAATATAAAATATCAGCATTTGATCATAAAAGTAACAAAGACATTTTAAATATCAATACCAAATTGTAAAATGTCTTTTGTACAAAAACCATTGTTGAATATGGGGCTGAGTTTTTACTCAATAGTTTTTCATTTCGATAGAACAGAAAATGGAGCTGCTCTCATTAGACATAGCAGCATACGGAATATCATTACCCGTGAGAACGATGCGCCGGGTACCCATTTCAAAATGATTTCTTTGAAGTCGTCACAAAGCGCCTGCATGTTTATTAGCGGCAATATTTTAAAAAGGCAGCATTGCGGATACACCTCTCATGGAAATTAATATTGTTGTTACGATATACGATTTTTTAAGGCTAACAAGGTTTGTATTCATATTTCTATGCTAGCTAGCTATTCTATTACAGCAATAACTCAAGGTTTGTCTGTGGTGGATCCAGGATTGTAATTTGGAGGACGATTTTGAGGGGACTTGAGACCTTTAGAGTGCGTTTTAACAAAGTAAAAACTAAAAGAGCACACGGCATTTTATATATTTAATTCATAACAAGGTAGTGTAGCACTCGTTAACATCTCATTAATATATTAATTATTAAGTTCACATTAAAATTTAAAGATCCATTACGCGTCATTCTGGTTCAAATAGTTTCCGATGACTGGTGATGAAATATTGTTCTCATAATTACATAGGTACGTACTTTAATGGGAGCGCGAAGGTTATCATAGTAATTTTATTATTTTATCTTTATTAATATTATGAAGACAAAAAATGTCATTGTTGTTTGTTTGTTCCAGACAAATTTAATTACTTCAAGCCAATGTTATATATCAGCAAGAAACCTTGGCTATTCTTGTTTTATTTGTGTATCTGTCAACCCGAACAAAGCCGGGGCCGGGTGCTAGTATTAAAAATAGCAGTTGAACTCAAACTCGCGTGAAACTCAAGTAGGTATCATCAGCCTATTTACTTTTCTCTTGAATACACGTCATATTCGTAATAGGACGGAATAACTGACCCAGTCAGCTTCTGCCAATCCTTTGTTATTTTAATTGTACGTTCGTTTATTTAGAATCAATATATATGAACTGATTTTAATTGAGTTAAAGGAGGTAGGTGACGAAATCTAATGAAAATTTTGATAATATAACAGGTCTGGAATATTATAAAAGTGAGTTGAACGAAAATTTTTCATTCGTATTTTTTATGGAATTAGGTGGCAAACGAGCAAGCGGATCACCAAGAAGCAAATGTGTTGCAGACGCGTTGCCTATTTTTAATTTATAATGTTATTCGCTGAGTATTGCTCTGTGGTTTATTATTAATTCAATAAAGGTTTTATGTCTTCGTGCGGATAGTGTAAACGGAACACATGATAGGAATACGTTATGAATGCGTATGATCTTGATCTCTACATTGTATAAACTATTAAGAATAGCTTATACCCATTCTATGGTCATTCAAATAATCGCGTACATTGCGGTAATTAGAAAGCTTTTAGGCGGATAGAGTATTAATTTTTATCATCTGATATACGTTAATTACAATATGGAAATAAAACTAACGCGCGTGCATAAAAAAAATCAAGCACGGGTCTCACATAGATGACGGGACTCGCACGATGCGACTATCCCAACGCCGCGCCCCTCGTTTCGTCCACTATGCTCAATATGCTTCAATGAAGGGATCGAAGCGAGTATAACCCATACAATTAATACAGCTAATAACATACTATATCAGATATTACATCTAAGGCGGAACGAAGTTTGCAGGGCCTAGCTGTATTTATACAAAATTTGAAGCTAGTATTTGTATAAAATGAATTGTCTTAAGTAAAGTTCTTAAATAAATAATTATTGTTGAAAATAATCATCCATTCTATTTGACAGTCAAGAGCCATTAATGAATATGGACCTGTACCTACCGATTGGCGTCATTCCGACGACCATTTGTTTGATTCTTGTGATTGGACGACTTGTAATGAGACACGATGGTCTTTTATTGGTCATCGATACCTCAAACTACATGATTTTAAAATGGTTGAAGAAGGTAAACGAGCAAGTGTGTCAACAGATGAGACCACCGTTATGACCTAATGTAAACAATCACAATCATGACGAATGCATCGCCAGTGTTTTCTAGAAAATACTGAGGTCATTTCTAGGAAAGACTGTGGAAAGAAATCAAAGATTTTGGTTTTTTTCTAAAAAGACAGGGGGAAGTTGATAAGAAGTGGTTTAACCAGTCTATTCATGCATCAGATGCTACTCCGTTACCTATACATGTTACCTTGTTATATAATGTCTAACTGTCAATGATAGACCACTGACACAATTAAACTGGGATATTTTGCTAGATATATTAAAAATGTTTGTCAGTCTAAAGATGTTACGGTCTTGTCTCCTAGCTACAACGTAAATATATACATATAACAGCGCGTAATGTACGTTCTGTAATTATAATATTAAATTTATAAGATGCATAACTTTATAACAAATTTACGCTCAACGAGTAAAAATTAGTTTGAGATGCATGCGCACCAAAACAGCACAAGAGAAAGTTGCCACCATTTGTAATACACCGTTAAGTGAATGTCATAAAATATTCCGTATGATTAAAAACTGTACAATTATCCTGATAACAACTACAAGGATAACATTGCATAATAATTTGATGTGAAATAATTATAAATGTAGATGGACAAACAGATCTGTAATAAGAATTTACAGACGGAGAAGGCAAATATAGAAATTAATATTCGAGCGATAATTTCTCTGAGCGTTCTAGGTCCGGTTCTTTGATAGATTGACTACGCCACTATACACGAAGCAAGTAAAATATGTAATTTACATAAGAAGTTTCGAAGAATAAAACCTCATTGCATGCTTGCAGTTTTCCATGAACTATAACGAGAATTAAATTAGATCGAACATAATTTATGCTCAGAAATAGTAATATGTAAGAAATAAGAAAATAAAAACATGTATATGTATATACTTAGTAGGATTTCTCCGTGAGAAATAACTAGCTGTGGACCGAGCTTTGTGGAATATATTAGTATTCGAATATTGGCATGATTCAGCGCCATCTAACAAAAAGATAAGATACCATTAAGTTATCATCCTTGACATAGCTCCAACAACAAACAACTAATGTGAGTAATACAAACAATTGCGTTTTTTCCTCCGATGAATCACTGCATCGGTAAAGCATACTACGTACCCGCATATGAGAATTCCCATTACGTTAGTAGGTAACCCCACTTAAGGGGGATTAAGGACTACCATGGACAATTAAAGGAGGTTTTACTTGCATAGAATATAAAGGAAGATCAAAATAGAAATAAAACTCTTTAAATAATTTATTATATACATTAAAATACAGGTCCAAGCAAAGTTATCTCTTGACACGTTCTGATTTAAGTTCATAATTAAATGACAATAACAGTAGATGTGACAAATTAATTATTCTCCGAGATTTTAAACCGGTGTTCGCCTCGCCAACGTCATCTTTTCCTTATTCACATTTAGAGTTCCGTTAAAAACTTAATGAGAACACCGCCAAAGATATTGTTTTTTTCCTTATAGTATATAATCCACTTCTTTCTATAAATCACGGATGATGAATTCCCAAAAATTTCTTAATGGAATAGTAATTAGTAAGTAATTAAACATTGAGCCAACGTTTCAAAAGAAATTATAAAGTTACCGAGATAGGTGTGACACCTGGCGGTCTTTTAATAGAAATGTTTTATGATATCTTTTTTTTTTAAATAATGACTGTGACACGAATAAAAATGATCATATTTCAAAATAGAGTAACCAAAGATAAATTAAATAATTAATTTACACAGAACTCCTTTTTACATTCATAAACAACGTTTTCTGAATAATTTTAAATAATAGAAATGTCTGTATATAAACCGCAATTCAACATTTTGATTGAGGTAATTGAAAGCCCAATAACCATTAAGTACAAAGTCTGATTTTCCCCAACGCATATGAATGTTATCATGCCATCATTTATGTTCGATTTATGATACATTTTTCAAAGATTAACAGATCGCCCAGTAGTCGACTACTTTATTTTAAATTGATATCATAAATTTATACTTTAAATTTTACATTAAAATAATTGTTTATGGTTTGGAATTGTTAACGAGGCGTTAAGCAGTCGGCTGGCTGTATAACTGTAGACAATCCCAGGGCAGAGAGATGATGATCAGAATAGTTCAGACTACAAAAAATTTAATGACGATAATGAGACCTATTTTTTATTTTTAATTACTATTCGTGCGGAACAACATGAGACATCACAGCATTATAAGTGTTGTGTAGTGTATAAACAGTTAATGTCATGAAATAGTAGAAAGCTAAAATTCGTATATTCCAAAATATTTTTGAAACCATATTTTCGCACAGTACCTTATAACATTAGCTTAATTATATTATACAATTTCTACACAATATTGTAATCGTACAATATATTGATGTAAGTATAAAAATTGTAATGACCACCATGTATGATAATTTGCTTACAAACCTTACATCTTCATTTGGAACAAACCACTGTACAAACAACGGCACAACAACGACGGGCCCGTTCCATTCCACGACGGTATCACGTTATTCTGAATACGTAGTGTATATTTTCAAAAAATTGTCAATAACCCTTCAAAAGATACACTGTGTTTTTGATTAGTAACATATACAACTCCTTAATGAAGGTTTACATCAAACTAAATTATAATATTTAAACGAAAAAATAATTTATGATGCCGTAAAATAAAGATAAAAAAATGAACTAAAGAGAACATATTATTATCAAACTGAGCAGTTAATGCTAAAGATGACTGTGAGTCTTCAATGTAAACGTTCTAAAGCAACATAACGGGAACCCGCATTCGACAATTATTGGCTCACAGGTTCTTATTTATGTTTTTGCAAAATGCCCGAGAAACCAGTCAATGTGAAACCGTTCGAAGAGTCAGACGTTTGTTGCAAACTGATTTTATTCACCACATTATTGTAAGTAATACTTTTATAATATTTACTTTTAATTCATTCTTGAATTACTGACTTAATTCAATTGTTGGTTATATATATTTTATATGAAGAGGTATATTTACAACGTATTTTTTGTTCCTGCCTTGTATTTTTCATACCATACGCAGAAACTCGATTATAATGTGACAAACAATCGTTAATTGTTCTAATGGATTGGATTCACGTGCATTTTTGTAACTTAAACTGATCACATATTTTACTAATATGTCTATAAAAGATAATGAAATGACAAAAGCGTCTCACAGCATTGCACGACAGTCCTTAACCTCTAAGAAATTTAATGAAGAAATATTTGAATATTAAACATAGTAACATTTTCGGTAGGAAGGCTGGCGCTGACGCGAACAATTTTTAATTTTCAACGCTCCAATTAAAAGCTTCATTATGTCTGGAAACTTTGGAATGTTCTTTAAAAAGCATATAAAAGTCAAATTTATATGGCTTACAAAGATCACACAACGAATACACTTATTTAATTACTTAATATACTTATTTTCTATGTTTTTTATTAACATTTACTCTTATTAAGTACTTAGATAATAGATATCTACATTTTTCATAACGATGGTTTTACGTTCAGGAATATCAGCATTTTTTTTTTTAATTTAAAATGTAATAATGACTCCAGGTTAGAAAATTTAAGCTCTACATACCTAGTCATAAAAAAATATCAAAATGAAGATCTGATCAAGTTTGCGGGAGTCTACAGGATGAGGGCTTCCGTTGACTGACGTTTGTGGGTGAGATTTTTCATCTTACAAACTGGTCGGATTCGAAGCCCGAGCGTCATATTGCTATTAGACATTACTTGACTCAATTCAGTTACAATATAGTGTACTAATTCCTTACATATTTTTGTACTACAGATGGCTTACATACAAATCTTGTTGATCGCAACGTCTGTTACCCTGGTGTGGGGTCAACGACCTTTCTTCGCGGGTTCCCGACCGATCGGATATCCGGAGGTGGAAAAGCCATCAACTACTGCTGATCCACTTGGAAATCGGTAAGAGTGGCTGTGATTTGATGCATGTTCGTTGTTGGAGCAATCTATACACATCCCGCTAATGTAGGTAGTTGTATATTTTAATTCTAAGGCAACTTCAGGAAATATCGGTCTATTTTATAACTAAACTTTCTGTTAACTCTTTAATAAAAAAACTATAATTTTCTTGTAGAAGTATCATTACATAAGGTATCTATTGTTATTAAATCCGCACATTCCCAAATATGTACCTACAATATCTTGTTTTTTGCTTACGTCATCAGTAAATACTAAAGCTTATAAAGTGTACCTTCACGGAAAAATTGACTTGAAAAAACCTTATTTGCATCTCAAGCAGGTTTTTCTTTAAGCCATTGGAGTTTGAGAGAACATTTACCTGTTGATTTAATATACCATGATGACATATACAATCGAGCCCATTCGGGGTATTTACTTACAGAAAATTTACCTTGTTCCTTGCAACGAGACAAGCTCCGCCCCATCTTATAAATAATCAATTATCTAACAGGGAGTTATGCAAACGATGGGTTAATAGTAAAAACCAATCAGTCGTGTACTGTTGTTTTACTGTAATACATTCCTGCGTGTTTTTATGACTTCTGAATACTGTATTGCTACAAACACTTACCGAAACTTTTACGTCCAAACACATTCAATAGTGGCATCCTATTGATTATTGTTTCCGCGTCGCCGGCTCAAGTGAATGAAAAACGATTGTCACTTTTAAGATGGAATACTGCGAAGGGGCTCAGCTACGAGTAATTTCCTGGACTTCCCCACCGCGTACGACTTAGTGTCCAAGAAGCGAGCGTACTTCTTCCTGAAAGGCTGCCAATACATCTGCAGTTCCTCTGGTGTTAGAATACTAATTAGTAATAGCAGTAGGTGGTAGATGTTCGAAACATGGTGGAATTTATTCGTGCATGCAATAAAAAGTTGATGTTTTCAGGTTCGGTGAAGGCACCACACAAAGATTGCCTCTAGAAGCTCAGGGCGACAGAGACTTGGTTGACAGATTAAGCAAGCTACCAATCGACAAGCAGCCCTTCTGGTTCATCAACTGGCAGGCATTGGAAGCTCACAGGCAGCAGCCGCAGACGTACCCGCTCAGACCGAATCCATTTGCCGAGACTCCAATTACTTCCCAAAATAACTTTGGAGCGAACACTAATACGGGAGCTACAGACCTAGGAAATAGGAGTGGTGATTCCATTAATAAGGATAAGCCAATCCCTTCCACTGCGTCTACACCAACAGCAAATATCAGTACTTCCAAGCCACTAGAGACCCTAAAACAATCAGATACTTCAAGTAAGAAGGCCACAGAACCCAAAATTGTCAATTAGCTAAAACTTGATACTAATTACTTTATTAAAATTAATTCATCCTCGTTATGTATTGTAACTGAGATGCATGATGAAATGCAACCATGAAAATATATACCCGAAGTAATGTAACATACTTTAAAATAAACCATTTATTTAGTTCTAAGCCTATCCTTTAACCTGACCCAATTTAATAAATTTGCATTTTATATTACTAGTACACAAAATAATAAAGAACCTGAGTGCGTTGACTTCACACTGGCAAGCCTGTATAATACACCAAAACGTTTGCGTCTTGAAATAATGTAAGCCTAACGAATGTAATATAGTTTCGTCGCTCGCTTAATAAATAATGGTGCTGGGGCGGCTGGTGAGATGTAAGTGGGTGATGCGTCGCATTCCATGGGAGCCCCGTGTTATTGTTTAAGAACTGTACGCTTCTTAAATTTCGGATGTTAAAAGCTCGTTGTATTCAAAATGTATTGTATGTATCTAAAATCCACCCCTTCCTCAGTGGCTGGACCACAAGTACACTAAGCTTGAATTAAGTTAAGATAATGTTTTAGGTGACCAAACAAGGCTTAGCTCAATCTGTTTGTTATTCTTGTGTGTTCGCAACCATATGACTACCGTAATATAAGAGCTACTTGACTCAATGTCTCATTGACAGGAGACACATCTTGCACTGCTACTACGAGTAAGCAATACTTCTTCCAATTTTTGAAGTCCAAAGAGGGCCAACACTTTGCTTAAATAATAGACATGATAGAAGCTTTGTTAATGCAGCTGACTAGCGCCTGCCAAAAATAAATAGCTCGAGTTGATTTGTATAATGTTGCCGTACTATATTACAACGTAGGAGGTAAGCAGGTAGGCCTCAAGAGATGGACCAGATCGATCTTCAAGGTGATCACTGGGCTGGCCTACGTCCAGCAGTTGTCGAATATCAGCTGAAACGACGACGACTATGACAATATTTCAAAGATTCTCTTTTTCCAAAAACCCTCTATACCCAAACATGTTCAGTTACAATTACTCAATTACAGGACATATTTTACTTTCACCGAGTTTTTCTTTATTTCAGTTTTACTTCATTGTTACAGTTTTATATTCAAATCAGTATACTACCGAAGACCGCTGTTCGATTTCCTGATTCTTTATTTAAAATAAAAAGGAAAGCGGGGCAAGGGTTATCCAGGCTTTTATGAGCGTTCGTTTCAAATGTGATGCGATTCAGGGATTCTCGTTGTAAGAAACGGAGTAATAGAAATAAATTAAGATTTCAGTAACCTTTGTAAGTATTTTAAGATAACACCACAAATCTGAAAATAAATTGTCATACAATCGCAGGAGTATAGGTGTCACCGACCAATTGTGAACTTCGTCGGTTTATAAGCTCTCAAAAACTAACACGTCAAAATATGAATGATTCGATGATGCTGTTTACAATTAGCTGATAGTTTATAAGACTAGTAAGATTAAAAACTGACGAAGAATCCTTTTTCCTGACTATCCCTTCATCTGTCCAGTAGGCAAGGCACATCTGCAACTCAGTGGTTGTAGATTCCTGTGGATAGCGGTCACTTAATATCTGGTAAACCACTCGCTCGTTTACCACCTTCTACTAAGAGTTCATAGCCGCTTGGTGATAAAGATACATCTATTTCAAAACTGCATTTTATACGTTTCTTGTTCAGTCGAAATTAAATGGAAGCGAGAGAGGTGTGCCAGGAGAGAACCAAATGGAAATCCGTAAAGTATTCGTATCCGAGCAAGCGGATCACCTGATTTTAAGTGAGCGCTACCTATAGACATCCGCAACAGGCAAATGGCCAACCTTTAATGGACAGAGGAGGGCATAGACAGAAAAAGGATATTTCTTTTTCCTAACGGGGTCCAATTCTCAACCCTTTCCTCATAAGGATAGGATGGGAAAGGGAAGAGGACTGAAATAAGGCCTTCGGCACCTCACTCATCAGACGAAAGGCAGAGTACTTCTACTTCACGCCTGTTTTCTGTGAGGTCGTGGTATTTCGCCGGCCGAGACGGCCAATACGTGCAACAGATGTTGTTGTTGCGGGCTCTACCACTGTTATATCGGTTTTACAGTTTGAGTTTATTTCATTCTATTTATTAAAGTTTTTATTTTTGATTTGACAAAATGAATGTGTGACTAATTAATAACGTATGTTTTATTCACTCTGTAAGCTTATTGCTAATTAGTAAATTTTAGCTACTATTTAATTGTAATTACTTAGCTGTTAAATATAAATCAATTTGTATTTCTAAGGTCATATCAAAATGGGCCAAAAGTGTTATTTTTGATTTAATTAAAAAATGGAATCAAAGTTTGTGTTGCATGTTTTGTTGAAGAAAATGTTCTGCTAGTTGTCATGTTAGAAGTAAGGTTGTGCACTAACAGGCGTAACGCATATAACCTCACGCATGCGTAGTTCTAAAGCTATCCGTACAATGGACCATTATTATCCATGCCAAGTTTATGCGTGACGTATTATTCTGTTTCTTCGTGCAATCATGAACTAAACGTACTGTTCTAGCTGTCACACTTAAAGTAAAAAAGCCGATTTCTCAATGTATTATACTGATTAAATTTAATATAATGCTACCTACGTAGCAAGTTTAACAGTGGTAGAACCCGCAACAACATCCGGTGCACGAATGGGCCGGTCCGAAGGTGAAATACCTCAACCCAGCAGAAGACAGGCGTGAAGTAGAAGTGTGTAGTCGTTTCGCGCGAGGAGTGAGGTGCCGGAGGCTCAATTTAAGTCCTTTTACCCTGCTAGTCCTATTCTTATAAGGAAAGAACAGAGTATCGGACGTGGAGGGGATGAATAGGAAAAGGCAATATGCTTTTTCCTGTCTATCTGCTCTTCTGTCTATTAATGGTAGGAAACGCATTTGTAACTCATGAGCTCGTAGGTCTTGGGCAGATGCCTGCACCAGATATGTTAATGCTTAGGATGGAGGCCTCTTAATATTCAGTAGACCGCTTGCTCGGTTGAAAACATTACGATAAACGTTTTGCTGATTAGTCAGGTAACTGAAGACCAATTCCCTTATTCTAGGCAGAGAAGAAGAAGGAAAGGGCCTATCCCTTTCACCCATCCAATCCTCCTCCAATCCAACATGAAAACAGACAAAACATCTGCAACTCATTTGACTGTTGCGATAGATTGTCCACTACTTGGGATCTCAGATGGCAGTTTAAAACAAAAAAGTAGAAATTAGTTATACAAAGTTCCTTTACTGTATTGGGAAAGAAAAAATTGAGTTGCAGTCCGTTCAGCTAGCCTGAATAAGTACTTGTATTCAGAGTTGAAAGATAAAATTGGCTTAATTGTTAGATAAAAAATACGTACCGTACATAATTAACATTTTTATGCATGCGAATGCAATATATAAAGGGAAACAATATTTACATAATAATAACACTTTTATTATGTAGACCAATGGTGTCGATTTAAAAGTATACGTGTGTGTTGGTGTTCAAGACTTTTTATTTATATATAGATGTGAAATGCTGGAAAAATTAGTCGCTGATAAACTGTTAGAAGAACAAGGTGTTCGTGGCACAAACATTTATTTGGGTTGTCTTGAAACTCGTAAGTATTTAAACGTTGTTGCCCCTAAAATAAAATCGTAAAAACCAAATTAGGTTCAACCCTTGTTGCCATTGTCGATTCTAGGGTTCCAGTTTATTTTGAAGTACACCATAATGTTATCGATTATATATTGGGTAATATATCTAAAATATAATCTAGGTCCTGATCAACAAATAAGGGAATTAATTTCTTATGCCGTGTCTTTTACTATAATACTACGTTAGTTTCAAACAGGTCATGGCTTCTATACAACTCTTAATATTGGCTGCGGTTTTGTGCTTCGTATTGAGTCAACGGCCTCCTTACGCGGGTAGACATCCAATTGGATTTCCGGAGGTAGAAAATCCGAGTAAGACTTCGGATCAATTTGGGGGGTAAGTATCCTGACCAAATATTCTCTCTCTATAGGTATCTATCTCTGCCCATGGCCGAACTCTCATACGAATTGGCAAACTATGGCTTAAAAAGGCTTGAAATCTATTTTCTTTATTAAAATGATCATGGATTTAATTTTGTGTTTTCAAAATTTGCCGTAGTAATTGTTGTATATCAAACCAAGTCATTGCATTCATAATTGTGGTTTGTTTCTGGCAACCAGACAGCTTAGATTTCTGTAGACGATAGATAAAGATTGTATGTATGTATGTTCCCTACAGACTCCGAAACGGCTGGACCGATTTCGATAGAATTTTCAAGAAACGTTCAGATTGGCCTAGCGGGAGATCCTATACATATTTATTAGCCAAGGATCAAAATAATTACTGCTACCCAGTCGAAGCCAGGCTGCGTCACTAGTTAATAAATAAGAACATACGGCTTTACACTGCCACCCATTTTGGTAACAAGAAACTGTCTGGACAATTTTTTTTCTTCTTTCATTCATTCTCTTATTCTGCCACGGAACCATATCTTTCTACATTTAGATCAGAACGTAATATTAAAAGCATGTCTACTCATACGTCACTATGTCTAATCATATCATCCAAAGTCACGCCGCGTAATCCTCAGAGTCCGCGTCTAATTTTCTCATTTTGTATTAACATAAAAATAATTGGTCTTTTCAGCATTAATGAAGGTCCAACAGAAAGATTACCTCTCGAGGCTGGCGGAGATAGAGAACTAGTGGAACGATTGAGAAAGCTGCCAGTAGACCAGCAACCGTTCTGGCTTATCAACTGGCAAGCTTTAGAGACCAACAGGCAGAATCCTCAGACGTACTCCATAAGACCAAATATATTCCTCGAAGATCCAAAACCTCACTACAATTAAACTAAGAAATTCTAAGCTTGGTCAATCAATTGAAATAAAACTCGAATTTGTGTTTACTTGTAATTATACATATAAAACAATAGCAATACTTGAAGTAATAAAAAACACATTATATTGACTTTTTAAATAAATAAAACCCTTAATTAGTTACTAAGCGTATACTTAAAATAAACAACTCACAGGGGCTTATAAACAAAGATAGAGAGAATTTAGGACAACTGAGTATGACTTAAAACTTGTTCATACAAAAATATTTTCCTACTAAAGGAAAATTCCTTGGTGTACTTCGCAGTTATATTTATGTCATAATTGTGTCACAGCAAGACATCGCACTGCAAACGCATCATGAAACGTTTGTCCGTCTCTCTCGCGCGCGGTCAAATTTAGGAGTATAAAAGAGACAGTTATTGTTTTGTTTCTGCTACTCTTTAGAAATTCATTAGAAGCAATAATATAGTAAAGCGTAATACATATTTTAATGCATTCACAACCCATCCAACCATTTCTAAAGACTTCGGAGCAGATTGCATATTTAAAAATTGTTGCATTTTCAATCAAAATAATTTAAATTTAAATATAATGTATAGTGCAATTGGACCAGTGAAGATGCCAGCTTTCAACAGGTCATTTGGGATAAAAATACACATTTTACTTTTCTTATTTACGAATCTATTGAAGGTTTAAAAATTTTATTAACTTATATTGATAAAATAATTTTATACCTGTTTTAAGATACAATAAGCTAGGTTAACTAGATTATCCTAGATAAATATTTTCTATGCGATTGTATGCGTGAGAACTTTGGAATCTGAAATTACACAAATTGTGTCACATGGGAATGAACGCCAAATGTGACCTGTCAGTAGAAATTACTGTGAACTTTTATATTCGTCATTTGCATTGATTACTTTGATAGGTCGGTAACATATTAACACTATAGAATAAAAAAAATACAGGTGTCTTTTTGATTTAAACGAAGATTAGCTGCCAAATACAAACCAAATATTTCATATTATGACGAGCGAATAGAGCAAAATACGCGATATTGAATAAATAACAATATATACTTTAATCTATACGAAGTTTTCGCTGAAACCATTGCAGTACAAATATACATAATTTTAGACAACTTTTATTTATGCTAAACAAATCATTTTGGCACAAATCTGTTATGTAATATTGAAAAGATAGCATATACACACGAAACGTATAGAAATATATAAAAAAAAATTAACTGTTAGTTAAACTATTGAACTGTTAGGTCCCGCAGAAGATACAGGAGGCCCGTACATTGTGTTCGAGTTGTTTACTATAAAATATCCTGTATGTGTAATAATCTGGTAATACCGGCTTGTTTTGTCTATGGTATACACAGCTGCGTACGAATTACAAAAACTTCATTCACCTAAGCTATATTAAAAATTTTAGTACTTTTTAGATGGTATGTATTCAATATTTTGGTAATTAGAAATCAAACGGAACAAACTCATGTCAAGTAAAATAAATATAGTAATTAATTAGTTCATGAAAGGATACAGACCAACACCCATGAGTTAGTCAGCTACCATTTTACCCGAGTGACAGCACGTAATGTTTTTCGCAGGTGATATTTGTACGTACATTGTGACCTTCCGACCGATTGTGTGGTGACGACTTTTCCGATTTTGGCGACTGAGCTGTCATTAGATCCGTGTTTTTCCACGGAATGTCATTGGCGTAGTAAGTCCGAACTTTGTTGTTGTTTAACAGAAAATAAGATACTTCTTTACAATGCAATAAGACTTCTTTGTATATGTCTCGCGGTCATACATGTAAAACGTAATATACCTTAACCTAAATTGCTTTTCAAATTCACAACTTATTGCTACAGTACTTCACACGACACGACTACGATTATTAATTCTATTTCATTAGAAACTGTATAGACTATCAGGCACCATTCACATGAAAAGCGCCGTCAGAGAATTCGTTTTATCGTGATAATCATATATAAAAGTTTCAGTTTCTTATACTGACTGACTGTGTGATATATCAACGCACAGTCCAAACTCATCGAGAGAGATTTCTGTTTGAATTCTGTTTTGTAATTTTCTTAATACATCCCCTACGGGTGGGGCTTGCAAAAAAAAACTGAAAGAAATAATTATACTTTACTACCGACCCGACAGGATATACTATTACTAGTAATATTATAAATGCGAAAGTTTGTATGTATGGATGTTTGTTACTCTTTCATGCAAAAACGGCAGTACGGATCTGGATGATATTTGGCACAATGGTAGATTATAACCTGGAATAGAACATAGACTACTTTTTCTCCTGGAAAGACAAAACATACGGTTACAGTGGGATATTTTTTTTATTTTCACGGATCACACATTCACGTGTATAAAAGACGATGTTCCCTATAGATTCCGAAACGGACATCCGGGCGAAGCTGGGGCGGATTACTAGTAATGTATAATTATTGTAAACGTGACTAGTTCATTGCTTTGTCTATAAAAATACGTGATATGAGTTCAGATATATGGTTTGTAAGGGACGCGCCTTTATTGTGACTGGGCTTAATTTTACATCAAATACCTACATTATAAATTCTACAAAAAATATATTCGTAGATTTATTTTCCTGACATATAATTGTGGTACAAAGAGCCTATACAGCACAGCCCTGATTAAATGCTTATCTAAATAGTACGTAAGAGTACATTTAAAAAAATGGTTTACTATTATGACGTCATCAAAATAATAGTAATCAATTGTAGAGATATTTAAAAAAAGTAATATTTTGTTTTCAATAAACATAACTGTTCTTTAGATTTTATAAATTTAAATTAGCAAGTCATACATATAAAATACATAATATTGTTACAAAACACGGGCCCGCACAATTATGTAACTGTGAGTCGACACTGAAAACGTTTACATAAAACATGTCATCTCTCTCTTTCGCTCTAAAAAATCTGAGATGACATAATGTTTTATGTGAATGTTTTCGGCAGTGTGAACTCACAGTAATGTCAATACAAGAAAAACCTGAATAAAGACAAAACAAACAGCTTTATATTTAACATACAAGTAAAAATGTCTTCGGAAATGGAATCAACATAAAGTTTAAGAAAATTGGAATATAAATAGGAATCAGTCATTTCAGAATAATTATAGTATAGGAAAATAGGATATAGTATTGTACAAGCAAGTCATACATACATTTGGTATTATTAACCCAAAAAATAGTACAAATACTTGTATAGTAACACTGAAACGCATGAGCAAGACTCATAAGTACAAAAATCACAAAAAAACTCCTTTGACTCATCTAATAAGATATAATAAAACACCTTTTAAAATATACTTATTATATTACAACATGTTTTGCATTGACAAAAAAAGAATGGACAGAAAATCGATGATTGATATAAACAAGATTATATAAAAATAATGTAAGCATTCGTTTTATTATTTTTACTTTAGTGAGACATTTATAATAAACTAAGAAAAAGAAGTGTTAATTAGTTTATTTGTTTTTATTTTTAAATCAAATAATATTAGTGAAACAAACAAAAGATCGGGTATTTTCGTCGATTTGAATATTGGTTACCTCTTATACAAAGGCTTTAAGACATACAACCATCAAGTTCACATAAAAAAAACATACAGAAGAATTGATAACCTACTTTTCGAAGTCGGTTAAAACGACGAGTAAAAGGACAATTTTCGGTATTGGCAAAGGCCCTACAACCATACTGCCAATAAAATGGCATGACAATCAAAACATCATTTAAGATACAAAACAGAATTTTAATGATTTATGAAATTTATTGCGCACCTTTGTAAAGTATTGTTTAAATATAAGTGAAAAAGTCATAAAAATAAATTATTTCCAGAACAATTTGTATTTCAAATAAAAATACACAAGAAATGCATAGCTTTAAGATTCGACTTGGTGCAACTGAGCATTAAGGATAGCTAATTATAAAATAATAAAATATACAAATGCTATGAATACAACTTGCGTTATAAATTTGGCCAAATAATACTAATTAAATATAGGCATAGTGTACTAATGTTTCGTGTACAACAAATCAGAATTTTCGTTACAAATAACAAATCATTTTCTTTCACTTCTGTTCCCTTGATCCGTTGACGTAGAAGTAAACAAAATAAAAACGAAAAATCACTATCGAATCCAAACAAAACCCGTCATATTTCATACAAATAACAAAACCTACCAAGCGTCACGGGTTATTGTAACGAAAATTCCAAAGACATAACAAAAAAATGCCCTGACCTTTAAATATTTGAAGCTCTTGGTAATAAAAACAACCTAAAACAAAAACAAAGATAAAGTGGCTCACTAAGGAAACACAATTCGGTATTACCGCGCTATGAGCAACTTTATCGACATAAGCAAGATGGCGGATAGGCTGAGTGATATTTTGGTTGCTGAATTCGTTTTGGTGACGGACGGCAGCTTCACGCTCTTGTAGTTGCAGGACTTTTCCGACGTGTCGTTGTTCGTTAGTTCGGTAAAATTCGGATAGGTCTGGATTTGAACGGGCTGTAGAGTGAAATAACATTATATAAAGTTTTGTTTTTCTGTAACAATAACTTATAAAAAAATCGTAGAGTATAAATAAATGTAACTGAATAGCGTTTTTTAGCTCTTATAAGATTTTAAACGTGGCAGAAAAAAGTTAGGTTTAGGGCATTCAAACCAAAGCTTGAATTAACAAAACCTAACTTTTAAAACCTCACTCAAAGTCGATACTCAGCTCAATTTTAAATTTCGTTTTATCGGCGAAAGTCTGAACAAAACTTAAAGGTTTCATTTCTGTTTGGATTCTCACATGTTCAAAATGTTCTTTGTTCTATTTCCCTTTTTAAATATCACTTGGGCAACTTTATGTATGTAATGGTAGAAATAGATTCAATATTTAAACGGTGACTTTGGATTTAACCCTATTAAAAGAAATGTTAGTAAATAGTACTAACCGCTCCCCAGGAGTCGTCATTCTTCTTGCAGAAGGTCATGTGCATTCCTCTGTAAAGTGTCTTCTCGATCTGCTCCGTGAGCAGTGGCTCAGACCACGGCATCTCATTCAGGTGCGCCATGAACGTCTTGTTGCGGAACTCAAGCGGCTCCTTGATAACTAACTCCTCTGGGAGAGATAAAATAGAATGCAAGCCTTTAGATATGTGGAAAGACCTTGAAATACCGCCGTAGGCCTATTTCAGTCCTCTTCTCCTTCCCACCCTACCCTTTTAAGGATAGGATGGGAACGGGAAGAGGATTAGACGGGGACTCCTCTGTCCATTAAAGGTAGGCAATGCATCTGCAACACATTTGCTTGTTGCGGATGTCTATGGGTAGCGCTTACCTAACTTTAGGTGAACCGCTTGCTCGTTTGCCACCATCTTACATAAAAAAAT
The DNA here is from genome assembly GCA_029849275.1 of Papilio elwesi. Classification (NCBI taxonomy): domain Eukaryota; kingdom Metazoa; phylum Arthropoda; class Insecta; order Lepidoptera; family Papilionidae; genus Papilio; species Papilio elwesi. The sequence goes on along the minus strand of CM056701.1, from coordinate 6,085,496 downwards.
AGGCAGTAGTATGTAAAAAAAACTGATAAACCCGACTAACTCTCTGGAGAAGTATTCCAATCTGATTAGATCACTCAACAACTCACTACATAAACTGCGATATAACCCTCCAGTTAGTCGAGTAAAAAGATAATAGGTCGAAGGCAAATATACTTGTAGGAAAATTATTAAGGGCCTCATTATCAATACGGTTGTTTTCGTTATCCATTCTTTCCCACACATAAGTGGGCAAGGCATCTGGCTCTTCCAACTATTGCGAATATCTGTGTACTAGTCACTTAGATCAGATTGACTTCCGTTCAAACGTAGTTTGCTTCCTCCTAACATTAAACAACAAAAAACAGAACAATTTCCTATTTTTATACAGAATCCATTAAGAGTAATGACCTCAATCTATAAGTCTTCATCTTTACCTCCTAGATATTATACACATTGTGAAATCTTATCGTCCTTATGTTCTCGCTGTACGACAAAGGCCGTTCAAGTGCGCTCCCATCTTGTTAACTTAGATTGTGATGTACTTACTCATAAATCCAACTCCTTGATCGTCGCCTTGCATACCGCCTTCTTCAGATTCCTTCCCTTGGTTATCTGAAGGCAGATTCGGATACTCTACGTATCTGAAATTAATATACACATATTTTATTATCAAAAATGTATCTAAAACTAGCAACCCGCCCCAGCTCCACTCGGGTACCTGCCCGATCGATAGCAGATGAATACAAAAATAAAGTATGTATAGTAATCCACATAAATGTAGTAAGTCTCGGCTACTCAATGATACAACATCTTTCTATCGGTGAAGGATTTTTTTTAATTAGTTAAGTAGTTTATGAGTTTATCCGGAATAAACAATTAAATTGTTTCTTTTAATTTTTCCCTTTCTGTTTCATTCGGGTTATTCTGATATTGTAACGTTAATTATAATAATATATGTATGTTATAGTTAAATATTTTATGGTTACTTTTAGTTAAATTAACTTTTTAACCGTGAAAATGTATACAAATTTATTACTCATTTTATATAAAATGCGAGCGCCAACATTTTGTGTCGTAATGTCTTACGACCCTATTGCGTTTTCTTTAACTATCATTGACATATTTGAGCCAATTAATACAAAAACTACTGGAACGATATACCTATATCTTCCTCTTAAATAACTCCGTCTAATTAAAAAAGTTAAAAGCCGGAAATCAGATGGGCAATAGTTAGGTATTGCGGACCGACAAAAAGTGCATTGAGGTTGTTTTATAATATGAAGATTCAACCGTGGGTTCCATTGGCGTGAAATCGTGTCGCGAAGCAAGCTTTCTCTCTGTCTTTCTCTTTGAAAAAACTGAGATGACATTAAGGTTCATGTGAAAAAAAGCCTGATGTGGTTATAAGAAGATATTGTCTTACGATGAGGAGAGGAAGGTGTTCTCGACTTGTGTCATGTCGACGCCGTAGAACTCCCTGACGCCGAAGGTCTCGAAGAACTCTGTAGCCGGCGTCATAGAGTAGCAGCCGGCGAGCGGTGTGCGCGGATAGTACAGCACAAACGACAAGCACATCTCCTGGAATTACAAAAAGTTCAAGACCTTGCAACATTGACAAAAAAAACAAGCTGGGTTGCCAGCTTTTGAATAAAAAAATATATTGGAGACAGGTCGTCTATTCCAATTTCAAATCTTTTTTTATTTGTATCATAAAGTTATTTTTCTTTCGCCGCTAACACAAACAACGCTTTTAGTTTGATCTGTTGCCTTATTTATCTTATTATTTCGATTTTGCGGTTATAATATTTAAACTAGTTCGCAATCGTGGTCCGATCTGTATAGTTCTGTCTTATAAAAGGACTAAATTCACAACACCTACCACATCATTGCTGGACAAATCGTACATAAATAGTAAAATATTGTGACAATGATAACTCTCGCCATTGTGCACAGACTGAAAAGTCATTCAGTTTTTTTTATTTATTCTCACCATTATTTGCATATTTTGGATTTACACTGTTGCAGATGTCACAGCGGTAGACCGCCATAGAGGTCAGTCAGTACAATCTTTGCCTTAATAGTACTCTTGAAAGTTTGAAAAGACAAGTGGAGTTGACTATTGCGATGACTAAGATCCTATAACATGTAAAAGAAATACAAGCCTGTGTTGCCGAATAGCCTCCTAAAATGGGCTTGTCTCTTGCGGTGCTGTCGTACGTACACTCCGTGATCAATGTGTCACCCTTCAAGAACTTTCTGCCGCCCGGAACAATGCGAGACTGCTGGTATCGAGCGTCATACGAATTTTCCTGAAAACGCATTTCGGTAAGTATATTTTTAAATTACATATATTAAAGTAATTAATAGGATTACTCTTCAAATAGGGACAGTGTGTAGCAAAATGCACAAAACTTGTCTAAATTGGGACCCCACTACTTTGGATCCTTGGACCGTTATAAAACAAATACTTAAATTTAAAAGCTCAATTTTAAATGTATATTAATTACGAAATGTTATGCGTCATATATATTACAGCGCCATCTATTGTACAATAATGACACATCTATGTTTCTAAGGTGGACTTACAATGTCTCTGAGCTTAACAAGATGGCATCTACTTAAAATACCTTTACAATAAATTAGATTGCCATCTCTGTACACTTATTAGGACGACATCTAGAGATGCTAAATAAAATAAATTAATTGAATCACAAAAAAATGCTTTTTATATGTGTCTCAATCATTGTTCAATTAAATCAGTAAACAAACGAATTGCCATTGCCAACGATAGATAAAAATACTTTGCATTATTACGAAAAATACTTACTTAAAACATCACACAATGAAAATCGTTTATCTCACTTGTACAGACAGAAAATTAATATAAACATTATCACTTGTATCACGTTGTATTCACAATATGTCCAGCCGCGTCACGAGACATTCCCTGATTCTGATGAACATAATTTGGCCTTTCCCCAATGTCCTTTACTCTCCTCTTTCCGCAGCCAGACAGTATCCGGTGTCTAGTGGTATATATCTGGTCCACGCGCCTATAAAATGATATTTACCTCTGACACTCTAGGCAGCTCATCATTGCCCCTGATGTGCTTCAATGTAATCCTTTTAGCAGTACCGTGTGCGTGCAGGAGAACAGATACAATGGTTATGCCGTCATCGGGGATCATCTGCAATTATCCATAGGTTATAATTAATAAAAGGAGATACGGAGAAAAATCCGAGAATTCCTATGCTCCTGTGTCACTGACTCGGGTAACGAAAGAATGGACCTATTAGTCAAATTAACACTTACATTTAAACTAAAGATAATATGCATACAACATCAACACATGTCGAATGTTCTGGAAAGGATAGCGTAACTAAAATAATAAGAAAAAAGAGGACAGCTATTGTTTTTCACTCACGCTTATATGTAAGAAACCTTAGCATCTAAAGAAATAACGTCCCAAATCACGTTCTCCACTTTTCGCCAGCTAATGATAAATCTTTAAGAAGTACATAAATACCTTTTTCCAAGATATGTTATATACAAAAATACCTTTTGTACTTTTATCGGAAATATTGAAATTTTGTGTAAGTCGAGCAACAAAGTTAAGTGAAATTGTGTAATATGGATAGCTAATGTTATAAGGTAATATGAATAAAGGTTGTTTTTCGAAAATATTTCGGAATTTACAAATTTTAACGTAAAAAGCTTTGTTTACAAAAATTACGTCTTGCTGTAAAGGTACAATGAATAGAAGACTCCTATGGCCGTTTACGGCATAAGGCATGCCGGTGGTCAAGGTAACCTTACGAAAAGTAAGCAGACTTCACTGGCGTGAGATAGAAATGTGTATTACCGTGTTAGTACACTCGGAGCCGCAAATGCCGACGGTGCGGTAATGCCGCTGTTTGGGCGGGATGACGTGCAGCGCGGACACGCCAATACCGGCGCCCAGGAGCGCAGCATCGTGCGCGCGCAGCCGTGGCGTGTAGTGAATACGAACCCCGGAACTGTCTAGCACTGCAATGGATATTATTTTATAGAAGGTGGCATACAAGCAAGCCTGCACCACACTTATCAGACGTCCTGAGACCTCATCAAGTCATGAGATTTCACCTGTCGAGTCGACCCATTCGTGCCACAGATATTGCGGGCTACCACCGTTAATCCGTGCTGCAAACATTGCCGCGAAAGTAGTCATATATTTACTTCACAAAACTAGTGAACTACCAACTCAAATGGTTATTTGGCAAAAGGAGTTAAACTTAAATCTAACCCGTAAGAGTTAAACAGACTGACAAAGCTTATATTATGCTAAATAAACTGCTCACACGTACCTTCGTGCAGAGCTTGATTATCATAATGAACTTCGAGCATGTAGTAACTGGCACCTCCTCGCTTCCCGATGGGGATGCCTACGTTTTCGGGAAGGAATTCACCTGGAAATACAAAGTCATACAATATGAAGATGCAAGCTATTTTAAACGTTCACTCAACGTAATAGAAGATATTATCGTATAAAGTGAATTTCGCCTACAATATTTAAATTGTTAACGCATTTCAACTTCGCGTTAATGTAATTTATTATTGAGTTTATACATTCAGTGTAAATATGAATTAATTAATAAACGACGTTAGGGTGTCGTGAGAGATTTGTGTATATTCACGATGGAAGTACGCTGATGGGCCAAATCAGCACGGAAACGTATCAAATGTACTTATTTGTATTCCAAATTTATACATTCTTATTTCCTGTTGAAATGTTTTTTGAGAAGAGTATTATATATTTTATTACAATATGTTTCCAAATATACGATACATAAAATTACACTAATCAGCCTAAAGACTCGCCTTATGAAATGATGTATGTATCTCCGGGTCTCGAGCGGCTCATTCGTGCAGCTGTTTGTTAATGCCGACTCTGCCACAGTTTTGACTGACTGATTGACTGTCTTACTGACCGACTGACACAACAACTTTTTTAAATTAATATAGTTTTAATAAAATAAAAACTAGCATTACCTTTAGATCCCATAGCCCATGCAGCGACAGGAGTGGCACAGATCGCCCATTCCGAAGGTTTATTAGGTCCGTAAAACCCCTCGCCTTTCGACCACTCGTTCCACGCGTAATCGTCAGGATCTTCGGCACATTCGTACAGCACCATATGATGCACCGGCGATAGACTGTTCTTCTCGACGACTGGTCTACCGCTCTTAATTGGCCGGCTGTCTATGATCGGCTCGTAGCCGACCATGTGATGTTTCTTCGGCAATTCGGGCGCTTTGAAGATTTTACACCAGAATAAGGTGGCCATCACGTGGGGAATTTTTAGCTGAAATTAACATAATAAATAAATGAGCACTACAAACCGTAATCCAATGGGATATTTTGAGATTACGGATTTCCATTTCACACGGTTCAAGCACACATCTACTTTCTTGCCGGTTACAGGTGCTGTTTATTATCTTTAGTAAGTCAGTAAGTTTATGTGGGATTCCCTATATTATTATTTTCTCTAATCAGTATAGTCAAGTAGCTAAGTGAAACTCAGTATGATGGAAAGCATAATTGATTATCCAATTAATTCTATGAGCTTGGACACGCTTACGATTGTCCAAGCAAGTACAAGTTTGTATAACATGTATGTACATTTAACCAATATATTTGGAACAATAGCCGATTCATTTGTATTAGCCGGCAGGGAATGAATCCTTTATATAGTAAGTTAAAAAACTAAGCAAGTGTACAATCAGTTTTTATAGGATAATGGGCAAACGAGCAGCTGGTCGCCTCAGCCTTAACATCAGTCAAAGATACCTTAGATGCGTTAGCTTGGAGTACGCTCCCTTCTTGATGGACACTAAGTCGTATTCGTTAAGTTAATATTCTGCACGAAATGGTTCCATCTCATAATAAGACTGACTTAAACTTTAATGTTCAACAAAAAAACAAGTGTGATGTGCAAAAGTTAATTGGTAAATGCTTCTTTGGTTCTTTTAATAATGTCGATTCATTCAAAATGTATTGTTTCCATTTTATACTTTACGATAATTATTTCAGTTACGTTCACTGGAATTAATCGTAGACAGCAGATTCAATCAGCATAATTGTTAATTAAACAAGACATTTATATGCAGACGGTATAAAGGCTACGTGTATTGCTCGAGGATATTCCAATGTACATCGGTAATTATTGTAGTTATGTTTAATCAATTCAACATAATTAAATTAACTTATTGTGTCTCAATATTTTCAATACAACATTATAATAAAATGATAATTAATGTAGGAATGGAACGTAAGGGGTGAGTGAGTGAGAGAAACATGTAAAATATTCCACATTAATTGAATACAATCACTACCCGCCAATGGACTATGGCAAGGTATATTTGTCCTTCAGCATATTATACGTTTGGACGCAGTAAGTCCTACGACTAGGACTAGATCGTTTCCTACGTAAATATTTCTTCGAGTTTTCATTTTCATTATATACACAAAACAAAAATGAGCGTTGTCAAATCTTCACACGCGTGTTTAAAATTGATCCAGACTTCGTGTTTAGACGTCACGAGATATTTTACAGCCTGCCTTAGTTTTATTTTACAGCTTGTTATTAAAAATGTAAAGTTAATTTGTTTTATAACTTTACTTCAATCACCATGTGTTTTATTTCGTTAATTAACTACTCACTTAATACTTATTACGTTACTAATTAGTCACACAGTTTTGTTTAGTATCTTTTTGCTATCTTTGTTTTCTGTAAGTGTTGTGTTTGCCTGTAAAAGAAATATGTTATTACTTCCTAAAATTAAGTGTGTGTTATAAGTATCATTTCATATTTTGTTGGCAAGCCAAATTAAATAAATAATTTTAGTGACAGAGACAGCGGACTTTGTTTGATTAATTCGTTCTTAGCTACAAGTTATGCAATCGATTGCGTTTTTAGTGCAACGAAAGTATTCTCGGTGCATATATACCGTGATTCCGAAAATGTTCAGACCGGCATTGGAATGTCAGATTTATTACTTCGATACAGACAACGTCCCTTCAAGCAATGCTATTGATACATCCAAAATTAGAAACGACCAGGTTTCCTGTGTGAACGTTGGCAGCTAAATACGCTTTGGTTTGCGTAATATTCGCAGTACAAGAACTTTATCTTAGTTTGGATTGATTGATACCCGTAAACTGTTAAACTTACATCACGTAGTCTAACGTCCCACTGCATCAGTGACACGTCGTCGGGTTTGGACAATGGCTGCAGGAATCGCAGCGGCCTGAAACCACTCTGAACGTGTTTGGGTAGCTGTCCATCGGAACCAGGAGGCCCTAACGCCCATAGGACTTGCGTAGTGTCTTCCTGTAACAAAGAAATATTATAACCAAGTTCTCGTTTAAATTAACTGGATTGAGGCATTAGTAAGACATTTCACCGTTCTTATAAGTAGGTTTTCATAAAGGTTGTATTGATTCGGAAGTATCGATGGGAATATCTCTCACGAAGCGGTCGTGAGAGTTGGGAAGTTCCATAGTCGTGGAATGCAAGCTAGCAAGATGTTGGACCTATATTTTAAATAGGTATGTTTAATGATCACAGGCGTGACGAAGAATTAATATGAGATACTTTGGCTTCAATCAAGCCTGACGGTGTCCTACAACTAACCGCAATCGACCATTTTTTTAAAAATCCTTAATTCTTCATAGTGCAAGGCGGCTCACGAACAAGCGGATTACTTGATGTTATATGGACGAATACATATCGTGGAACTCAAACGTGTAAATTGAGAAAAATATTGTGTAAGGCATTCTTGGTCAGTAAATAAAAATAAGCCCATTCGTGCAACATTTACTGTTCCTCTATAATTCAGCCTTGGTAATATTTTGTTTTATTCATTGGTAATATGGTATATCACGAGTGGATTGCCGAGGTCAATCTGAGGCCAATACTGTTAAATCGTAAAAATGTAATTCGGTTAAACTTCGTAACTCGCCGTTTGCCCCGGATTTAGCTCTGCCACCTACGTAGGATTTATCAACTTATATATAATCTAAGTCCTGATTAAATAACCGATGAGGGTTTAAATTTTTATGCTGTATCTAAGACCATAATATTTATCAAATTTTTGTACAAATATTTGTGACTAAATACGCCATTACTCACACCAATAACGAAGTCCTGTCGATCACACGTGTCTAGCAGGCGGCGGAACTCGACGGTGGTGTGCGTGTCGTTTTGATAGGCCGATACCAGCTCGTAGTTCTGCACGTCGTCCGCCTCGACGCGGTCCTCGAACTCTAACCCGTGGCAGTCCTGGAAATAAAATAGGTTTATAGTGTTTGCATTATGGTGTTGTTACCTGTAAAACGAATGGAATAAGCATAATCGTATTGGCACTCATTTTAAAAAATTCTTAATATGAAGCTTCAAATAAGGAGCTGCAAACATTACTAATAAATATAGTTAATAATTATTTTAAATAGTTTATACTATACATATATTAAATTTATGCAAAATAACGTCGAGAGTGTTCCAAATACTGTGACAAAACGTTCATGTCCCAACAACAATCTTATGTCCCTTGTCAAATGGGGTAAAAGGCTGGCGGAATTAAGATAATGAGAAAAAATGAGGACAGCTAGTGTTCGTCAGTTAAGCACAAATGTTAATACATGTCGTAATGTAAAATGAAAAGCGTCCGAATTGGGACGCTTTCGAGTCTTCACTCTTCGAACGCTAATGGCATATCAGCTTCTTTTAGTATTACAATATCATTCACATAACCTAACATTTTAGATCCGCGTGAAAAGTCCAAAGTTGAAATACACTTGCTTTGTTTTTTTTTGTGAGATCACTCTAATTAACGAGGTCCGTGACCTCATACGGAATAAAATTAGAGTAAATTGAATTAAAAATTATAAAAATCCTAGATACTATCTATTATTCTTGAGAACTCTGTTTTTATTTTGTATAATCCACATCTGTTTTGCAATTTTAATACGAATCTTACACGATGATATAAATAATATATTGATTTACAAATATAGTACCTACCTACAAAAAAATTGGTAATCTTGTTACAAAAGAGATATCTCTCCATAGAAAGCATATCTTGGATTGTGTGTTACTTCCTTATTTTTTAATATATCCACATGTTAATAAAATTTGAGTTATAGTAAGTTTAGGTTGTAATAATTTGAAGGTTTGGCTTGGGTTTGGGTTTTTTTTTGAGTTAAAGAATTGCGTTGTTATATCGTAAACAGGTCTTTCATGCTGAGGTCGAAGCTAATACCAATTGCTTACCCGTAACAAAGAAAGGTCCTTGTTCGAGAGCTATTTAATAGATCTTTTTATAGTTTCTAAACATACAAACAAGCTAAAATCGTCTCTATTCCGATGTATTAAAGCTTATCATAGACAAATGATAGAAATAATATTGGCATTTGAACCCTTGTACGGGCGGCAGATGATAGCATTACAATATAAAACGGCAGCTGCTTTGAAGTGCGCAGTGAAAATAATAATAATACTATTATTATTTCCCGGGTTTTTTCTCTCGGCAGCAGATGTCGTTTCCGAACGCACGTGCCGCGCCGTATGCCATGACACCTGGCATTTCGTAATACGTGTGTGGTTACATTTACCGAATGCCATAACAAAGATCGTTAAGACCTCAGCTTGTATTTATATATATGTATTTATATATAGAGTTTCCTATACATATCTACATTTGACATAAGAAAACGGCAATTGAATCAGGTACATTGTATGCACTCATACCAAAATAGGTCGAAGTATTTGTCCAAAATTTTGTTTGTCCTTTGTTCGCTCTCTTATCTGGTTTCAATTCTAAGGCGAGGCAATTAGTAATGTTTTATAAAAATTACGAAAGACCATTCTGACCACATGAAAAACGAATCTATAACTGTCTATTTCAGTTGGATTAAAAAGACGTGAGAGATATACACACAGAACTTTAACGATTTATATATCCAATCATATCATATCACATCTCAGATTTCATTCAAGAGGCAAAAGAAATTGTTTTATGGTATACTGTGATAAGCGACCCGTAGCGTCCATTTATAAAGGTGCTATAAACGCTTTGACTACTGGTAACACATCCTAGAATCGAATCAATACAGCCGGGTTCCAGTCATCCATGGAGTCGTGATTCATGCGCGCACCGCTGCCTGCGACCCATTGCACCATGTCATTTCTACCGTGTCACACTTGCATGCATGGCCAAACGTACCATAAAACATATGCACATACAATACTAGCACCTCACCCTAGCTTTGCTGGGGTCAATAGATATAAAAATATAAAATAAGAGTAGACCCAGTACACGTAGTCTTGCATGAAGGTTGTCTAGCCTGCTATTAGCGGATTCAGCTAAAGTTATTCGCCATAAAATATAATAAAAAATCTCCTGGAACCCGGTAGCAGCGCCATCTATTGGGTGCAATTGTAAAGAATCCACTCAAACGCAAACAAAATTTCATTAAAATCGGTCCAGCATCCAGCATCGACAGAAGAATTCAGTCACATACACGCGCAGAATGATATACAATAAAAAGATCATATATAACTCGCTCACATAGCTTCTTTCTTTTCGTGAAAGAATTCTTAAAATCAGTTCAGTAGTTTTTGAGTTCTTCCGACACAAACAAACAATCAAATCTCTCTTTATAATATTAGTATAGATAATCCAAATAGGGTCGCGGCTTACGGTTAAAATAGGCAAACGAACACGCGGCTTACCAGATGTTTTGTGACAGGGGTGCTCTAACGGTCGGTCGATCACGCGTGGTTTTTTAAAAATATTGCCGATATAGGTCACACATATTATATTTTGGTTGATTTTCATCTAGGTAGAACAATTCCCTCGTCGCTTTTTTATCGTAATATACACCTGCTAGCGGCGAAAGTTGGCAATCGTCAATGGAACGTGCGGTACTCGTTATACAAGTAAATTCTCCAATTATATACTTATACCTGCGCTAGGACACACCCGACCTATCCAGACGACAATCCTGTACTTCCAGCACGACAGAGTCGGAGGTCGGAGTCTAACAATATTAAGGTAGATCATCAGCAGTTTGTGTTTGAGCAGCCCTGTTTTATGGAAACGGATCATCAGATATGACAATATATGTTTCAATTAGAAGAACGGATACGGATTATATGAAATGTAAAATTTTAATTAACCAAACATTACATGTAGTACCGCAACTTTATTACGGATTTAATTTACGGATTACTTTGCGGTTAATTATTATTTATGTCAGTATAAAGCTTTAGCCTAACTTTAATAATGTAATATTAAAATTTCAGTATGTTTATAATAAAGTAATATGGTATTTTCACACAGGATTTCATTCATTATAGAAGTGCATCCATCATACATAATTTACTCTTGTAGTTAGTTATTTTAGAATGGTGAACTTCTACTTTTCCTACGTACTTCAGAATCTGAATCCTGAGTCTGAGTCCTGAATCTACAGTACTCGCCGATCTCTGTGACATTCGCCTAAAATTACTTTCAGAAAAGGCCTTGCAAGGGCTGCTGACGAGAAGGCTTTAATTCCATCCTTGTACTAATGAGTTACCAGTTGAGTACCAAAATTTTAGAGTTGACGCAATCGAATAGCGTTTGCACGAAAGTGAAAAAATCGAATTTTTCCTTTTTTTATAAAAAAATCTGCCCGTCATGGGCAGATTTTTTTATAAAAAATTTTTTTAAAATTTTATAAAAAATGGTCATGTGAAGCCAAACATTTATTTTTAATAGTAAGTCAACTAAAGCAAAATACAAAAAATGATTTGAATTCTTATTGTATTGTACAATTTAGTTTATTTACTCACTTATTTTTAATACACAACATTTGAACGCACTAATCTCAGGAACTGCGTCAAATAAAACAAACTGTGCATTTCACTGTGGTAAAAGGTAGGTCAACCGTGCTAGTGTCGTAGTAACTTCACTGGTATGTTTTAATGCGTAATGTAACAGATGCGACCCATATATAAAAGTTATCCGCTAGCGTTGCTTCCCTCGGCACGGCTAAACTTAGGATAAAATGTATTATCACGTCGCGAATAACCTAATATATACTTGGAGGTAAAATAATGTTATTGTTACCTTAAAGAATGTAGAGCAATTGAGATGATGAGTTTTGTCATGTTAATATAATAATATATTATGAATTATAGCTACGATTCTGCAATCTAGCGTTAAGAGTAAGTAAAAAGCTCCTTAGCTCGAGGTGTACCCCTCGCCTTTTTTAGGATAGGAGACAAAAGTACAAGCGCTTTCAGGGTTTCATCAACTCCTAGCCAATCCGCAATATTTTTAGGAAAGTCAACCTTTTTGTTGTAAAAGCGAGTACAATACACAAAGATAAGAAGTAGAGGAAGGGATTGACCTACGAGATTTAACAGTGGTAGAGCCCGCAATAACAACATCTTTTGCACGAATGGGCTGGCTCGACCGGTGAAATACCACGACGTCACAGAAGACAGGCGTGAAGTAGAAGTATTCTGCGTTTCGTCTGATGAGTGACGTGCCGAAGGCCTAATTGTAGTCCTCTTCCCCCTCCTACCCTTTTCTAATAAAGAAAGGATGGGAAGAGGAAGAGGATTTGACAGATGAGGAGGGGATGGACAGGGAATGGAATTATCCTTTTTTCTGTTTGTCCCCTCCTTCGTCCATGAAGGTAGGCAACGCATCTGCAACTCATTAGCTTGTTGCGGATGCCTATGGGTAGCGGAACATATTTCCAGGGGCCGCTTGCTCGTTTGCCACTTTGTAAGATAAAAAAAAAGAGATCTCACTCATCAGAGGAAACAGAAGACATCCGCCTCGCACACCATACTTTATGAGGTCGCGGTACATCCCCGGTCGAGCCAGCCTTACATGTCATCGTAAGATTTGAAGTATATTTAGGCTACATACTTGTAATTTATCTTCGTACATATTATCTAACATAATCAAACGACCGACGAGGGTATAAACTGCCGCATCTATACTATTAATATTCTAATAATGAAATCTAGCGACATACCTTTTAAGCTAGCTAGTAAGTTATTATCCATTGACAATTGACAACAATTATAGATATGCCACAAATAGATGGCGATATATTTTTTTTGTGAAATATATTGGAACACAACGCCGATGTAGATAAATTGAACAATAAAAACCGTATATAAATACAAAACTTCATCCAATTCCAAGATAGCCAAAATGTATATGAATTGTTCGCTCTACCGTACGTAGGCTTACACTGTCGAAAACATTTACACAAACATATTGTCATCGCAGTTTTTTCAAAGAGAAGGATAGAGAAAAAGCTTGTATCGCGGCACGATTTTATTCCAGTGGAAACCGAAGGTTGCATAAGATTATTGTTCATGAAAATATCGAATTAAAGACTTCATATGGCATCAAAAAGTAAAGTATGAAAAGAAATTACCGAAAAAATATTTGCCTATCACATTTATTACCGACCTAATGCTAAGCTAGTTTATTAGTAGGACACGAATCATTTACATAATATTAGGAAATCATTCGATTTATTGCTAATTACAAACATATTTAAGAACGCCGCATGTCCTGTACTCAATATACTAGTTATTAAAACCCGAGTATAAAAGCAACTGTAACGACTAATTACAACACAATTACTAGATCATTACAGCGCGGTTTATGGATGAAATTTTTTATGCAGTTCCGTGATCATTATACGGTGTCGTATTGAATCTCTGTGATTATGTCTGAAATACAGACTCTGTGTATATAATGGACGATTTTAGCTTCTATTGTTCAACTAAGCTTACGGTAGTTAGTATAAAAAAAATATTGTGTGAAATATGTCTTAGGGTGTTTTCATAGCACAAAAATGTATTGAATTTATCATATAAGCTAAAATGTCTCGTCCTTCTTTGACATATTTATTTATTTTATGTACGTGTTTGCAGCATTTTTGTACGTACATTTGTTGTTGAATATGTCTGTTTGTACTGAGTCTGGATGTAATTATGTATTAACAAAAGAAAAGTATGTAGTATATCAGTTCTCTGGTTTCCATAGTACAAGCTCTGCTTAGTTTTCGATCAGATAGCCTATGCGCATAATGTATGGTATTAAAACACTTAAAAAAATGATGCAAGCTGTTTTTATAATGTGAAGATCTAATCCGCAAAACTGTGCGTCTTTAGGTGATAAAATGCAAATAAAATAGTTTAAGCTATTAATATTATACATGTATGAGATTGATTGCATCGCTTTACATACCGGCTCTAATAAGACGGAAGTTGATCAGAAGTGACGTCGCGGGACCGGGTCCGCCGGGTTCGAACCTACAACAATTAAACCCAGGATGCGGTATCCAGAGGTTTATATAGAGGCGTGGGAACGTTGCTGGCGTGCCGTGGCTCAAGTCCGCGAACCGATCCTTACTAAAGCCTGTTCCATCGCTAACGTTTTGTTGGGCCCCGCGCTGGGATTCGTGTGAATTTCGAAAAGTTTGAATTGAATATATATCTATTTTTTGCAGGATTGACCAAAATGGCCCATACAACTAGAGGATTAAAAGATAATATTTCCTGCGAGAAATTCAATTTAAATCAAAAGAAAAAAATATCTGATAAGCTTATATCATGTCTTACTTCGTGTACTTTATTTATTTGTCTAAAACTATCTCAGCGTAGCTCTAATTAAGCATTAAAATAATAAAGTTTATTTTAAAAATAAGAATCTAATATATGAGTTAAAATTTAGGTGTACGGTACCGTTGGTAGGTAAGGAGTAAACAGACAAGACGACATCACTCAAGAGATTGCGTTGCGGTTTCCTTGTCACTCAAGCCCCTTGAGTGAGTCTTAGCTTTAGAACCACTAAACAATATACATTGTACATAATACATTACGTTGATTTATTGTCAGATAGTTATGTTTTAAAACGTATAAATATATAAATGGCTTATAATCACTGTCATGATAGTAATTTTTCAGACCACATATGCTTGTTCTGACGTCTGGTTTTTTGATCAGATATTCTTGTTGAGAAGCTGATAACATCGTATATAGTTATAATCTAGTTATAGTAGGTATTGTTCATTCGGTACGTTTGGAATATATTTGGAGAGTGATTTTTGTTATGCACGACATGGTGTTACCATGGCAACTAATAACAACTTTTTGACTGACCTGAAATTCTAACTTATTTAAATTAACCATTATCTGTTTTTTTATAATTCAGAAGTGGATATATTTGCGCCAAATCGATTAGTAATTTTTAAACTGGACGCGGTCAAGTTATTATGATAATATGTTAAGAAGTAGTATAAATAAAATTAGTGAGTCGTTTTATATTTGACCATTTTAATTGGTTAACGATATCATCGCCGTTCTTGAAATATGAAACGTGTGTGCTTGGATTATAAATGTTAATGCGAGTTTCTATTTCCGAATATATTTACAATATTTATGGTAAGTAGTTGATGGCTCATCCGATTTTAATCGTTGACTAAATATAGAAATAACCTCGTAGTTTATTGGCCTCTAGAAGCGATAGAAGCTGTGCTAGACCGATCTTATGACATCTGAATAGTGCGATTTGACACCTGATAAGTTTTAGTGAGATGTAAAGACGGATTTATATGTTAAATAATGTCAACTAACTATTTTTTATTATGCTAAATGCTAAATAATAAATGCTTTATGGTAAATCTATATTTTTGTAGTGATGTCTGTTATTACGTAGTCGAGCACTCTGAAAGGATGTTTATAAATTCATCCCCTAAAGGTGTAAAGTACAGTTTGCACAGAGAAATAGTTTTAGTACGATGTAAGAAGATCTCAAATCTATATTATTAATCTTATTGTATAGGGTTCAGCTTGGGCAGGACAATCATCTACACCCTAAGATACTCTCAAAATAATCTATGGCGTGTATGCGCAAGATAAAATACCCTTGCACGCATTTCAGTTTTTGAGTTTACATAATAAAACACCGTCCGAAGGCATGTACCGCACACTATACTTACAATCTATTAACTTTTAAAACGTCTTAGCTTTTAGACTTAATTAGTTGCAATTTTAGTACTCTCTCTATGTTTTTAAGATTCTTGAAGTGACACTTTATCAACTTCTATTATTGAATGAATGAGATAGCTTTCTTTCGAAGTACACGGTAGAGCAATGTTTGACGTGCGCGAAGTAAGCTTGGCATTGCGTAACGGCGTTCCTATTGTGCAATTTTACATAAAGTTCAAGCGGAAGCATTAAAATTCCTTCTACGTTCACACAAAAGAATAAGTTTTGAGAAGTCGGCTGATGGTGCGCGCATGAGAATCGCGAACACAATGCGGCCGGTATACCCCGCTACGTCAAACGCTTGCCGATTCAGCCGCACGGCCCGCACGCCCCTTTGTGAAGTGATACGCCTCACAATTCATTTCTTTGATTGTTCGCGATAGAAATTTCGCTAGATACACACGTCAACAATGCACACTACATACCTTCCGAGAATTACCAGGCAATGTGTTTTATTTTCTGCAACATCTTTTTCATACACCTATATGTGTATATATATAATAGTTTACCGTTATTACGCTAACTGAGAATATGTATAAAAAAATAAACATAAATAATAAGAATTACAGTTTAAAAAGATTGTACGATACCGACCTGGGTCCGATTCCCAGTCCGGACTGTCCGAATTACTTTTTCAATTACCGAAAATGATCCAGAGTCTTCCCTTTCCTGTTTTCCTTTCTTTTTAAACAGAGTAAGTTTAAAATGTACAAAGCAACCCACGCTTTTAGAATAGTGACATTAATTTTCTCATCAGTAATTTTATTCTTATGCTAATACTTCATCATCGCTAAGCGTGTTTTCAGTTTTTTTTAAGTATATTTTTTATAACGAATCAATTTGCAAGTAGCGACATCTTGCATGTCAAGTTGTCGTAAAGTTGTTCCTAATTATGTAGCGGTTTAATAAATCTCTACCACTATTAATAAAACAATAATATTTAGGATAATCGGATATTGATCGAATTATTGCATTGTTATGGGTCTTCGACGAGTGTTCTAAGTTTGATTCAAATCTGATGGTTCAAAGTAGGGCAAAATCACGGTTAGATTCCGTTACATTCATACAGGTGAACCAAGCGTGTTCAGCCTTTTTAGTACATTTCCCTACTGGTGGGATACAGGCCTCATCTCCGAGAGAGGGAAGGGGTCCGTAATCCACCAGGCTGGCACAGAGCGGGTTGGTGGATGTCACATGTATTCAAATTTGGTGGTTCTAGGACACGCCGGTTGCCTCACTGTGTTTTCCTTCACCGTTTTTGGAGCAGCGGTGATGAAATAAATTACACAAAGTAAAGCGCCTGCCTTGGTTCGAACCCGCGACCTACAGTACGTAAGTTGGGGTCTATACGACTGGGCCACCACTGTTCCGCTGAGTTTGTTGGTTATCTTAAATTCAAAATTGAGATGAAAATAATCTAGCCGGCGTTCTGCTTCATTATAACATAGCAATGTAATATAAAACGCACAACAGTCGATTAATTATGTGATGTTAAAGTATTTACTACAATTACGTAGTTAAAATAAATTGAACCTTATTACTTGAGACATTGAGTTATACTTCTGTTGTTAATATAAAAAGTGTATTAGTTCTACATGTGTTTTAAGAGATAAACATTAAAGTGCAGGTGTCGGCCCGCATGCACCTTGCGTCGTGACTTACTTACTAATGTTTTGAATTAAGTAACAGACTGCATCCGATATTGTACAGCAAGCTGTCTTGTACAGTTCATACAATAGCCACATGAAATATTAACGTGCCATATATTAGAGCCACAAAGCGACTTCGTATTGCACAAAAGATCTTGTGCGACTTAAAAATAGTTTCAAGGACAAGGAAAATATTAGTAGAATGGTTTATTTTATTTCTATATTTAAGCTTTACTGATTCTTTTTTGTATTTTTCAACTGATGTAATAGGCATTTTGAACCAAAAGGGTCTCCAAAATATCTAGGAAAAAAAATGAACGAGATAAATAAATTGAGAATCTGATGTGATCTTAAATGAGTCAACATTCGGCAGCTTTTATAGAAAATATCCTTCACCTACGTAGCGATGGAAAATATATATCTCGTCTCAAAAGGCGTACTGTCTATCTACAACGCATACCGTCACCAGCTGATTAAATATGTCAACTGAATTTAGCCCTTATATTATAAGTCAGAAAGTTGTCAATGCTATTGGGCTTGGGCCAACCATTGGACGCATAGCTGATCTTAGATAAACCGAACCCTGGTATGCCAAACCGATCATTGAACGAGATAAGGAATGCATGTGTTTGCTTTTTACGATCTCTCTGTGTAAATATTGAAATACAAATGTATAAATACGGTGGTACAACTTACGTATCGAATATTTATATATATAATACAGTGACCGTATATCTTCACGTCTAAATACGTCACTTTTCGAAGCTGTTTATTTTTTAAAAAGCACCCGAAGTAACTGCGATACATGTCAAGAAGATATAAGGCAACCTATTAGAACCCTTTCTGTTGATCCTCTAATACAGCGGGTCAAAATCCAAGACAATTACTAAGACTACATCTTCATTGATCCTCTCAACATGTATGAAGGTATAGGGTACTGTGTGAAAGTATGTAAACTGTGAAATCTCATTTACATTACACGCCCCGGACAGTTCACAAAAACCGCATATCTACGGAATTCATTACATACAAATATACAAATATATCTAGTATTAAAAACCATTAGATCTCATGAAATTGTTAAATACAGTTTTATTGGCTCACGTGCTCAAAGGTATTACCGATACTACCCACATGTCTCCAAATATTAGAGAGATGCCAAATGGGCAGTTCACCGCGATGCCATCGCACCACCGCCGACGCGCCGGCCGTGTGGCAATTCTCTTACAAAAAGTATATGTCAAAACCCACGTGGTCTATCTTTATACTCATATGTCATACAGACTTAATAGAATAGAAGCCCAACAGAGAGTTGGTAAAATAGACAGGTAATGTACATGATATATAAGTGTTTCGAAAACAAAACACGTTGAATAAAAAAAGTGTACATTATTTTAAGCGATTATTCATTGAAATCTGTGTCTGATATCAAAATTTAAATTTGTCCACAATTCAATTAAAATGCGAAACGGATCGCGGTCGCGTGAAATTTTATTCCGATCAAGCTTTACCTGTAATAAATCGAATACATTATTATTGTTTCTCAAATACAACTTAAATTACATTATTATCTCCACACACTCCTATAAATCTGTCCTTTGAAGATTTAGGTCATAAGACCTTGGTTTATTAGACATTATTAACTTAACAAATTATTAAATTAACGGCTCAACTCACGTTCGCGTACTTCTATGTTGGTATCGATACCGAAAAATATTCATTTAGTTATTACTTTTTGTTGAGTACATGTAGTATAGCATATAGCAATAGTCACATAGGAACTATTTAGAATCGTTAGCATATGTTGGAGCGTTCAAAAATCTATTGGCTATTCTAGGAGCGCATTCAAATGTTGCTAAGTATACCGTCCGTCTGTGGGACTGATGTCGAGTTCGTTTAAAATGCTGCATCGCTGGAATTTTAAGTGAGCCGACCGAAAAAGACGTGACGGGGGTAACGAAGTCCAACCGATACGTCTCCAAGTCGGTCTTTAAACGGATTTCTGGAATCGACCCTAGTAAATAATATTTTAGCTCAGTGTTAGATTACTATATGGTTTTAGTTCCTATACGCTATGAAAGTGAATCAAACATAATGAGACAAAAAACACAGGATATATAAGGACTGCCGACAGAAGTGAAAACTCAAATCAGGTGGACAGACGCGACATTAGTTCAAAAATAAATATATATTATAATAAATAATCAAGACCCAACCCTATAGTATCTTGACTATAAATTCAAAATTAAGTATAATAAAAAAAAAGTTCGTCGTAACTGTGTTCCATATTCAATCAAGAAGCATTTTGCTGACGCATCTTGCATGTCGTTTACGAACCTATAAGATTTTCTTCTACTAAATATCGTTTAACACATCTAAAGAAGTTTTCACTTCAATAATACTAAGAAGCTAATCAATGACTGCTGAGACGACATCGTGTTTACTACTAATGCCCATTGCTGGCGACCTTTGAATGCGCTCCCGGAATTTAGGCTTGGCTGAGTACGTCCCCGAAGTTGTAATACTAAATAGACATTTAGTGTTGCGACATCTTAAATACTTTAAAGGATAGCTTTTAAGGACATTTAGGAATCTTCAATTTACCATCAGCAACTGTAAAGATTTTTGACCATCTCAAAAGAGATAAAAATTCCCTTATCCTTTGGGATAAGGGAATTTTTAGCCGTGTTTTATACGCCGAGGACTACAGAGGTGCATTTAAATCTTTTTGAAAATATGAAACTATTTGCGTTGCTAGAATTACTTGGACATTGTGCGTCAAATGCATCATTTTACAAAGTTTGTGAGAAACAAACATGCATTACGGGTGAAGTATTCGCACGTCATAGCATACCAGCGCAGTAAAGGTATTTACAGTTGCAACTGGTAAGGTTACTAAGGATCATCAAGAAATACTCAGACCACAAGAACTCTTTTATGTGACGCATATTTTTTTTGCGACGACAGTACTACAACTTTACCTCTTTAATAAAAGTTCAAAGACTGCTGGAGCCATAAAACAAAAACTATTCACATTACCTTTTCGGTTGAGGTCATAAATTACAAATGACGAATGGCGGCGTAGGAATTTTTCGGATAAAATATAATGAGCATGATGGGTCGCCGAAGGGTATGAACAGAATTAAATCGAAACCATCCAGCGATGGTTACGGAATTCATTAATGATTGGTTTTACTTCCTGTTACTAACACAAATTTGTTCGGCCATCGAACTTCTTCATTGCTATCTTGAAACACAAAATAAACACGAAAAAACTTTTTGATTCACAAATTGTACCTAGTAATAAGTAAATAGCTTGCATATTCGTGTATTTTGCATTCCATTGCAAATTTCAATAAGTAAATGATAGATTCGTGTAACCTATAATAAGGTTAGCATTTGCTAAACTTTAACTGTATGTTCTGGTCAAATAATAAAGCAAATTTATTTATTCATTTAAGAGTGTCATTTATCTTATTTAATTCATTAGTCCCAATAATATTAGTAAATTGATACTCATATATCAATGTTAATATTTGTAAAAATAATATTAACCCGACAAACCCGATTTGTCCGCCAATTCCTTTTTCTTTCCCCAGAAACAGTTAAATATTATATTTATTTATTTATATACTAGTGAGCCGGATTCACCCGGATGCCACTAATTGTGTTGTATGTAACATACGTCTCCTTTATTTAATCAATAAGCCTAATCGTACTGGAAACTTCGTTAATCTTACGACTTGGTTTATGTTAGGAATTAGTTTACGATCATGAAGATTAATCCTAGACTGTAGGTCGCCTCAGGCTCTGACTTACAACATGTGGCTATTGCTGCCACTTATAAATTAAAGGGTAGTATATCGCTGATGGTAAAATGTCGTGAAATATTGCTTAACAAAAAGTAAGTGATTCTTTCAATGACGACATTTAACATACTATATTTTAGGGTAAAATTTGCTTCCTGGTTCGTAAGAAATCGATTTAAAATTTCTGCTCACATCAACCTATATATCATTCTTATTAAATTACGTAAATTAGATCTATCATAACACATTTTCCATTTTGCAACAGCTGAGCATTTCTTTCTTTAACATTAGCTTTCTTTACGTCACATTTGGTTTAAAAATGAATGAAAATAACTACTATAGTTTGTTCCACATTAATATGGAATGTTTGTGAACATAGATTATCGTACCTTATGTGCTTATAAAATCGTAAATTGCATTGCATTACCTTATAACATTTGCTATCCATATTAAACAATTCCACTTCACTTTATGTCACGTTTGGTTTAAATAAATTCTAAACTCTTAAAGCAGAACAAACTATACTCCACCATTGTCGCAATTCAGTAAATAACGAAGATTTTAAGCTCGTAACCATTGGTCATTTATGCGTAAAAGTATAGATGCGAGAGGTCGATTTTTTGGAAATGCCAAAAAAAATTACATTTACATAAAATAAAATACAACTATGCGTTCAATTACTTCTACTTGGAATATAAACTAGGCAATAAGTGGCAACAAAAAGCATGTTTCTTGGTACTATATGACTTGTAAGGCACGAGTGAGTCATAGTACGTGACGGCGAGCATACTGTGCGTGCGAAGGGATTTAAAATGCCGCCGATTAGAATCGATTTGCATGGGAATTTCCAAAACTATATGCTGTTTAGTATTCCACTGACACCCTCTGTAGTTAATTGGATCTTCTTTTCCGTTGACGTACTGAAATAGGCTTTATAATGTTACATTCGTCCTTGCCATTAGACTAAAACAATGTATGAGCTATGTATTCCACATTATATAATAATAATAATAAATCAGCCTTTTCTAGAATGTTTCCCACTGCAGGGACACAGGTCTCCTCTCCTAGAAAAGGAATGCGCCGTAATCCACCACGCTGGCCCAGTGCGGGTTGGTGGATGTCACATGTCTTCGAATTTGATGGTTCTAAGAACATGCCGGATTCCTCACGATGTTTTCCTTCACCGTTTTTGGAGCAGTGGTGATGAATTAAATTACACAAAGTAAAGCGCCTGCCTGAGTTCGAACCCGCATCCTACAGTACGTAAGTCGGGGCCTAAACCGCTGAGCCACCACTGCTCCACTATTTTGCCTCCGGAATAAGCTCGGAAAAAACTACTGAACCGATTTAAAAAAAATCCACCGATAGAAAGTTCTTTTGTGAGTAACCTTGGTTATATTTTATTTCTTTATCTAACCATCTAACGAAGCTAGGGCGGAATTCTAGTTGAATGAAATCAATACAGAAATGTGGTTCCTCAAATTCCCCATCATCACTTTCTTCTCGTATCCACATTGGTGGTTAACTGAGGTAGGTCATTTACCATATATGGCGGCCATTACACCCATTATATTGTAAATGTTGTAATTTTGTGGAAATCGTGAGTTGAAGTGAAGTTTAAAGGTTTTATGAGAAAAAGTTGTTTTTCGAAAATATTTTGGAATTCACGAATTTTAACGTAAAAACCTTTATTTACAAAAATCACATCTTGCTATGAAACAAGGCATACAAAATATTGTGTGCGCGGTTCACCTTTTTTGTTGTTAAACAATGCTTTTGACGTTGACAAGTTTTTTGAGCCACAAAAGAGAACCGCCGATGTAACTATTTTCCCGTAAAAAGTTTTGCAACTTTTGGTTATTTTATTTATATATTTTAAGTTATTCTTCTTGATTTTTTGAAAATTCTCGTTGAACATATTTTGGCCCAAAACCTTGAAGAGATGTCATAAAAACTTTGCTTTCACAAGACGAACATTAAAAATTAAAATTAATAAAAACAAATCATTATATTCCGCAGAGCGGTTCTTGATTAACTTTTACAATCTTAGAATACCGAAGTAAACGAGCATGCCATACATTACTTTTCACACAACCTAGGGCCATAAATCTCTTACATCAATACCAAGCATAATTTGTATGAGGCATAAGTTTTTTTTTTAATTTGTAAAAATGATTTGGGATACGAAACACGGACCGTAAGTTATACGCTAGTTGCCTAGCCAATAGGCTGTCGAGGGTATTTCATCCAGTTAGCCTAATTGTCAATATCAGCACAGTGGCCGGGATCAATTGACCGGAAGTCATACATATGTGCGTAAGGCAATTATTAGTTTAAAGCGATGAACGTTGTTAAGCGCGAGCGATGTGTGGTCCTCCACGCTTCCGTTGAACACAAATATCCTGAGTAACATAGCTATGTGTATTATGTTACATTTTATCTATCATGTCATCACTAAATGGGCGCAGTAAGTGTGAGTTATTTGACATGTAAAGTGTGGCAGGTTTTAGGTTCGAATCATGTATATTATAAAAATCATACTATAATTGTAGAATGCATAAATTGCTTTACAAATGATGGTATACAAATTATACGATATATGCATGTTAGGTTAAGAAATAATTTTT
The DNA here is from genome assembly GCA_029849275.1 of Papilio elwesi. Classification (NCBI taxonomy): domain Eukaryota; kingdom Metazoa; phylum Arthropoda; class Insecta; order Lepidoptera; family Papilionidae; genus Papilio; species Papilio elwesi. The sequence continues at coordinate 6,061,323 of CM056701.1, read as the reverse complement.
AGTATTTCATATCGTTAGTGTATACATAGTGAAAATTCGAGTGAGAAAAAAAATTATATCGCTTCGGCAGAAAAACACGAATAGATTACTTGAGGGACCGGCCGGGAGGTATTGGCCCACATGATTAAACCAACAGACGCTGTAGGGTGCGCCACTTCAAACATTTCTTGTTAATCGAAAAACTATCTCGCCCAACTTCGGTTTATTTCGACTCCAGTCGAAATATTTCTACGAAATAAAAGTACTCTCCAGTCTGTTATATAACGGATAAAATATTTTTAAAGAGAACAGAGAATACGTTAAGGCTTAAGGCTAAGGTATTATCAGATATAGTACTACCTTATATTATTTAACGACAAAGTGCTTCCTTAACGTAGGAAAATAGGGATATACCTAAGAGTATGGAGTAAAGTCATAATTTTGACATTCTAAACAACAACGGATTATTACCCATTATTGTTTGAAATAGAGTAGGTACTTTATAGGAAAAGTTTTACGTATTTTATCAAATCTGCTCAAGTTGGTAACAAAATTTTAACCAAAGCTGAACAGTCACGTGCACAACTCGAAACGAATATAATTTAAACTTGTTAAAACGTTGTTACTTTTGTTAAAAAATTCGAATGAAAAAGTTATGGCCACTAAAACTTTAGGGATCACTTTGACGTCACATGTATTCATGTGGAACAATGAATTAGTAAATAATGTCCCGGAGTAAATGATTACAAATCAAGGTAGGACTACAATCGTTCTTGGAGGCGACAGCAATAGCAACCGCTTTTTACTTTTCACCAAGTATACAGTATAATGGAATTTTAAACGAGCCGAGTCTATACTATACATAAAAACGGGAACTAATCAGTGAAGTACTACTTGACGTGCAATAAAAGCCTCGACTGGCAAATCTTACCTCGTAAAGTGAACCTCCTTATTCAAGTTGAAAGCTGCCAGGAGCCACACACACGGTCTTACTTCTAAACGTAGTCTCTAATAAGACAAGGTTAAACGTCCTCAAATTAGTCAATACAATTGACCGACTGACAATTGTTTTAGTAGTTTTGTGTGTTAGCTACAGATTGTTTAGTTCGTACTTATTTCTTTAAGTTAATTATTATAAAAAAAACTGGAATGAAATCGAGAGATTACTTTTGAAATAACGCTAATAAACAATGCATTACACAGTTAAACTGTTTTCGTTCTAAATAAAAACAAAAGTTACAGTTAGAGAACAAATCGGGAGAGTGTTGCAGTAGAACAAACAACGAACGAAACAAAAGTTAGTCAATTTAGGCCGCCTGTTATAGGGGCTGTTACAATCTCTGAACGGGTAGCTAAACGATTCGGTGTGAACTTTTACCGTAATATCCGTTTGTTGTTCTGAATTTGGTTATTATCAGGTCACGGACACTTAGAACTATAACTGTCACTAACTATTATCATAAATAACTTCATTTAGCATACATTTTGTAATACATGTTAAATGAGGGTTGAAACAAAACTAAAAGATTCAAGATTAGATAGAACTGGTAAATAAGATCTAATAAACATATAAATAAATAACAATACATGGAGTTTAGCTTACAATTTAACTAACTAACTATAATAATATAATAATAATATCTAGGACACATTCACGCACGGCCATCTGATCCCAAACTAAGCAGAGCTTGTGCTATGGCAACTAGATAACTGATATACTACATATACTACTTTTCTTTTGTAAATACATACTTAGATAGGTAAATTACACCCAGACTCAGGACAAACAGACATGTTCATGCACACAAATGTTTGTCCTGGGTGGGAATCGAACCCACGACCTGCGGCGTGTAAAGCAAGTATGTGCAAGTATCTTACAAACCACGCCAACCGGCCCGTCAACTATAAAATCAATAAGACAAACATTTTTTTTACAACAGATGACAAAAACTAAACTTAAAGGAGAAATAAAAACGAACAAGTTATTTGTATAATAAGCAAGTACAGTAATACTAAAGAGTGACTTAATTACTCACATTATTATCTATATGGTATGTATAATACTCATAATGTTTTTTTCGTTTTTTGTTTTAGTTTATATAAATTATATAAGTAATTCTTACAAAAAATATTACAGTAAAAACTTCAATCACAGTGTAAATGAAATTGCATATAACATTATAAGGAGGATATAGCAGAAATGTTGAATACGTCGGAGGTATGACGCACATGTGCCGGCAACGTTTTTAATCCTACGTCGCATTAACAATAAAGGCGGAAATTAAAATGAGTGTCTGTGAATTTTGAAACGGCTCACAAAGGTCGGCACGATGCTAAAGTGAGAAATACGTTTTGTAAACCGACAACGACCTGAATGTTAATGTCAAAGTAGATATAGTACCTAAATATAATGCAAATTAGAACTAGAAAATCGGTACTTTAAAATAAATGAGCACTGTCTATAAGGGGAACAATACAATAGGTCGCAAAAACTATAATTAGTAGACCTCGAAATCGTTTTTGAGTGCCGAACTTAGTAGTCCTATTACCAAGTGCAGAGATTACGCCTCTATCTAAATAAAGCCCAACAAGCCGGGCTTTTACACTAACAATTTGTCCTCAGACAAAAGTTAGAATATCAAGCGAGGGATCACTATTATATCAATTAATTAGATTAAACGAAAAGCGAAGTTAGTGTCCATTATTCCGTCGCAACGAAACGACCGCAGCGCACAAAGTGCAGTAAGAATAGATCAGTATGCAGGAGAACCGCTAGCGGTGCATTCGGAGTACAATATCTATATGCAGTGCATTGCGTTCGCACGGTAAGTGACTTCTTGACACCTGCGTGATAGGTCGTATTACACTACAGAACTAAGGAAATTACCCAAGCAGTAGCCAGAAATACGACACGGACCTCATTTGTGTAAGTGCAAATTATTTGAATGACGCAAGTGGATAAAATAAATGAGCACTGACGTTTGTAACCTAAAGGGGTAGGCAAAATTTATGGATTTCCAGGTGTGTAGTCCCAGGTGTGCTAAGACCCTACTTTGGCATCGCACCTTTCTCGCTTCGTCTACATCTACACATGCATGCTTGCCGGTACCCTTACACCAACCCCCGCCCCTCTTTAGTATGTTACCACATTGATCGGTATAAGTTCGCCTACGACGACCTCTATTCTTTTTTCATTACATAAATAAACAGATAAAAAAACAGGCAGTCATAAGGACTGCTGACAGAAGTGAAAACTCAAACCAGGGCGCGACAATAGTTCAAAAATAAATAAATCTTAAAAGATAAAACATTGATTACAAAAAAAGTCCGTCGAAACTGTTGCACATTCAAATAAGCATGATGCTGACGCGTGTTGTTAACCCGAACCTTTAAGACTTTCCCTTACCAAATATCGCCTAGCCCGGCTAACTTTTCAGGTCAAAAATCTTGCCAAATAACAATTAAATATTCAATGCGTTCATTGAATAAATTGTACGTCATTTTAGAAAATATGCACTAAAGTGTTTATAGATTAAGAACATGTATTTCATTACTGTTATACCGTATGGAATCTATTACGTATGTAAATATCATATTAATGTATGCCTAAATATATATTACTATAGCAATCAAGTTCAATGTTCGAAGTCACGCCATTGATATTATACAAATATAGTTTAAAATAAACAAATTAATTTACATTCTCAAATTATATGTAGATATTTGTCCACTATTTTGATGTGACCACAACTACACACATGATGGGTAAATAACAAGAAAATTTGTTAACCCCTAGAGGGTTTTAAATATTTTTGGGTGAAGTCTTAAGAAAAAAATATTTAATAATATCTATCTCGATGACTGCATTACCTGTCGGAGCCTACCTTTACTTCAAACTGAAACCTACACCTGATAGGTTTCTGAAATTGGTTTGAAATCGATTCGCCAGATTTGGAGATTATATTGATAGGACGTGATCAATTAAAACTAATACTTTACCCGACTCATATTTGATTTAGTTGTTTAAATTAAGGAATTAATTTCTTTGCATAGTTTAAACAATTCTATATAACTTTAATGTATATGGGTTTTTATAAAGAAAACAAATTCGCAACAGTGCACGTACACTCAAGATAAAGACGACATTGAGTAGTACCTTTGTGAGCTGAAAGTGCTAGAGCTAGACTTTACACTAAGTTTTAGAAAAAAAATTCAGCGGTAACATTTTATTTAATAAAGAAAACGTATGTAGCTTACGTTAGAGCAGTGGTGGGTCAGTGGTTTATGCCCCGACTTACGTACTGTAAGTGTAGGTCACGGGTCCGAAACCAGGCCGCCGATTTACTTTGTTTAATTTATTTCATCACTACTGCTCCAAAAACGGCGAAGGAAAAACACCGTGAGGAACCCGGCATGTCTTAGAACCACTAAATTGGAAAACATGTGACATCTACCAACCCGCACTGGGCCAGCGTGGTGGATTACGGCCCCTTACTTCTCTCGGAGAGGGGGCCTGTGTCCCTGTAGTGGGGAACATTCTAAAAAAAGGCCGATTTATTATTATTTATGTAGTTTACTCACATTTTAATGAGATCTTGGATACACATATGTTCGCGCATATCAGCCCTTCACATAAAATTCATCTTATGCTATAGTATATTACCTTACCTTGTGCATTTCAAGTCTTTGAGAGAATGATAATTATTCAATAATTTCTTATTTCCATTCTTAAAATTGGACCAGACAAAGTGTTGAAATGATTGTTATCTACGTTTGAAATACTATTTATCAGTTAATAAAGTGTACACATTAATATCTAAACATAGAAATCGGATAACCTATTGGAAAATACTATATCGACGATGGTACGTTTGGAGCGTATTCCGATATCTCGTTTAGATATCCGAAATAGAGTTTGAAATTGGAATAAGCTGATCCGAGTAATATAATCAGATATTGTAATACACTTTAATATTCATAATGTTTTGGATTATATTACTGGATTCCCATCGTTAAAATAAGCTACGACGTCTCTTTAAAACCACCAAGTTTTACAAAAAAAGAAACTTGAGATATACTAAGTTTTTATCGCCTAAACTTGAGCTGAGCAGGCTTTGAAGTCTTATTCTAAACAGCATTAACCTTTCCTTAATTACTCACGGTCACGGTCGGATCTCTAGTCTCGAAACAGTCTCCCAAATGGTCTTGACAAATCGATATGGATTAATGGTATAGGGTGCGAATTGGCGGAACCAATTACTTAGACAGTCACTAGATATTAAGTTAGTGTAGCGGGTAGTTGACTCACTACTTCAGCCTTCATCTAAACTATTTAAGTTTTGGAAGACAGTTTGATGACTTCTTCACCAAGTTTGATAAATGTCAGACATTTGCGCAAAAAATAGGCTGTTACAATAATTTCATGGTTTAATTTAAAATGAACAAAAACCGATTATCTTACATTTCATAAAAAATAAGATAACGCTTTCCGTAAAGAAAGAAGCCTCCGAACAAAAACACGAACACTTTTTCTTTTGTTTTTCAAAGCGAGGAAAGGACATTCACCTCATGGTAAGTGCTCATCCACACTACATGGTACTATTTAGCAATTTGAAATGCAAGATCTTGCGCATCATTGTGGTTTACTTCTTGTTAATTCAACAATTTCTCTCGCTTTCGTCGTCCTTCAACTTGGACAATTCATATGTGTGATTTCAACAAGTCTTTCTCGTTTCATTCACACAGCCATCCATACATACCTTTCACCAGCTGAGACCTCGTTATCCAGTCAACAATATCGAATACATGGTCTAGGACCGAAACTTGTACCGCCAAAAAATAATAAATATTATTGATTAGTTTAAATAAAATTTTCATAAACCGAACTGTATTTTCCCACGTATATGTATCATTTTCTGAAACTCGAAAAAAAAATCAACTGAACCCGGACTTTACTTAAAATTACTTACCTACCCCTGCACTAGAGTATTTTCTACCAATGATTTCGGTAATAACTGAGTTCGGCTCATTCAATTGAAGTGTTAAAATTATGAGGAAGATACTCACTTATGGATCATAACTGACTAAGGTTTGAAAGGTATGAAAGGAAAGGCTAATTTACTAATTCTTATGCGCGCCAATCTCTATATATTCAGTCTATCCACTGCGTTTCTGATTACTCTATTTAAGACCTAAACCTGTTCATGACACCTACCAGCAAAAGTTATTTAAAAGTGTACTTTTTTAGAAAAAAATCCTATGTTTTAAAAAAAACGAGAATCGCGGCAACGATGAAGCTGTTGGCGGCGGTCACGGATCGATGCCTGGGACGTTGACATGCCCGTCGAAAACCGCAAGCCGCCTATTGTTTATGATAAAAACGTTTTTGCTTCCAACAAAAGCACTTATTCTCAACACATAAGAGACAAATTAGTATGTCCCAAACGCAAAAACGATTTGCGAGTGACTCGCAAATAGGGACGTTACGTAAGAGTTGTTATTTTCACACACAGATATTATGTTACACGTGTAAGAATTGTGACATAACTTGATACTTTTTAAGAAAAAATTAATTACCTTAAAAAAATATTGGTAGAGTGCTCTAGTATTTATAACGACGCAGGAGATGTCTATATATTATAAAGTATCATTGCATTAAAAACACAGGCAGTCATAAATATTGCTAACAGAAGTGAAAACTCAAAAAAGTCCCACCTATTTTAGTTTTTAGCTGACAACAATAGCTTAAAATAAATCAATAATCAACAAGAGAGAAAGAAACCCTTGTTTTTTACAAGTTATATACGAGAATTTTTTTAAAAAGTTGGTCAAAACTTTTCCAAATCCAAATAAGCCTGTTGTTGACTTGTTTTGCTGACGCATGTTAAGCATGTTATTCACGCGAACCTATAAGATTTTCCCCTACAAATTATCGTCTAACGCGGCTATAGAAGGTTTCACTTCAATAAAGATTAATTCATATGCTTATTAAAACTATCGTGAGACATTATCAATAAACTTTCTATGAAACGGCTTTACTCACGTTCGCGTTTTTCTCAATAGCCCTGGTGTCTATGAAATTCCTTGCGATTGCGGCAAAAGCTACATCGGAGAAACGGGGCGCAATATCAGTACGAGACTCTCTGAGCACATCCGCAGTATGCGCAAATTAGACAGTAACACCTCGGCGGTAGCAGAGCATGCCCTTAATTCCGACGCCTCACATTATATTAGGTTTGACAAGGTGAAAGTATTGGCCCGCGAAAAGAACTTTGTGTCTCGCAAGTTTCTTGAAGCGATAGAAATCGGCCGTCGTCCTAATTTTAATAGAGATAAGGGATGGTCCCTGCCGCCTACATGGGAACCCGTACTGTCGAACGCGAAGCGGGAAAACAGCGACAATGCCGAAGATTACGTGGTCGACGTTGTTAGTGCATTTTGTGCCCCGAACAACATCACATCCTATAACCCATCAGTGTCGAGCTCGTCGTCATCGTTGGCGCCCCCCGCACCCCCCGCCCTGTCAAGTCGCGCGTTGCGAGCACAGGCGCGCAGTGCGAGGCGGGCCGCGACCGCGAATTAATACCGCTCACCCTGAAGAAGGACCTCCGACAGGTCCGAAACTTGTCGGTACAAAATACACCGAGAAAAACGCGAACGTGAGTTTCATAGAAAGTTTATTAATTCATATGCATAATAAAGCTAAACAGAGGTCAACAATATTCTTGTATATTCTACTGCAGACTTGCTAAATAATTTATTGCAAGATCAACTTCTAATGAAATTATTTCTAATAAGGTATATTGATAAAATAAATACAAACTTATGCAAGAAAACAACCAAGATAAACACGTTGAAGAAAGATATAAAACAATGAACAGAATAACAAAGAAAATGAGTTGGCTGAGAATAACTGGAAAAACAGCTATTTGAATTCCCAGCAGTAGTGCCGGTGCAGAAAATTTAAATGCATTTTACGACGAAACTCCAGAACCAAAGTTAGTCTGAATCAGAAACTACTTCGAATATTTTCATGGCATAAAAATAAATCTTTACAAATATTACTCGCTAGAGAAACCTTTTTACATTAAAGCCGATTAAATGAAAACGATTATGGATGATAACATTACACACACACACACACATTAACATAATAGACAGACACGAAACAAATGTAACAAAGAGAAATCTGATCAGTAAGTCGTAGTCAATTCGATAAGTCAATGAAATGTGGATTTGTGTTAGTATGGGAAAAACATATTGGTTATACATAATTATTGTGTTTTCCGTTTGAATTTGTTACTGAGAGGGCGCTGGTTCTGCAGGAATGAAAATTAAGGCTGGATTATTACCACGCAGAAGAGATGAAAGTGGGTACAAGGCATGCGCCCAACCAATAACGGTCACAGTGACATTGGACTATCTCGTCGGCATTAGTAATTAATGAATAAATAGTTCTTGAATTAATTTATTAAATTCAGAGTAATTCAGTATAAAAGAAAATTCATATCAACCAATTTCATTACAATCAAATTTTGCACATTAAAAGAATACTATACTTTTGTTTACTTCATAAGACCTTGACAACTGCGCCACATTGAACCGTGCGAACAAAACAGCAGGTGGTATAAAAACTCACCAAAATTTGAGCGTTGCCATTCCTGTCGTCTACCCAGGCGACCACCAAATCCGCCCCTCTCATGTTTCGCGTGGAGTTAAAGCCTAAGCCGACATAACCGCGGGTTCTCGCTTCGAGACGAAATGTGATACTCGAGTCTGAATTCACCCATCGTAGTACCACGTCTCCGTTTTCATCGAGTCGCTCTGAATGTGCCCACGTCAAACTCGATTCGTACGATTTCGAATCGAAAACTTCTCGTCGTTGTCGCACTTTGTATTGATCTGTTATTCGTCTCGTTTTCACATATTTTGTATCGAATTGCAGTAACCTCAACGCTTGTATGTTTTGCGTGGGGTTCGGCGGCAGCTCGTTGGACGGAATGATCTGTTTTAATCCGGCCAGTTTAGCATCACATAGTAAAAAAGCGCTTAACGCTAATAGCAGTCGGAGTTTCATTTTATGAAGCTCTTTCGTTTGTGCTCATCACTTTTAAAACATCTGAAAAAGACAAAAACAATATTGATTAATAAAAAATAAATTATAACTTGCTTTAGTCATTTATTTTGGAAGGTACACATACACGAAAGCAACAAGCTCTATCAAACTTTTTTCTTGTTCTAAACATTATAATATGCTATAATGCTTACAAAAAGGAGCAAAGTAAGCTACCAGTAAGAACTCAGAATAACTTTTGAGGACGATGTTACTGTTAGAGTAACTTTATAAAGAAAGTTTGTTTCTAGATTATATAATTTCTGACTAAAACCATCAGCGAAAGTAGTTCAACCTTAATTTTATGAAGACTTGAAATTAAAATATATTTTCTTCATTTAAGACCTAATAACTAAATTGATTAATTTAAAACCTTTTTATTTATTTAAAAGCATTATATCAAGTTACAAGAATTTACAAAAATCAATGTAAATAAAATTTGCAAAATACACTTCTACAAACGGCTTAATATAAATAAAAAGCAATGAAAAAACGACGATTCCCAAATCACATCGGGATATAACGCAGGCGACAAAAAAAATCAAAAGCACAGAATATAAAATATTATAGCGTAAGGGTGCAGCCAGCCATCAAAGTAATGCCGTTTCCGGCTGTAAAACCTGTAATCTCCTCATAAAAATACGCTCGAGATAAATGTGCACAACATTTTGATAGGCTACGTTTATAACAAAATAATCACTACAACTTACTTTAATTTGTAATTCATCTTTTCAGCCTTTAACATTAAAACTATATTCTAAATTATAGAAACAGTATATAAAATTACATTTTTGTCGCATGCGCGCGCACTATTAACCAGTACACTGCATTTGCATTTGACAAAAAGATTGTGCGATAAAAAATCGGTTGTTACCACACGTAGTGCCTTCACTCCCTATGTGACTTACGGTGTTTTTTATGTGCATTATTAATTTTTTTTTACGGACGACAAAACTAATTTTTTATTCTATCTAAATATGTTATGTAATGTTGGCTACGTTTTTTGTATTTTAAATAATTAACCCAATCATGAATTTTAATATTAATAGTGCTTTCAAAAGGAGGTATTTTTAATAAATTTCAATACAATCATTATATCTAAATAAAAAACGATATTAAAGATATTTAAATAAAACTATTGAGATAAATTTTTTAAAAAAACGGTTGCATTGGTAGAATAAGACGACAGGATTTATTTATGATTTCGATTAAGTTTTTAGCACAAACGCTGATATCATAGGTATTTTGCATTTGAATGTCTTGTTATTCAAATATATTATCTGAGATTTTTGCATGTAATATTAGCGCATGGCGCCTAAGAGACGAATAAATTACAGACAAAAAACTACACAGCGCAACTCTTAATACGACATGAAATGTATGAGTAAGGCTAGATTATTGAGGCAGAAGATAAGTGATGCGTCAGAACTTCTGGAAATTGATACACTGTTATTTACCTTTCCTTCTTGAATGGGCATAAATTGTTTATCCATTATTTATTAAGAAAATAAGCCAAAGAGCAATGAGATCACTAGATATTATAACAAGTTTAACGATAGTTGGTACTTTGAATCTTTGGAAATTTATATAAAGGGGTTAAAGGAACAAAATGATTTATGCAATTGTTTTAATATGTAATATAAGGTCTATTTGGACAGACACATATATCAACAGGTTTTATCATTATAGCGAACTCCATACACCGACCAGGTTCCTTTAGAGTTTTCCGGAGAGAGTTAGTTATCAGAGGTTCTAAAGAAAAATTCGTGAACATTGAAAACGCTGCAAATGTCTTTTACTTCATCTACAAATTCCTAGCTGCGTAACGTCTGTACCGTAAATACACCACCGAAACAAAATTTTCATGAAATATTAAATAAACAACCAATCTCTTTTATATGTAATGCAACAAGAACCAATTATATTACCGTAAGACTTTTACCCTAGGTTTAGAAAGAATAAAGGAAACTAAAAGATTGCATATAGCGACTTCAAGGGATAATTAAACGAAATCTCATCGCATCTGAACGTCGCTGGTGCCCCTGCACTCAAAGGTCACTTCCCAAGGACTCTATAAACTAAACCTCAATTGTGCTTAATGCAGCGTACGATATAAAACTTCATCTTAAAATAATAATTAAAAAGGTTTAAAATAATAATTTCTACCCTCCCCCCCCCCCCCACAGCCCACTGAACATGAATTTATCACAAAAAAAATATCCGTCAATGGTTGAGCCGTTATCTTTTCATGATTTCCCATTATGTAAATTTCACGATCATGTGCATATTTTACAGAAAAATCTACTGATTTATTTCTATTATTAGCCACCTACCTAAAGGCAAACAAGTAAATAACAACATATAAAGTGTCTTGGAAATAGCGTAGATACCGAAATAAATAATGCAAAAATAGAGTACACGTATATAAATAATTTATTGGGAACATTCGATATTCAAATCACAAGAACTTTGAAATGTAAACTTGAAAGAAACGTCTTCATGAGCAAAATGTTGAGAAACACCATCTGTTTCCTCGGGCACTTCGTATTGGCGAAAATTTACGACCTACGACCCTAATAAATCAATTGCAACGAACTTTACGAATTTCAAAAAATAACGCCGGGATTACTGGTAATAGAGTCGCATGTCTAGGAAAGCTCAATACATGACAAATGTGGCGAACAGACACCAGAAAGTCTTCTTTATATGTTTATACGGACAATAAGAAATTTCTTAGATTCAGTTTTAGCGATAGATATATCAAATTATAGACAATACAAACACCATGACATAGCGGATGAAGATAACTTCCACGACCACATTAGTGAGACTGAAATCACTATCAAAATGTCTTACAAAAATAATGATAATATATGTAAACGGATGGCAATAAACTTAATAAACAAACTACATGTTAAAACGGCGAAAACAACTTTATATTATCACATCATAAAAAAGTAATAAAAAGTAAAGCATTTTATACGTCTCTTTTATGCCTCATACTTGATATAGTACAGAAACTCTGGCGTCTATGCGAGAAACATGTAATTTACTCGGGTCCGCCTTGCATTACACTAAGTTACGTTAACTGGGAACGTGACTGACGAGTACCTACATGTTGTATGTACAAGCTATGTTTCAAGCTGCGGTGACTAAGTTATTTAGAACTTACTTGTAAGGAACGAATTGGAACTCTTTCTTTAATTATATTGTTTAACTTCTTATGCCCTCGTTAAACAGTAATATTTTATCATAAATGTGAATCTGTTAGCAGAGTGTGTCCTAATTATTATTTATTTTTATTAGCTGTCTGCCTCGCACACTACATCGCGTTCTGGAATAATCTGTCGCCAGCGGTATTTCGAAACTAATACGACTTGGGCCCTTTATGAAGCGAGCGTACTCCTTCCTTAAACGCCGGCAACGCGTCTGCAGTGTCTCGGGTTTTGCGGATGTTCATGGGCGTTGGTTATCACTTATATATTTTTTTTTAAATTGTCAAGTCTATCGTACCACATCATGCATCATACCACTGTCAATTACAGGTCTGCTTGAATTATTGCTTCCGCTTTTAGCAAATTTGATCAGGTCATCGCTCCATCTTGTGGACCGATACGTTTTGCGGAATGTCTATTCACAGCGAGGAGTTACAGAAAAAAAAGTGGTCAATTGCATTCTCGCCGAGCAAAACAAGATGGTCAGCTCATTATCCACTTATTGGGAGGAAGTGGAAACCGCGCCGTCCGGACTCGTTATAAACAAAATAAAGAAATGTTTTTTTCGAAGTTGTCGCTTTCTTGTCTATTTTTAAAACAACTATTAGCACTTTGAGCATCTTATTAGGAAAAATAGGTGAACTTTTACCTTTTAATCTTTATACTGTTTGCTTTGGGCCAACGGTTTACTTTAAAGCATGGTGTACTATTTTTAATAGACATCACTTTACCATACGGTCATCAGTATTTTACATACATACTGATATCTACTATACCACACAGATATCACCACTTCTAATTCAGTCTGCTAATTCTGGGAGAAAATACGATAATTCACCATCAACCCATAAACAACTAATAGAACTAAGCAACTGGTAAAATTCATGCAACCCTGCCTTCAAGTTAATCAACGTACTAAGTAATAATTATTTATTAATTAATTTTAATAATATTCGCAGTCCGGATACAATTATAAGGAAAATAAGTCCTGTATGCAATGTTTTTTTTTTCAAACATAAACCGAAAAAGACGGAAACTCAGGCGAGCTCTAATTCAACCACAAGACCGTTACTACATCGTAACGCCGACGGCCGGCCATTAAGCTATCACCGCTTCCGGAAAGAATAACTACAGATAAGTGATTACTAATACGAGAACCTGATTTGTCGTTCGAAGGTATTCGTACGGTTTCATTGGAAAACACTATGATTCATCTTGTTGCAAGATAAGTGTGTTCGTACTCTTAGAAACATATTCAAAGTTTTTTTATTACTAATTAAAAAACTTTAATGTACTGAGATATATATGATTTTATTCTTGCAAAACGATTGGTATCTTCGTATATTAAACTAACGAGATTGGAATAGGGTGCGAAAGTTTTACCTTCTCATTATGACGTCAGTGAATAATAATCAAGAGTGAATACTACTGCGTACAATGTTTCGATGACATCGCCATTGAACATCGTTTGGGATTGTGGTTAAGCGTTTGTAATTATTTTAAAAAATAAAGCTATAGGCTCATGTCGTTATTATCTAAGCAAACCTGTTTGTTTGGCCAGCAATCAGTTATGTTTGTTATTCTTAGCTCAGTACACACTTCCTGACTGATACACAAATCACTAATTGGTGTGCAATTTGCATTCATTCGTCGTTAACGCTCGAGTGCGTATCGTCTAGATCAGTTATTTATATAGAAGATGCAACGGAACCGGATATAACTTACATCTATATATGTCATGGAACCGATGTAAATTATACTGAAGTAACCAGTAACAATGTAGATAAATGGATGCGTAATAAGCAACGGAAACTAATATTATTTATTATCGACTGTTCTTGTTTAAAATAATTATCCCGTAGAGTGCATTTTTGGGTATTTTTACTTCAACGGTAAAATCAAAGAGAGAGATTACAATATTTAATAAAGTAAATAAATATGGTTGGCATATCATTTATCTCTTTTCGTGTTACTTTAATATTAATACTTACCTATACTTTAAATAAACTCTACTGAAAATGGGTTTGAACATCTAAAATTGTTCAACTCTGACTAATCTATGGTACATACATACAGTCATGATATTTTATACACATTTTAAAATTATGTGGAATATTTTATATTATATGGTCATTTATGCCATACACATACAAAAAACAATTATCGATCGATCAATCTCGAAATTTACGAAAAATTCGTGAGAGTTTGTATAATATAATAAACAGTTTTGTTTTATTTATTTTAAACGTAAATTCAACGTAGTTAATTAATTAATAATACCGGAATACGTCAGTCTCTGAGCGGCGCTAGTTTTTCAATAAGCACATTGTGATGTCGCGAGCGTCGGGGAAACTTTAAAGCAAGTTTTTACCGAGCCGTCCAAAGCACTCGCCTCAAAACTCAGCGGACGGTTAATGGGGTTTACTGCGGAAATGTTTTTGCGCACTTGCAAGTTTGCGTTTAAATCTCGTCCGTTGTTTAAATAAATAATTTCAGTCTATTTGTGTGTGTTTGGTTATAGAACTAGACTACATTGTTAAATGAGCGTGTTACTATTATATTCCTTAAAGGATAAACAAAAGGTTGTGAAGTTAGTGGATTAAGCTTTATTGGAATATAATGATTCAATAAAAACAATACTGGTAACATTTGCAAAGAAACAACAATAGAAAAGTTGATATTTATACAGCGATATAACAGAACTCACAATATTTGAGATGTACGATGTAAATAAACAAGGAAGCTGTAACAATATTTATAAAAGCAACGACTGGAAAGCTTTTATGATATCCAATGGGATCGTTGATTTAATGGATCGGACATCATCCAGGGTTCAATTGAGTTTGGATCAGAAAAGATTTAGCACGTTAAGACTTACGAAGGGATAAATGCTTTATAGCTGAAACGACCCGACAGTTTCCTTAAACGTGTTATATTTTACCGTTATTTTTTATTTATCAAAAGCATAAGGAGAATAATACAATCGTTTGCCTGCTTATTCTATAAAAAAATAATGTAAAAAATGTTATTTTATATAAATTCTTTCAACAGCAGTCATCAGCTACGAATAAAGTCTCATATTAATGTGTTCCGGTTTAAAAGTTGTCGTTAAAGATACAGCCAAAGAATAAAATATTCTCACGGGGGCATTAATACGAGACTAAAATTTAATTGGTGCTGCAGATTTGATAATAGGCGATTGTAAATTCGTAACGGCGTTATAAATATCCATGACTAAATAAGGATGTAGCGAACGATTATTGGCCGAATCGAATATTAAATATTCAAATAAGGAACGATTTGTTTTATTTTTACCGTCATAAAGATTACAGGTACTGATCATTTGATAATCGTTATTTAAGAATATCTAAAGCGAATCCTTTCATAACTAATCACGATTAATTTTGATTAGAATAGGACGTTCACCTGATGGTAAGATGGTAGCTAAGAACGCGCAAATCAAATCAAGTTAAAATAAATATTTTTTTTTTACCTATACTAATAACATAATGATAAAGCATAATTATGAAATGTAACATTTATTTTAATAACAATCTGAGCCTCGCGGTTCCACCCGCCGTGAATCTAATACTTTTAAACGAGCAATTCTTGTATCTCAGAAATGCCACAAACGATGTACCACGAAACGTTGTATTCAGTCAGATTCAAACAGGTACAGGTACAAAAAATCATTATAGACAATTTATTATTCTTTTTTCATTACTCTATGGAAAGAACTTTGTTACTATTATTTTTTTTGTAACCTTTGGCGCCGAGGGAATAATGTACATAATTTATGACTCAATCCGTTTTAATTCGAGTATTGTTCAAGCTTCGATTCGTAGGAACAGAAATATGCATAAAGCTAGAAAATCCAGCGCTTTAACGAGCGTCTATTCACAGAAGTTTTGGAAAAAATCCAATAATAATGTCACAAGTGTTGGTAATAACACTGACATAAAATACGACTAGAGAAACTAGGAAGAAATTTAATTAAAAATACCCTAAAATTGCTTTTCTGTATACTCGAGAAAGAGACATAAGAGCAAGCGGCTCACCTGGTGTTAAATGTAATACACTTAATATTTAATGGTGTTACATATCTCTGCTATCGAGTATGACAAACATATCGGCGAGTCTCTAACTTACTAGGGAACAAATATTAAATATCGTGAACCCTGATTTTTCTTTTACATATTTATTTTCTTTTACATATATATTTATTTGGTACATTCATCAATGTTCAAAATTGCTCTGCTCTTCACTCTTGTCCTATAGCAACTTTAAGGTTGCAGATACTTACAATACAGACTAAACAAATGGAATCGAGAGGTTGTTTGAAAAACGTTCGGAACGCGACGATGGATTTCGTCAACTGGCTAAGGATCCCTAGAAAATCCAATAAAATTGCAAACTTTACTTTTGCTGGAAGCGGTAGTACCTATGTACGCAATATGCTACGTACGCTAACTAATGTGCCTCACTTCTAGGAAAACGTATAAATTCCCATTGCAACTGTTACAATTTATCTGTTAAGTCGCCAAGTTTTAAATTGTTCCGGTTTCAAAACGATTAAGATTTCTACTGATTCTAGATTGTAGAGTTAAAACACTTCGTTTCAACGGATTTAAGGAAGCCTTTTATATTTATAAGAGCAACTTGTCTCCGCTTCGCGCGGGCATATACCCCGTATGGGCAGACAAATCAAATACATAATTAATCGCCCATATTAATGGCTTTCTATTGGTGAATCCGTTTGTATTTTATGAGTTTATCCAGAACAAGCAAATGTACAAATCTTTCCTCTTCATAACATTAGTATCACATTTTATCCTCTCCCTCTGAAGTACTAAAAGAGGTAATAGAAGACTCCAAGGTATAGACCGAGAGAGATAGAGAAGAAACCCAGGTCCAACAATAGACATCTCAAGGCTTAAGGATGTATATCTAAACGTTTTAAAAATAAAAGAAAGCTTACTATTTCCCACATTAATAAATCCCTGCCTTAGATCAATTATTAAATATTGGACAAACATATCACAGGAGATAATTAGATGAACACGTATACAGATGAACGTGATGATAGTACATACACAGTCGTGATCCACTTGTAGGGCGCGTATGACTAAGGAATTAGCGCCTGCAAGGGGAAGTAATGCATTTTAAGCTGAACTTATTTCTTCATCCAAAGGGATTCATTAAATAGAGCAGACGAAGAAAATTTACCAAGCTAAGGTCGGTGTGGTGACATGGCTAAAGAATGCTCAAGACGGACATAAAACAAAATGGTATGGTTTGTCCGGGAAAAGTGTGGCTTAAAAAGACGTTGTGAGTAAAATTGAAAAAATGAGAAAGCTAAGCATCGGTAATTAGGACATATTCCTAGAATAAATATTACAATAGAAAAATCATTTATTATATAGGTGAAATAGTAAAAGAACAGTAGGGTAGTTAAATGGTCAATCCGTTATTCTTCCAAACACATCTTGCTCGTACTTGAGTGCTTTTTTACGTTTATTAATTTCGTAAGATTGATTGGAGATTGGCGTGAGAAATCTATGCAAAGAATAAAAGGACGATAAACAATGAGTATGAAATTAATAAAGCTGACTGAATGGCGACCATTATCTGCCCACGCGGAAATAGATGACCCACATAGATCGAATCTTTCTAACAATGCTAGGCGTTTCTGTTTCGTATGTGCTTGTGTTAATATCAAGGATGTCTTTTTACATAACAATAAGCTCTCACGTCTGTATGCAGAATAGCAATCCCTACTTTAGAGATTGTTAGATTTCAATTAATAATAGTAAACTCGCGATACTCGAATGAAACGTTTGTTAGGGCGACGAGTCTCTTCAATACATTCATTCTTTACACAACATTATTTATTACAAATTATTAAACTTTCTTTAAAATAAGTTATTTGTTTAGATACTGAATGTTTTAATGGAATCGCCGACAATAGTACACTGTGTAGACAGTGTCAAATTAAAAACGTGCTTGCTCTCTAGTAATATGTAGGTACTATCTGGCCCGGCAAACATCATTCCGCCAGTGAATGGATTTTAATGAAACCTTACAATATTATAGCTTATATTGTGTGAATTTACCATAGCGATACGATAAGTGTCAATTAAGGAGGGAAAAACCGCCTCATGCCAGCAATTCTGATGTGCGCTGCAAAAACCGTTAGAGTTACACGTATATAATGTATAATGGAAAATTTTACAGTAAATAGTCGTATAAAAAAGGCCGACAGCATATATCTATCTTTTATGTGTAAACCATTATCGCCAAATTAGTGAACCATCTATTTATAATATGGCGGGCGATATAAATAAAAACAACTGTAATGTGTCATAGGATTTACTTAAATAATAAAAACACGACTTCACCTAATAATAATCACTGTAATATTCCTCAATCTGCAATATTCTCAGATGAGATTCTCTGAGTCACGGATAACGACCTATTCGAGATTATTTCGTAAGCAGAGAACGACGGGCGCGGTACTAACTAGAAATGCCAAACATTTAAGACCAGCGCAAAACATTAATACAGGTATAGAATATTACCACAAAGTTAACAAAAGATACTCTGACTCTATATCAGAGGTCGGCCAATATTACTACTTAATAATGTACCTTTCTAAAAAAGTTAAATTATTTCAGAATTTATTCGTTAGAAACAAGCAAATATTTCATATTTATATAATTAGTAGAATAACTCATTTGAACTCGCACCTTAACTAAAGAGAGTAATTTAAAGTAACTATAATACGGGAATATTTAAGATTATAGAATTCTAAAAATTTTTTGTTATAAGGACACAAGTCAATTGATACAACAGTTCTTAGATATTTATTACTCTGGTAGCAATTTAGGTCAAGTGATCTGGAAAATTAGAACTCGTTCAGAAACACAATGGTAAAAACAAAACTGAAACACCGCAAAGCCGTTTCGGAACGTTAATTACTTAGCGGAAAAAATGTAAGCGTGTCCAACTTCGACGCAGCACGTGCTTTCACGTGAATCATGGCGTCGTTGATTTTTCTTGTTTTTTTTAAGCGAAATCACCTTTAGCCCCTTTAGACGATCTTAGATAGGGTAGTAGATAAACATGCTTCAGTAACATGCTCTTATTTGAATTTGGAACAGTTTCGACGAACTCTGTTTTTCATTTATTTGTCTTCTATTTAATTTCGAGTTTTATTGTCATGATAGAAGGGTTTATTTTAGTTGATTATTTATTGAATATTCATGCGCCCTGCTTCGCCCGGGTAGCAGTTTCAGGATCCACAGGGAACATCGCCTTTTATATATGTAGATAATGCGCCTGTAAAAAATGTCCCACGGGAACTGTACATTCTTCCGCGATAAAAAGTAGCCTATATGCTATTGCAGACTCTAATCTATCTGTTTGCCAAATATCATCCAGATTCGTTTTTGCGTGAAAGAATAACCAACATCCATACATCCATACTTACAAACTTTCTTTTTTTCTTTTATAAACGCATTTATAAAATTACTAAGATTTTTGAATTATTGTCGCGTCTTCGCTGTGTTTAGTATGCATTTTTATGTCCTTATGACTGCTATCGTTTTTTTTTAAATTTATTGATGGAACTTCTAAAACAGTTCATTTAATTTCAGTTCATTCAGGTTGCTGGTTGTTGGAAATTATAAAAGTTAGTAATATGAGGAGTAAGATTATGTTGAATCGATTGAGACTGGATAACATTTAAATAGAAAATCTTAGCAATTTGTCAACACCGAGTTTCATGTTATGGATTAAGAAACCCATTGGTTGGATAAGAATTCCATGTTAATTGTAATGATTCTTTTTCTCTACTAGGAACTAACTGAAATAAAAAAAAACCTTACTCAGCTATGAATTGAACTGGTTTCTTTAGAATTGTCTCACTGAGAACAAATTTTTTTTTTTAAAAAACGACTTATTTGATATTCAAGACCAAATAATAGATGACAAAGGGTACAACGAATGTTAAAACCCCTTCTTTTTAAATAATAAAAAAACATATAGGAAAATTTGTCTATAAAGCTAAGAAATTTTAATAATAATTATTATTAAATATGATACTACTTCATTAGCATGTGTGTGGTACTAATAAAGGTATGTATTCGGTGTAATCGGTTACTAAATACCAAATAAAATCAATATAATTTGTATCTATAGCTTTCGCTAACAGCGTCTAAAGCTCGGCAGCGGGTTCAACGGCCTGCCCACCTGCGCCTTGCGACGTCACATACCGACTGCTTCTTGCAAATTCGTTCCTTAGATCCATGAAATTGATCAGTTAAGGCTCTTTCTTGCAATTTCCACTGAAATGTCACGAGGGTTTTAGTTTATTAGGTATCAACATGTTACGTTCTTTTAATGTACAAAAACATATTGAGACAGATTAAGAAATATTGAATATTAATCAATTAAAATATTGTTTCTGTACAGTATGTACAAAAAAATTACACAGTTACAAGTGTCGTAATGTTCCTACAAAAACTTCATTTTAATATTTTCTTACACACAAGATTATCTCATGAATTACAAACAGTACATCAAATTAAATCTTCGAAATAGAGCATCTATTTTAAATTCATAGCGCGTATATTTATAAATCACTTTTGCTTAGCTTCACGCATTTCGTTTTAAAATTAAAGGAAACATCGTCTTGCGACAGCCCTACGTTTGAGGGAGCGCACAGAAGAACTTTCGAGGTACAATTTGCATGTTTAAATTTATACGGGCAATCCATGCCTACCCTGGCAACATCAGCGGTTCACTCTACTGCCTATGTTCTCTGGACAAAGGCGTTTTAAAAGTTTAATATTTAATTATAGATCTCATTCCTTCTACCCTAAACCAAAATAGTTAAGGGATACTAAATATCACGAGAATTTTCTACCAACTTTTACGAGTGTTAGTTTATACGAAACAATATTAAAGAATAGCATCATATCGGTCATCGAATGACCATTGTTAAAGGTTGTTATATTTAAAAAAAAACAATGGCATACACAGGACGGCGGGCAGAAGTGAAAACTCAAAACGACTTGGGAAGCTGCGGAAATAGTTCAAAAATAAATAATTAACAAAAATAAGCCTTGTATCAAAACAATAAAGTTCAAAATTGAATACAATAAAAATAAATGCAAAAAAGTTAGTCAAAGCTAGTCCAAAATCAAAAAGCATGATGCTAACGCTAACCTATAATATTTTCCCCTACCAAATATCTTGTACCGCGGCTAAATAAGTTTTTACCTCAAAAATACATAGACTATTTAAGTAAATAGAAATTAAATCAGAGGTGAACGAAATAACTGATGGGATATGAATCTATCACGACGGCCTAACAAGCACATTTTTTTTAGATCATATTCATAAAAAGCCATACGTATTCATCAGACTTTGACCTCTTATCTTCAAGACATAAAAGTAGTTATGAAATTGTAGTTATTAGTTTAAATGAGACTCTAATTTCAAACTGTATGCTTTTTGAACAATGACTAATTTGATTCAATTTTGTATTAAAGTTATGATAATAATGAATATTGCTGATTCATAAGTAACTTATTTAGGACGAGCGACTTTCATTTGCTCACACACATCAACGTGCATTTACATATGCATGAATACTCCATTACTAAGCAATCATGTCTCAATTGTTGTAATGTGCCGGTGTGTATTTCTGCCGTGTCATTGCTTTTGTTCACTAATAACTGTATTAGATTCATTATCATTTTATAATAAAGATGCTTTTTTTGCTATTGAAGAATACTAGTTTATGTGAATGTAGTACTCCCGTTAAAGGATCAGGGGTTAGAAAACCATAGTTGAATGGAAATCGCTGATCTCTAAAGTAATTTGTCGTTATAATTTTTTTGCAAAGCGTTATATTCATAAAAACGCACGAAATCATGTTTTGCTTTTATCCCGAAAATAATATATGTCGGAGGGAAGACACATTAGAGCTTCATTTACTTTTACATTTATTTTATATATGTTTTGTCTACAAACATTTATAGACACATATTACCTATTCCGAGTTATACGTGGAATCGAATTACAAAAATAGTCTTCATCCGTTTAGATTAATAATAGATTGAAACAAAAGCAAGATAACAAATTTTAACGGCTACACTAAACTATTAAGGCGAGTCCAAACAAAAACATTCGCAATATCACGCTCAGGAAGACTGTTACGAAAGGCTCCGCGGACCGTGAACATTCCACTGAGCATGAGCGATGGCACGGGCACCACAAAAACGTCAACAAAACGTCAACGTAAAACTTCCCTGGCCCAACTCGCACAGATAATATAGACTCGCTTCGAACTGGCACACAACCTTATAACTTTTTTTTATTAAAAATGGCGAGAGCGCGCAAAGTTTCGATACGTTTAATAACGACTTCCAAGGACCATTTCCCTGAAGCACTTTCTATAATTTTATATAAACATTTTTTTCTGTAAAAACTCATTCGCTGTTAAGTGTTTAAATCAAATTCAAAAGTTCAAAATAACTTCTTAAATCTGATTTCGTATAAGTGTTAGGGCAATAATTATATTTTCTTTACATCTACCAAAGTGCGGACGTGATGTCAGCAGGACATAGTTCTTTTTATTTAACAATTAGCTTCTTCGACACGTATGTTTGTTCCATAAGAGGGGATATCATTGTTGTGTTAAACACCTTTTGTTTATTACTAATTCAAGTATCATTGATAACACCAGCATCATTTTGTAATGAGTCATGCTCTTTTTTTGTGATTGACTTGTCACTGTTTTCCTGGAAGAGGCATATACAGTTTCACCGGGTTCGAGGAAGGCAGGGCGCAGAAGGCCACCTCTTCATTTGAGAGTAACAATGCTGGGGGGTTCCCTCAGGCCGTTACTGTATTTATATTTGGATTGGACGTTTGTCGAGGTCTTAGGTCGCTTCAGCGGACGCTGGGCGCCAGGCCCGATGATGTGCTGACTGGTCAAGGGCGTCCAAGATAAAAAATCCATTTGGGCTGTCACTAATTACGCGTTTAGCATTCTAATTAAAAGGCCTAGAAGGGCCGAACCTCAGCTGCATAAGTTGATGTTATCGAATTACTGTTGTTTTTCTTTTCATTCGTAAGAATACTGCATTTTCATAACGATTTACTGAACAATGATGAAATTAGACAGCTAAGTAAACTCAAGGCAAATTGAAGTATGTAAGAGTTAGTATCGTTTTGAGTTACCGTTCCTACGTTTATATAGAGAACAGACGACTGCTCGAACGGAAATGAAGCCTTGATTGCCATCATCGCAGTACCGGCTTCCGTCGTCTTCTGGAAGGCATTCATCACTTACAGTTACAGTTTCTATTTGCGTAAGCTGATTTATTTTTAACTTGGGCTTGTTTTAAATCGTATAAGTTCATTCTCATGGCCATTTTTAAATACCAAAATAAACGCTTGGTAACAAAATGAAAGGGGAACTTTCTAGAGCGGATATTATTGGGATATAATTTTACGTAATGGTCACGAGCGCCAACTTGGTGGCGTGCGATATTTCCTATTAATAATTCCTAACTAAATGCTAGTATATTGTAATAATAAATAGCCTATAAATTTATAGAGTAACCAGGATAAGCATTTAAGATATTGTAAGTACATAAAACTAAAGTTGCATATAATGGAATAATAACATAAAAACTACTGCAGCCTAATGAAAAATTACAATATAAACGATTCTGGATTATACAGGGAAACAAGATAGAGATTCAATATGCTGTTGCTCAATATCAGATATATTCACCGAATGCATATAATGAAAATTGTATATATACATATAAAATACTTACGGTAGCAGCAGTCAGCTGCTAAACAGGGAAATTATAAGCTATATCTAACAGCACATTACGAGTTATGACAGCTGTTGCGATTGACAGATGTTCGGTCGCAAGCCACCACTCCCATTCTTCACGGCGAGCTTTAATGGCGGTGTAGCCAGCCGGCCACAATTATAACAACGCCATCACTTGTTTTCGATTCGGTGTGCCCCGCTATCGTAAATCGTTTATCACCGTGGCAAATAATTCAAAGGGTTAACGTACCGCCGGCAGACGTAATCCAGATTCCTTGGAATACTTTCGGCTCTAGCATAAATTCGATGACTGGAACCGAATCGCGTTATTTCAAATTTCAAAATCGGCGTGTAAAGATAATGTTAATATGTTTTACACACACGTTACACTTATCGGACCTAAATATCGAGGGAATATTTGCTCATTTTCTTCTGTATCAATGGAATAAGGCAATGTACTTAACCTTCATATGATCTTAAGTAATTGAAGTTATATTGTCCAGAGAGAGAGAGTATAATAAAAATAAACGGTTTTTATATTTATTATACTTCTAGAACAAATAATGCAATCCTCAAACTCGAAAGTAATTGATATCTTTTCTTAAATATTTCTTAAAAGCAGAAACAGTAATGTTCTATAAGCCTATAGTGGTCTATAGGCCTATAGACAGTGGTATCTAAGGACCTATAAGATTTAACAGACTGTTAAGTAGCTGTAAAAAATATTTTTCCGTAGAGTATTGATTACTTTTATAGTTATACTCGTGACCCGCCCCGGCTTCGCCCGGGTACCACTAATTATGTTGATCCGATCGCTACCAAACACAGGAACACCCGCTGTGCCAATCTGGACAATTCCTGTAAATTTCATTGAATTCCGTCCAGCCGTTTCAGAGTCTATAGGGAACATACATATTTCGCTTTTTAAAATATATTTTTTTCATAAAAAATATCCTATGTTACTTCTAATACCTCCAAGAATATGTGTACAAAGTTTCATGATGATCGGAGTAGTATTCGCGTGAAAGGGTGACAAACAAACTTACATTCACATTTATAATATTATAAGGGATAGATAGATAGATAAAACCTATTCTCAGACCTACGGAATGTATATGCAAGATTTCATTGTAATCGATTCAGCCAGTTCGGAGGAGTATGGCAACTAACACTATGACAGCAGCATTTTATAAATATAGATAACACAAGAATATGTTCTAATGTACTTTAATTCTGAAGCCTTGAATCAATGAAGCTTCTTATATAAAGAAAGGATTACAATCTAACATTAGATGCATACATAGTAGGAATAGTATTATTTTAATTACTGAATCATTCAATTTCCCTCTTAAATATAACGAGTCTATTTCTAATTGTAAAATGAATGGGTGATTTAAAGATTATAGACGAATCCGTTGCGTTCTGGTTTGAAATTAAACTTAATGTTTTCGGTTCAAGTCGGAATAAAATATATACTAGGATATAATATTTACATCTTTTAACCTCAATATTTAATTAAACACATTAAAACTAAAGGTTTTTAATATAAGTTTGTTAAGCAAGTATCAGATGATAGTTCCATGGCAAGCAAAATAAGTAACGCAAAAGTACAAGGATAATAAATAAAGCGAAGAAATTTTCAAGGAAAGTAATTTATAACGAAATACTTTTCAACACCCCGCGAGGAAAGAATTTTTTTTAAAGAGCTAATTTGTGAATGTACGAAATTATTTTATTTATTTTCTTTCGCTGAAAGGTGGGTCGCCCGACCCCCGAAGGAAAATGTTGTGGAATGCGAACTTCCAAGAAGATTAATTCATCAAATCGACATGAATTCATAAATAGGATTCTTACTCGTAGATATTATTATACAATTGTTTAATATCTTTAAGCAGATATATATCTGTTAGCACATCACACGAATTAAAGTAAGTAAATGAACTAGCGCTTTACCTAACAGGTAATACGCTAGTTCATTTACCTGAATGGGCCGGCTCGGCCGGTGAAATACCACGACCTCACCGATAACAGGCGTAAAATAGAAGTACTTGCGTTTTTCAGGCTAATTTCAATCCTCTTCTCCTTCCTATACTTTCCTCATAAGGATACGATGGGAACGGAATTTTTTTCTGTCTATGAAAGGTAGGTAACGCATCTGCAACAAATTTGCAACACATTTGCTTGTTGCGTATGTCTATGGCTAGCGCTCACTTATTATTAGTTGCTCCGCTTGTTCGTTGCCACCTTCTTCCATAAAACAAGCACGACCAAATGTAATCTACATTAAATGTGAGCTGCACAAATGTAATTAATTGGTCATAAGAATATGATGGTCGTATAAAATGACCTACTTGAATTATAAAATACTCAAATTTTATGTTAAAAAACCACACCTAAATTAAGCAGCTAAGTTAAACCCAGACAGTCAGCAATGAACTCGACCCCGCCGCAAACATGAGTAATGCAACGCGCAAAAACCAGCGTAAATTTATTATTATATTTTTGACAAGCAATGCATCATCCTAAATCACAGTATCGAATACGTTTCATATATGATCCGGTGTTGCGCGGTTTATTTTTATAAATCGACGACTAGTTTTTGTTCGACTCATGCGGTATGTTCGACCGCCGATCCAGAGTGAGGTTTCACATCCTTTCTTTTTTGCTCGAATACGACGATCATACACTCAACATTATAAATGGACTCGTGCACAAAATGTGAGAATATTCTACTTCCTCTTTACATCATTGCTAATTTGCTTTTTCATAATTTTATACGAGTACGTAAAGGAGTCTTAAGACTACAGTACCCTCAGATATCCGCATCAACCAAAAAATGCTGTTGGAATACTACACTTTATGTTGGGGCTCCGTAAGAAAATATAATTATTTCTATCTATCCATCCTACGTACTGCCAGTAGAAGCTAGGTCCTATCAGGGGTAGGTACGGGATTAGGCCTCAGCCGCCTGATAAAACGCAGAAGTACCTTTTCCTAAATATTTCAATGCACGTATTCTGTTAAGTCGTGGTAATATCTCGATCATAAAGGAATCCTATTATGTAAAAAATGCTACATCTGCTTGGCTATATATAATATATAAAATATGCTTGGGTTAAATATATATGAGCTCACGCTTTTAACCCAATGGGGTAGGGAGATATCACAGATCCTGGCTCACCTCTCTCGCCTCTTTTACATCCATACGTTGGTTACGGGAATCTATCCCTTGCCAACACTGCAAATGTTTAAATTATTCTATATATAATGAAATTCGAATACGGTTATAATACGAAGGTTTTATTGAGGTTCAGATCAAAACACGATAAAGCCCAAAACTAATCATTTTTTAATTAGGTAACTTAATTTAATCTATAGATCTAGAATAATGTTCCGTAGTAGATACAGAATCACGACTACTAATTTGATATTCGCAACTGCAAATAATTAACTTTTTTTCCGGCTAGGACTTGAATTAACAGACCTAAAATATCTAAGTGTTGCTCTTATTTTAGTAGTCAATTTATAGTGAATCCAATTTTTATTTCCACATTATTCAGAGCGTAACAACTTCCCAAATTGTTTAAATGATTATTTGCACGCAATATAAGAATCGATTAACA
This sequence comes from Papilio elwesi, assembly GCA_029849275.1. Lineage (NCBI taxonomy): Eukaryota > Metazoa > Arthropoda > Insecta > Lepidoptera > Papilionidae > Papilio > Papilio elwesi. The sequence continues at coordinate 6,033,537 of CM056701.1, read as the reverse complement.
GAAAAACCGGGCTGTTAGCTTTCTTAGCCGCCTCTGAGAACTGCATTCTATCAGGCAAGACGTTCAATCGTTCAATAAAATGCAATGTAAAAAGCGATTTATTCCTTAGAAGAAATGTCAGATATAACATCTAGTCCGTGTAGGTTTTAAAGTAAAGGAAATAACTTTCGTTCATTCGTTACACTTGGGAGAAACTACAAATACAATACCTTATGGTTTTAATAAGATTTTGTAGTTATACACTTTTCTTCTTTTCTTCGTCACTTAACACCCGAAGGCGACCTGTCTGATGATAAGTTACAGAAAGGAGTAGCTTGTTCTTCTATTAAGAGATCTCATCACTTTTTTCCACCATCTAGTTGTATTAGCTCCTTCATACTTCAAGTAAACAAATGAAGACAAGAGCATTCTCATTTCCTAAAGTGCTACCTTTTTGCATGCACATGTCCCTCTGGTGTTGCTGTGATGTTCATGGACGACTGCGAGCACTTAGCTTAGGGCAACGTTGCTCGTTCGCCCTCCTCTCATACATAAAAAAAACGTATCTACATCCTACATCCCGATAAATTAAGATAATAATAAATTAAAATGATCAATTAATTATTAGGTTAGTTACAATAATACACTTTTCTTCACACTTCTGCTGCTATCACACCATTTCTAATGCGATAACGCGAAGTGTATTACCCTCTCCATTGCTCTTTGAGGACCTTCAGCCGTCAGGGGACCGATCTTTGTAGCGATCAATGGGGGAGGCCTAAGTTCAATAGTGGAGGGAATAATATACAATAAATAAATAATAAAATATTTCGAACAAAACAAAACCACTGAATAGAGTATAGCGACAACGTCAAGATGTAAAATTGTACAGTAGTTACATTTAAAGTTAAATTACATAAATTACCATTAGAATCTACTACGTGACAGTTTACATTTCAAGTCTCTATAACTCGCTGAGAAAATGACTTTAAGCAAACTTTAACTCACCTCGAACCTTCGAAGTTTGACCTTGCTTTGAGAGTTCCACCATATTCCTTCAGTTATAATGTTACACGTTTAAATTTACCGATAATAATCCCGGAGATGTGTGCACATCTGATGGAGAATTAAAGTTCTGGTAAAAAAAAAGACCCAAACAGAATATCGAATATGTCGCATGCATATTGCATACTACAAGGTGTTATAGGCGTTACAGTAGGTATAATAGGACAGTATGTAAATTGCCCAATGAAAATTAATTTGATCTTAAAACACTAGGTTTGGACGTAGACAATGTGAATTGAATGAACCTAAACTAATTCACGAATTTCTAAGACCCCAAAAAATTTCAATAATCAAACAAGCTCGACACAATAATGACCGTCTCACTAATCAATTAACAAAGGCACTTTTACTACGAAAACGTGAGAAGAATTCAACATCGACTGAGATATTAATTGAAGCGTGTGAAGCGTAGAAATTGATCGTAAGACCTTCACAAGAATACAATGAGAAAGTGTTTGTTCAGCAGACAAACTCTAGGATCGACAGGTTTATATTTCTTTCTCGAATTGATTTCTAAAGTGATAACAAAGTATTACCAAGCGAGTTTTTCATAAGACATTTAATTGGAATTGAAAAAATAGTAAACGACCAACATTTTGTAAGTACGCCACTAGCTTACTTACAGACACGAGATGAAATGAGTAGCAAATATTTCATAATTCCGCCTTTTACCTTTAAAATGTAAAAGATTAAATTATGTTTATTTATTTTATTTACAGTAAATAAAAGAGTTAATATAATACAATCTTATCGAATTTCTTCCATTTGCAAATCTTTGGAGATTTGAAAGGGCGTGTATAAAGTACGTTTCCAAGGTTCTCACAATAGCTGAGACCGATTTTGTGTCCCAAAATAAATTAAAACCAACAATTATAGTCGATATGCGACATTCATCAACATGCAAAGTAAAATCGAACGTAAGCTAATAGTAATAAACATTAATATTTATTATCCGTAGACTAAAACCGTTGTAACATATCGTAAGGGAAATGATCCATTCATTGTTAGAGCTCCCGTGATATTTGAAATTTGTTAAATTAAATTCCACCTTATTTGGAAAGTCACAAGATTCAAAATAAATTTCGGCAGTTAAGGTTATCAAGCAGTTCGAAACGGGAACGGACGTTACAAAAAAGGGGCAAGACGGGAACACACCTGTCAGTAGTGTTGCCAGTTTTTGAAGAGGACGGGTGAATGGAGGTCAGGACAATGGCTCGTTTGGATTATGAATTTCGTACACTTTTTAAAGCGATTCTTATTACGATCGTTCGTTTTCGTAAATGTGAATGTTGTTGTCATACAAGTTTTTAATTAAATCAACTTTGGGGAACGTACGGAAAAACTTTAAACGTATTATTATTATTTTAGCTTTGAGGTTGCACAAGTACTAACAACCTTCTCTTGTGGTTCCTTTCTGGTTACCACAATGGGAAAATTATACAACAATCAAACTTATATTCAAATCTAATTCCAAAAAGTTTTAATATTATAAAAAAATATATTTTTTTACAAATGAGCCGTGTAAGCTTTTCCCACACTTATTTCTGTATTCACGCCAATGAATCGATAGCACCAAAAAAGGTCATCACACACCTACTTGAGCATATCGAGGAAATAAGCGATGTACATATTAAAAAAATCGGTCGTAAACTAGATTAGCGTCATCACATCACACCTCGTGCCGGTTGTGTATAAAAATCGTCTCGTTACGTTATATCATAACCAGTTGAGGCGGATCAGTCAACAAACGACAGCGCCATTCATGCACCCACGGCGTCGCGCATTCCGTAATACAAACACGGGACAGCGTTGTACTCTTCCTTCAATATTGGATTCTGAGTTGAACAAGATTCTAAGCACTCCACGAGTAAAAACTACTCTTTTTAGTGTCTTGTTTGTCTTTTGTTTGCCTTGTCTACTTCATGTAAGGACAATGTGTTTTAAATAAATTAATATACGCTGACGCCCGTAACCCATGTAGGTAGAGATTATAGATTTCCATTTGGCGGTGATCCTGGCACACCTCCCGCTTCTTCTTCATCCATACATCTACGCATACAAGCTCGTCGGTTACGGGTACTCTTTATATCTGACTTTCATTTATAATATACACACATAAAAACATATATTTGAGAAAAACTATTGTTGGGGGGCTTTATAAACGCAATAAAACCCACAATAATAATACGCTATTAAACTACAAACATTTAATCTATTTTCTCTTTATTTAAACGTAATTTTCCTTTTTCGTTAAAAATCCACAGAAAAAGCTTTTGATAACTTAGTACCAGTTCTATGATTCAGAAACTAAACACTGTCCTAATCTTGTTCATTCCACAGATTTAAATGCTGCCTTATTTGGTATTCGTATGCCACAATATAAGATTTGCGTAAGAGAGAGAGAGAGAGAGAGAATAAAATAATTCAAAATCAGCTTGGTTGTTAATATCGAAAGCTTTTATATTACATTGCCGTATGGAAATAAGAGGTAACGTTGTGGTTAGAATGGGAGGTGTAGCTTGTTTCATCTCAAAGGATGTTAATAGCCAGCAATTTAAAGAGGATGAAATGAACATTAGACCATATAAATAATGCTATGCATCATTTTCTCTTTGCGAGAACATAAATTCTTAAAGGTTCTATAAAGTATGGAAATTGATTTGCCAGCCTGGAAGGAGTACGCTCGCTTCTTGAAGGACCTTCGTATTGGTATGGAAATAATACCTTTGATGGTAACTTTACTTAAATCTCAACTCTAGATGTCATCTACTCGTAATTGTTATATTGACAGTTTTATAATATTTATTACATTGTATTTCTATAATTGTTTCCCATCATAGAAATATCCTGGACACTCTTGTTCCTGCGAAGACTCGTGCACTTTCTGTAATACTTTATTTACTAAGAAAAATGATTTCTTCAGATTGTGTAGTATGAATAAATGTAGATCGTTTGAATATATCATATGTTTTAAAAATACTCAATGTCTTCCCAGTACTCTTATTGATCTAAATTCAAAATAGTTAATTTAATATACATTTTTATCAATAAAAATTTAAATTCCAAAGGCAATTTATCGACGTGAACCAATAAAATATACTGTAGCAATGTCAATCCAATGTCATGCAACTTTATTATACGAGTGTGCTTAAGTAAATACGATCTTTTATTTTTGAATTTTGAAATATAACACTTTTCTTATCAGCATAAAAGGTGCACGTATAAATTAATATTTTGATAGCAACGAAACTGTATAAAATTTATAGACGTCTTAGTCATGATGTCCTTTTTTAGTTCACCTTGTACTATGTAGGTGGGAATTTCATATATAAACTTTCTGTTGGCAGCCAGAGTAGATTATAACTGTTATGACGAATATTCAACATATAAGTATGTAGCAACATATAAGTTTGTCCTGAGTCTGGGTGTAATTATCTATTTAAATATGTATTTACAAAAAAAGAAAACGACTATACGTAGTATACCAGTTATCTGGTTGCCATAGCACAAGCTCTGCTTAGTTTAGGATCAGATGGCCGTGTGTGAATATGTCCTAGGATATTATTATTATTATTATTTTATTATTGATGCTACGTCTTATTCTTGTTAATTTGAGTTATATACAGGACAATATATGCATTTATAGCGTTGTCATTCGTTATAGTTAAATTTGCTTTACAATAGAAACATGAAGTAAACGAACTGCTTATAAAATAATGCGATGAGACAGCAAATACTATATTAGTTGTTTTGCCTCGATAGGAGGTAAACTTTACTATAAAACTAGTTTTTACTAGAAAAATCCAAAGGTGCGAGCTCCCTTCCTATATGTTTTAAATAAGCACATACACACGAACATATCCGAAAAAACTTATAAATGTAACCACTAATTGTACCCTAACTAAAGAATAATTCTTATAAATAAAACTGGGCTTCGTTTACGCATAATGGGTATGTACCATTTCATTATATGAGGCAAATAAAACAAGGATCGACCCCGTCGAGCCGTCTCGTCAGGAGTTGCGGGGGCTGTCATTAGACGAAATCTCAGCAATCATTCATCATGAGAGGCGATCCGAGTAGCGCTTAGACCGCTCCGGGGCGCATGGACTCACAAATTCGAAATACAAAACTAAGCGCACTTTACATAAAGATGTTATTGTTTATAATGTGCAAGCGCAAGCCGTTATTATGTACATGTGCATTGTTTGTTTACAGACAAACAAATTGTTATTAGTAGAAGAGATTGTTATTAGCAGGGGGAGCCTGTCTTCTAATATATCTCACTCTGCGCCTTATTCTTCCGCGAGTAGTTAAGTGCAAATATTACCAGTAAGATGAGGGCGACCGCAGTGTTGAGCGACATTTCAATTAAAATGTAAGAAGTTTTTTCAGTCACATGCGATTTGTTTCTTACTGATAGAGCTATTCTAGCCCTTGTCATATAAGACATCCATTAGGTTATATGCCGTCTACGGCATTTAACTCTAGATTAGTTCATATGGTTTATTCCATTGTTACAAACATAAAATTACCTTTACATGATTAATTTACATTAAAAACTGATCCACGAACAAACTGAATTTTTAGTCCTCGCAACAGAATGTGCATCAAGTGTGTTTTTTCACATAGTATGTTACATATATATTTCGATAAACATTTTCTCAGTAATACAAGTAATTTTCGACACGCGAATACATTTGGACCAAGACCGGTGAACGGTAGCTGTTCGATAAAAAAATGGTCTTCTCTTTGTTTCCTCTAAGCCATATGTGGAGGATATCCGCTCTCGAGCCACAAGGGGTCATTATGCGAGGAGCGAACCACACTACACGCCTGTAATGAATAACCTATTATAAAAGTTACGACATTAAATTAATATTCATACACGGAATTATTAATCCTATTTCTTTTACTTTATTATTTTCCAATTTTAATAGACTAATTGCGACAATTTACTTTACCTACCTTCTTTTTCTCATATAGAGGCTGGCATTTCGAGTTGGAGCCTTCTAATTCCTCTTGCGGTTATTTAACATGATCATTTGCGTTCATAAAAGAAAACTTGGTACACACCATTCCTGTGCATCCTTAGTGAGCGGTAATAAGCGACAAAGGGACGGGAGAATATCACCATCAAAGTTGACGCTAGCCCAACGGGGGGTCACTATTAGCTATATTTTGTAGTGTACCAACTTCTTCCATTCGAATCTTCGCTCATCTTGCGTGCGGCAAGGGAATGGAACAAGGTACCAGCGACTGTGTTTCCGCCCAACTATGAGATGGTCTTTCGACATCATCGCCCTTTGGTGGGATTGTGGTCGAGCTCTAGTTTATTCAATATAAAAAACATCTCATCTCTGATGTTTGAGTGGATTGAATATCTTACCAGAAAGCCAGATCTCTATCAATATAATGCTAATTCAACAGATAACATTATCATAACAAAATGTACAAAATTAGTTCCACTTACACAATTTTATAAATGTGAATCAGTAGCCGGTCATAGAGATATGGCCGACCCGCTAATAAGATACTTCCTCCGAAAAAGATTAAAACCCGCACGAGAGAATGAATCGCTCGGATAATTTGAAACTGGATACACAATGGAACAAGTTCCGACGCTCGTAAACTTAATGCTTTCGACTTATACTAACTTTTTAAAACGAAAAGAAATTACGCTTTTAACCAGAATTCGGTTGAACGCCGAGTTATGTTACGATACCCTTTTTAATCTTTCTCGAGACGGTGCCTAAACTATTCAATTAATCCAGGGTCTCTAAACTTTCTGTCTCGAGGACAACATTGATTGTTACAAAATTGAAACACTACTACGATATGCAATGAAATGTTATTCATTCTTCGATCACTTTTCGAACGTTGTATTTGTGTGGAACACAGTATCTGGAAGTAAATTTATGAGTCTGCGGTACCATCAGGGTAGTATTGAAGATCAAATGATAATTATGTATCATCATGCAAAGATATATAATTACTTATCTTTTCTCTTCAAATGGACCCGTGAAATAGAAGACGAAGACCAGTAGACTATGGAAGCCGAAGATCAGTTTCGAAGAATATTACAATTACTTGAGGCTAGCCTAAATCAAATAATACAGTTTGTATACTGCATTTTTTATTCCATTACCGTTACTCAAATGTATGGATGTGGTCTTTTGTCAACGGATAATGTAACTAATTAAACAATCCATATGACTTAATTGACGGGGTAACCGACAAACAAACGATATGGGATCAGTCAAGTTCACGACACGTATGAACCAGTCACGACTCGTCTGCGTTTTAAATCAGATGTTAATAAATACTCACATGAATCATGCACATGTTCATTTTGAACGAGAACAATGTTTAATTGACGAGATGCGCTGACAGAATGGGAAACATATTTAGTTTAAAATTTTATTTTCATATTCATAAGAAAAGGGTCTATTGCGTCAAATTAAATTCCGTCATTTATTAAAAAAAACTAAGTAATGAAAAATATATAATATAATTTCCACTAGTGTCAACCCTAGTGGCGTTATAAGCATTTTAATCAGAATATTGTAATATCACAATAGATATATTAAAAAGTGTTGGTTTGAAAAAACAAATGTCAGATTCAACCGAGCGTGGTGGTCAAGCTTCAAAGGTTTCAGATAGCGCAGTTTTTAGGCTTCCATCCTTCCGTTCGACTCATGTATTTATGCCTTATAAGTAACAGTGCTTTTGTAATGTGATATTAAAAAAAGTTTAAGAATAGGTAGCATGCTAACCTATTATACTTTTCCCTTTGCTTAGAATAACTATTCATAATTAGTAAAGTGAGCATTCTTCAACTTATTTATTGCTAATTAGGTTTCATTACTTGATACTGTATTTCATCTTGGCAACATAATATAGCGTGCTTATTGTCACAGGACTACCGTATAGTGATACCATTGTTTTTGCAAATTATAATTGAATAAGACTTTAATACATTTCAAGTCTAAACTAACGACTAATTAATTTACTTTGTTTAAATTGTCCAGGGTTCGAATCCAAGGTCGCTGTTTATAAAGCGATTGCACTAAGATAGATTTGTGATAAACATAAATATAATGTGATATATATATAATATAAGTGCTTTTTAATTTATTTTTTAGCATTCTTCTAAATTCATTCTCATTACTTTTGTAATAGCTTTTTAATTATTCATAGTAAATGAGGAATATACGTTTAACAATTTACCGGTTCTCTTAAAAATGAAGCAACCCTCAGATACTCTTTGTTGTCATAATTAAGCTTTTAGAATGTTGTTGGGATAAAGGTAAAAAATTATAAAACGAAGTTAATTTATGCTGGGTACTTAATTCGGCAAAACAAATCTCCACAATGCTCGCCAACTCGGGAATGTAATGCTCGCCAACTCGGGAATGTACCTTTTGTTACGATTGCCTTATAAAATAAAATTAGCGAGGTAATTTTGTACGGAGGTAGCGGAAATGTTACAGATTCGCAACGGCTTTAATCTTATCGCACGTGGGATCGCATACGATTTCAAAAGGCGGTCACACTTACACTGCGAGGCATTAATTATCCTACATGGATGCAAATTTACCGCAAACGTTTTAATATCGTGAGAAACACTGAAGAAATCAAGAATAAAACGTTCAAAGTAAGATACGCTTTTAACGGTTTACACATATCAAGCCTGTCTTAATTTATAAATCGTATACTAAAAAAGTATACTATACCAGTAACATAATTTTACCATTAGAAAAATGTATTTATATAGATATTTTACCATTTGCGGGACCGAAAAATAAGAAATCCGTCACTTGTAACACCGAAAGTGCGTAAAAGTAGCCTTAAAAATTTCGTACCGAAAGCGCAAACTGTCGTAAGAAATCATCACAACTTGGTTTTACGTGATTCTATTCGAATAGCCAGTTCATTAACTACAAACGACGATCGTTCCAAAACACATACGACCACTATTAAGAAAAGAAGACTTTGAGACATATGATGATAGGTAGATTATCGCCGCACCGGTGTATCTCACTCGAGGATGGCCACCGAAGGGGGCTTAGTAAGTAAAACCTCGCATAACCCTGTCTTTCCCACAGAAGTAGGGTATATTAAGATTTCCTGCCCGAAACTGAAATACAGGTTATCGCCATTATCCTTCTCTAAAATATACCAATACACAATTACTTACAAGGCGATGGCGGTGCAGTCTTCGTCGGATATATGTATTTACGAAACAGCCCGTGAAGTGTCCAGGCCGTAATCTATAGTAGCTTAAAAACATGTTGATTTTGTATCAAATGTTTTTATCGCTACTTCCTTGATTAACGTTGTCGATAAAATAATTCTGTATCGGTTACATACCAACGTATCACAGTCACAAGTCTCCATTATATTGGATACTAGGATTTCGGAAACTTATCTATTTTGATTTTTTTTAACAGTGGTATTATATCTGTTGCACGAATGGCCCGGCTGCAGCGGTGAAATACCACGACCACACAGAATATAGGGGTAAAATAGAAGTATTCTGCATATCCTCTGAAAGAGTGCGATGCCGGAGGCCTAATACTGGTCCTCTTCTCATTTCTATGCTTTCTAATAGGAAATAGATCTGTTCCTCTGTTCATTTAAGGTAAGCAACGCAGCTGCAACTCATAGCAAATGTCTATGGGTAGCAGGTGAACCGCATGCGCGTTTGGACTTTCTTTCATTAAAAAAAATTATAAGATGCCGATGATGATACAACGGTTTTTTTAAATATATATATATCGTCCTTCATCCGCTAAATGTGTAAGTGTTTTTTAAATGAATACAGCTAAATTTGTGTAAAAGGCTAAATTAAAAAAAAACCGTCTATATTTTGCGAAACAATGCCCCTTAAGAATTCTGTCACTTATAAACAATGGAAGGACCTAGTTAAACTCTCGTTTTTAGTTCTTTTAAACCGTCATATGCTTGTTACTTAGCACCTCGGGCTCTCCCACGTCGTTTATAAATATTCTCCCATCAAGGAAACGAACCATTTGACCCTTTTTGTTTGAAGAAGATCGGCCTAAAATAAAGTGGGGCAATTAATAAAGTTCACTGACCTTATTAAATTCTCCACTCTCTCAATACGATACATTTTCACTAATCGATGACTTAAAGAATGTGAACTTAAATATTGTAAGAATTATATTTTAAGACGATGGAGTGAAAGTAATATAGGAGTTTGATCTCACCTTAGGTCTTAGGAGTGTAGAACATACCATCAAGCTGAACTACCTGTTTGAGTCAGCAGATTTTACAGGGCATGTGCAAAAAAGACTATCTACGATTCGGATCTTTCTTCAATAGTGACAATCAGGTCCACATTGTAGAATAGTGTACAGTACAGTATACAGGACTGACGTCCTGCATTACTATTAGGGTGACCCCTAACATGATGAACTCAGCATTGGTCTGGGGCCAAACGTGACCGACCAAGCCTACAAGCCTTCTAGTATAGTCTATCCTTTATGTTGAAGACATGTAGTTAAAATGGGCATTGACCGCCACGAATGCAAATAATGTTTTTTTAACCTTTAAACTTTTTTAGCCGCGTTAGACGATACTTTTATTACGAATCAGCAACACTTTGGAATTTGGATCGGTTTCGACGAACATTTTTCATTTATTTTTCTTGTATTCAATTTTTAATTTTATTGTTAAAAAAATAGACCCTCATTATATTGATTATATGTTTATTCGACTATTGTAGCGCTTGTTTTGAGATACTTCTGTCAGCAGCCCTTATGACTGCCTGTGTTTTTTTTTACTTTACTTCAATTGCTTTCTTAAATTATAAAATAATATTAATTTCCTTTAACGATTATATCACAGAACAGGAAACTAATTCATAAAACGTCCGACTCTAATGTAGGTACGAGATAAAATGACAGACGATGCAATTAAGTTCTTTGATCATCGGAAGCTTCAGCCTTTGCACAAGGCAATCGAGAGATTCATAACCGTCCACTTCTCATCATTATTATTTATAATTAAGGCCGAGTATACGTTCGAACAAAGGAATGATAAATTAATGTATAAACATGCAAAAAGAGACTTAAATTTAAACAGAACACAAAAAATATTAACGGACACTGCAGTGTGGTGTTTTGTAGTTGATAAGAAGCACTTAGTAGATAAAAAACATAATATACATATTTTCATCGACGCTAAATCATCTATAAAAATATTTATATTCCTGAAATAAAAAGTGTTGTTTGGTTACACAGTCTGGTTTACCAAAAATACTAAAAGAAATCCTCGACTCCACAAACTAAAAAGGACTCAATCTCGAAGTTCATTTTTGCCTATATTGTCCTACGTCAGAAAACTATAGTATCGGCCGACACCTGTAATCTACAGTACAAATATCGGCTTTATTTAATAGATTAATAAGCTTTCATGACTGTGAAGTTATGAAAGCTGATTAATTTATTAAATATGTAATCTCATACAAAGTAATATATCTCCATCACGGTTACTGTAAGTCATAAGCAACAAAGCAATTACACGTCGTGATTGATATAACCCGAGCTGGGAGCGCCGGGGTCGCTCAGCTCTTGAACCCGTCTCGTCAGACGCGTCAGCGGTTTGCATCTGACGTATTAGTTCGCTGGAATATTTTGCCAAATGTTTACTGACATCGTTACCTACTTCTCAATTTCCCAAATAAAATCCAGTAGCTTTAGTATTGGATTAGTACTGGGTGTATTTCCCATAAATAAAACTGTAAAAGAGTGGTAGTAAAATTTGAAAATATCTAGCTATAAATAAATGTTTTTATTGTTATACCACTCGAATACACTCGTAAATATACCGTTCAGCCGTTTAGGAAGAGTTCACTGTCAACACACGTACAGATGAATTATATATATATAAAGATAACCGCGGGACAAAGAGACAAAGTAACAAGACATAAATACAATTGTATATTTGGAGCAAATGTTTGGCAAATCTTTTGACACGAGTCAATAAACCTCAATGGTTGCAGACAAAATGTTTTCAAGTTCGCTACAATCATCAGACCACTTTTATATTTAATATTTTTTGGAAGGATATATCGAAGTTCATTTATTACTATTATATCTATAGTAATATTATAAAGTGTATGTGTTTGTATGGGTGAGACATTGTAAGCAATAAATCCATTTATTTCACACAAAAAAATATGACGACAAATATTTAAATAAAATTAATCTGTACCTACGTGAATATTTTTTGCTATTTTTTTAAATAAGAAGCTACAAGACTAGCAGGAGCTACATTAATCTCTTGGTAAATTTGAGAATTTGAAAGGGGATGGAAGTATCCTTTTTCTGTTTGTTGCTTACTCTCCATTAAGGGTAGGCAACGCTTGTATAACCCATTTAGAATTTAACCTTAATATAATCGTAAGGCATAACATAGGCCATAGACATCCCTTATAAAAGTAACAATTGCAATTTACGACGTCGAAGTAAATAACAAATATACATAACGCTAACACGTGCCGCAACTAAGTTTATTTGAAGGCATGAGCTAGAATTTGGCAGACACAAGTAATTAGGTCATATTCGCTTAGATGAATAAGAAAATGGATTATTTAACATATTAATATTAAAAAATAACGAAGTTTTAAACAACCGCGAAGGGTAACAAAACAGTTACTTTCGATTGTGTTACTTTATAAGTCAGAGCAGTTTATGCTCTTTGAAATTAAAAAATAACAACAGAAAGTTGAACTAATCTTAGTGCACGGTAAAAGGAGGGTAATGTTCATCGCGTGTCTGTTTGTGTGAATCAACGAATTTGTTACACTCCACATACTGGGATGCTTACTTCAGCGTTTTATATTTATCGATGCGTGTATGGCGAAAATTTATTTTGATGACAATGCGCCAAGAGCCCATAGATTAGGTTATTCTCGAAACCTAAGTGTCACCAAGTGCGACAGCTGCTCAGTAACCATGAAATGAAGACGAACTGTATAGATATTTTAAAGTGATCAAATTTCCCTTATTTGTCTTTAATTACACCGTTAGTAATCAAACATTAATTTTATTTTTCATACTGCATGCAAATACTCGAGAAAAATGTTGAACTAGCGTTATTCTTCTGATTTCTCATTTCCTAAAGTTGGCAGATGGCCAGTCAAATCGCATCTGTCTCATCATTAGGGTAATGATGATGTCCAATTAAAGTACAATATACGATGACAAAACATACAAGATAACTACATATTAGGCTATTTTATTGTGTCCATATAGTAATCCACAGCACACACTGACGCGAAGTCCGCCTCTTTTCATGACAATTAATACAAATATTACAACTAATATTGCCGTGTAAGGAAGTGATATGGATTCTTATAAAAGTTAGTAGTAAAAGAACAGTTTCGTATAAAAGTTCGCGGTTCGACCCGGAATCAACATATTTGAAGCTCACATCAGCCGAGACTACGATGTGTAGTATTCGCGTGAATATAAGAAATTACTCACTTTGTAATTCTTGTATCAACAATCATAAATTTCACAGAGCGCACATAGTTGCTGGCGTGAGTGTATAACTAGGCATCTGAGTCACTCGCTCTGCTATTTAGGTATGCGATGAAAACTAAAAATACAGCGTTTAGATCGACGGGGGTCGAGGCCGGGCCCGCAGTGACGGGCGGAGTCAACGGCACTACCGCTAGTGTGGCCATACCTTTTAAATCGCCTCTTATTTGCATAGCATGGACGTTTTTGTAATCTAGTTTTTTTTACACTAACAATTTATAAAACAACAAACATTATTAAATCAACTAAGCTCGCATCCGAAAATAGTCAATAAGCAAATTCGAACTAGCGATCTTTTGTAATGCAGTCCCCTAAACGAACCTTTAAAGCTATTGACGCTGTTGTTTTGATTTATTCCATATATATATATATATATATATATATATATATATATATATATATATATATATATATATATATATATATATATATATATATATATATCGATTTAAAAATTCATCATAGTGATTATGAGCAATAAAATATTACGTAAAAATGTTAAATGCCGGAACGCCTGATGCTCTACCGGAGTTTAAGATAAGATGGCCGAAGAAAAAACTAGAAAGCGAAGCGCAATGTATACGGTCTTCTGTACACATCGCATCATTACAAAAAATCACTGAAATTGATTACGATGATTTTTCGCGATAGAATGAACTTTGCGAACAAAAATATGCTATTAATGGTAATTAATTGTCGAATCACAACTGTATCGGAGGAGTAGGACATTAAATTGTAAGCCGAGCACTAGCTAGTAAAAACAAATGAGACACGTGTAAAGATTCTAATAATAAATTGTAGGGTTGGCAAATTTATTCACCGAAATGCAAAATCTTACTATACTTCCAGTCAAGAAAATTAGGCAGTGAAAAAACTAAAAATAAATTACGTCAGGCTTCACTAAAGTTGAATGAAACTCATCTCCTCTATTATATTCGACTCATATAAAAATGTTACAAAAAAGATAAAAGAATTTGTCACGGCAACGACCAGGTACTTGAAGTTCGCAGGTAGCCGACGATTTTATGAATGAAGTATTCTTTTGCGTTTCTTTTCATACATATTCTAGAGACAATAATTTATGAGCTTGTGGAGTGCTCTCTTTTACAATATCATTTATTCCATCGTTAATACATAGATGCGTAAGTCACGGATTGTGTATAGGCACGTGACTGGTTTGGGTTTGATGTCTGAATACTTATTCAAAAATTATCTTTTGCTTAATTAAATTGATAAGCACAGTTACACTTACTTTACTTGTATGATTGATACGTTACAATGTATTCTTTTTCACATTACAAACGCGCAAACTTCGGTATTTCTGAGCAGATAAAGATTAATTATGAGTCCATTATTTTATGATTTTTTGAAAAAGGTAAATTATAACGTTTTTACAATAAAAGTACATAAAATATTTATTCTGACGAAATAATAAGTACCTAGACTTTTATATTTCCGCAATGCGGTGAAGTTATACACAAAGAATAAATGGTTTACCGAGTTCATAATTTTCTTCTAACCAAACTGTTTTTCCTGTGACAGTACAATATATTTACTCCAAGCATCTGACAACTGACAAGCTCGTTAACTTATGATAATAGATTATGTTTACGTAAAGTTTTTTCACGACACTTGTACATGTGGCTCGTGGATTAATCCTTATATATCTTGACCAGGTTATCAACTATACAGAGAACAAGCGGATGTGACAATGACGTGAGATAGAACACAATAGCTAGTTCTAGGACAAGTTTTGAGAAAGCAAGAATGAAGACCAGACCACACAGTTCATCTGACAATTGGCGAACAGCGGTATCGGTGACTGTGTTTGAGCTAGGTACTTATAAATAAACAAATCGATAACAGTATATTTAAAAACAAAAGCACCGTCTGTACGAAACATTCAGTCGCAAGTTTCAATAATTTTAGACGAAACATATACATATCTAGTCATAAATACTTGTGCGTATTATCAAAGTTCATATCACGATCCATGAATTAATTGGTAATGATTTCAGATAAAGACTCATTTATTATACCTTCATTAAAATCGACTATTCATTTAATAACTGAATTATTAACGGTGAAGGAAAACATCGTGAAGAAACCGGCTTAGTGTTAGCTTGGTCTTAGAATCACCAAATTCGAAGACATGTGACATCCACCAACCCGCACCGGGCCAGCGTGGTGGATTCTCTCTCTCGAAGAGGCCTGCGTCCCTGCAGTGGGGAATATTCTAAAATAGACTGATTTATTATTATTAAATGAATTATTAAAACTTATCAATTAATGGGCATTAACATGTTTCCAATCTGGTCTTTATATATATTAAGGGCATTTTACTAAAGAACGATTGTTACTGACAGGGCTTGTTATTACTTGACTGGTATATTTAACCCTGTCAGTAACAATCATTGTTTAGGTTTTCAAAGACGAATTGCTTAATTCATCTATCATCCTCATTATTATTAGCCAATAATTTAATTCTCCGAAAGTAATGGACCAATTTCAACATTTGTATCACCATTATGAGAACACAGCATTGTTTTATTACTAACGTACAATATTCTAGAGTTTAGTAAATTTCACCCGGGCGACTCGGGGCACGAACACTAGTGATTTATACAAATGTACGAACTCATGGACACCATAGTTAGCAGGAAGTCAGTATTTAGCTTATCTGGAGAGCGCGACAAGAATCCGAGGCTTGTTTACCTGCTTATAACACTTTTGTTGGAACATAACCGCTATTATTCTCGACCTTCGCGCCATTGAGAATTGCGCAAAAATTTTTATATTCTTATTTAAAAGATACGCATTTATACTAAGACTAGCTGATGCCCGCGACAGCATTAAATAATCGAAATAGTTTTGTGTTTTTTTTTCATGATAACCTAATGCTAAAATATATTTATTTAAAACAATAACTTTCGCGGTTTCTATTCTTCACAGTATTGCACTTTTTTCAAACCCTCAAATATAACGTCTTATACACGGAAACTCAAGTATCAAATTCTAATATTCGGCTGTGCGTTGATACGTAGAGATAGTTTCAGACAGACTTAAACCGCGTATTAGGTAAGTGTAAACTACTTTCTTTCTAAAAAGAAAGCTTCATAAATATTCATTACAATTTTATAGTTGTGCCTTTGTCTCCTTCTACCTAAAAATGTCTTCTAAAAGATATGCCTATTTAGCGGCGAAAGGTTTAACGTTTGCCACATTCTGTGCAAAAAATATATAGCGATAAGAAATCTCTACCTACCCCTTAATTTAAAAATACCTCAGATCTAATATAACGTACTAATAACGTGTTCAAGATTTATCTATTCCGTAATACATTCATTACACGCATGGATACGGTTACTTTAATTATGCGACTGAACAAGAAAAGACAGGTGCTGTTAGATTCACAGACGTAGTCGGCTAAATAATAATTATTGGTGCTTGTGAGATCTTAGCCGCACAATACAATTACAGTGCAGCTCATTCGACCATGCCTTCCGTTAAAAAGAGATGATATTGAATGTTTAATTAGATAACAGTAGGTATGTAATTAATATGCCGTACACTAGAGCGTATACAGCTTTATCCTACAAAATGGACGATCTGGTTAGGCTTGCGGAAGGTTATCAAATAAAAAGGACAAGGACCTCTTTATGACAATACTTGAATCAGGTCTAAGTCTAGCAGGCAACGTCTAAGGGATGAGTAATCGACATCGTCAGTCAAAAGTGGTCCAATGTTAAACGTTGCCCTCACCAAAATATAGCCACTAGAAGTCGAACTTTGTCATCCTCAGCCAGTAGACTACTGCAACCTTGATCTCATACTCGGTTCATTTACTGATCCGATCTATTCTGCTAAATCTTGTATGTGTTGTACTCTGTCTCGACTGATTTAATTATTAATAGCATTAGAACGAGAGATGTGTGCAAAGAACGAGCAAAATCGAATTACATTAATTCTGCCTATCGCGTTTCGTAGCGCTTGGGAGTAGAGAGTTGCAGTATGCATTCCCGTGGACCAGATCGGCACGTTATATTTTAATACGTCTGCAATTTTTGATAAGAGATTAGCGAATTTAACGAATTAGATCGTCTCTACCATTAAGTTTCTTAGATTAATACTGCAGCAGACGTTGCCATGTAAGGTCACGATTAAAATCAGCCTTCTAGCATTTAGTTTTGATTGATGGTGAGTTATATTTTAACCTAACAATACAATTTGCCATTTTGTTTTAAGCTTTTAATTATAAACACACAAAGTACCTTATAATTAAATAAATTGTAATTCGGAATCATAGTTTATAACAAAGGCATTACGCCCGAATTCAAGAGTAGATAGAATCACAGAACACGCTGTTCTGTTCTGTGTGCTGTCATGTTAACGTATGTTTTTAAAATTGAACATATAATATAACCCGTCTAGTAGTAGTTTGTCAAAGAGTCTAAACGCCCTTTTACTCAACATTTAAAAATATTATAATGGAGAAATGCTCATCATATCGTCATAATCGCTCAAATATTTCGATTCATAACCTAAATTAACAATTACACAAGCGCTAAACGTTTAATGCAATGTTTAGGTACCTTTATTTACCTGTTTGTACAAATAAGTAAATAAAGTACCGATTAAATAGATGTATTAATCTTGCTTTTGTATTTGAAAATAAGCAGGGGTTATTGTAATTAGATGCACAAAAACAAATCAAAGCCAAACTCTGACCGGTGTACAAAAAAAACAAATGATATACTCACACACAATCGCAAATTCCTTGCACAACCTATTTTTCACTGAATTGTCACTAATCCTTATGGATATTTATAAAAAATGTAATACAAAATACAGTTCACTAACTTACAATTGAAGCACAAAACGATTTGTAATTCACTTGTTTATTTACGTGCGCAAATGACAGTTCATTTGAGGTTATGTCGCACAGCGCATGCGTAAAGACACAATTACTTGCTTGGCGGCCAGCGCTAAACTGACTTATAGACGGTGAACGTGAACGAGTTTCGTAAGCCGGCGGTGAATGAGTTTGAATACGGGGAAGGGAACGAATGGGGCAGTCATCAGCGGTGAACTTGTATGTGTGTCGTGGTCGTGTGTACTCGTATAAGTGTGGGGCATCATATTCATGTTATACTGATGGGGTGGCTAAGGGGCAACGAAAAATCAATTACTTATGCAAGAACATTGTTATTAGGTAGATAATTGCAATTCTCAAATATTCTGTGTATGTTGTTTGTATATTTTTTTATAATAAATTAACAAATAAACCTATAATAATCATAATAAAACTTTTCATGAAATCATACCGAAAACGTGTACCCATACTTCTACCCAGATGCAACCACCACCAAGTGACTCTTAAACCTGGTAGAGTCGACAACAACAACATCTAATGCCTAACCACGACCTCACAGAAATCAGGTGTGAAATAGGAGTATTTTATACTTTTGCGTTATGTCTGAGGAGTATGGTGCTCGAGGCCCGGTGTCAGTCCTCTTCGCC
Organism: Papilio elwesi; assembly: GCA_029849275.1. Lineage (NCBI taxonomy): Eukaryota > Metazoa > Arthropoda > Insecta > Lepidoptera > Papilionidae > Papilio > Papilio elwesi. The sequence goes on along the minus strand of CM056701.1, from coordinate 6,014,401 downwards.
TCCCAATAGTTTCCTACTAACGATAGGATTGGAAGGGGAAGAGGATTGGATGGAGTGAATGAATAGGACATTAAAAATTAAGCCTCCGGTGAATCGCTTGCTTGTGAAAAACATGAGAAGGTTGGGCTACAACCACTTACAATCAAAATTGATCTATGTTGTACACTTTTGGCTAAAAGGTGAAATATAGGGACGCGCACGTCCATTTTTTATATAAAAATACATTACGTTTATCCTATTCCATTCATGCCTTTTAGAGATGCCACCTCAAAGCGAATGATAAACAGATAAACAAATGTCAATGTCCAAAAATCTAGCCTAGTATTATATTACATATTTTGCTTGTCTATTTGATTTGTATTAGAGTGTTACATTTTCTTGTTATATTTGCTTAGAATTTTGCTACTGTTTATCCAAAAAACCGACCCTACGCCAAAAATAAATAAATTCAAATATACGCTCACGCCTGTAACCCAAGGGGGTAGTCAGAGATCTTGGATTTCCATTTGTCGTTATCCTGGCACACCTCTCTCGCTTCTTCTTCACATTCATACATCTACGCATACGTGTTTGTCGGTTATGGTTGAAAAAAATACATCTTACATATAGCTAAATTCTATAAAAATAAATATTATTTCCTGCGAAATAATGAAATTAACAACCCGTTTTACGTTATACCGAGCAGACGTAGCTTTTTAAGCGTTCAGTTAAGAACATACACCCGAATTCAAACTTAATGCCTTTGCTATAAAGATAAAATTCGCGTGCAGTTTGTTCGTGTTACTGGAAAGGTGTGGGGGTTGTCTTTTATTTTCAAACAGGATATCCTGGGCAGCAGGGCGCGCCGGTTTCCGAATGTACGCTTCATTACAGTGTCGCTGCTATAAAAAACTCAGCACGTGTGCGGGGCAAGTGGGGATGAAAAAACACCTAAAAGCTGTTTCATCGCTAACAAGGCAATGAAAGTTGTACTTAAGGTTTCTGTATCAATCAGATGAAAAAATGTTTAAGGAAACGTGCTTATACAGTCAGCTGTTGCCGAACAGCTGATTCTTATGTTATCTTTTTATGACACATGACGCTGTTCGCCACGCCATTTTATTGCTATTGAGAGATTGAGCTATGCTTTTGTTGTTATACATATCTCAGACCGGTTGTGAACGTAAGTTCAGAATTAGTATATTATAAACTGTCAGCGAATTGTGAACTGAACGGATCATTCATAATTTGATATGTCATTTCTCGACAGTATTTGTCGAAGTAAAATCGTCAAATTGTGAATTAATATTTTTCTTGCGTCATTATGTTAAAGTTTAAATAAGAATGGAAAATTAATAGAAGCTTAGGTTCGTACGGTGGGGTAAAAACAATATTTTGAAAACATGTTTACCAAAAAAAATGTTCATTTCGTTTATTTTTAACCATCCAATTGTCAATGACTCGTCGACTTCACAATTTGCTGACAGTTTATAATATATCTAGTCCGATGAACACACGATCCACATTGCGTGTGCTAGATATGATAAGAAGACATCATCTGTTACTACGAGTACAGGGGCACTGAGAGGTCGAAGATCAGAATGTCCATGAAAAATGTATTTCGGTACTCCTGTACAACTGCGTCTGTTGGCCGTGCGACTTTTAAAGACAATCATGTTGATTAGGAATTCAAGATGGATTTATTTAAAAGTGACTTGGTATCCTGCACTTTGTTTATATTTATATATATAATTCTTCTGTACATGTGTTGACAGTGAACTCCTCCTAAACGGCTGGATCTAATAACTGGTATACAGTGTGATTCAGTTTGTTTCATTCTTTTCTCATATGTTCAACTCTACAAAATAGATCAAAACTGTATTGTTTTTTTTAACTCACAGATAGAGAAATGTTTATCTTGGGTATGTACATAGTTCATTGTGACATGTAGCCTAAACAGCGTTCCCGGAGTGTCATAGAGGTACAACCGTCGGGCTTATTGACTAGTATTAACTATTACATGTTAAATGTAGATTTTTTACTATAATTTTCATAGCAACATGGAATGGGATCCAATTACCGTTAGATTGCACTGTAGATTATCTAATAAATCACAGGTTCTAAATGGAATAAAGCAGTTTAAATACAATTTTGTCGTTGGTATGTAGTTAGGCTGCACTATTTGAGAATCGGATGCTATTCACTATTCAAACATGCTATAAACATTTCCTCAATATATCGTTCCGAATTATTCTGAACAAAGGTAAATTTCAATTTGATATTAACCAATGAATCGTGCCAAGGTGTGAAGTTCTCTCTGCCTACCTATTTAGATTGCGGTCTTGTGAGTGTTATTTTTTTTGTAAAATATATTGATTCATAACTGATTGTACGTCTGTACAATGTATAAGCAGGTCAGAACAGTAGTAAGTAGTTCGATACAGAAATCGATAAGCTTCTTCAGGTATATTTACGCTAACATAGACAATCTAATAAATAAATTATCTTTAGAAATAGGTTACCTTAGTATGCTACTGTATATTAGCCACTAGCACTACCTGTTTTTTTGTGTATTTCAATTTAGGTTTTCGATTGCCTTTGATGTGCTTTTTATTTTATTAGGCTAGATCAAGGGTCGGTAATTAGTGTTAAATGAGATCCGGTGACACTTGAAACAAACATTCGGGACCTGATACTGTTTAATTATTTCATTATCGAGGTCCAGAGAAAAAATAAGGACCTGCCTAACGTTCGAAAACAGGATATATTTAAATATGTTGGTAATTTAACAACATGTGGTCGTCCTTGCGGTTCGGGTACGGACAACGGTTCGCCTGTTGCTGACCTATGGCAAGATGCTCTCGCCTAATAAAATTAGCTTAGCTTATTTATATAAATAAAATGATGGGTAGCCCTCACTTTACTCTTACTGTCCATTGGCACAAGAAGCGTTGCGCAGTAAGGTTAAAAAAATGTACATAAATCCTTAGCAAATGGCCCTCATCTCTCAAGAGGGTAAACAAAGCGTTTCTACGCTCGTTTGAAAAGGTACTCGCAGAAAAAAGTGCTCGGGCCGTCCACTCGAAACGTAATTATTTCTGCCATAATAGGATTTACGAGTGTCGAGCAGTTATCCTTTGTGTTGTCTAATATATAAGTATTGTCGTAACTACACCATTGTTTTAGCATTTGCTGAAATATTTAGTCTTATAAGTTTAAAGGGAGAACAACGGATCAATATTGGGACACGTGACCAAAGGTCAAATTGTTTGACCTATTTATCGGAAAGAAGACTATTTTACTGATAGACTGATTTTAATTTTTACATAAATATGTTTCTAGTTTACCATAAGTACTGTAGTATGTATAGTGTGGTAGAGGCTGTAATTTATAATATACTTTGTGGCGGGTGCGCACGGAGTCTGACATCGACCACGGAGGAGTGCGGGCGGTCCGGACCTCTGTACTTGCTTTAGCGTGAGTAAATAAGTGAAAACGAAGGTTATAACAAGTACTTTTCCCCTATTCGTACCTTCATATACATTTTTAAATTTATTTTGTTACATCTGTCAACTCCAAATGAGATAATGAATGTGAGAGCTTTCAAACTTGTCGCAAAGTAGCAGGTACCGTAAAATTCGAGTCATTAAGTAGCAAAGGCTTTTACGCGTGGGATAAAAACCGCAGAGTATAAAAACAAAACAATTAAAGTAATAAAAAAGATACATTGGCGGATTTCGTTGCCGCAAACTTTTGGTACACGAAGACAAATGGCCGCTTTTTATCAACATTACCGGCACCTACCGGCGAGCAAATGAACTTCCCAAGGTCGGACGACGGCGTGACGTGAGCGCAAATTAGGCGAATAGGTTATAATTATAGGATTTTGAATAAACATGTACAACAAAGTGACCTAAGTTTCAACGAACACAACGTGTAAACTAGCCATGCATGCATGCGTGCTATGCAAACAAACATACACATTACATTTGCAACGTGTAGTATGCATTCATTAAAAGGCGAAGGGATACCACGGCACTCACTTCTGAAAATGATAAGCTAAAAATGATTTCGTATGATATAACCCGTTCTATTTTTTTTGAACTTGCTTCTCTCAAATTGATCAAGATATAAGAATTATGTTTTTCTTTACACCTTACACTTACATGTTTCTTCATGAGCCAAAGAATCAAAGATACAGACTATGAAGAAGTATGAACGTGAAAATACAAATCAAAGAGACGAATAGTCTGGTTCAGTTTTTATCTATCACGGCTTAAGAATTTTTTATCTTCATTAGATATACTACTATAGTTTAAAATTCAACAAATTTTGTTCTAGCATCTAACTTACAGTATACTAATGTATACACATTTAAACTTCAGTAATATTCTTCAACGGCAAACATCGTAAATTTTAATATAATTGATGGAGTGAGTGCCTACTTCCTTTACGCTACATGTGCAGCACTTCGACTAAGTGAAACTTAATTCAAAATCGATATCTGCAATCTAAGCAGGGCGAGTCTGTGCTTAAACTAAGCTTCTCCCAGTCCGTTAAGTTTCAGGTATATACATGCATTTTAGTTATAGTTGATATTCTATTTCAGTATAAGCTTATGTTTGTAAGTTTATCTTAATGATTTGTATAAAATGTATTAAGCTTACACGGTAAAGAGTATGGTTATTATTTTGTTTGTGCAACAAGTGTAGGTATAAATTGTGAAAAACTTATGTTTTTTAACACGCATTTATTATCTGGATTTGTATCTATCTACGACTATAATTTAAACTAGTAAACGTCTGATCGACTATAAAGTTTTCAGTGATGTAAAGGACCGTTGACCATAGATTTTTTTACATTGTTTTAGTCCTGATCACGACGTAGTACTATTATATATTGTGTGTCAGAACTAAGAAGAAATAATTTCATTTTAAAAATTATGCCACCTAGTAGTAGTAGTTGAAAATGAAATAACAATAGGCGCTTAACATAATTGGAATTACACGTGTTTTTTAACGCTGTATCAATTATTAAACATTACCAGCGACGCGGCCCGGCTTCCCTTGCGTAGCATGTACTCCACGATTTTATTTTGGCTCATAATATCGTACCAACCAATTACGTCTTCTATAACAATTATTGTCATATTTCAGCTAATTTAAACAAAACTCCACTAAACCTTTTGCCAATTATGACTAAATACTGGTGTATTACCTACCGGTATATTCTTAACTAGTAATCTACCCCAACTTCACCTTGACATTAACATAATTGACCTAAGCACTATCAAACTTTACAAGATCACCCGCTAGGCCAATCTGAAGATATCCGTCTCGAGTCTATAGGGAATTTACACACATACACACATCGCCTTTTATATGGATTTAAGATGGTTCAAGGTGTCATGAAATTTAGTTCAATCGTTTTTGAATTCATCACTTTCGGACAGACAGACGTGAACTTCGTCTTATTAAGTGAAGTCAGCGGTCGTTAGAGAATCCTAATTCTAAGCATCGATGTCGCCAGTACATAATATTTTTACCTGGTTCGTCGCCAGCAGCTTGCGGCATCTTTCATTGAATGAATTCCTTTGAGGACGGGGATGACCGAGATTCCTTAGAAATTGCAGATGTATTACTCGAGAGCCAGATATGGACATAGGGTTAAAGAGAAAGCGAGATAACAATATTTATTATTTAATTTAATGTACTTTTGTTTGCCTGAAGAATTGCAAAACTTAAGCGGCAATGAGGCCGGACACATTACTCGCAGAGCTGATAGCCGATGGTAGGTTGGTCTCCTATATAATGACATGTTCTGTTCTAAATAGCAAGAGTCTACTGGACGTGGGCAGCGGCCTATGTCCAGCAGTGGGCGACTATTGGCCGAGGTGATAACAACTAAATGTTTCATATGGTTTTACATTACAGAGTGTTTGAAGCCTACTTAATATTTTAACTATCACAACAAATAAACAGAAAATACATAATAAATAAAGTTTTGTGTGTAAACGTTATCTATGTTTGTCTAGTTGCACAGTGAGGACGGCTTATGTTTGTTATAGAGTTTTAGCAGTGACAGAGTTCCGCGACAGGCACGGCTTGACCAGGGAAGACCTCTTTAAAGAAAGCAGGCGTCCAGTGTGCATTACTTCGTCTCGTCTGATAAGTAACTTCACACAACTGAGTAATGTAAAGCGAAATATTGTTTTATAATTAATTTAAAAGGCGAAACGTGAATACAATTCTAGAGAGGTGGCGGGTTGCTTTTATGTTATTTATACACACATGTTTTTGCGCAATGAAACTACTCGCATAATAATTAACCTTTTCATAAAGTTAACTCAAATAGTGAAGTCGTTGCTACTCATAATTTTAACATATAGTTATATATGTGTAGGTAGGTTGTGATTAAGGTGTGGTAACCATTAAGCGGAGCGGAGTGTTAGATTAATTACACACATATATTATTTTAAAACCTGTTTGAACATACATTGTTTTTTTGCGATGTATTGTGTGAATTAATAAGAGGAAATTTAGTTGAGTCCCATAATATGCATCTAGACGCCAGATGGTAGGTAGCAAGAGACTTCAAATCAAACTAACGAACTGGGGTGGCGCATTAAATTGCCCAAATCAATACAAAAGTAACATTTTAATGTTTCTTTTGTATCATTTTTTTTTAAATTATTTTTGTGTAAAAATATCGATAAACTAGTAACCAGCCCCAGCTTCGCTTGTGTAGAAAAATAAACTATATATAGCCTATAGGCTTGGAAGAGTTTTCTATTAGTGAAAGATTTTTTAAACAGTTCATTAGTTTTTGAATTAATCGGGAACGAACAAATCTTTCCTCTTCATAATATTACTAGCTGTTACCCGCGGCTTCGCACGCATATAATTCTCCTTATCCACGATAAATATTTAGTAAGATGATTCCGCGTGTAATAACTTCAAATTATATATAACATGTCAATGTCAATTCAAAAACAAATAAAAACAGTAGTGATTGGCAAAACATGAAACATTAACACGGCAACTGATATTGTAAAAGAAGGTAAGAGATAAAATATGTGTTCGAAATTTCATGATGATCAGTTGAGTAGTTACGGATTTTTTTTCATGATTTTCTTATTATTATTTCTAATAACAATAATAGTTTAATTAAAAAATCAATAATAACATGATTTTGTTAAATTACAATACTTTTAATCAATTTTGTGCTAGCATCCAAACTAGGCCTAGCCTGTATCTTGTTAAAGCATACCAAATGAATTCGCATTCGTATTTATAATTTTAGTCAGGAAGAGTTTAGACAAAATTAATCGTTATTGATCTAAATGTGATATAATGACATACTATACTCTCTCCACCGCCGCTTCTCTGCTCTAATGAAAACACTTCCTAATCTAACTCAGTGTTGGCATGTAGGTATTTTAATAATAAATATGTATGTACCGAGTTACGCGTGTTAAAGTCATCAAACGTAGAACAAATATGAAAGTAAAGGACAGGCAAGGGGAGAGCAGTTGTGTATGTAAGCTTATAATTAAATATTTACTTATTCTTTCTGCAACCTTGAAATCGCTTGTTGTCCGGTTTTTTCCACCGGACGCCGGACGTCAATAGTCGGATATCTTTGTAAATGTATAATATTTATAACGGATGGATGTTAGTTTCGAGTGCCGTCTTTATATGTCGAATAATAAGATAAAAATACATATGTGGAAATGTAAATATTTATACAAGAAACAAAAAGAAACCGAAAAAATTAAAAGGGAAGAATATGGTGGTTTTCATTCTTTTTTTACGAAGTTGGAAGAAGATGTAACAAAATTTTCCAGTTATTTTCAAATGCAGAAAGTTTCCTTAGGTTTATTTTATACAAAACTGATATTACAGATTTCACAATGATCGTGTCAGATATTTACTTGGGGTATTAGTAAATCTCACTGTTATTACTCAATGCTATACAATGTACGTTTAAGCTTTCGATTAAGCAAATAGACATAGTTTATTAGTAACTTTCTGTTTCGGCGTTATTAGCATATCAACGGTTTATTTGTGTAAAGGTAAACCAAGTAAACGGCTAACATCAGAGCAGTTACACAGGATTGCGTCAACTTCTGTTCAAGTAACTCGTTTTTATATCATACTTCTAATTTCTAGATGGAACAGCGATTTAGTATAAATATGATTCTTCTCCTCGAGTGGGTAGAAGTGACATGGCTGACCGTCGAAGAAGGGTTAAACAGTACCTGACATAATTTAAAATGCACTTCCGGCATCTCACGAAACGGAGCGATGGCTATATACTTCACGGCAAAATGTAGTGAGATCTAGGTATTGGTTTTCGAAACGGTTTACGTTGTAATATTTACCTTTGCTGATAAAATCTACAATGCGCTTTCCATGTTTCAGGTACGGAAATTATACTGGCCGAGCGCACATATTATATTTATAAATGGTCTAAGTGTGGCATCCAGACATATTTATTTTTAATTTTTACGGATATATACGAGTTGTTATATTTTATACCCGCATTTATTCTTTCTACATATTAGGTACGATATATCACGTCAATCCAGTGGTGTGGGCAAAGCTTTGCGATTTTACTTGGCACTCCTGCTTCGGTTACAATCATACTATAAAATAAAAGGTAATTTAGTTATAGGCTCAAAATTTTATTCTGAAATGCGGATAAATATAAATTAGATACCGATGCAAGCCATCTTCAATTTCATAATTAAAAAATATTATGGTATAAAACTTTTAAGTCACTGTCTATCTGTCTGACTGTTCGTAACATATTCAACAGAATTCCGGTTGGCTAAATATATAGCAGTATTAAAAGGGCCTTGACTGTCCTTTAATTTATGAAATGTCTTCGGGAACGGAAGCCGCCCATTAGAAAGATTTAGGGCATGAGAGATGTGGCCCACATTATGGTACACCCGCATATGTGGAATTTATAACGCTTTCAAAGTGCCATTATCTTACATACCTACAACATAAGACTTGACAATATACGAACGCATTATTTGAGACCTATCCATTCCATTGCGTGTGTTTAATGTAGTACTTATAATATAGTAAATATAATATATTTGTATATATCTGTGTTTCAAACCCTAATAATTTTTAAATAGTTCAAAGTTATACCTTCAATCGAATATCTTCTTTTCGTAGTAAATCCGGTTGCAAATGGAAATCTAAGATATATCGACTCTAAGCATAACTAAGTTAAACCAGGTGTATTTTAAACTACAATTTTATAATTACCAGATAAGAGACGAAATAAAGAAGGCGATATAAGGAGTACCCGTAACCGACGAGCATGTATGCGTAGATGTATGGATGTAGAAGAATCGAGAGAGGTGACCCAGGATCGCGCTTAATCGAAATCCGTTATCTCTGCCTCCCCCTCTAGGTTACGGGCGTGAGTGCATATTTATCTATTTGTCTTTAGAATTTTATACGGAACTAGAATCACCAATTCTATGTAATACAAGTACTTCGCATAACATACGACTTCCAAAACTGACTACCCTTTTTATGCAGTTAGAAAATACTTAATTGGTATTTTGTTTGATAGTGAAAAATAAAGTTACATGGTATATCGTTAGTATCCAATATTAAATATCTCATTTCACAATGAAATTACTCGCGAGTCCGTGCATTGATCGTAAACAGTGCTTTGTTAAATTACATTTCTCACGACGCAAGACACAATGTCGCCACTGTCGGGTGTCCATTGTATGTTTCATATATTTTGTAACCAAAGGCTTGGAAATCGTATCTCTTGATCGTACCGCTTGAAAATATGATAAATTAAATAAAGTTGTATCAACATTTACAGCATTTTATTGCCAACTAAATAAGTTAGAACGGTACTTTAGGTATATGTCATCGTCTGTCTCTTCTTCTTCATCCTGCCCTCTACCCACCTATGTGGCGTCGGCACAGTATTTCTCTTCTATATTCTTCTGTCAGCCTTACCTGAATTCACACCCTTCTTACACGTGTCCTCTAAGACACAGTCCATCCCCACTTTCTTCGGTCAGCTGCTTATCATAATCTAGGGTTTCAAAGTAATGCTATCAATTCTCAGATGAAGTGTAATATATTTATTAATATAAGAACAAGAATAATATGTGATTGTACCACAGTTGTTTATACACTGATAAAATGATTTACTCGTTCATAAAGAGAAAACGTTTCTTTTAATGTGAAAAGAATTGTGAATGTACCTAGATAGTGACACAAAGACCTAAAACTACTCTACACTCGTAGTTTCATGTAGTTTCATGTAGTTTTAGGTCTTTGGTATCCATGACGGAAACGATCGAGTCAGGATGTTAAATGGAATGATCTCTCATCTCTGCACATTGTTTACTTTCATAAAATTGATCCAAAATAAAGTATGCCAACTTCGAACAACCACATCGAATGTACGACTGTGCACAAGGATACTAAAAATGGGTAAACCGTTTACCCCCTACTTCCAATAAAAGCTCTGACATAGCAATGTCCGCATAATAGGTAGAGACATATGCACCCTAACTAATCCACATCAGCGGACTGCGTGTAATCTGAGTCGGGGACGGTGACAAATGTCTGCGCTGGCTCTCTGAGATCTCGGCGAATAAATGTTTGATTGTTTGAATTAGATACTATGTTTACTATATCATTGAACTGGAAAAGAGAAATACCGAGTTAGATTACAAAAAAAACTAGCTGTTGACTGTCGCACACATTCGTTTTTCAGATTCATGGAAATATTTCGTGAGATGATTCCGAGTACAATAACCTCGTATTATAGGTAACATTTGTCACAATAAGAAATACTAGTGATCCGCCCGGCTTTGCCCGGGTAGCGGTTTCGGGATATAAACGTAGACAAAAAAAGAAAAAAATTGATCCCACGGTAACCGTAGATATGACATTCCAGACGGTAATCTATCTATCTGTGTCAAATTTCATCCAGATCCGTTCAGTCGTTTTTGCGTTAAAGTATAACAAACATCCATATATCCATACTTATAAAGTTTCGCATATATGATATTAAGTAGGATTACCGTGGCAACCGATAATTTCAATGGAGGTTTAATATTTATAAATATAGTTTAAATTAACGGAATACAAGGTGGTAAGTACGTAATTTAGTGTACTTCTAACAAGGTGTGTGTAAATTTGTACGATTAGAGAGTTAAAGCGTAACAAACTCGCATTCGCATTTATAATAAAAGTTAGGATGTCGTCTTACACTATTGCAAGTCTTGTACGAGTGCTTAG